>JAVTVJ010000264.1:2400000-3000000 GCA_034509425.1 Eopsaltria australis | reverse complement strand
TTACCAAGTGAGCTAAACCAAGACATCCGAGACCTTTTTACATCACATTTTCAGAAAGGCCTTTTTTTTCCTCCCCTCCTGATAGAAGACCTGCATTTAAAAAAAAAAAACCACATAATTAGTTTGATTTCAGTCATCTACTCAACATTTCTAAGGCACTTGCCAAACGATCCCAGGTGTGGGATTGCAGCAGGTAATTTCCTGCGCCGTATTTGTGCGGATGATTTTCTGTGTTAGAAGATGATATCGGCTCACCTGGCCCCTCAGTGACAGAGAAATCCTTTGTTTATTCATTTAGTAGGCAGATTAACCCTAATGAATCTGGCTTCCTGGAAATAGATACAGGGGACAATGGCAAGAGTGAGGAGTGGGGAGAAATGGGGCAAAATTCCCTTTTCTTTCTTCACTTGGAAATAATGGTGGCTTTCAGAGCGGGGTGTTTTAAACCCGAGAGGAACGTGAAATATGTCAGCCAGAAATTCTTGATTTTTGAACAAAAACTTTTCTTTTTGTGCTTCAAAGAGCTACTGGGGCTTTCTTGGTGTGTCTGCTGCCCGGCTGAACCTGTTGGAATGTTTTGTCCTGTCAAAAATTAGGATAAATTGAGCATCTGAGCACTTAAATCCTCATTTTGGGAGGACCTCAGTGTGTGTTTTGTGGAATATAAGATATTTGTTAATTATTATTTCTGTGAATTAGAGGTTCATAATATAATCTGTTTAAGTAAATCATACATTGTAGTAGACAAGCAGAAGGCACTGGAATATTGGTGGCTGAAATAATTTTATTCTTTCTGGGAATAAAGGTGTGGAATGTATGTCAAGGTGTGCTCAGTTACCTGAGCAGCTCTACTGGACAGGGGGCAATGCCCACCCAGGCTTAGGCTGCACATTTTGCTTTATTTTCAGCCTTTCTCCCATCTTGAGCTGGCCCAGAAAAGCTTGGAGGAGCTTTTCAAACAGCTCAATTCCTCCTTTTCCTGCTGTGTGCTGCATCCAAGTGTTCTGCACCAGGCTCATGAAAGGCTGTGCCATTTCCACGTTTATTTAAATAAACGAGCAGTGATTTCTCAGCTCTTGTTGACATCACAGTGGACAATTATTCACAGCACAATGTGAGAATCTGCCTGGAAAAGCAGAGTCCCAAAGCCCTCAGAAACACAGGGAAGGATGGTCACTGACTTCAGGGATATAAATCAGGCTCGTGGTGTACAGGCAGAGTCCCTGCACTATCACTCAGTTTATGTTTGAACAGCATGAATAAATTAACTTATTGCAGCTCAAAGAGGGAATAATGCCACGGTGAATTAAGTTGTGTATATGTTACTAATTATGTATTTTTTAATGCACACACACGTTAAACAGTCAGGGTTTGAAATCAGGGGGAAACTTTGCAGTTTGCTAGCTCAGATCTCTGCTGGAAGCTACCAGTCAAAGTGTAGACATGAGTACAATGAATGATTTGGCTGCCTTGGAGAGAGGAACAATTTCTTGCATTTTTATGTGACTGGTACTCGAGATACATTATTCCCAAGGCATGGATGTGTAGACACAGATGTGAAAATCTCTTAACTTCCAACCAAACTTTTCCAGATCTTATCACTATAATTTATTCTTTACTCTCTGTAGACTTGAAAAAAAAATGTCTTCTTTCACATAACTTTATTCATTGGAGGGAAAGGAAAGTTCTGTTCTACCACATGGTAAGTGTTGAAGATGGGATACTGTTGGCTTTAACACGCTGACTTTTGTAGTTGCCTGTAAAAACTCTAGAGTTTCAGGGGGGAAGTGAAAAAACAGAATTTACCTTTCCACAAAGAATAAAAGTTTCCATTGTTCCTCAGTTCCATCGCTGGAAGTACGAGCGGGCAGGAACAGATAATTTTTTGGATTTAACATCTATACTTGGGTATGTGTATATGTGCATGGGGCAGCAATAAATTACAAATGAATATGTTTGCTTTGTATGGAGATTGTTTTATCCTTCTTAAAGCTACTATTTACATAACCTTTCACCAAACAGAGAGTAGCCAGAGGATTTTTGAGAGTGAGAACTGTTTTTCTGGCTGGGGTGGGGAACAACTCACCCCCTCCCCTCGTGCAGGGGGGGACTCACCACGTTGACGTGCAGACAATTTGCCAGGGATTATTTTCCTTTTTCCCCCCGACTCTGCACGTGAAAGCTCAAAATAGATACGTGTCACATTAGGTGTCATTAAAACAGAGCTTGTGATAACTAAATAATAAATGGAGTGGTACCTAATCGCTTTCAGGAGATGTTGACACAGTTGCCAGAGACGACTGTCGCGGAGAGCCCTTGGAAGGAGCAGAGACTGTCTGTGTTGGAGGGGTTTTTTTTTTTCCCTTTTAGTGGAAACCAAAGGACAACAGTCATTATACGATTCTGTACTTTAAGTATTTTCATAATCCAACATAAATTGGCCCACCCAAGGATTATGTCTGTCTTATAAGGATGTGTTTATACAGTCATTGGGTGAAAGATTGCAGAAGTTGAACCACTAGTTTTGAAAGTTGAGCCAGACCAGGAAAAATCAGGATACAATTTGGCACTTATGGAGACTAAATGATTTCCTTTTTAGCTGCTGATTTCTACTGGGAAATGTATCCTTGGACTGAAAATTGCATCCGGAAAAATGTTTATGTAGTGTTTTTCAAATGACTGATTATTCCTCTAACCTTTAACACGCACTGTGTGTGATTTTCTTCCTTATTAACTCTTTCACAACCAAATGAATGATTTCCTTCACTGTAAATAAAATTAAGTCTATATTTCAATGCATGCAATATTTTAGTGCTGTAATAACGCAGAAAGAGACAAGCTGGGGATTTTATTGAGTCAGTAACACAGGGAAATCCAGCTCCTGTTGTGCCAGACTCTCCTGGAAGGGGAACATCCTGCTTTGACAGAGAAGGCAGGCAGAGCACATGAACTTTTTATCCTGATTACTGCAGAGAAGGAGAACAAATCTGTTCCTAACATACCATCAGATGCAGATTTCTGCCAGCCAGGGGAGATTTCCCCAAGGCTTGTGGCTGAGGTGGAGGGACCGTGCTGCCAACTACTGGCTATTACTGGCTGCTGAATGCAGTGAATGAATTCATTGTGGGCTTGGGGTTTGTCTGCAGGGGAATTGATCAGTGCAGCTAGAACAGAACCAGGAGTTTCAGAGACATCCACAGATGCTCTGTCTGGAGTTCAAATGTTTTCAGTGATGCTTTGACATAAAGACAAACCATAACTCACTGTAATCACACCGTCGGTATCCTCGTGTAGAAAATCCTCACGGGGTGCCTTTCCTTGCATCCAGAACCTCATGGATGCAGGGTGGGAGCTCTCACAGAGGCTGTGCTGCTTTCAGAGCAGCAGCCTGAACTCGCTGAGCTGCAGGCACCACATAAACATCACAGGGTGGGACTGAGCCACGTGGCTTTAAAAGGCATCCAAAGTGATCCTGCACGGAGAGGATCCCACGCTAACAAATGAGTGGGTCTGCAGCCATAGCTTGCAGTTTGGCAGAGCTGTCTGTGAATTGTGGTTGGTGTTTTCCTACATAGAAACATGTGAAATTGAAGATTAATTTGTTGAATTTCTGTAAAAAGCATCACCCAGCCCATCACAAGCCGTGTACTCCATAAAAATCGTTCAAGTGGAGAAGGGGAGAGAAGAAAAGCATAGTAAGAATCCTATAACCACTGCTCCTGATGGCCTGGCCCTAAAAAGGACAGGTTTGTGTCCTGGGAGAGGAAGCAGAGCTGGAAAAAAATGGAATTCCAGCCCTGCCAGTCCTGATGGATTGGTGCAAAGATGTCCCCTGCTCCCAGCCTGCGCCGTTCGTGATCTGTCCGTGCCTCTGGCATCAGCTGGGGATGAACTGGAGAACAAAAGCTGCTGTTCCTTGTGGCAAGAGTCACTCATTCTTGGCGTGGTGGGGATGAGGGGAAGTGCCTGGCAGCTGCTCTGCTCTTTCATCTCTTCTTCCAACTCTTTTTGATCGTTTTCTCCTGCGAAGTTTTTGGGGCTTGTGCAGGGAGATCTGTGTTTATAAGCAGCCAGAGGATGCAGCCCTGCTTACCTCAGATAGCTTTTCCCAGGAGCAGCGATTCCCAGGCAGTCTCTTGTATTTGAGGCAATAATGGGTTTAGGAAATTCATAGAATGTTAACAGTCAAATGGCTTTTAACCACCTATGGATGGAGTGAAATTTGGCAGATGACAGAGGAACCTCACGTTTTCTTTTTTAAAAGCCTAAATAGCTTGTCAGTCGTGCAGAGCCCCTGGAATTTATGAGATCTGAATGTTGGGGTTTGGGGTTTGTTTTTTTTTTCACGTGGAACCCAGCGGAGTCTCTGACGGAAACCGTTGACCCTTCTTTGTGCTGTTTCTTTACTGTCTCGTCAAACATCTGGAAAACAGCATGTTTGCAGTCATTTCACAACATAATTTTGCATTTACATCATGTGTTATCTGGTAAAAGTTTTTCTTGTTTTTTCAAGGAGAGAGGGGGGGATAAAAGAAAAAAAAAAAAAGGAAAAATCAGCAAGTCGAAGGCTGCCGTGAGGTCAAGTGGTGCCGGTGGATGCTGCCTGCACCGAACACATGTTCAGCTCCGAAAAGTCCAGGCAGTTCCCAAAAATTTGGTAACCATTAGAGCACTTCCTAAGTCAGTTCCGGATGTCAGGCCCGGGCTGGAGGGGGGGAAGAGGCGTTCCAGGAGAGGGATTGGGGCTGGCAGCTGATGCTGCCGGGGAGCGGAGCACGCAAGGCACAGCGAGACAGGAAAGGGCTGCTCGGGGAGAGGATCAGCAGCTCAGCAGAGGAGCTGTGAACTTCTGCTGCGACCCCGGGCACGGAGCGCCCCGCGAGCCACCTGAGGGCTCGGGGATCAGAAAGGAAATTAAAGGATCATTTAAGTGGAGTGGGACCAGACAACTCAAAATGACGATTTTCATCTCTGAGAAAGGAGCGCTGGGCTATATTGAATTCTTTGAAGTAACGGAGCACGGTTGGTGGAGGGAATGTTTTTTGCTGCATTCCACGCTCTGGTTTAGCAGCTCCTCTAATAGAACCCGGCCCTAACTTCCCTAAAGCACCTATTTATAGTGCTCAAAAGATTGGACTTTGGAGCACAGTGTGTCCCCCTCCTTGACCAAATACTCTGTGCTCCTTTCAATGGCTACTTAGATAACCCCAAAATTCAAGTTGGTATTAATAAGCATCCTTTCAATGATGTGAAAATAGCTACTTAGATAACCCCAAAATTAAGATTGGTATTAATAAGCATAATTAGATTATTTACTTGTATTTTAATTAACACGGTAAATATTTTGTCTTGCTCATGGTAATAAACCCGAGTGTGAGCCTGGAACTCTGCAGGAGTTCACGATGAGTTCACAGCAAAGGTTGCCTCTCTGTCCTTCCCTTTTTGGTGTTGAGGATTAAACCTTCAGTCAGGAGCTGCTCTATCCCAGTGGTGCTTTCTGGTGCTTTGGGAATGGTTTGGCAGAGGTCACGCACAAGGTGCTGCCACTCTGGGTCATGAGGTGGCTTTTTAATACCCTCCCAGAGCCCCTCTTCACCTCCCAGCTCAGAGTGAATCCATCCTACAGTTTATATAGCCCAAAGAGAAAAGAAACTAGACAACATTAAATAATTCTGGTTTGTTGGTTTAGGACTGGAGGTTCTCCTACACTAACCTGAGTTTCAGTGCTGGAGTCAGCTCACTGGAGAGATGTGATTCCTGGACCTTCCTGAGCTTTGGAAGAGGGAACAGTGGAAGATTCTTTTTCTTTTTTTTTTTTTTTTTTCTGTGATCTTTCCATAATGGCTTTATCTCCATGGGCCAGATTTCCAGGTACCATAGAGATGAGTCTTAACAGGGGAAAAAAAAAAACCAAAGCAGTGGATGGCTGCAATTGTGGTTTTGGAAAAGCTTGCTCTGGGATTTTTGTTCAGCAGCCCTTGGATGGGAGGATGCTTAGTTTGCTAATTTGGGTGCCAGTGCTGGGTTTTACAGCTCGGGGTTGTTTCTCAGAGGTGCTGGCAGCTGGGGGAGGCACAAGGGCTTGGGTGTGCATTCAGCTTTTTTTCTGTGATGTCCTTGGCAAGCCCTGATGGCAGAGCTGGGGATTTGGACAATTTTAAGGAATAATAACAACTATTGAAATGTTAATTGTTCCTGCAGTTGGAACATCACGCTGGAGTTTTAAAGGGATTGCATGGGTGTGAGCACAGATAACCTAGGAAGGTATTTGCCTTTTGAGATGACCTCTGTTTAGTTGTGTTTGTAAATAACCTTTGAAAACAAAAGCAATGGACAGAATCCTTTCCTCTTCCTCTGCAGTAATACATGAGGTGCCTTGGGAGTGTGTTATCTTCTATCCATTTCCTTTCCCTCCTCTTTCACTTCACTGTACACTGATTTTTTTTTTCCTCTAGAAATGGTAGCACGGCAGCACGAGGTATCCATTACCAAGTTTGTTTCCCTGAATGCTTTCTAGCAGGAGGCACAAGTGCAATCCACTGAATTAGAGGAACCAAGCTCAAGGGTGAGAGCCTCGTTCCCTCTTTATCAATAAAATCCCTTTATCCAGTGAGAACAATTTGTGTGCGGGAGGCTTTTAAATAATATCTGCGAGTGCGAGTCCTGCTGAGCCTGCAAGGTAGGGATGGTTCAGTGGCTGATTATTTTGATGTGGGTCGTTCTTCCTCGAGGCCACTGAGCCTTCAGGTTCCTCCAAGCCTTTAGTGGTCTGCACTTCAGTGTTATTCTTTCCCTGAGAGTGCTGATTAGTGACTTGCGGTATGGATGCTGATTTATCGCAGCCCAGAGTCGCCCCTTGGGGGCTGAGCAGAAACACTCATGAAGGAGCCCTGATTAAAAAGAGTGGTAATGAAGACAAATGTTTCATAGGGAGTCAAGAGCAAACCAGGCCTTGGCATTCCCACTGCTCCTCTGAGCTTTTGGAGAGGAGGTAACAGTGGCCAAAGGAAATATTTCCCCCTTGTTGTTTATTTCTCATGGCACTGGAAAAATTTTTCTTTTCCTCCTGGGTGTTCTAACTCTCACTTGTTAACTGCTTTTCATGCAGGGTTGCAATTAACCCTTGGCAGATACTTACCATGTTCCCTTTATATTCACTCTATACATAAAGAAGTTTTTATGTTTTGACCTGTTAACCATTTTAGGATTCTTTAAACTTGACAGTTTCATCTAATTTCTCACGTCATTAAACCCTACTTTATTTTCCAACAGTCCATTCACAGGAGGTTTGGTGTTTGTTTGATATCTTTAATCATCTTTTTTCCACACTGCCCTTTTTAATAAGGAAAAAGAATGACAAAAAGTAATGCTTACAAACCAGGCTTTAAATCAGAGAGAGGTCACAAAGTTCCTATCTAGTGTTGGACGTGTAACTGGAGACAAATCTCAAAAGCACTTTGGTAGGTTCTGCATGGTCTGACACTTCTATTAATCAGGAACTCAGAACAAAAATAAATGCAGATATTTCACCCTATTGTCATTTTTTTTGTTTTTAATTCTGTGGGGTTTTCCACTTCTAAAGACCAGCCTGGGCTATAATTAGTGTATGAACTATAGCTGAGTACGTGGAAAAACCTGCCCTGCCTTTATTGGCCTTTGCATTCTGCATGCAGGGATGGGATAGGTCTGCTGAAATCCATCCTGATCTCTGCAGTTACTTTCTTGTCAGATTTGTGCTGCTGTGAGGATGCTGCTGGTGCAGGGAGAGCTGCATCTGTTGCAGGAGTGTTCATCAGAGCAGCAGTGACTGAGCTGTGGTTCCTGCACTGGAGCTGCCCTGGGAAGGGGCAGCACTTTGCTCTTGTCCTTGTGGAGTTTCACCAGGTTCCTCTGAGTCCCCCAGCCCTGGAGCACCTCCTCACCCCCTCCCAGTTTGGGGCTGTCTGTGAGGGTGAGCAGTGTCCCCCCTCTCTTCCTCCAAGACTTCAAAGAGGCCAAGTCCCAGCACAGCCCCTCGGGTGCTCCACTTGCACCAGGTACAGCATGGCCTGTCCTTCCTTCTCTCTGAGCCTGGCTGTCCAAAACAGCAGGCAAAACTAAAATAAAGTGCAGCTGGGAAAATGCAAACTGTGATCCTGCATCTCAGCTAAGCCTGCTGCACTCCCCAGGGCTGGGAGTGAGCGTGGGCACTGTCCCTGTGCCATCCCCACTGTTCCCTTCCCTTGGGAATCACATCCAGAGCTGGACTCCTCCTGACCAGTGACAATATGAGGATGGCCCTTTGCATTCAGTGAGAATTTCAGGGTGTTTTCCTCATGTTAATTAACTTTCTCATGAAATTTTAGCTCGTGCTGTGCTCTAGAACAACATTCTGACCCATCATACCAAAAGGTTGTTCTTTTTCTTCTTAAAATAGTGTGATAAAGGAACAGTTCATCCAAGAGCAAAACAGGGAGAAGGGTTTGCTCTGATTGACTGGCCTCGTTCATGATGCACCCAAAAGGTCAAAGACTGTTTTGAGAAAGTATTTTAAAGGATGGGTCTGTGTTTTCTCTCTGTCTGAGAAGCTACTTACAGCTTCCATGGTAGTTCCTGCAGTGTTAAATAAACTCACTGTGCATCTGAGGCTGCTCTTTAATCAGCCTTATGCTGATTCTAATTCTGATCCTTCCAAAGTATTAGAATGTAAACATTGTCCAGCATCGGGCTGGGAAAAAAACCCCAAAATTAAGGTTCTTTAATGTCTTTTTGTCCAACTGAGTTATTTTTTAGGGTACAGACAATGAAGCAGCACTGCAGATCGTGCACTTCATGAGGAGTGAAAGGTTGTGTGTGATTTGATGCCAGGTTTCTTAACTTTTATTTTTAAACTTCTTTTAATTGCTTAACTTTGAAAATCCAGCTTGACATCAGAAGCTTTCAAAACTGGCTGTGAAATTTTAGAAGTGGCTTTTGAAAGTTTATTTTTGAAAGCACCCTCCAAATTCCATTGTTTTAGCTCCGAGTGAATTAATCTCCATTTGCTCCACAATCACACAGGATTCAGGAAATGCTGATTACGTGTGGCTAAGTGAAAAGTCCTGTGAGTTGTTTGATGTGAGAAACTGAGTGTTCAGGGGAGCTACATCTCGTTAGCAGCAGTGTCTGGACCATGAAGAGATCACAGCAACTGGTGGAGGCTCGGTGGCACCAGCCTTTGTCCCTGAGCCATTGCACCGGTCAGAATTTTGGAAATTTTTGGGTTTAAACCTGATTAACTTGTGGGTGTTGGAGAGCTAGCTGGAGACTGGCATTGCTGCACTAGTCAGTTTGCATCACCATCAGCTGCCCACTAATTATCAGGAAATTTATAGCTGCATTAGGTAAATGTCACTTCACTGCAGTGGCCTGGAATAAGAGCGTTTTCTGCTCTGAATTAGCACCATGGGCACGTCTCAGTGAGAGCCTATCCAAGCAAGGAAGGGTCTGATTTATGCACAGGCTTATTAAGGCTTTGAGAAAGGGTAGCTGAAAGATGTTTGTTGCTTTTTTGAACCGTAACATCTCCCCGTCGTAAATGTGTGTTTGTTTATTCATTAGGCATAATCACATGTAAAGTGTTTAAAAATAATTTGCTGATTCCAGGATGGAGCTGTGTTCAGCACTTTGGGATTCTGTGTGGGCTCCATCTGCAGGAGCTCTTCAGAAGGATCATCCAGAATGGGGATGGTTTGGTCTGAGTTCCTTGTGGTGAAATTCAGTGTTAGGGGATGTGATACCTCTGCAAATCTCAGCAACTCTTCTAAACTGTGCCAGAATTCAGTTATATCTCCTGGATTCTTATTTCTGAGCTGCTCAGTAACCTCTTTGAGATTTTGAGCAAATAGTCTATAACTATGGACTCAAGGATGCACAGTTTGTCCATTCTGATGCACAAACCTCTCTTGGAAAAAGCTGAAGGATCTCACATCTCTAAAAGCTCAACAGAAAAGTGACTTGAATGTTCATAAAAACCCCACCTTCATTCTTAATGAACTGGAGATGAAGTCCCCAAGTCTTCCCAAAAGACCTTTATAGAATTCATGGTGCTTCAGAGTGATGCCAGAGTGTGTGAAGAGTTGTCACCATGAATTCTTCATAAACTCCAGGGTGAGAGAGATGGAGCATCTCAGCAGCTCCAACACCACAGAAGTAAAAGCAACCACTTCAGAAATGCTGGCTAAATTCTAGACAAACTTAACTTTTACATCTGCTTTAAGGAACAAAGTAATTTCAGTGGTCCTTTTGCCCCAGCACCCACTGCTGGGACAGGGGGGGTTTGCTGCAGTAAATTAGGCAGTGGAGGAGAATTACAGAAAGTCGCTGTCCAGTATTGAGCACTTGCCTTCCCTTCCCTTCTCTCTTCTCTCTTGCTGCTTTTATGGTTCAAAGTGGTGCAGATCAGACAAAGCTTTTGCTGCGTTCAGCCAACCCTTTCTTCTGTGTCAGGAGCAGCAGCACTGGCACCCTAACCACCCACTTCAGAAGGGTTGTGGGGTAGATAAGAGCAGATATTTACACATCGTTGGCAGAGGAGTATCGTTTTTACAAAGACAATTCTGCCTGCAGGTGTGCTCAGGGTTCTATTGAAGTTGCTTCCCCCCCCTCTGTACCCCCTTCTGCCAGAACTCCCAATTCCAGCTTGCAAGGGAAGGGCTGAAATTCTGGAAGTGAATTCATCCCCAAACAGGTTCACTGCAGGCATTAAAATTGTCTTGTGAGGGAGGATTTCATCTCTGCCCCTGCACAGCTGATGGTCTCGAGTTCTCCCCAGTACCTTCGGCAGGCAAACAGTGACTGCTTTGGGGTTTATATCTTGTGGGTCTCAAAATTTAATTGTTGGGGTGTTTTCCTTGGGAATTTTGAATTTTTGGAGCGAGATCAAGCCATAAAAGCAGACATCACTCACTGTCCCTTGTGAGCAGATTTGTTTCAAGGTACCAAACATGGTTATGATGCTCCCTGTCACCTGCTGAAAAGTCTGTCTGCTCCTGGTGGTATGCAGGGCTCCAAGAGCAGCCAGGAGCAACTGTTCTCACTTCCAAGGCTGTATTTAACAGTTTGCACCTGAAACCTGAGTTTTCATCATGAAATTCTATTTGATTTACCACTGTGCCACTCAGATGTTAAGTGTCAGTAAGAGCTAAATATGAATCTTCTGTTTCTCTGGTCATTAATGTCCAACCTGCCAAACTTTTACTGAAGTGCTTCGTGCAAAGGAAGTTCCTTTTTCCTGGCTGGAGAAATGCTCAGTGCTTGGCAAAGCTGAAATTCCACTGATGTAAATGGGTATCTTCAATCATAGCCTAAAATTGGGCATTTTGCTGAAGATATTATTTCGTTATTTGAAGCCAGTATTTGAAAGGGTCTTGAAGCCTTCACATGAAAAGATGAAAGAGTTAAAATAATAAAATTAAAGGATACGAGAGAGAATCTGCTGGACTTAAAAAGTGCTGTTACTGCATCTGTCTGTGTGCAGACACTTCTGCATCTTTCCAGTTTGCTTTGCTTGCCTTGGAAGCAACAAATCACAGAATCCTGCAATGGTTTGGGTTGGAAGGGAACTTAAATCTCATCTAATTCTACTCCTGACACCTTCCACTGGACCAGGTTGCTCCATGTCCTGTTCAAGCTGACCTGTGCAGTAAATAAATTATTTATTATTTAGTAGACAAACTGTCCCTCTCTCTTCAGTAAATAGGAACTGTGTGGATAATTTGAGCTCAACAAAGTGTAAATGACTTCTTTGAATGGTAGATGATAGATGAATGCTTTGAATGATAGATCTCCACCAGGACTTGGCAGAAGGAATTGTGTGAATCCTGCAGCCTTTGCAAGGAGCTGACAAAGGAGGCACAGGTTTGGAGCAGCTGCTGCCTCAATCCTTCAGCATCAGCTGATGTTTTAGAGCCTTGGCCATTAGCAGTAGGTTGTGAAAAATAAGTTCTTAATCTCTGTTTTATATTTTATAGTGCTTCACAGTGATATTAAGCTTTGTTCCCAGTGGGAGAACAGGCAGCAAAGTCTGGATTCATTGACAAAATTCTCCATTCCCTGGCAGTAGTGATGACCTGGCCAGGGATGACTTTTCCCTCCCAGTTTTCCCTCACTGTAGCTCAGAGCCCATCCGAGGGCTGCATTCACATTCTTTTTCTAACCAAGATCATCCTTTATTCCAGAAGTTAAACCATTCCTGAGATGGCAAACAGTTTGGAAGGTTTGCTTCAAAAGATGCCCAATTACTGTGTGTATTTACAGCCCTCATTGTAAATCTGGTCTCCAGGGAAACAGGTGAGCACAGGGAAGTGCTGGGAGAGGGAGAGGAGGATCCTGCACAGACAGGGGAAGGGGCTGAGCCTTGGGGTGCCCCCAGCCTGGCATTCTGGAGGCTGGTTAATATTTTGCAGGCTGGGCAAGTTGCTTTTCTGGAATGCAGGAGTGCATTGCATCCGTCCCTGGAACAGTCAGAGGAGGGTTTCTCATCTGCAATAGTAAATTAATAAACAGCCAGACTGTTCTGCCATCAAACTTTTATACCTGTGCTTTTCTATAAGAAATGACCTTATATAATTAGGTACATTACAGTGACATGAATTTATAATGTATATATATATGTATCTATAATGGAGCATTGGATATTGGATATTGTAAAATCTTGTTATGTTCTAATTTTGAAGTGTTCTGACAAAAACTGTCTGGGTGAAAAACACGTTTCCCTCTAAATTTAACCAGATTGATCATTTTGCAAATGTGTTCTTGCTTTGATGCAAACAGAGTTCCAGAATGGATAAACTGACTCCTCATGCAGCACAAGGGCAGTTTTGATGCTGCTGATTTACTGCTGCCTTTTACCACGTTTTATATAGAGCTGCTCAGAATTAACCATGCTGCTTCAAAACTACTTGGTGCAGCGTTCCCAGAACATACATAATTTTGAGCAACTTTCCTGACAATTGCTTTTTTATGGGCCTTGATGGAAGGGAAGGACAATCTTCCCATTCCCTGGAGGAGCATCTGCCTTTGCAGACAGAGACGCTGCCGTGATTTTATGCAGGCTCTGAGTGCAGCCTCCCAATTTGGGACTGGTTGGGGAGGCTGAGATGGGGTGCAGGGATGTGACAGCTGTCCCCTGGGAGGGCTGGTGACACTGGAGTCTGTCTTGTGCCATTTGTGTAGGATTTGGCAGCCTGGTTGTGATGGGATCCTTGGGATGGCTGCTGCCAGTCCGGCATCCTCGTAGCCGGGAGCTGCTGAGTGGAGCCCCAGCGTGTTGTTTACCCACCCAGCTCTTAAATCCTTGTTAACCAGCTTGACAACATGAAAGCAAGCCACAGGGGGCTTGTGTTTGGTCACAGTTTTGGGCACTGTTGAGCAGGTCAAAAGGAGAGAGCCAATGACTCCACAAGTGTCCCAGGCTCTCTTGTTTCTCAGGCTGGTGCTGGAGCAGTTCCTGCTCCCCTCGACAGCTCGTTGAATGCAAATAATGAATGTTAATCCAGCCTCATTGTTCCAGGGTCAAACACCAAAAAAAAAGGAATCAGTCAGGGTGCCAGTGTGGTAAATCGTGTTTGTTTGCTTTGTGCATTAGGTTGGGTTCTGCCTCCTTTTTTTGAGGCTTTTTGTGCTTTTCACTCCCCGCGTGTGCGAGAGAGCAGGGCTCCAGCTGGGTTCACTCTTCCTCCCGAGGTGAGGACTTTTGTCCTCTATTTGTTGTTATGCAACGTTGTGCTGCTTTCAGTGATGAAGGAGGGGGGGTGGGAGAGAAAAAATGGGCTGCCAATATGCCTGTGATATTTGGATGATTTATCTCATTCCTCTTCTGAGTAACCTAACTTTGACATTATCCGTGAACTCCGAGCCTTGCTTGCGTTGTTCTTGCTGGTAGAAAACACAGCAAGGATGTAGTGGGTAATTGAACCCAGATGCACCCAGGGCTGCTCAGCCAGACTGTTATTTTAGCCTACACTAGTAGGTTTTTAATACGAGTTTGACCTTACTTTGAAACATTCTCAAAATACCATACTTTAATATCAATTTATACACTCCTGCTTTAAGAGCGGGGCAGAGTCGCTGGGAAAAGTAATGAAACACTTTCTACCTGTTAATGCAGGAGATACAGAAAGAGTTTTGGAGTTAATTTATGTGTCTAAGGGACAAGCTTCACATGCTGCCTGTCTAATTGGGGCTTTATCCTGTGCCTGGGGTTGGGATTGGGATCGTGACCGTCAGGGAAAACCTATCCGTCAGCTTTCCCTGGGCCTGCCCCTGCAGGAGGAGGCTCTTTGGGCAGGGAGGCTTTAGGTACTCAGGGATAGGAAGATTTACCCCCAGTCCATATCAATAAGTTATTAATCAGAGTTTAACAGGCACGGTAAATATTCATCTTAATTATTTTTAATGGGAGGTGAATGCTTTGTGTACGTGTTCTGTGAGGTTAAGCTGTGTTAAACAGCTTAGAAATGCATTCCTGATGTAAAAAAAGAAAATAAAATCCAACCCCAACCAGCCCATGCTTCTCTGCCAGGATGGCAGTTTGATTTTGACATAAATGTAATGTACTTTCCATACCCAGGCTGTGTTTTCCAAAAGGAGGAGCTGCTGATGGCAGGACAGAGCAGAGCTCTCCTCAATATGTGCTTTGTCAGTAACAACTGAGCACAAAAAAAAAAAATAATCCTGATGTATAATTAAATTTCCTGTGAAGATAGCATACCTATTTCTGCTGAAACAGAACTGGTTTTCATTCATTATTGCTCCACTCAGGTGGAACCGAGCTTGCTGCCTTTCTAATGTGTCTGGAGAAGTGTTCTTTAGTAAAGAATAATAAAGGAATTAAAGTTTTGTGGTTGTACGTCAACAGCTCGGAGTAAAGTAATAGCGAAACAAGATTTTGTGGTAGATCTTGAAGTTAAATACTTAAACTGATTAATTTTTTTCAATTTCACTCTAATTTAGGGTTAATTCTTGTAATTGCTGGTGGTGAAGCAGAGGAGGGATGTTTAAGGGGTATTGAGAGGGAGTGGGATGAAGTTATTTTAAATGATTCCTGAGCTATTGCTGTGCCCTCTCAGTGTTGCTCCCTCCCAAGGCTGGTCCAGTGCTCAGTGTAAAATCCGAGGCTTTAATCGGAGTGATGGTGGCAAACGGCTTCAAACCTGTTTGGCTTTGGGCACTGCAGCTTCAAATACAGAGAGCAAGAAATTAAAAATGGGTTAGTGTTTTTCTTTCTGTCCTCTTATCAGAAATGTTCACTCAGACTATAACAACTGTTAGAACAAGATAACAACTTCAGGCCAGCTGTCAAATGTTTACCATTATCAAACCTCTCCCTAGGGTAAGATGCGACTTTGGCTCGCCTCACCGGCAGTAATTTAATTTTTCCTTCGTTCTGACTCGGAAATGGCAGCATTTTTCAAAGCTTCCTCCCACTGATGGCTGAAATTTTCCTTGTGAAATGATTTCCACCAGTCTTGAATCTTTCTTGCTTCTGCCGTCTTCACCTTTACTGATGGTTCTGCAACTCATCACCAGCTATGCGAACTGACAGTTCACATCCTGGGGCAGCAGCCGGGGCTGGCCTGCAGAAAGGAGCAGCCTGACCAAATTTACGCTCACAAGATCTCTTAATTCACAAAAGCATTTGCTCCAGTTCCTGCTCTCTGCTGCAGGGGCTTTGGGGGGGTGAGCAGGAGCGGTCGGAGGGGAGAGAGGCTCTCTTCACACTCTGCTGAGTACACAGCCTTGCGAGATGAAAAACAGACGGAAAGAGACATTTCCAGCCATCTTGCTGATCTGTGCAGGGGTTCACTGAACTGTGCAGCATAGCACCAGACCCATGTATCATTTAATGTGCTAATTTCTCCTTTTTTTTTTCTTTTTTTTTTTTTCCCCCTGAGTGAAGGAGTTTCTCATTTTGTTGACAAGCGCATTAAAATTAAAAGTGGGAACAGTTAAAAAGAGAACCTAAAAATGTAAACTCGATACCCACCAGTTCCTTCCTCCTTTGACATCAGAGCCACGGAGAGATCTGCTTAGTTTTGAAAAGCCTCTGACAAATGAGAATAGTCAGAATAAGTTTTCTATTTGGTTTGAACTGCACGGAACATCGGGATTTTTATTTTTTTTTCCTTGCCTCCCTCCCAACCTGAAACACATGCCATATGCTTGCCCAAATGCTTCCCCTTCTTGCACTGCGAGACAGATCCGAAACTTTTGTTCCATTCTTTTCCTGGAGAGGGATTTTGTTCCCTCTCCCACCCAGGGCAGTTTGCAGCCAGAGAAAAGTGATGCTTCCCCTGGCCACCGGCACGGCCAGCTCTGCTCACTCCCTACCAAAAAGGTCACTCACACACTTTTTTTGGGATTCTTTGGCTCTCTCTTGAAAGCTTCTCCTAAGAATAACCCATTTTACATTTTTTGTGATTACTTTGGAGGAGAAAAATGTGCTATAAAACCAGAATGTAAATGCGGGGGGAAACAACATTCCGAGTAACCTGATCACACTCCTGTAGTATTTGCTTTGGTACTTTCCTATCATTTGCTGTCCAGTTGCTTTAAGGAGCAGCTGCACGGTCTGGTAAATTAATATATGTTGTAGGCAGGAGTTTGGACAGCAGGAAAAGTTACCGTGGTTTGTACTAACACAGATCCTGATCCTGTTAACTGCTATTCTAATTGAGGGGGGTGGAATCTCTTTACCCCTTTTCATGTGCAAAGCAGCCTCGTCTCTCAGTAACGGTGGGGTTTTACAAAATAAATAGATGGAATATATGTATTTGTAATGGCATCTCGTGTCCTCAGCATTAACTCTACTTGTATGTTCTGTTTTTGGAGCTTTTAGGCATTGTGAGAAATATATGAGAGATTTGCAAACAGGGGCAAGGAAGGGTCAGATGTATCAAATCCATGGATTCCAGCGAGCAGAGACCCTGCCTTAGAAATGTGAATTAATAGGGAGAGCTTCCTTCTGCACAGACTTGGAGGAGCACAAACCAGTGGTGACTGGTCGAGGTATTTGTCATCCTAATAAACTGACAAAATGGAAAAATAAACACCAATCTTATCAGTCTGCTTTTTTTTTTTCTTTTTTTGTTGGGGATGAAAGTGTTTGAAGAAAAATCATAAAGGAATCCATGGTAGCTCAAGGAGGTTAAACTCAACAGTTGTTCCCTTTGAAGTGTATGACCACGAGGTTAATTGCCAAAACTGCTCGTGGAAAAGGTGGTAACAATTTAACAAGACTGTACAACTGCAGGACTCAGATGAATATCAGGTGTTTGCACATGGGGTTGTTTGGGGGTTGGGGTTATTTTTTGGGTTTTGCTTTTTTTTCCCCTTTTTTTGCGCCTAGCAGGAAAAAAGGGAGAAAAAAGCAGAATGAGAAGCAGGGGCCGGGGCGGGAGAAGAAAAGCCCGACTAAAGAGCCAATAATTCCTTGTTTGCTTTGCCAATGAGGCTGTAATTGGGCGGGAGGTCAGCGGCAGCCCCGGCACCGCTCAGCCCTCGCAGCGCTCCGCTCCCTTCTCCCTTCTCCCTTCTCCTTCCTCCCTTCTCCCCTCTCCCTTCTCCTTCCTCCCTTCTCCCCTCTCCCCTCTCCCTTCTCCCTTCTCCTTCCTCCCTTCTCCCTTCTGCCCTCTCCCTTCTCCCTTCTCCATTCTCCCTTTTCCCTTCTCCCTTCTCCATTCTCTCTTCTCCCTTTTCCCCTCTCCCCTTTCCCTTCTCCCTTCTCCTTCCTCCCTTTTCCCTTCTCCCTTCTCCCCTCTCCTCACTTCTCCCCTCTGCCTTCTCCCCTCTCCCTTCTCCCTCCTCCCTCCTCTCTCCCTTCTCCCCTCTCCCCTCTCCCCTCTCCCTTCTCCCTTCTCCCTCCTCCCTTCTCCCTTCTCCCCTCTCTCCTCTCCCCTCTCCTTTCTCCCTTCTCCCCTCTCCCTTCTCTCTTCTCCCTTCTCCTGATTTATTCATCCCAGCGATGCTGCTGCGAGCACTTCACACTTCAAGGCACGGCCTTTGTGTTTTTGCTGCTCTCAGCCCGGTTTATTGCAGGATTTATTCCTCTCTGGGTTCGTTTGTCCCTTTCTGAAAGCGCCACACTTCCCCATCTTTCTTAATTTAGTGGGAACAAAGTCTTTAAGGCTGGAATTCCCCGAAGCCCTCCAGAAACCCAATTAGGTCAATGCAATATCATAATTGGGGAGCTGAAATCCCTTACCATTAGTTACACTGGGTAAACAGAGATGCACAAGTGTGATAGAAAAAGAAGGAGAATAAATTCTTTTAATGTTGCTTTGCACTTCCAGAGAGGGAGAACCTTTATAATTTCAACAATATCATCAGGGTATTTTAATTTTGACATCCCTCTCAGAATTCAGCTGTGGGGTTTTTTTTCCATGGTTCCATTTTATAGCTATTGCAGTTTGTGGAACTTGGAAAAATGTGTACAAAGAGCAGCTTTTTCAAGCTGTTTTCTTGTAGACAAAGAGTTGGCAATGCCTGAAAACGAGAAAAAAAAAATCTTTAAATCGTTAACAAAACTCTTTGAACCTCAAAGAAAGTTTGTTTATGATGGAGAGCTTGCTCACCACTCACAAATCCCTATTTACATTGGTTTTTCTCTGTCAGGTACCCTTAATGAACTGCCAGCTTTATTAAGAGCAGCTCAGATAATACTTCCATGGGCAAAACTCTGAAACCTTTGTAGTACAACACCATTTACGTTCTCCAAGTAGCCAAAGCAGCAGCCTGGATCCTAAATTTAATGCAAACTGTAATTTTTTCCTGTGTTGTTTTGCTGTTTACAGATTGGGCATTAAAAGCAAAACCTCTTGTGGGCAGAATCCTCCCTTTGCAGGGCTGGAGCTCTGTGTTCCAGCTGGAGCATCCCGGGATGTGCTGCTCCCTCCCAGCAGCCAGGAAATGTTGTGTGCTGGTGTTCGGGATGGAGCTCAGGACATCACAACTCCCTGATCTGGTGGAGAATTGGAAATTTGGGGCAGGGGGGAGTCACCCAAATAATGACACTCCAAAGTACAGCTTTTAACCTGTTGCTGGTTTTTATAAACAGAATGAAGTCCTGAAGTCGGGCGTCTGTGAGAAGTGATTACAACCAAAGGGTGAGGGTTTAGAAACCTCCAGTTTCATCCTTTGCTGTGAGGTCTGACTGAGAGCTCAGCTGGCTGCCAAACACCTTTAAATCTGCTGTGGCATCTTGTCTGCCATGAGCCACTGATGTTTTTACAATTCAATTATGGCTCTTGCACTGCTCCTGTGCCAGGGATGTTTTACAGGTGGCAGAACCCCAATTCCAGCCCTCCAAAAGGTACCTGCCAGTCCTGCTTTTTTATTAAACACAGAATTTATAGCAATGGGGTTATAGAAATGTGATTCACACCTCTGAGGGGCAGAAGAGCTCAGTTTACGGGGGTGAAACCTCTGCAGCAGTGATTGAGACTCTGCCCATGAAGACAATGCCACGATGAAACCAAATGTTGCTTAACACAGACCTTATTTTTATTATATTTCAAACTAAGGTGGTCTCTGATGGGATCCAGCAGGTCAGTGTGACTCAGCAGACACAAAACCTTTGCTTTTTTGGGCTGCCAAGCAGGTCTCAGCCAGAGCAGAGAGGAGCCAACCCTCATTCAGTTTTAAACTTTAATAATATTTCCTCTTCATTATAAAAACACAAACTCGCTGCTACGCAAGGGGGAAGATATTCTTCAACATCATTTTTGTTTAAAAAGGGGCAGGGGGAGAAGAGAAAAAGCCAGGCTTTACAATCTGCATATGCAAATCCTGCTGTGATTCTCCTAGACAGGAGGAAACCCTAACTCTCAATAGATATTTATTTTCTAAATTGGCGACAGACATGCGAGCGAGAACGTTCAAATGACTTCAGCTCTCTCTCTGCCTTCATTATGTCAGGCTTGCAGATCACATATGGCATTATGGAAATCACTAAATGAAAACCATATTGATCAGCATTGAGAACAAATGTGAAAAAGCTGGGCTGAAGGAGGAGAGGTGGAGAACTATGCTCCTCTCTTCAACCAGATAGGCCCTCGTTAAGGCCTTTAATCATTTATTAATGTAAACTCCCTCCTTCCCTTTCCACTCAAATTACCTCAGCCATAGAGCATCCTGCTCCATTTATCTTTTAATGTTTCCTTTATTTAATTTATTTTTAAGCTATACATTATACTTTTATTACAAAATCAAGGGGTTTGTTTTTTTTTTTTTCTCTCTCTCTTTTTCTAAAGGACACCATTGAGCAACCAGATTTGATCTAAATGCTCCTGCCTGAGCAGGGAGGGGAAGGAGCAGGAGCAGGAGTGGTTTTTGTGAGGATGGAGGACTGGCAGTGAAAAGGAGTGTGTGTTACAGAGCCTCCCCCCACTTCACGCTGTTTGTAATTAAGGTTGTGTCAGCATTTCCATCATAAACCCTTGTTTACAGGGTTTATAATTCAGCTGTGAAAATTTGCTCCAGGCCAGATCTGACATACAAGGGCTCAACCTCACAGTAAAGGAGGTTTCTACTCTCCCTCCCTCCTTCCCTCAAACCTGAAAGCTTCTCAGCTGCTACCTAAAACCTTCCTTCAAAAGAAGAAAAAGAGAAAGGTGTTGTGGGGAAAATATTATTAACCTAAAAAAGCCTTGGGTCGGTGTCCTACGTAACTCTTAAAAATCATGTGGAGACTTTTACGTGACTGCGCTGTTCCAGTTTTGGGAGATTCAGGGTTTTTGGTCAGGCAGGGGATCACTGCCTTGTAGTCATTCATCAAAATCTTGAGTGATGGACATCTCAATCGTGGTGTCCATATTCTTGGGCACTCTGTCATTCCCTCATGGTTTAGTTTGCAATTTCCATGACAATAATGAGGGGGTTCTGCTCTGAAATTCGTGCTGGTTTCTGCTCCTGACGAGGCTCTTGCTGGCCCGTGGGGTATTTCCCAGTACCCTCTCAGCTGGGTAACACAGGCTGTTCTTAGGGATAATAATATACTTTTTACTTGGAATCTTCATCTTTCCCACAGCAGAAATAGTTCCACTGGCATTTTTTAATCTATTTGGTTAAAAAAAAAAAAGGAAAAGAAAAAAAAGTCAGATTTGTGCGTGCGTTCGGAGCAGTTGGGCGCCTGTTGCACGTTCATTTAAAAATAACTGATAACAACCATGAGGAAGAGCCAGAATGATCTCCACAGATGAGGAAGGTGGGAATGAGCAGGAATCTGCACAGGTTGGGAGCTTTGCTCCAGGTCTGGCTCCCCGTGCCTCGTGGGCTCCTGCGCACGCTGCTCCGGGAAGAGCTCGTCAGCCCGGGCTGGGAATTTCTGGGCTGCTGTCAGTTTTAGTTAAATCCTTATCATTTTAATGTTTTCATATTCTCTGTGATAACAGACTTCAAGTCTCAGCAGTGGAGATGGCTCCTGATGGATATGGGATGATGCTGGCGGCGCGCGCTGAGGCGCGGGCGTCTCATTTATTTTAAGTGGTATTCCAGATTTTTATTTTTTTTTTGGAGGGGACAATTCCTAAGGGGCAGCAAAGATCCACGCAGTGATGTATCTCTGAAACATGTGTGTAAAATGTATTCTGTCCTTCCTCTTTCTTGCACACTCACCCACTTCCAACTTCTTTTCCTCTTCGACTCGCATTACAATCCTACTTTCCTTCCCCTGCTCTCAACATCAAACAGTCCATAAATTACAGCAAGAGTGCTGTCTGTGGCAGACATACAGTCCTTGTTTGTGGCAGAAGAGCAGAGCATTAAACAGTGAGTGGACTATGCAGAGAGCTCTCTCTCTCTCTCCCCGTTCCCAGTGGGAGTGTTGTTTATAGAGCATTATAATTTATAACTGAAGAGAGTGGATTTAATTTCAGCGGAGGGGGCTCGCCAGCGGGGCGCCAGCCTGCAATCATATGAATCAGCAAGCTGCAAACTCTATTGAATGGAAAGTATTATCGCTGGCCACAAACGGACACTGTTTCTCCTTAAACAACTCCCTCGGTGCAGGAAGACGTTGTCTTCATTCATCTATTTTACATATCTACTCCTGGTTTAATTTTGCTGTTTCCTAAAAGTCTTTTTCGGGCGCATCTTTGCTTTTTTTTCTTCTTGGTTTTTTTTTTGTTGCTGCCTGACTTCCTGGTCTGACATTGGAAACTGATTATTGTCTGGATGTTTTGCTGGTTTTGTAGCTCTTAAAGTCGCCTTTGCTCCTTGGCGTGTGTGTTTTGTTTTTGGTTTCTGAGATGCCATTTCCCTCTGATCCTGTGTACAAGCAACTTTTATGGGAACCGAAGTTAAACATGCAAACAAGAGGATGATAATCCATTAGCATTAATATTGTAAAATGGTAGTCAGATTCAATCACAGGAAGTTTTATTTAATCATGGATGTTTTGTGCATTTCTCTTGCACAAATGGAAACTCTTTTTGCTCCCCCCCCCCCCCCCCCCATTTTTAGTCTTGGAGAAGTTTAGCATTTTGTCCTTTGAAATGAGACCATCAAATCCATAACGAAGCCGGATGAGTTTCTGAAATACTTTCAAGCTGCCTTTGCTTTGATTGTGTTTTGTATCAGTTGGTTTTGTGCTGTTTAGGACAGGGCTGATGGTTCCTATAAGAGCTTTATGCAGCTCTTGTAATTTATGAGACATTTGCAAGCAGAGCAGTAACACAATGCATTAACAGCCTATGGCAAATACCACTTTTACACGAGTTACTATTTTTCTTTGGCTTTCTTTTCATGAAATAATGGCTAAGCTTGAAAAAAAAATCCCCAACAGCAAAATATAGGGCAGGTTGGATGGAATTATGGACTTGTGAGCTGGTTCCTGGCAGGTAATTGGCCAGGAGAATACTTGAGAGGCATTCTCAGGCTGCTGCCTACCCTTCAGAGCAAAGTTTGGGTTGAAGTTTGAACACTTTTAAGGAATATAAGATTTTCTTTTTAATCATAAGGCACAGAAAATGCTGCTGCTGGTGCTGTGTCCCACAGGTGCTGCCCTGCCTGGGGAAGGGCTGCTGGGAGGGCACCACTGCCATGGAAACCCTCCAGAACTGCTCTCCCACTCCCCAAAGGAGGATTTCCCCGTTGGAGGAGGGCACAGGGCATTAGGGGAGTGTGTGTTAATTATCCAGCTCATGTCCCACACAGCTGGCCAGGAGGATGCTCCTGCTTCCCCCTGCCCTACATTCAGATCTGCAGACCTGGCTAAGGAGCTTTGTGTGTCTAGTGCTGATTGAGTGGGGGCTGCCCCTTCTCTTCCCCAGCAGAATCTGTGCCATGGCACTCATCCCTGGGCGTTCACGAGGTAATTGGCCTCATTCTGCACTCCTTGCCCAGGAAAAGCAGAGCCTTGGGGTGGCAGATCTGTGTGAGAGGCAGCTCTGGAGGTGTTGCCACCACAGAAACACCACTGCTGTGTCCCTGCAGATTCCAGCAGTGACAAATGGCAGCTTACCTAATGTATTTTGAACAATTGTGGCTTTTTTGGTTCCATAGGCTCTGTAATTTTGCCTGACTTAAAGCAAAGTTGTGCAGCTCCAGAGCCTGATGGATCTGATCGAAGTTGTGCTTCTGTTCAGCACACAGAGCAGGGGCATCAGTCTCTGCTTGCTTTGCATTGCATTTATGAGCATAATAAAGTTATTGCCCTCGTTTTCACAGAGAGATTGTCCTGCATTAGCAAAAAAAGCCACATAAATTATTTGCAAATGAGTGGCTTGTTTTTGCCTATTGATTTCCCAGAAGTGGCAAAATGCTTCAGCTTATGTTCACGACTATTTATAAAATGTAAAATGTATTTTTTCTCTCTGCCTCTTGGCACAGGCAGTGAAGTTTGTTAAAGGATTAAAGGCTACATCCTACTGTTCCTCCCTTCACCAGTCCACAGGCTTTTAAACAGTCTCCCTGCCTGTATTTTCTATGCTTAACTTCATGCTAAATTCCTAAGGTACATGAAATAATCGTAGCTCTTTAATTCCATAGCACCACATACGGCCCTTTTGGTCCCCTCGGGGGGAGAAAATGTTGTAAAATCCAAACCTGTAGGTAGATTGGAAAGATACAGCTCTGAACCTTCCAGTTTCACCTCATTACCTCTTTTGTATGTGTAAGAACTGCTCTGCACTCCAGAATGATCATATTTTATACTGTTTCAGTCTCAGTCAGAGCTAGTAAATATTTTGGGCACACAGAGTAAACTAGTTAGCGTTTAACTTTGGCTTGCAGAAACCAAGATGATTCACAGTGTTAACATTTTAATTTCTTGTTCGTTCTGAGTGCAATGGGAACGAATTAAATTTGGCACGTTAAATAATTAAGGATTTAAGTTATATCCCACCTTTTTCTGTGTAATTTTCTCAGCACTTTTGAGAGCATTTAAAATGCTGGAGTGCTGTAAAAATATTTTGCATTCTGGTCGGGAAATAGAATGGTCTGTGTGTGGAGCTTTCCTTTTCTCTAAAACAATAAATCTGCAACAAATGTGAGCAAAAACTGCTACGTGTTTAAATTGAACAGGAGCAATGTCACCTGAAGTACAGTCAGATGCAGTTGGAGCATTTTGAGTGCAGCAGAGCAATCTCTTGAGGAATGCTCAGTCAGGGGAGGTCTGGCTGGTTTTATGTAGTTCAAAATTACTCGATCAAAGAATTTCGAGAAATAAAATGCAGAGCTAATCTTTATTGAAAATATACTTTTATTTTACTAGGTGACTTACTACTGTGTAACACCCCTTATTTTGGGTTCCATGTGCTCCTGCTGTAGGTCTTGCTATAATAAAGACATTTTTGGGTTTGCTTTGATGAAAACTTCACAAGAGCCGTCTGTAGGGGAGAAATACAATTTCCCCTCTGCTTTAATTGTGCTCTGCCGTGTGTTTGGCTCAGTTAACCCAATCAAGGGAGCTGCACTCGGGGATCTGAGTGGATCTTATCAGCACTGGACTCTGGCTCCTATTTTTCCCCCCACCCGGTGCCCATTTGGGAATTGAAATGTGCTGGGCAGTTTTATTCTCCCTCCTGGCGCAGGGAGCGGTTTGGGAGCACACAGGCACACGGCTATCCCCCATTTCTGTGCCCCAGAGAGGGGTCATGTCCTTATCAGTGCTTGTAATTGATAACAACGTGGTGCTCGGAGGCAGCCCGGTGACCTTGGCATCCTTTCCTCACTCCCTCCTGCTTTGATGTGAGCCGGCAGCTGACGGGGATGCGCAGGTCAGGCGGAGGCAGCTGCCACGTTAATACACTCCTGACCCCCAAAAATAACCAAAATACCCATATTTCTTCATTCAGCATAATTAATACCTCGTATTTCTATTGGCTTTGATAAACTGAATATTCTCTCCCCACCCCATCCCACCCCTTGTTTTTTTATTATTATTTTATTCCCCGTAGCTTTCGGTAACGATTGCAGGAGATCTGCAGTTAAAATGTTTTACAGACTCTGAAGAATAACATGTTCGGGGAAAATCTCAGATCAAAAGTCTCAATTAGGTCTCAGCCTGGCAGGAGGCTTATGGCCACATTAAAATGGGAAAGTTATTTCATTTTTAGTGTATTTGTGTTTTCAGTAGCCAGCCTAGTAAGCTCAAGGCAAAAAGACACATGTTGGAATCTCTCACCAAGGAAATCCTCCTGCTCTTATGAATTTGTAATCAGGGGAGATCTGCACAAAAACTGCAAGTGCTCAGTGTTCAATGTGCATCCTTCTCGAGGAGAACTTTCTGAAACAGCAGCTGGAGGAGCTGATGAAAAACTCCTTTTTATTTTTTTTTTTTCTTTTCTGTCCTAAACGTTGCCTGTGAATTATTACTGTCACCTTTTAAAACCACTCTATAAAAAGTAGCTGAGGAGGGAGCGCCTGGATCCGCTCCGAGCATCAGCCCGAGAGGTCTCTGACAGAGCATCCCCTCAGCTGATGGCTTCGTTTAAAAACCAACAGAAGGAGGGCAAAGCCAGCCATCTGCAGGGCTGGGGTTTGCTGTGGGCCGGGATTTTGGGAGCTGCTGATGATTTTTTGGGGGATGTGAGCGAGGTGGGGAGGGCAGCGCGGTCCCGGCTCCGCACGGCGGCTGCAGGGACAGAGCCCGGCAGAGAGAGATGAGCAGCTCTGATTTGTTGTGATGAATGCAGCTCGGGGAGCTTGCTCCTGCAAGGCAAGGAAGATATTTTATGCCATAACCGAATTTGATTCCTTTTTACCAATAAATTTTTGGATTGCGTTTAACGGCCAGATGAACGCGGAGCTTATTTTATTGCAGTTACGATTCTGGGTATCTGGATTGCATGTATTCCTATTGAACTTTGCATTAGGCACAGTAGATCTTCCCTGTCAACAAATAAATTCAACTTGGAGCAGGGAGTGTTTTCTTGTCAGCGTCGTGGGGCAGTTTTTGCAGCGTGGTTTTGTTTTCCTGTGACAGCAGCATTAGAGTACAGTACCTGTGAGGTTTAAGTATCCTAAAATGGTCCTTAAAGGAAGATTTCCTGAGCTGTTCCCCCTGGCAGAGCCTTTGCATTAGTGTAGGGAAATTATCTTTGCTGAAAGTATTGCAGAAAAAAAAAGAAATTAATTATGCAAGGCAGTTTTGCTGAGTGCACAGAGTGACACAGAGATGGGCAGGAGGATGGACAAGGGGCCAGAAGTGTTATCTCATTCTATTCCCAAAGTGTTTGGGGTCAACACTCCCCTTTTTAAACATCAGAAGTATTTTATACATAAAATTTAATTCATCCTGTAACTGAAGAATGTGCAGAAAGAAGGAGAATTAAAATAGAAAATTATTTAATCAGCAGCTTGTTATTTTTACTCTGCGAACATCATCTCTTTTTGAACCAGCTGATCCTTGCTCAAACCCTGCTTGGATTTCCCTCATTTAGGGGTTCTCACCCTTTTCCATACCTCAAATCCCTTTACCTCACTGAGGTTTCTTATTTATGTGAGGCTGTGGGAGTGGATTCCAGGTGCTGCCTCCTGGAAATTCCCAGCAAATTCCCAGCAGGGACGAGCTGGACTCAGCAGCACCAGAGCTGCACCTGCAGATTTGGCATCTCCTTCACCTTCATGGAATCTGAAATGATCCAAACTCTTTGTGTTGCATAAAATGTGGCTTCACATTTCTTTTGTGGCTTATTGATGAGTCTGAATTCCCTGGGAAACGTTTGATAAAGGGAGGGGGTGTGGATGATTCAAGTCAAGAAAAAAGGGTGTGGAAGTTAGGGCTGTGAAGGGAAGCAAGCTGCTTTCCAAAATCAGAGGAATCCCTGTTGGAATCTAAATTTCCTCTGGAAATGCTGCTCCTTTGATGCTGTGAAGGTCTGTCATCTGTCTCAGTGACCAGGAATATGATTTGTGTGTGTCTGGGAAGTGTTGGCTGTTTGAGGTTTGTCAGTGTCTGTCGTTACCGATTGTTTATTCCGACAGTGGCAAAAAATGGGGAATAAAATAAAAATACCAGGGGATTCTCTCTGTTTTAGGGGCTTCCTTCTCACCTGTGTTTGCAGCAATGCTGTTAGAAGCAGCAGCAGTGTGGAGGATATTTATTTATCCATGCAGCCAGGCTGCTGTGAGGCTCAGCACGACGTGCTCCCCTCCTTCCCCCTCCTGAGAGCCTGGTTTTGCACATGCTGGGCACAGGCATTCCCAACATGTGCATCACATCCAGGGAGCATCAGAGCTACTGTGTGGCTGAGCTACTGCACATCCCAGGCTCTGTCAGCACCCTGCCCTGGCCAGCACAGAGCAAGTGTTTGTACAATCTGAATTTTAAACCTAAGCAAGGCTGGCTGAAATCTTGGGGGTGGCTGCTGCCACTGCCCCAAATCCTTTGGGAAGGGAGTTTTGGCCACTCTGCTCTTGGATTCACCACCCTGAGGGGCTCTTTAGGTGGACATTTCACCCCTTCAGCTGGACTTCTCACCCTTACAGCTGGACATTCAGCCCCTTCCCTCTTCTGCTTCACTGTATGTGGAGAGGAAAAAATGCTGCACTGAAACAGGAAAAAAAAAGAGGCTCAGATCTCAGGGACATTTTAATAAGCGTCTAACTTAAGTTGCAAGTGGTTTTAAGTCTGTGAAGCTGCTCTTATGCTTAATAATAAACATCTGTGTGTTTTTTTCTGCCTGAAGATCTCAGACAAGCCAATGTCTGAGGAGCTCACGGCTCAGCATAGATGATTTAAAGCTCAGGTCAGTATTAATGCACAGAACACTTGGGGAAGCAAAAACAGAAAACATCCAAGGAAACAGAGTGTTTCAGGGATGACATTAACAGTTCTGAGCAGGATATGTATCTGTGCTTGTGTATTCTATTGAAGTGTTTAAAAAAAAATCAGTTCAGACACGGCAAATCCAGTATTTAAGTGTATTTTGTGCTAATTCTTTCAAAAGAAGCCTACATTCCAGCATGTCTTCATTCAGTAATTTAATTGGGATGTAGGTCTTTGAGCTAGTGGCTGATTAGAAAACATGACCTGCTTGAGAGATCAAGAAGGTAAATTGATAAATGTTGTAGCAAAGGTTAGTAATGTGTGAGAGAGTAGAAGCTGCTCTGGGCTTTGAATCACTGATCAAGGTCAGCTGCAGTTCATTAAAACCTTTAGAGATTTAGATTTGCTGTAAATATACCCACATACCATAGTTTATCTTGTAAATCCTGCATATTGTTGGTTAGGAAGATTGCACATTACAGCAGAGGTTTTATGGCAGTGCATTTGCACCGAGGTGCAGAGCCAAAGTTCAGATATTTCAATTACAAAAGCAGGATGGACACGGGTGATGAGACTCGGACTTCACACCCCCATACTTCGTGTTTAATCTTTTAAGGCACACCTGGGTTTGTGGCCACTCTGTGCTTTAGGTTAAACAGTTTTTCCAGGGCTGTGTGCTGGTCCTGGCTCCCAGCTGCAATGGGAAGGAGCCCTGCTGCTCCCATCCTTATCAGAGCCAGGCTCTCTGTTCCCCTCCTCAGGCTGCTCTGGATCTCTTTCAAGTTTGCAGCTGGAGCAGGGGTACTGGTCCATGTGTTTGAGGTGTCAATATTCCTGTTTTCTGCAGTGCCAGAGCATGGCTGTGCCAGCCACTGTCCCATCCCTGTCCTCGGGCTCCAGCCCAGCCCCTCCAGCCCTGCATTCCTGACCTCTCACTCTCTGCTAATTCATCTTTGAATCATTACAGTCCTCAGGAACTCCCCTCTCTTCTGGATGGTCCATCCTCATTATTGTTGTCCAGGTCTCTTCCTTCTCTTTCCAAAACCATGACTTTTGAAGCCACATAAAGACTTGTTTCATTGTTTGGCCAGCGTGGCCCATTGGTCTCTTCCAGTTCATCCTGCCTTTGCTAGAGCTTGTTTGGATGCTGTCACCTGTTTGGTGTCACCCCCCTGCTCTGTCCCTGTGTCACCCTGATTTCATTTTAGCCACTCATTTCCCTTTTGAAGAACAGATGTGCTGCTCCCACATTCCTGCTACTCTGCTCTTGTCCCTCAGGGCTTTGGTCCTGTGTTTTTCTGGTGATTTCTCAGCTCTGTGTGGTTCCAGAGAATTCAGAACCCCTCAGCTGCACCTCCAGGAGCACTGGAAACCCCTGTGGGGCAGAGCCCACGTGCTCATTGCAGCAGCACTTGGGGGTCTCACTGCAGTGTTCAGTGCAGGGTCAAGGACTTCTCTGAGAGACTGTGCTGTTGTACAGAGTTCTTTATTATACACACAGAGACTGAGACTGCTCCAGATCACTCTGGGATTGCTTGCTAAGGCTGATCCTATGGCTGCTGCTGTGGCTACTGCCATGGCTACTGCCCTATGGCCATTGCCATAGGTGAAAAATTCCCTTTATCCCATCCCACCCCCAGGCTGTGCCATCCCATAAACAGCAAAGATAAACAATCCCCTAGAAGGTCACAACATACAATCCTCTCACACAATGGGTGCAGAAGGCCACAAACCCATGATCCTCTTTCCCATGTCCATCCCTGGTGACCTGGATGTGCTCCCTGGGCACCTCTGGACCTTCCAGGTCTGCTGTTCTATAACACACAGAGTGTAACCCAACATCTCACTGCCCATTTCTCAGTCCCAAGGCAGTCCCAGCTGTGTCACTGTGTCAGGGCCACTCTGTCCCTCATTCCCATCGTGTGGTGCCACCCAAACTCCTCTTTCCCACTCCTCCCACAGCCTGACTGCGTGAAGCAAATGTCACACAAGGTTTTCTGTGCACTTCACGTGGTCGTGTTGCTGAGGGAAGTGCATTTGCAGGTATCCTGGGAAGAGCAGAGAAATGTTCTTTAAAACCTGACCAAATACCTCTCCATGAGCTTATTCCTGGCTCAAATCTGTTGCCACGAAGTTAAAGTGATGTTAAATCTACTAAGAAAAAAGTGCCTAACAGAAATTCTTTGCAAGTACTTTTCTTGAAGCATAACTGTGAATCACTTTGAGCTTAATGGTTTTTTAAAAAAATCTAGAACAAAAGAGTTTTTTCCCTACAACAGCTGTGCACTTTTATTAAAAATTTAAAGAAATCTTATGTGTCTAATCCTTTGAGCGGATGTGTAATTACTTGGCTTGGGCTCTTACACATGGATAACCTAGCTGTACTGTGAGACAAGATTCTTATGTTTAATTTAAAGAATCATGGGTGTGCTTTGGAGATTATCAACACCAAGCCTCATAAAGGAACACAAACCCAGAACAACTATTCTACATTATCATTTGTTATACAGATGTTCCAAACCATCTGACGAGCAGCTAGTGCAGTTTGCAGTAGATTAGCAAATGATAGCAGGGGATGGAGAATAAAAAATGGGGGGAAAAATGGCTTTTTGGGGATGTTTTCACTTGTACAATGTTTAGGTTCTCCCCCTGTGGTTGGGTGTTTGCATTTAATACGTGTTTGCTTTAGGTGAACCTGTTGCTTTTGTTATCAGGTATTCAGAGTGAGTTATCACCTCCTTTGAGTGGTTGTTTGATAAAAAGCCCCATCAGCAACGTCCCAGGGCTTGAACGAGCTGAGTCTGACCTGGGTGGAAATGCAGCTGCATTAAAATGGGTTTTATATCTGTCACATGTAACTGCCACAGGTTAGATGCTTTAAAAATTCATGTCTTTTAAAGGTCCAAGAAAATGATAATCTACAAGCAGTTAAAGCCCAGCTCATTTTGCTTTAGGTTGTTCTAGGATATCTACGTTAGGTACTTCTATCAGAATAGGGTTCATTATTTAAAATGGGGAAGAATTAACCCACATCTGAAATGAATTATAATCTCTTTCAATCAAGTTTGAGGTATCAGTCAAAATCACCCCTAATGTGAGCAGGTACAGCTCCATTGAAGTCAAGTCTGCTTACAATCAAGCTGATTTTAGCCAAGGGACAATTTTTCCCTTATTTTCTTTCTTTTCCTTTCCTTTTCCCCCCACCCTCCATAATCTCCTTCATGTTCGCTGCATTTTTTTTCTATTACAATTGGGGAGGACAAACACATATCATACAATTTTCTTCCCTGCAAATCATGTGTGCACATTATTTTCAAAATCTGTATTACAAAGTCTTTTATCCTTTTATTAGTTTAGTACTTAAGCCCTAGACATAAGAAAGAAGCCTATCAGTGAAAATCAATTGAAATGCAGTTAGATACAGATCTGATGTACTGGGCAAGGAGGCTTAGACATGGCACAATAAAATCAATTAAAGCCTTTCCAGCCCCACAGTGCTCTACCCATCCAATCACTTTTCACACATTCCCTCCATTAGTTTTGCAAAGGTTTTTTTTTTTGGGTTTTTTTTTAAAATATGAATTATGATGAATGAGACCCTTGTTATGAATATATAGATGGGTCATTACCCTACGAAACCCAGACTGTGCTGGTGCTTAGTGATTAAGGCTTTCTGCTGCTACTGTCAATAAAGTTCAAATCCCTTCGCCTCAATCTATGATAGGGAAGCTGCAGCCATTGTAGCCTAATTCACTTAACAATGTTTTAATTGTGATTTGGGTTTGTTGGTCACAATAATTTACATAAACCCCTTTGTATTTGTGAATAGTTTGGATTAGTCACCCAGCTTAAGGAATGTAGGATCAAATAAACAAAAGGGAAATAATAATATATAATAATAATAAAAAAAAAAAATATAGAGGCACCAGGCCTACCCAGACAGATGTGAAGAGAAGATTAACAACTAGTTGTGTACGATGCCAAAAAAATGAAACATTTTGGATTGGGAAGTTAAATATGTACAAAGTGCAGGTTGGATCCCGGGGCAGAGGTGGAACACCTCACTCCCAGAGCTCTTTTTCCCTTCTGGGAGTGGATGGCTTGGCCAAATCTGAATTTAAACCTTAAATATCAGCCAAGCCAGGGACAAGTGGCCAGACTGCTGTGGTGTATGAATGTTTATGCAAATGAAGATGCAATAAAACAAGGCTCCTTCAAAAATCTGCCCCGGCAAATTAGCGGAAAATGCACCGCCATAAACAGCTGTTGCATTTTAATCAAGCATCTGTAGAGTATATTTTGCTTTGTGTTACAAACAAAACAAAACAAAAAACACCCAGATTGCAGCAACCTCATTTTATATTCAGAAATTAACCCGTTCTGCACTGCTCCCAAAGAGGAATTCCCAGGTCACGGCTTCGATGCACCGAGGGGGCAGAAGGATGTTGAACTCCCTGACTTTCAGGTTACCTGGTTTAATTCGAAAAAGCAACGTTTCTGACTGGAAGAATAATTAGAAATTTCCCTTGTCTCTAATTTTTGGGTGGTTTTTATCATGTGATATCACAGTCTAAAACACAATTCACACCAAAACTGCTCCAAATGAGTTTCAAGTGCGTCCCTTCCGCGCTCCTGCCTTCGCACAAATTAGAATTAATCTCGCAAAACAGCTCAGCTGTTGGAAAACATCCTTTTATATGAACGTGCTAGGAAATGGTGCATCTTGGTTTCCAAAGAGTTAATAAACACCCCGAGCCGTGCTGATCTTGTAGCTTTAGCGAGCCTTAATCTGTAAGCTTGATTACCTCCTAACCCTCAGTCGCCTGCCTCCCTCCTAACACAGCGGGAGTTTTACGGCAGCATTAGTGGCATTTTGCCCAGCTTTGGCTTTAGGGAAATCATTCAGTGAGAAAGAAAAGCAGAAGGACTGGATCTGTCTGCTGCTGCGAGGTCATTAACACACGGCCTGGCCTGGCTGGGCAGTGCCACCGCCACCCAACGGGTACCGCCAACGTCCCCGTGGCTGCGAGCATCCCACCCCAAAACCAGCATCCAGGACAGCCTTGTCATCCTTAAATCATCTCTGTGGGCATCACTCTCTGTGTGTGTGTCTTGGTCCTTCTCAGAGCAATATTCCTGCAGATTTATGTGCTCCGGGCTCTTTGTGCACACCGAGGCAGACAGGAATATTTAGTGGGGTTTGCTCTCACTCCAGGAAAAACTCACAAATGGGAATAACTCTTCCCCGTGGCACAGGCTGGATGGTCTTTATTTATAATGCTGGCCAGCATGAGGAGCTGCTTTCTGCTGCTCCTGAGGAGTTCTCCCTCCCAAAAGTTGTGATTTTTTGGTTTCAGCACTGCTGTGGAGTGGGTTTGGTGACAGAAATGTCTGGTCTGTGATGTGAGATGCAAATGGGAGCTTGCCACAAGTGACTCAGATTCTTCCTAAATGTGAGATCTAAAACCTGTCAGGAGTTCTGGATTTTCAGCAAGTAATTTGGTCACCATGCTAATTAAAACTTGTTACATCACTTTTAACCTGGGTGTTTGTTGAAGGGACAAAATGTGTGAGACTGATCTGAAATTAAACCCACAAAGACCCCAACTCCTGCCTGAGATGTGTCCTGGGGAGAGCCCAGTGTCTCTGACTCCTTGAGGGCACCAGTGGCCACCTTGGCAGAGAGAAAAGGGACATTTAGAGCCCCTCACTCATCTGGAATTTGTCCCTATTGTTGGTGCAAACGTGTCCCTCCATGCTCTGCTGTTCTCAGTGAAAATTCAGACTTAAACCCCTCAGGTGCTCCCTGACAGATTGAGGAGGAGCTTCCCAAGTGGTTGGTCAAGGACACACCTCATCAGCCTCACCTCCCTGGTGACAGAGCATCTTGCCTGTGGGCTTGAGCTGGCTTGTTTGCCGTGTTTATTTAATAAAAGTTCAGCCTCTGTGGCTGTTTTGAAACAGTAGGCATGTGTTTATCCTCATCTCAGCGTGCTGTCAGCAAGCATTTCCTTTAAAATATCCTTACTGGACCATCCCCTCCTCTGCCATCGTCTGCAGACATCTCCTGTTATGCAATGAGCTTGGGAGCAGTGGCCAAAAGGTGCTGAGGGTACAAATCCAGCAAATATATTAATATTTATTTCTCCTTGAAGTGTTGTCTTTGTCTAATAACACTTCACAGGAAGTGTTGGTGCTCCCCACTATCAGACCCTCCCCTGTGTTGTGCTGCTCCTGTGCTGCTCCTCAGCAAATCTGCTTTATTTCCCTTGAACTTGAAGGAATTCTTCTCCTCTCACCCCGTGGTGCAGGAGCAGCAAAGTGTCCATGTCTGGGGAGGGGATGAGGATGGAGAACTTCCCTACTTGATGTAGAAAGAAATGCCCTCATTAAATTCACAGCTGGGGTGACAACATTTCCTTTACATTCATGGGAAATAGTTTAATTTAATCATTGAAGCTGTTGCTTTTTAATTCACCTTTAACCTCTTTGATAGATTAAAATATACCCCAATAATCCAGGGTATTTCAGGTCAGTGTAGAGAATCAAGTCCAGTGAAGGGGTGATGGCAGAAATTGTATCCACTGTGGATCTCACTCTGGATATCCACAGTGACCTGTCCCTGCTTCACACCTGTAAATAAATTCTGGTAGCTGAGCTCAGTGTTTCTGTACATATTTCCTTTACCAACCCACAGAAGTGATCCATTTAGTGTCCAGGGTGTAGCAATTCCCAGCAATGCAATATAAATCCTATGGGAAATAGAGAAATTCTATTTTCCTTAATGTCCTTCCAAGAACCAGACACACAACGCACCGAGCTGGGTTGCTTTAAAAGGGTTTTTTAAAGGATTTCTTGTTTTTTAAAGAGGGGCTGCTTTAAAGTTTTGACTTCCAGCTACTGATAGCTAAGAATAAATACAGACTGTTTGCATATAAATTGCATTTGAGTTTAAAAACCTTTTGATATCAGCCTGCAGTTTTGCACTGTTGCACGATGCTTGCCAGCATTTAATATCCTCTGTCTTTGCGGTGACCAAGCCGTGACCTTTCAAAATAAAAGTTGCAGATCGGAAGTCACTGGCTGAGAATTAGTGCTTGGTGTATTCCAGTTTACATAGAAATGTCCTCGCTTAAAATATGGTTCATCCATCGGTCAAAGCGTCCTTACTTCCTTTAATTGAATTAAGATGGGCAAATGAGAGATGTGTGCAAGGCAGAAGGAATTCTGCTGCAAAATCACTCTTATCCTTTCAGGAGTGTAAAACGAATCAATTAGAAACGTGGCAGGGCATCTTTGACGCAGGCACAACTTTGGGAGTTTAAATTTCCTCCTAAAAGTGGAAATTTCAATGGGAGATAAGGGGATGTGAATTGGATTTTTGCAATTACGCGTGATCTGATTTTTCTTTTTGGAGGGAGACAGATGACTGCTATCTGAGTGTATTTTATAGGTTGTTAAATCTGCTGAAATCACTTTTATAACTTGTTCCTTTAGGAACACGTTCATGGAGCTTTTCCCTCATTTAAGTGTGGCAGCAACAATAAGAAAAAAACCCCAGATTTGAGCTGTTCACCATTACATTCAAGATTTTACCTGTTAGTTGACAGGATTTTGAGAAAATCTTATATTTTGCAATTATATTTTCCTGCATTTCCTGATCAGCTGCTTCTCAGGAATCCACAGTTTTCCAGGGTGTGTGGGTTTTGTGCTCTGAGTGGCCTTTGCAGGATTTCACAAATTGCTGGGGATGATCAGAAGATTTCCAGCTCGGAAATGTTTAAATCTGTCTGATATTTTTGGATTGGTGGTTTCCCCTTTGTTTTCCCTCTGTGTTTCCATCTGAGCCATTGCCAGGGGGTGGCAGAGCGAGGGGTAGGGTTGGGCACTCCAAAAGGGAGCCCTTATACCCTACATCATTTATAATTTGAAATAATTCACATAAATAAAGAAAATCCGTATTTGCCATTGCAGTATCTTCAGTAAAAGATGCTGATTTCAGTCACAGGAACTCATGTTCTGGTGCAAAACATGGCTGTGTATATTGTAAATTTTACTGTCGCTCTGTAATTTTAACCTGGATTAAAATTTGATTTGCAATAAACTTGGAAACAAATAATTTAATTAAAAAAAACAAAACACGGGATTTTTTCAGAGATGGTTGCAATTTTCGAGTCTGTCCTTTTGTCTTATTTTTATACAAAGCATTCCAATAGGCTTTTGCTTTTTTTTTTTTTTAAAGTTTGTTTTGGTTAACTCGTGGACAGCACAGAGAACAAGAGTTTTCACAGTGCCCCACAGCCAGGGACTTTGAAAAAACCTTTATTTTTATCACAAGCCACATGGTTTTTCACTTGGAAGCTTTTAGAAAACAGCCTGTTCTGCTTGATCTGTGGTGCAGGAGGAAAAGCCGTGAAAATATGGGGTTTTTCTTATTTGAAGGAGTACCTTGGAAGGTAGAAAATCCAGCTGTGGTCTGATGCTGATGGCAAACCTTATCCTTAATTTGGGGCTGTTTCCTTATTGGGAACTTCTTGTTCATCCCACAAAAGCAGAGGAAAAGCAGAAAACCAGCAGAAAAATGACACGAGCACCGCACTGAGAAGCTCTGAGCACATTAACACCAGATTTGGAGTTATTTATTGATGGGTTTGCCCACTGGCGGTGTAAAATGCGTGTCAGTTGTCATCACCAGTAACAATTTCAGCACATTGTGTTCCTTTTTTTATTTACACCAGTGGCAACACGCTTATAAACACCGTCACCAGGGGTGGGTCAGGAGGTCAGAGCTCAGGGTTAAGAATGGGAAGGGTCATCAGCTATTAACCTAAGTTTAGCAGCAAATCGTGCAGCCCTGGACGCGCCGGGGCCTCAGCACCTTCCAGACTTTGCAAAACTTCTGCATCTCGAAAGAATTCAGCTGTAAATTTTTTTTTTATTATTATTTTTTAATGGTTTGGATTTTTAGGAGTTTTTGGGGAGGGTGAAGTCTCGTGGTTTTATGGGGTTCCTGATCTTTAAAAAAATGGGAATTACTGATTTTGGGGTTAATTCTGTTTGGAGAAGGGGGAGTGTTCCATTGGCAGGACAGAGTCGGATTAATCCGACACGTCACAGAATGAAAATTATCATCAGCAGCAGTGATTGAAACCTGAACTCGGGACTGATGAGGTGAAGGCTCGTTATAAAACAAAAAAAAAAGTGAAATTTCCCACTTTTGCCAGTTTTTTGAGGAATGTGCAAACCTAGAAGAGCCTGGAATGGAAGCTTGCAGCAGTGATGAGTAGCTTGGGGTGAGCAGCCCTGCACGTTGAAGGGACCTGCCTTTGAGAAAGTGCAGCCCTCTAAAAACACTTCCCCAGAAGGTGTTTCCAAACGAGCTCTGAGAGGGAAAACACGGGAGTGCTGCCCGAAATATCCCGGGGATGGCTTTTCCTCCCTTGTTTATTCAGAGCTCACCCGCTGCAACCGCGAGGCTTCAGGGGAGCGCGGAATTCCCCGAGGATCTCTCACCTCCTTGGCTTTTATGGATGCTGCTGCTTTTAATGCTCTGAAGGCAAACTCTTTTTTTTTTTTATTGTATACTTCGTATACTTGAGTTTTCTGGGAATGTTAAGGGGCTTAAAAATTCATGCCAAGGAGTGCAAGGCTTCTCTTTTCACACACACAGCGGTGAAATCCGTCAGCGCCGGTAAAAGAGACAAAACTGTTGCCATTAATGTTCCCTGTATTTACAAGTTACACTGTGTTTGGGATCGTGTACAGCCCTCAACATCCCTTCAGCAGGGCACACTCTGAGAGTGGATGTACCTGTTTGAAATTCCCTCTGTTCCCATCTTCTCCGTGCGTTTGACACAGCGGGGTTTTCCCGGGAGCTCTCCTCTTCCTCCTCCTCCTCCTGTGCCAGGCAGCCTCTGCTGCAGCACAAAAACCCCTCTTTAGAAACCTTTAAAGAAAGCTGAAAATTCACAGTTGCAGCTAAACACGAGCTCAGTGTTTGCAAAGGTGCCTCGTGGGTTTGAATACACAGATCTAATGAATTTTAATGGGGATAAGCTTTGAATTATGTAAAATATAGTGAGATGTTCGGCTTGAACCAAACAAAAATAATCTTTTAAAGTCACATTTTAATACACAATTTATCTAACATAGATAATTTATACGAGTTTCTTCCAACCCCCGTCTGTTCCAGGGAGCAGCACTTCTGCCAAAAAGCTTTGCTTTTCCATACAGAATCAGAGGTTTTCTGGATTGTGCAGAAAAAGTTGTCCAAAGCTGCCTTTCCATTCTCCCAGCCCTGTTGTTTGGATGTTCAGAATCTGGTTTGTAAATAAAACTCGCAGCAGAGCCTTTGCTCATCCATGAGAACGGGTGGAGTGTGATGGTCCTAAAAGAAGGATTTCATTCCTCGGCCGATACGTGCGAGGTAGCACTTATTGAGAGCAGGGGGCTGCATTATTTATAGACATTATATTTGCATAATACATGAAAGTAAAAAAATCAAAAATAAATTTTTTGCCTTTTTTTGTTCTGCGGGGAGTGCTCAAAGTCCAGCTTTTCCCTACAAAATGTGAGTTCCTTGCCCTGGTGAGGGGTGAGCAGAGCAGGGCAGCCCCGGGCTCGGGGTTTGGTGGAATTGCTCCCTGGTTACTGCCAGGATTGGATGGAAATCTTTCCAGCGTTCTCAGGGAGTGGAACCTATGGGGGAGTTACAAAAGGCCGGGTTGTGTAACAGGCCTACGTGTCTGGATTGCTGCAATCTGTGCACACCAATGGTGTTACTATTAATTTTCTGAATCAAATCCTGTGTGAGGGGCCAGATGGCTTGGGAGCATCTTGTCATCCCGGCCGCTGCAAACACATCCAGCCAGGAAAAAAAGAAGATTGAACTGTGATTTCACAGATTTTGCATTAGTTAATCTGGGATAGAGAGGCTTCAAAGATCCCATCAGTTAATTCTCTCAGCACTTGTGGAAATTTCTGGCACATCGTGCTAAAGCTGGTTTGAAATCCAAGCGGAGAATCAGCGCCTTAAAGAAGCTGATCTCCTGCGTGTGCCCAAATTAAAAAAAAAAAAAAGATAAAATATCCCCTCCCTTGTGTGGATTTGGGCTGAAGCTGATGTTTGAGAAAACACTTTGAATACTTTCAATATTACCCGAAGTAGTCGCTGAAACTGTCGGGATCTGTAATCGGTTTCATTCCAAATGCTTCCATGAAGTGTTTGCTAAATTCAAATTTTTCCAACTCTACAAATGCTAAAGGATTTTTTTTCCCCTTTTGGCTGGCTGTAATGCCACTTTCACCTTTGCAAACAGTCCTACTAAATAATAATCACTTGCAATCTGTGAATTTCCCTCCCCTTATCAATTATTAAGTATCATAAACCTTCTGTTTGGATAATCTTGGCACCACTTTAAGCGTTAACAGTAAATTTATTTTTAATTAAATCTGTGCATTGAGAATAAAACGAGGCTCTTCTGCATACTAAACAGAACACATATGCCACCTCTACTTATTATCAAAAAATCTGATAATGCTTATGGAAGTTGTAAGGGCTGCATGGAGTTCATTGTCTGTGTCCCATTTAACTGCAGCAGTATTGGTTAGTGAGGTGCCAGCCCAGGTGAGTGCCTGCTGTTGCTTCAGAAGGGTTTGTTGAGAGAATTCTTTTTTTACAGAATATTTCTTTAGCAGAGTTCAAAACTTTTGCTTCAGCATAGCTACAGGTGATGGGGAGCCACGGATGCACTCAGAGCAGTGGTTTGGAACATGGACAAGGTGGTTTTCCTTCTCAGATAGGTTTGATCTGAAAGTTTAAAATTGTTAGAGTAGAACCTTGTGATTTATTACTATTATTATTGTTATTATTATTATTATTTAGCTACAGTTTTCCAAGAACTTCAGTGAAGATCCACCAGCTCTCAGTTCCACAGGAGGAAAAGCAAGTCTAGAAAAAACAGCCCAGGATGTTTTGACAGCTCAGCTCAGGAAACTTTCTGCTACCAAACAAGAGGTGGCTGAGTGAAAATGCCTTTCCACGTGTGTTCCCATCAGCCTTTTTGCTCAGAGGAGCCACATCTGAGACAAAAACGCCTCTCCACGTGTGTTTTAGTTAAACTTTGGAGTGTCTGAAGAAGTCTGAGGAGCCGAGCGCTTCTGCCGGGGACAGGAAGGCTCGGGCCAGCAGCGCTGCGAATCTCATCATTTATTTTTCCTGAGCTCTGCTCCCAGCTCAGGGCTGGGGGGATTTTAGCCCAGAGGGAAACACCGGGGCAGCACTGGGCACCCATTGTGCTGCAGCTCGGGGCCGGGGTGTGCGGAGCTGTTTGCATAAGGCGCTGCCTCCGCCGGGGTCAGCCCCAGTCTGCGGCCGCCAGAAATGAAAAACATGCCCCAACCGGGCCCAGAGCGGGGTCAACAGCTGGCAGAGGATATGGCAATCATTTATATAAATATGCTTTCTCAAGCCCGCAAAAACAAAAAAACCCAAAGCCAACAGCTGGGAAGGGTTGGAAGTAGCCCCAAGGCTGGTTAGTTCCCTTCCAGATGGGGAGGTTAGACCGGGGGTAGCCAGGCTGCTCCACATAGACTTCCGATTCGCATTAGGAATAAAGAGAGTGCAGGGAAGGAAAAAGGAAGAAAAGCTACAAGCATGACTGCTCTGTTTTTCACCTAACTTAATCAAATAAGTGAAGAGTTTCCGAGACGGAAGGCTTGCATTTATTGGTATTCACGCTGGGTTTTCTGTGTTTAGCACGGTGTCTGATACACTCCTTAACTCTTTCAAAGGGGAGCAGATATAGTGCAGGGGAATAGTTTATGTGTAATGTCATGGTCATTTGTAGACAGATTGAAGAATCATGTGAAGATTTATGCTCTGCTCATGTTTTCCGAGTGTTCATATCATCAGATTCAACGGAAGGAGACACAAAGAAGTTGCTGGTCATGGCTTTGAGTTCTGACTTGCAGATAAAGTTGGTTCCTCCAACAATTTGCTTCTACCTGTACCCATCCTCCTAGCATGTTTTGATCTGATCAGTCAAAGGCTTTATCTATCCAGAAACCTGGGCATTAAATGTTCTTTCCTTCATCATCATTGCCATCCACGCTGTGATGCCAGGGAAGGCCTTCCACAGTTGCTGCTGGTGTGTTTTGTGCTCATTCATTTTGCATCCTGACTTTGGTTTCCTGCCATCCTGACCTGTGCTGTCGCTCCTTTGATGCTCATGATGTCATTGCTCGAGCATCCGAGTTGCAAACTGGGATTTCACTGCTCCTTCATTGCTGGGGAGAGGATTTCTGTCCTTTCTGCTGCACGTGCAGATGCATAAACTCCCTCATGTGTGCCTAAAGCTCTGTTTTCCATCTGCAGTTGTCCCTGAGCCTGTCAGGATTTGGAAACCAACTTGGGGTCACACAAATTCATCTTTTTGGTTCTGTGAATGGTTATTTGCAGGGAGGTTAAGGAAGCTCTTGATATGTGGGCAGCATTGAGCTCTTCTGTGAAATGAAAGTTGCAGAGGAGAGAAGAATTTTCAACCTCTGAACATTCAACCTTTTACAGTGGGAAATAAGAAGTAAAGCTCGTGTTGGCTGTGTGTGTATATCCATGTGGGTGATATCCATCTTCTGAATTCGATCTTATCTCTTTTCCTCTTGGAAAAGAGCAGTAAAACAAAGTAATTTAAAACTACCTGAACACATCCTTCCACCTTACTGCTGGGCCCTGAAGCCGTAACCTCCTGACCCCGGGGGTTATGGGTCTAGTGCTTTTTATCCACCCTGATTTCCCAGTATCTGCCCACTTCCTCCTGACATTGGAGCCTTGTTATATAAGGAAATTGGAAACACCGAGCAGCCTGTCCAGCAATCTCCTCTGGAGATAAGGCCACTGCTGCAAGAGGGCTGGTTTTAAATAGAAATGAGCACCCAGGGTATGGGGGGAGCTGAATTGGGTTTGCAGTGCCAGTTAGGAGTGCATTTACTCAAGAAATTACACTATATTTTTACATAAATACAATAATTCAGGTTTTTTTTAAGTGAAAAACATTCATTGAGACTTCTACAGCTTAAAAGAATGCACATAAAAATCAGAATATAAAAACCAGTGTACTTTGGAGAGTTTCTAATTCCATAAAGGATTGGCAGGAGGATTAATAGAAGTATTAATAAGCTGCTTGATTTCTTTTGTGGTTGTTTCCTCTATTTTTTCTCTTTAACTCTTGTCTTTCTGAAGTGGGGTTTTGCAGATGAGGTGTCAGGGGTTGATGTCCCAGGTGGGTGCTTGAGCTGAGCTCAGGTACAAGGCCCTGAGTTCCATGGAAAGATTCAGCCTTGGAGGGGAAAATGACAACAGGGTTCCATCAAATCCAAGCAGGGTCATTTCTTCTAAAGATTTTTTTAGACTTCTCTCTAGAGTTAATTTTTTTTAAGTGCCAACTTGTTTAGTTTTGTGAAACAGAGCTCAGTAGTTGGAGTGTGGAGTCTGAAGGGGAGAAGAAGTTGAAAGCAGTAGATGGTGATGGTGTATTGAGTTAAAAACAAGGGCAGGCATGGTACTGAATCCCAAAATTGCTCATGAAGACATCTGCATTAAAGGTTCTCTTTTTACAAAACACTAATTCAGATGGATGACAAAAATTAAAGTATATAAAATTAATACATGCAAGAGTTACACTGTTTGAGGGTGGAAACCCTCACAAATAACAGTGGTTGAACCAACTATGAGAAAACCCTTGTAAAGTTGTTTCTTTACAATGTTTGATAGGAGCAGAAAGCAAAGTGAAAGCAAATTTGAATATTTCAAGTCCATTCCATGCAGTGACTGGTGGGAAGTGTCCAGCACTGGTGACATCCACGGGATGTGCTTGAATAATTTCAAACCCAAACCCAGGTCAAACCAACTTCTGTTCCAGGGCACACAATCCACCTTAGAGAAACCTGAGCAAGCCTGATTGTTTCTCCCTGTAACAAATGCTGTGCTCGGAGCAGGGAGAGAGGGAATTGTTCCTTGAGGCTGAGCCAAGGGAAATGCAGAGCTGGGCTGAGAACGAGGCTTCCAGAGCAAAAATCTGCAGCTTCTCCACAAGGAGCAGCCAGCACCTGCAACAACAGCACTCCATGGGAATGGCTGAGCTCCACCAGTTCCTTTTGAAGAGTGTTTCAGCACAGTTTTAGCCTCATTTGTAACAAATAAACAAATTCCGGTTCACGGGAGATGGGGTGGGTTGGGATAGTCCCTAAATATCCTGGAGGCAGGAGAGGCACAAATCCCAAATATCCCAAACAAGAATATCCCAAATGCAGGAGTGGAAGGAAGGGTTGTGTGCTAAACAAAATTATATCAGGCAGCAAGAGATTTCCTTGGACATTGCAGTCATTAAATAGTGCATTTATTGTCTGTTAATTAATATCTCTGGTTCTCAGAGCACAATTCTGAAGCACACAAGATGGATTAAGGGAGGTAAAATTTAACTTATGTACTGGCAGCTTAAAACATATTGTTGATTTAATCTCATTGAACTGCTCAACTGATCCATAGTGCTGACCAAAACCTGACCAGGAAGGACCAAAGAAGAAGAAAAGAGTGAAAAATAAACTGTACAGTAGCAGACATGCCCAAAGCTTCGTGGAATGAGTAAATAGGAAGATTTCATAAAATGAAACAGTAATTCCTTTCCAGAAGATTAACCAAATGGAAATGTTCAACATACAGGACTGGTTAATTAATAGTCAGGTCCATCAGTTCCCTGTAGGATTTTCCACTTAAGAAAGAGTCTCTCTTCTTAAAACAGAGCCAGGTGAAATGATTGAAGTTGCACTACTGTGGCTTATTTATTTTAAGTCACTCTCAGGTTTTTGTAGTACCAACCTAACCTCTGGTCTCATTTTCCTTGCCTTTAGGATAAATTTCCTCTTCCTCCTGTTGCACTGGTTGTAGAGTTCTTGTTAAATATGATCACATTCATACAGAAACTCCTGTTTCTACAAATGTGGTGTCAGAAGAATTAGTGCTTTGCCTGTGCATATCCTTAATGCTGGCCTCAGTTTTTTATTATTTGCTGTTAACTTGATCCTTACAAGTCTCCCATAAATGTAACTTCACTCCTTAATTATTCTTTAGCACTTCCCTGGATGAAATTTATACTGCGAATATTTTTCCTTAGTAGTCATCTTTGGGTTTGAAGCAGCGAAACCAGTGAAAATAAGAACTTGAGTGTAGCTTAAAGTCATTTCCTTCCTTCCTTTTCCTTGACACTTCAAATGCACACCTGCACTGGAGCCCCCTGGCAAAGGGGGGGTTTCTGTGGTGGCCCAGTGGACCTGGGTGGTGGCCCAGTGGTGGCTGCAGGACCAGAAGTGCCTTTAAGGGCAGTGTGAGTTTTATTATTGGCAAAGGTTTAAATCTGTAGCTGTTTACCAGCCCCCAAAAACACAAAAAAAATTTTCTTAAGGGTTTGGTTGGCTTGGTGATAAGGAAAACCATTTTAACCACACTGTGTTTGTCCAAAACGTGTAGAATTTGGATTCAGGAGTCATTTTAACTGAAACCTTTGCTTTATCAAAAGAAAACCAGAGTGAGACCAAAAGAAAGGATTCCTAGTACAAACTACAAAATGTAAAAGAAAAAATGCCCCTTCAAATGGAATATTTCTTTATTCCTACTTTTTCCTCCAGTAGGAAGCAGGAAAACATTTGACTTTGTTATTAAACTTCACTGACTTCATGGGGCTGTTCCTACCCACGGTTTAACAGGCACTGAGCAAATTATTCTTTATTTAATCTCTCCCCTACCAACTGAGCTCCTTCCAACTGCAGTGTCCCTTTTCTGCCACCTAAAGGAAGGAGCAGTGCCCCATGGGTTCTTCTCAAAAAGCAAAAATGGTTTTCATCACTGCAGACCAACTTTTTCTCCCAAATTCCTGATAGTGTGGTCAGATAACGTGGTGAAGAGAGGAACAGGACACCGACAAAATTCATCCTAAACTGTCATTTAAACCCCAGCATTTTAACATAGATGTCATATAGAAGAAATCTGGAAGGAATTTATTTTTTTATCATGGTTGTCCAGCATATAGGCCCCAGTCCAGCAGAACACTTAGGTCCATGCTTAACTTCAAACACGAGAGAGCTGAAGTCAAGTATGTGCTTAAGTGTTTCCTTTGCATTCACTGCCAGCACCAGGATGGGGGTTTGGGTCCTACAGTAGCAGGTGAGTCATTCCATAAATCTCTCCATATTATGAAGTGATTGCATGACAACTTTTCAACTCCAAGTAACCATTCCTGGCTCTTTTGGCACCAGATGAATTAAACTCGCGCGGTTCGTATGCGGGTTTGTCGTGTCTGTGTTTAAAAATGTGTAATTTCACCTTCTGCCTGTGCCAGTTCTCAGATTTTTTGGGGTTGTTTTTGTGTGGGAATTTAGAGCAAGAACTCACAGCTCCATCCCCGAGATAAAAGGTCAGGCAGCATCAATTTGCAGAGAAATTCCTGCTGATTTCCCAGCTCTTGTTTGGTGAAACAGAACCAGGTATTGAAATGATCCAATTGGTGAGGGTGTCATCCTGGCAGAGCTCCTCAATGTGAAACCATGTAGGTTTCCCCAGCTTTCCAAGAGTTTGATTTGATTTTTAAATGAAGTTTGGGACGTGAAGAAGCCTGAAAGGAGCGAGGAGCCGTGAGCGTCCCCGCCCTTTCCCAGCTGGGCTTTTGGCAAAGTGTCATTCCCGCTGTTAAACACGGTGACCTTGCTGCCTATGATTTACTAACTGTTTTACAAACATTTCCTCACTCTGTGAGGTTTGATATGTTCTCCATCCTCAACAGCTCAACAGAGCCACTCAACCACCGAGCCAAACCTGCCTTTGTTTACAGCTTTTCCGGAAATTTTCGCGGAGAAAAAAACTTTCTCCTTTTCCAGTGTTTTATTTTTAAGTCAACACTTTCTGTGGTTTATTTGTGCAAAGCAACATTCGGGTACAAGGTATTGCACCGTGTCCAAGTGGGAATTGCTGCCTTTCTAAAAATAAATTGGGGGTCATGTGAACCAGTGCAGAAAAATCTGAAGATACCAAATATTACAGGACCTTTACATTTGGTGGTTCTTTTTTCCATAATATTCTGGGCCTGGATTTTTCTGAACTTTTTTTCCCACATTAGTTTCTATAATAGAGCATAACGTGAAATGATGAAACACAGGAAGGAATCTTCTTTTAAACAAAATTATCAGTGTTAAAAATAACAGGCCTATTTTCCCTCAGTATGCATTTTTTTTTCTTATAAAGGCTTTATTTAGTACCCTCTCTATTAGATATACCCAAAGAGCCCACTGATATTTAAGTGGCATTTTATTTCATTATAAGCTTAATTGTCCTAAATGCTAATTTGCCTCATGTGCCTTGAAATCCCACAGATTTAATTTCATGTTTTGGGCAGGGAACTTGAAACTTGGGGCGCTTTGGAGAAGGAAATCAGGCAGCTGTGCCTGGCCTTTGCGTCGAAACCTAGCGCAAATTAAAATTAGAATGGGATGGGAATGTTTTTATTAAATGTTTTCACAGTGGAGATACATTTCATGGAAATGGCCTTGTTTTGATGACAGTTTCTCAGGGTCAGGGTGGAATTTCTAGGGAAAGAAGGAGACAAGAATAACCTGGGTTGCCTGGGGAAGGAAGGGCACACAGGGCTCCTTGTGCCCAGGTAGCCAGGTGCTCCCAGTAGTGAGAATTCCTCTCTGTTCTCTCTTTTCCTTTTAAAACATCCATTTATTTACCATATTTATAATTTCTGTTGAAAATTCTGCTGGTTTCAGCAGCAGGACAGACACATTGCCCTGCAAAAATCCCTTCCAGCGTTCTTCATGCTGCAATTTCGTTTCTCTCAGGTGTTTCAGAGTAAGGAAATAAAAAGAGCTCTTTTATGGAATATTTTGTTATAATTGGCAATTGATGATACAGAAGGTAAAGAAATTTAGGGAAGGTTGTGTCCTCTGTTAGGTGTACAGGTCACTCAGGAGTGGGTACTAAATTTAAATCCAGTTCCAAATGAGAACTCAGTTTTATTTTCAGTCCTGATCAGTTCTTTCAGCTGTACCCCACTGAATGTGTATTTTCAGGCCTATCTGCATAATAAATGTTTCCTCTGCATTTTACAGATGGGTAAAGTGAAATTTAAATGACCTGGAGAGGTGTTGACATTGAACTCCTGCACAACAGGAATGGATATTGTTAAAATACCTCCTTGATCTGGTTGTGTCTGTCCCGTGGCTATATTACATATATTGCATTTTTAATCCTGTGAAATACAAGTGAATTAGAATTCTAAATCTTCCTTTTAAATGCATTAGATTATTAATGCTGTTAAAGGAAATACCCACAAATGGAATTATTTCTGGAGGGTTTGTTTGCTTGTTTTAATCACTCAGAATCACTCGGGCATTCAAAGGGAATTTTCTGTGCCAGGCTACCAAGTCAAAATGAGAGAAAGAACCTTCAACCAAAGGAAAACAACCTTTAGATAGTGATGAAAAATACTTTAAAAACACTTTGTGTCTAGAAATTATAATTATGAATGCAATGTGTGTTATTTAATGCCAGTGTTATGATGAGAGCTAGGAGGAGATGGGTTTGAATACCGAAGTAAATGATTATTTAAGTAATTAAGTAAAGAAAATGAAGTAAATTGAAGTAAGCAAACGTTTTCTTCAGTTTCCAGCCATATGGGGAATGGAAAAAAAATAAAAGGAGGGAAATAAAAGTCATGTTGAGTGTGTTGCAGCCCCACAGAGGCACAGGCAGCAGCAGTGCCAGTCCCTGGCTGCCAGAGCAGGGCATTCCCACTGTGGAAAAAGCAATTTCCTCTTCCATCTTGGTGTGAAAAATGGAAGAATGAGTGAGTGTCAGGCAGCACAGGCTGAGAGAGGTGGCTAAAGGCAGTGGAAGTGTCAAATGCTGAGTGCTGGGTTTGTGTGGCCCAGGTTGAGGAAGGGCAGCCCCGTGCTCACCCCGTGATCCCAAATGCTGCGTGTGACTGCAGGGCCATCCTCAGAACAAGGCTTCACTCAAATCCTGCCGGGTATCTGATCAACTCCTGCCTTTCTTGCTTCGTGCCTATCCTCCAGCCAGCAAATATCACTCAATTTTAATCTTGGATCGTCGTTTTCCTTCTTTTATTTGCAGTTGTTGTGGTTAGAACAATGAACATTGACTGGTGGGTTTGGTGATGGGAGCCCTCTCAGGATGTGTTGGGTTTTTGTCTCTCTCTGAATGTGCTTTTGAAATATTCTTGTGCAGTTTGGAGGCTGCGTGACCTCATACCAGGAGAAGCAGAGTGAACAAACCAACACCATCCTGCTGGACATTTAAGTCCATAATTCTGGTCGTGTCCATCACCCCAGAAATGCAGAGAACAACCCAAGCCATGTGTTTAGCAAAAGAAATCACTGATTAATGACTCCTTATAAAATAGATGCCCATAAATCAAGAAAGTCCTGAGCACAGGTGTGTTTCAGAAGGAATTTGGGATGAATCCTGATGGGAGAGAGGTGCAGGAAAGAGGAAGGGAAAATGCTCCAGCTGCTTGTCCCTTGCTGCAGAGAGCACTGCAGCCAGCTCAGCACTGCTCCCCACATGCTTGTGGTTCCAGGGGATGACAGAAGCACTGTGGAGTGGTTTTGTTGCTATGGGAAAAGTGCTAAAAAAGGCTGGATCCCTTGTAGGGCTCCCATCCTTTGGGTATTTAATGTCCAATTCCTGCTAAGGACACTCAGAATGATACCTCAGATTGGAAATTGCTTAAATGTTGGAACATATGGTCTTGTGTGCTGTTCCCAAGCTGCCAAATTCAAATAAACTCGGGCTGTAGGAAGGGGGAATCTGCAGTAGCTCAGAGGAATTTTAAAAAAAGAGGTTTTGACTGAGGAGCCAACCTGACATATAGAAAAATGCTAATTAAACTTGGTGCCGTATATCGGTAACAGATAATTAAATGTTAATAGCTGAGAAGTTTTTCAATTAAAAATGAACTGTTTGTGTCCTCTTGATTTCTTCAGGGGGCCGGGGCCGTGTCGCTGTCGTTTGTGGCCTTCCCTGCTACAGTAATCATTTTAATAAAATGCAATTATCTGCATAATTAATTTCTTTGACTGCTCTGCTGTGTCCTTCTCTTGCAGAGGCCAGAATGTCAAAGATCAAGTAGACTGGAGAAAATAAAAAATTCACATTGTGGAAAGATATAAAAAAATACTTGGAATTTCAATGCATTGGCTTCTATTTATCTCAAATGTCAAGGGCAGTGTAAAATGTATTTTTAAAATGTGTTTTTGTATGGTTTGAGCCCATTCTTGGCGTAGTTGAGAATCTAGAGGGGCCATTGTTCTTTGAGAGAGTTTGAGGGGGTTTCTTTGTACAAAGTGACAAAAAGAAGACTTGGAGTACTGGGCTGCCATTGTTCCTGTGCGGCGCTGTAAAATTTGATTTGAAATTAGGACCTCAGGGCAAGCTCTTCAATAGCCAGTTTTTATTTTCTGCCAGCATTTTAATCACTCTTGGGCTTAAAGTGGATGACCAACATAATGCCTCTATGTTTAATAGAACAGTTCATATCTTGAAGGCCAGTTAACTGAATTCAGGGATCTGTCATCTGCCCAACATTAGTCTTTTCTGTTTCCTGTCTATTTATGAAGATAGCTCTGCACTCCAGCCAGCTCTCAAAGAAGAGCAACTCTTTCTTTCTCTTTTTTTATCCCCCTTTCCTTTTTTTTTTTTTTCTCTCTCTGAATTTCTTCAGAGCTCTGCCATCTCTTTTAGGGATCTCTAAAGGAGCTGCAGTGTCAGGCCCCCTTAATGTCACCAGATGGGGCAGGGAGGGGAGGGACAGATGGAAGAGTCAGATTTCCCAGTGAAAAGGGGTGGTGGGAAGGGAGAAGTGATACCTAAACCTCATGCACCTCCTTGGGATTCACATTCAGGGAAAGCAGGAAAACTGGGGAGGAAGTAGAGGTTTTGAAAGAGCTGATGTCCCAATCATGCTGCACGTAGGAGAACAAGGGACTGCAGAGTGTTTGGTCAAATTCCAAGGGTGGTTTGATGTGGTTGGGTTATTTGGACACTCTGGGTGGGTTCATCCTGGCAATCCATGCCTGTGTTTGCTGGGGAGGTGCCAGGCTGCTGGCCTGGCTGGTGGCTGCACGTGGAGGAGCTCAGTGTTGGATGTTCTGTGGGGACAGCGCCGTGGGCAGGTGGCCCTGGGGTGCCCACAGGGAGCTCCTCGTGCAAACGAGGCCTAAACCAGAGATGTAGTTCAGGTTTAAACTTATTTAGTGAACAGGAAGGAGAGCACACAGGAGGATTTACAAGTTTAGAAGGAGCTGCTCTGGGAGTTGTCATTTCTCCAGCACCGCTCAGCCTGAGTTCCTTGGACCCAGCAATGTCCTGCCCCTCCTGTCCTGAGCTGGGCATCACTTGATGGGCTGTCAGGGTGGTCACAAGCAGAGGTGACATTTCAGAAAGCAGCAGCACAGTGCAAACTGCACTTTTCTAACAAAGACAGAAGGATTGGAACAGATGTTCCCTCAGAAATTTGGTTTAGGTTGCTGTGTGAGTGCTGATTGTGACAGTGTGACTGGGGAAACCACCAGGCTGCTTCACACTGACCACCAACTGCTCATTAGCTGGTGCTGGTTTCTGATTGAGTTAAAACTGGGCAAAGCTGACACCAGTAGCCCAAAGTAGAAGGGAAAATATTTCAAATCCCATTACTAATCATGATCTGTTTCAATTAATTCCCAGTAAGCTGAAATTCGGGGTGAGTTTGCCAGAAACGAAACAACTTCAGGCACAGATTGGGATATTCCAGTCACCATCATCTGATGCCTTTGTTGCCTTTATTTGTCCCAAACCAACAGAATCCAGCTTGTTCTGCAGGCTGTTCCCTGTGCAGATGCAGGAGCAGAGTGGCTCAGCAGGGCTGGGGATCTGGGAGAGGTTAACATATTCAGCAGCATCAAGCAGAGCTTTTCATTCACGTTCAAATGGAGCTGTGTGGGTGGCTCCACAATGTGGGAAACGCTTTTCATTGAAGAATCTGAATATTTTGTAAGGAAGTGAATAGTTGCAAATAATCTTTTCTGTGATGCTGAAATAAAGAACAAATGAGCTATTCTCAGAGCATACTGAAGCGTTACTGTCTTCAGTGATTTAACAGAGCTGTACACAAAAAAATATTCCAAACTTGACAGATTCATATCCTAATCTTTTGCTCCTTCATCAGGGGACTGCGTGGTTTGTGCAGTTCATACTGATTAAAGCAGAAGGAGTTAAAAGGATTTGTTTGCTCCAACACTGCATTTTTGGAAGTACAACTCAATTTCTTAAATGATAAATGTCAGCTAGAACTCCAATAGTCAAGATGGGGCCCATGGGCTGGGTACATCCCCAAAACACCCAGCAGCTCGTGTGTGCCAGAGTTTTGGCTCCTGCCAGGCCACTGGGGAGAATTTGGGGCATCATGTGAATGTGGCAGAGCCCTGGCACAGCTGCCCAGGGCAGTGTGGAGCCCCCATCCCAGCAGGGATTTAAAGGCTGTGTGTGGATGTGGCACTTGGGGACATGGGTTCCTGGTGGCTTTGGCAATGGAAGGGTTGGACTCGATGATCTTAGAGGGCTTTTCCAACCTCAGTGATTCTCTGCTGGAATGCAACAGTGACATTTTAATCTCATCATTTCACTGAGGTGAAGTTTTTCCCTGAGTGCAGGGTTTGAAGGACAGGGCCAGACTTTGGGGAGTCCCCAGGTGACAGCCCTGCTTTCCTGCATTCCTGCAGTGATGCTGCAGGGGTGAGGTGGGATTTCCCTGCAGTCTGCACACAGAAAGCACTGCAGGAATTCAGGGCAGCTGCTACAGCCCCGTGTGCTCTGTGTTCCCAAATAATGAAACTTCAGCAAGTGCAGGGGATCTCCAAGGCAGGGCTGAGTAGGTCAGCATCAGCCTTCACTAAACGTGATTAACTTTATCCATCTCCTGGTGCATTTCTTTCCAATCCACTCCAGTGCTTGATTTAATTTTCCTTTTCTGTAAACTCCAAGGTTTAGCTTCATTAGAATGATTGCAGGGATTCCCTGCTCAGGGCCTGCTGCCTCCCTGATCCCTCTGGGGGTTTCCTACCAACCCCTCCAGCCTGGTGATGTGGGGGCAGAACTGCAGGGCATCAAAGAGCTCATGGAAAAGTTGCTCAGAGAGGAAATCTGGTTGGAATCGTGCTAGGAAAAATGAGCAGCAGGTTAGATTTGCTGGGAAGGACAGGAGCAAGCCCTGGGACTCAGCTCAGGATCTCTGCTGGGATCCAGACTGGGGGAGGTTTGTGCCTGTTTTCCTGAGCATCCTGTGGCTTTGGTGATCAGTAGATACTCCATTTTTTTTTTAAATAATTAAATACTGGTTTTGAAATAAATTTTAAGTTTTTGTAAAAAAAATGCAGTGCCCTTATTCTGAATTACCCGTTTTGCCTGTCCCCAGAAATGTACCATGTGCTACACGAGCCTTTAGCTGCTTTTTACCTTTTCTAACAAGTTCAAAACCCAGCCACAATTGTTTTCAAGCTTTAGGAGGTTAATATTGTATAGACCATTTTAACCACCGTTTTAAACTCATTTTCTCACAAAAAAAAAAAAATACTTCTGGCTTTTTCCACAATATTAGATCTATCATATCAGAGTCCTTTATTGAATATTTTATTGACCGTCTGCTTGCCCTGTGCTAACCTGCCTGACATCCAAAGTTTCTCCCTCTCTGGAGAGGCCATGTCAGCTCCCATTAAGCAGCTGAGCATGAATTTTCCCTTCCTATTTCCTGTGGATAAACTCCATCCCAGCAGGAGGAACCTGGGCCCTGCTGCATCCCAGCTCGGGGTGGATTTAAGGTGGCCTCGGCAGGGGTGGGCTCCACACACCAGGATCTTCCCTTTGGGGCTTGCAGCAGCATTTTGGATAATTCTGCTTTACACAAATGTGAAGGTATCGGAGAGGAAAATTTCTTCCCCTGGCAAGTTAATTACTTGACTTCTCATGGAAGCAAAGCTTGGAGCTGAAGGGAAGAGGGAAGTGCATCTTCTGCTTAAATCAGGCAGCCTGTCCAGGAACAGGGGTTTGATGTCCTGAGCTGCTGCAGTTTTAATTGCCTCACTTAATTTTCCCAATTTTTAAATGTTATTAATTGTTAATTTTACTTTCTGCACACCTTCCTTGTTAAATTATATAATATTTAAATTCAGTTTTTTCTGTTTTCCTAGAAAACCAGAAAAAGGTGGTGTGTCCCTGTAGGGTTTTATGGCCACACAAACCCTTTTCTTGCAGAGTCTGCTCTGCTTGGACATCCTTGAGAGCTCCGTGCTGAGCTGTTGCAGTTTTAATTGCCTTACTTAATTTTCCAATTTTTTTACATTACGAATATTTAATTTTGTTTTCTGCACACCTTCCTTTTTAAAATATATAATACTTAAATTCTGTGTTTTCTGTTTTCCTAGAAAACCATAGAAAGGTGTAGTGTCCCTGCAGGGTTTTATGGCCACACAAACCCTTTTCTTGCAGAATCTGCTCTGCTTGGGCATCTCTCAGAGCTCTGTGCTGAGCCTGCTGCCCTCTCAATAACGTGCCCCTGGTTTTCTGCTGTGCTGTGTGACATTTACTAAATAGTTTTAACATGAAATAGGTATAAATCTTTCATAATTCCTCAGCTGACATGGCTGAAATAATGGACAATGTCATTATGTGCCTTCCTTCGTATGCAACGATTGCTTGACAGACATTGTGGCGTCTCTGAGCTTCATCCAGGCCAAGGGAAAAGAGAATTTTCCTCCAAGCCATAAAATATTTTAGGGCACCTTTCATAGCATTTTATTTATTTATTTATTTATTTATTTATTTATTTTTAGGTGGTATCTGAAAATATTTAGAAAATTTTATTTTCCTTCAAGGAATAAGAATTCATACAGGAACTTACAACAGGACAACTCTACCTGAGCTTTACTGTCCTTAAAAAGCTCTCAGGGGGAAAAAAAAAGCAAATTTGGAAGAACAGATTGTTAGGTTGTGTTTCTAAGTGAATTTTCACTGTGGTGGTGTTGGAGGGGTGAGCAAAATTGGTTCAGATGATATCTCTGTGACTGCACTGTGCTGGCAGCAACGTGTCTCTAACCCAAAATGCAATAAGAAATGGAGAAAATGGAATTTTTTTATTGTGGTTATGGAGGTCTGTGGAGAAGGGTTCAGTTCTTGGGACGTGGAAGGGTCAGGCAGCTTTGGGTTTTTAGTGCCTTTCTTTTCCAAACTTGGTGTCAGATGTTGTAACTTAATTTATTTTCCCGTTAGCTTTTGCTAATGATACTAAAACTTCTTTTAAAAGCTTTCCTAATTAATGATCTTCTTGCTCCCAAACAAAAACTATATTGTCTTGGAGAAGTGCCTGAGCATTTTAAAAACAACGGGGCTGTTGGTAGGTTTTATTGCCTCATGAATTTAGGGTCAACACACCTATTATTTGCCAGAGTTAATTTGTGCTGGGTTATTGACTGTCGGCTTGTTGGGGATATCTGACTCTTGTAAAAGTTACACTCATCTCAAATGGTTGTAATTTTATTCTTCGTGCTCTGGTGCCACAATATTTAGCTAATAAAAGAAGGGGAACAGTTGTACAAAGGCAAGTATTTAACTTCAGGCTCCTTCTCTCTAACACTGAATGGTTTTAACTTTCCTTTAGATAAGGAGAGGGGAAAAGACAACTTTATAAAATCATAATACATATAAAAAAGTAAAACATACTTAGTTTTAGGATGTGTACATTTTTAATCAGACTTTTCAGGTGGTTCTGGCTGAGATCAAGGCTTGTCCAAGGGGAAGTTTGGCCACTTGCAAGAAGCTCAGAAATAACCACTGAAATAACCAACTGGCACTAAAATAACCAACTCCCTCCCCAAAAGATGGAAGAGCTTAGTTTGGTGTATAATTTGTGTGTCAAGGTGAAAATATCCCCCTTGGACTCTCCAAACTGGAAGCAGAGCAGATAGTAGAGCTGGCAGCTGGCTTAAAAATCCCCTAAGAAACCATCCCTTGGGTGTTTACAGTTCAGGATTCGATTGGGGAATTGTTCCTTCTGGTTTTCCAAGCGTCTGCTTCCATCCCAAATCTGAGCCATGTGTCCTTGTGGGGTAAAAACCAGAGTTTTCTATAAAGCAGCCTTCAAACACACAGTGCCAAGCCCAGAGTCTCTGGCCTTGCTCTCCAAACTCCAGTTGATAAAAAGTTCTTCAGTAGAATCCAAATTAGCACCAGGAAATCGTGACCTGTGATGTGGGAGCTGGAAAATATCCATTTATTCTGCAGGGTGCACTGGGAGATCCCATGTAGGAAATTCAGGAGAGTGCTGAGCTTGGTCCTGTTATCCCAGTGTTCTCCCAGTCCCTTTTTTCTTTTTTTTTTTTTTTAATGCCCAAATATGTTATTATTCCTTTGCTTCATTCTGGGCTGACATAAAAAATTCAAGAATATTCCTCATGGTGCTGGATCTGTGCAGATCCAGGGTGCACTGACAGGAGTTTGTCCTGAGAGCCTTGGCACAGTCAGTTCCTATTAAAAAGTGGAGGGACATCCTGACCCCTAAACCCAGCACTGCTGAGCAGGTGACAGTCTCATTCTTTGCTTGATTTCCAGCAAGCTCTGGCTTTTGGCTCTCTGCAGTGGGTATTTATTGCATAAAAAGGGGCAAGCATCTGAGCCTGGCTTAAGTCAAGACTAAGAGTTTCCCTGCCTGCCACAGCCAGCCTGAGGAAGCACCTAAAGCATCTCTGCTTACCCTGCATTCAGCTGTCATGATTGCTTTACAAATAACCACCCCAGTCCTTCCTGAATTAGTTTTGCTGGTTTTCAGTGTGTGTGTGTATGGCTTTTAAAACTGAAAAACCAAAAGCTGGCTCTGCTCGTTTTCTCACGAAATCGTGGCCAGAGCAGTGAATTCATAGCTGAGCTCTTACTCAGTGGCTACTGTATTATAAATAACCCTTCACCTTGGCCCTGCTGCTCCAGCCATTACTCACTGTGAGTAGCACTTACTCACGAGCACAGAGTAGCAGAGCAGATGATTCTGCTGTCATTACTCACAGTTTTAGTTCCCTGGCACATCTGGAGGTTTATTTTCAAACAAGGCATTGCTTTCCTCAAGAAGGAGCAAGTTTTCCTACCTGGTAAGACTGTCCCTGCAAAAATTATCCCAAGGAGTTAGTCATGAAAATCAATGAAAAAAAAAAGCAGAGAAAAGCAGGGAGAAAATACAGATATTTGGAAGGGTGCTGTTTTTTTTCCTTGGGCACTGTCAGGAATGTGGAGCTGAGGAGCAGCACTGATGGGAGAGGCATCACCTCATCCCTGCTGCTTTCCCCTCGCCAGCACTCTGCTTTGCTTTCAAAGTGTAAATTAACTTAAAGGTTCAAAGCTTTTGGGAAAGATGCCAGACCAGAGGTCATCCTTTCTGGGTGGTTTATTGGCTGGCCTGTGTTTGCCCACATCTCCAGTGTTTGCCAGCTGAGGGAGTTTATGAAATTTTGATGCAGGAATTAGGTTGTTGCTCATCTTGTACCTTCTTGCTCATACTATTGACAGTACCACTGAACTGCTTGAGGCAGATAGTATCTCAGTGATCACTGTGCTATTTCAGCTCTCCTCTGCTGACAACATCAGAAGTGTTTTAACAGGGTTTTAATGGGCAGCCTCTGCAGCTCCTTGGAGGGTTGCAAATAGCTGCCGTGAAAAACCTTTTCAGCCGCTCTGAGCTGACGTGCCCTCCTTTCCTTTCCCTTCCCTTCCCTTCCCCATCCAGCTGCTGCCTGTCTCTGTGGCTGCAGCACTGGTGACAAGTCCTCCTGATGTGGGCCAGGCACTCTGTGAGCCCCTGCATCTTCCAGGGGAGTTGTGAAGAGGAACAGCAGGGCTGAGAAACCGGGAAGGGCAGGGAACCCAAACCGCGTCCGCAAATCCCCTCCTCTCCAGCTCCTCCAGGATCAGACAAGCCACACCAATGCTCAACACGGAGCTTTCCTCTCTCAACATGTTTTCCATGATACCCCAGAGCAAGACTCAACGATTCTGAAGGGAACAACCTTTATTTTTCCAGCAGAAAACGGAATGGGATGGAATAAATCCCCCCCTTTCTCAAGACAAAGCGTTGATTTGATGGCAGCAGTTTCTAGCTGAGTGGTTGCCTTGCTCTGCTTGTTACCAGAAATGAGGCTTGGAGAGCAGCTTTCTTTGGGCTGTGGAAAAGCTTTCTCCTCCCTATTTTGCTTAATATAACTATAATGTGCCCTTTATCACACTTCAACTTGAGTAATCCCAGTTTGGAAATAGCGCAGAAATACCCATGGGAAAAAGCACGAGAAACGTACATTATAAAAAACACACTGGGCCAAGCTCAAAAGATCCACTGACATGTAAATTTAATTAAAAAATTATAGGTTTTCAATGAGGGCTTGTGTCTTCAATTTACCAGTTTCCATGACTTCTCCAGCAAAAGTGTTTCTTTCTTGCATTCTTGGTGGAAAACACGCTGAGGGCTATTACAGTCTCCAAGAAGAGTCTCTATTCTGTGTCACAGGGAAAAAATAAAATTACCCAAAATATGTACACTTGAAATAAGTAAGAAAAATATCCACTTTCCTGTTTTGTTTTATTTCTATCCTCTAACAAAAGTTAAACTTTCCAGTAACCAGCAGTGCATGAAGAAGCATGTCCTAACTGTGTGAATTCGCTTCCTTTTGATTGCATGTGCAAACTTCTGGGTGTTTTGGTTCTTGCCATGGAAGATGTGTGAGACTGGATAAAATAGTGAAGCAGAAGAGCTGATGGCCAAAGGTAGAGACTGATTGTTATTAATGGAACTCATGATATAAAATGTCACTATTCAAAGAGGATTCTGGCTTAAAGAAGGGAATCCCAACGTTTTATGATTGAAAATTATTAATTTCTTCACCGTGTTAAAAGGAAGAAATCCCAGCAAGGGAGCCCTACCTTACTGGGTGTGATGTCTCAGGACCAAGGGGTCTTCAAAACCCAGAGATTCTCCTCAATGTCCTCAGTCTCAAATCCTGAGGGCATTAAATAAATAAATAAAATAAAACTTGAATCTCTTGGCTGCTAAAACTTAAAAGGAAAATCCAAAGGTCTTTGGCACTCAGCAGGATTAAATGCTTTTCTTAACTCTATTCTTCCATCCACTCTTCTGTCAGCAAAGCCCCGTGCAGGCTGAACCTCTCAAATATCAGGGTATATAAAAGCTACTTCTGCTTAATACCCATTATTGCAGTTTTTAATGCAGTAGAGGCAGTGGCTTTTGTGGTGCTTTCTTAAGTCCAAAGCAGCTGCTCAAAGGACCAAATCTTTAGGTTAAGAGAGAGGAAAAAGCCCCCTTGTCTCCAGAATTTCAGCCCCCCAGTAAATAAAGGGAGGAGCTGTTCAGAGCAGAGCTGTGACTTTCACACTTTCTGCCTCCCAAGCTTGTGGGCTCTGCTGCAAGTTGCAGCACTGAAAACCACTGTGGTTTTTGTTTCTCTAACTTAATTAATAAAAACAATTCATCAGTAGCTGATGCCTTTCAGAGTGGTTTTTCCCTGAGTCAGCTTGCTGGGGAAGAGGTTCATTATAAATTACAATTAGCAAAACAAAAAGGAATAGGCAGAATAAAGCTTGTGATGTGGTGGGCTTCTCTCAGCCGAGTTTATCTGAGGAAACTTGTAGCCAAAACGCTGCATTCTCATTTATATACATTGTTCCATGGCTAAAATGGGGGGGAAAAAAGAGTTTAAATGAGCAAGAGCAGAAGGGAATGAGGGGAGGAAAAGGAGCCAGTGCTGCTTTAGACTTATTTTTATGCAGATTGTTTGTCACCTGTGCTGGTTCAGTGCCTGCTTTGAAGTTAGTCTGGCATTAGTGTTGTGCCTTAGGCAAGGTTGTTTGCTGCCTCCCTGTCCGTGTTATTTCACTTGCTTTCATGTTCACTCCTGTCTTGTGGATTTGCTCTGCCAATTTGGATAGAATTGTATGGAACTTGGCTTTTGGTTTTATCCTGTAACTGTTGCTCCCAGCAGCCACCCTTTACCTTGCAGAAGGACACTTGGTGAATGAGAGGCATTGGGTTGGCCTGGACATTCCTGAATTTCCCATTTAAAAAATCGTAATATTTTTAATCTCGTTTCTTAACACTTTCTAAACGTGATCAGAAGCCAGAGGGGCAGAGACACATTCATTCAAAAGGGTGAATGTGATGTAATTGTGCCTCTTAGGGTTGGATTCCATGATCCCAGAGGTCTTTTCCAACCTAAATGATCCCGTGGCTCACCTGGATGCACAAAGTGGTTCCAGTGGGTGTGTGAGGATCTGCCTGTCCGAGCAGGTTTGGACTGTGCAGGATCAATACAGAGATTTAAGGGCTGAATTCATCCCTGCAGTTGTTCCTTGAACATCATGGAACACAAACCAGCCTGCAATTGCACAGGTCATGCCACTGCTTGAATCCTCCCTGCCTCCTTTCCTTTATTCCCAAATATGTTTTTATCCCACCTATTTGGGGGCAGTGCCAAAGGGCACTTCCTTCCTTCAGGGTTGAAGAGTTCCCTTAAAAACAGACCCTGTGTGTAACTCTGGCTTCAATCACCCAAAATAATCACTAAAATTTCCTCGTGTTGCATGTGCTTCTTCAGCACGTGGAGCAAATGTAAACTGCAAGGGCTTAATTTAAAAAAAAATAAAATAAAAGAAAATAAAATGTTTCTTGTGCTTCCCTGAGATTCCCAGGTCCAGGGCACAGCACCCATCACCCCAGGTCAAGGCACCAGTGACTGACTGAGCCTCTGGGTCATGCTTTGGAACATCCATTTGTATTTCTGGCCTGATTCTGAAGGGTATTAAATGTATAAAATATGTATGTTTAAGTGATGTATCTGAATCTCCAAGTCACTCCACCGTTAATGTGCTTTTAAGTGTTTTCATGACGATGTGCTTAGGTAGGAACAAATTGAGCTTGTAGGGAAGTTTAGGGAAGCTAAAATTTAGGATGCCTCGAGCTTCTTCCGATGGATTTAGCAGCAGGAGGAGGCAGGGCTGGAGTGGGGCTTTCCTTAGCAGTTATTTTGTCTCCAGCGTGGGCCAGTCAGGTATAAAACAGAGATGCCAGTGAGCAGCTGATCAGTGATGGCTTTGGCAGAGGTGAGGCTGTCCCTGCTTGTGGCTGTGGCCATCCCAACCCTCTGCCATGGCTCTGTGCTCTGCAGTGCCAGAGATGAGGCCGCTCATCCTGCAAACATTTCCAGTCACATGCTGCGGAGCGTTTTAGGCAAATTTTGTTTAAGCAGCTGTCGGATGAAAACTATCAAAGCTCAGTTTTGTTCCTGGAGCTCTCAGAATATTCCTCATGGGTTCCCGGGGCTGAGGGCAGTCATGTGTGGCAAAGCCACACTGCCAGGCTCTTGTGCTCTGGAATTCAGAGGGAAATGAGGATCCTCTCCCTCTCATTGACTTCCATTGCTGCCTCTTCCTTTATTTCCGTGCGCTGAGGTCTCGCAGTCTTGGAACTGGGCAGCTCCTTTGTGAAATGCAATATTTACCCTGTGCCACTTCTGAGCCTGCCTCCTCAGCGCCAGAGCTGATTCAGTTGGTGCTGCTGCACTTTTAATGTTCCCTTTTATGTTCATGTTTGTTCCAACAGAGTGGCCACTAGCACAGACGACTTGAACTTGTATCACCCGCAAACTGACAACGCTGGAGCCACCAGTTTGTCATTATCCCTCCTAGTGTATCTGATTTAATTTTGCAACACTGGATTAATTCTTAAAATTGCAGTGCTTTTTGCTCGTTAATGGTCAGTAAATGATTCGGGGTGGGGGGGGAGGGGTTGGTGGGGGAATGGAATTCATCAGTTTTGTAGTCGTTCTAATTCTTCTCGTTTTAAGTTGTTCTATAAATATGTCTTTATGGATGTAGTTTTACTAGCTTAAAAACATCTAATTGAAAACAGTTGCTTAAATCTCTTTGGATCAAGGAGGCAGTAATAAGCAAAGAGAGTATCTTATCCCTGCAATCCAGAAACGCTTAGTGACTGCTATACTCAGTGCATGTGTAATCAGCTTCTTGTTTCATCTAAAAACCTTAGCTCTTTTGGTGTGATTTAGTACTTCCCCAGCAGCATGGTTTTCCTTGTCTGTAAGATTACCAACGAGTGAAACAAAATATATAAACCAAAAATGGCCTGAGAGGCAGAAGTGTTTGGAGAAGTCTCTCTGGTTCATTTGTGCCCTCTCGTCGTGGGCCCGCTGCGTTCGCGGCACGCCCGGGCCTCGAGTCGTGCAAATTAACATTTTGCTGTACATTATGTAATGTTGTTCTTATGACTTAACGTTTGCATCAGGCAGGACTGATCTCTGCTATTTTGTAATGCCCCCCAGCAGATGAAGCCGTGGCTCTTAGAGGAGATCAGCCTGGGCATTTACCTACTGACGCTGCTTGGGAGTCCCAAACCACTGAGCTCCCAGGGATAAGAGCTCGGATAGACCTCTGCTTCCTCAATTCTGGGGGATTTGGTTTGCCACAGGGGGGTTGCTGCTGTGATTTGGGTTTGGGGCCTTGTCTGCTGTTTGTTTAATGTCAGAAATGTGGGTCCTTCCTGGCTGATGGGATGGGATGTGACGGCTGCAGATCCCCGTGCACGGTGTGGGGACACTTGGACGATGTGAATGTTCTAAATGATGTTGTTAATACATTTAAACAAAAATTACTGCTGACCCACTCTGGCTGCTGGCCTGTTTTTTGAAGGCTCCTACCTGCGTCCCTCTGGTTTGAAATGTGCTCCCATTTTCCAAAGGGATCCTCACAAAGTTTGCCCCAGCAAACCTGGGAAGTCTGTAAATGATCCGTGGCTCGTTTCCAAGCAGAGAGCCAGGGAGAGAAAGCCAGTCTGTGCTGGGGGACAGGGAAGGAAAAACCACAAGTTTTTCTTCTTGCAAGTGGGAAGTAAAACAGGTTAAGTTCCGTGAGCTTTGGTGATCATTTTTAACATCTGTGTTCATTCATCTGGGTCGGGCTGTCCACATGGTCCACTGTAACGTCTCATTAGGGGTTGTAATTAATGGAGGTGGTAATTTCATAAATTGCAAGCTCATATTTAATAAGATTTCATGTATCTTATTCCTTAAACAAACTGTGCCATGGACTTTACGCAGAAAGTTGTGTCGTTTTCCTTTTTTATTTATTTTCTTTTGGAATGTCAAGTGATTTCACACAAATTCATCACTCTGAAGGATTCAAGAGCTGGACTAAGGAGCACACACTTGTGTGCAGCATCTGATTCCTTGTGCAGGGTTAAAACTCAGAGTTCAACCCCTGAAAATTCTTTTTCCAAGTCTTTGTGATAAGCAAGCAGCACTTCACACAAGGCCTTTGTTGGAAATCACCCGTGGTTTGGGGCTTTAAGAAATGCCTAAGTGTGTTCTGCCCATCTAAAAGCCATCCATTACAAAAAATAATCAGACATCCTTTTTTTTTTTCTCGTACATTTGTGTCATTCTGCGAATCAGAAGCATTTTGTGTGCTGAGGGCAATGTGCTTTGCTTTTGGAATTCCTGAGTTTCACTAAAACCCTGGGGCATAGTTTGTTCAGGAGACCTGAGGTGACCTGTAAATGGGAGCTGCTGTGTCCCTTTGCTGCTCAGCAAGATCATTTTAAAGAGAAAGTGAAATGCAGTGTCCAGATATAATGTGATAATGTCATAATCCAGAGAGAAAAGCAGTTTTTTTTATATGAGGTGGCCCATTGAAAGCACATCCCTCTGAGATGGGAAGCTTCCTCATTTGTAAATGACAAATATCAGATGGAAGAAAAAATTAGTGGCTTTCCTGAACCGAGAGGAAATCCTTGTGCAAGCAGGATTGGGGCTGAAGGGCTCCTGTGGAGGTTTGGATTCTGTGCTGCTGCGGGGGATGCTGAGCTCTCTGCAGGCAGGGAAGGTGCAGGAGAAAGGAATACCTGGTTTGGTTATAGGATAATGTGCTGTCCTGTTTGGGACCAGCCTTTCCAATCCTCTGGACTTAAAACCTTCATTTTCCCCCTAAATCACCATTATTGACTGTCTATAAACACAGTGACAGTCTAAAAAATAATGAGGGACCTGCTCCATATAGATTCCTATTGTCCTCATTTCCCATGGAAAGCAGGAATGGTCATGTTTGAGCTCCTGAGGTCGTGTTTGAGCTCTTCTTGCAGTTTAATTCACCTTAAAATTAATTAAGAATCTTTATTGCCGTTGTCTTGGAGTTGGATTGGTTTCTAAACTCCAAATATTTGAAATTCCCTCCGGGGAAGGGTGAATCTGTCTCCCTGTGGATGGGGTGTGGTGAGCACCCTCTGCATCCCAAAATCGTGTCCATCCAGGGCTGCACGTCCCATTCTGAGGAGCAAAACAAAGTCCTTGCTCCAGTTGGGAATTTGGTGGGATTTGCTTCCGTCTGACAGCGTTTCCAGATGGAAAGGAGCCTGTTCCTGGATGAGGCCATTTCCACTCACCTCCACTGGGTTTGGGGTTTGGGAGGGGGATTGGCCACTCTGTTTTCATAGCATGGAAACAGATGTTATTTCACTGCTCGATCTGGAAGCTTTTCCTCCTCCCCCAGTCCTGCCATGGGCGCTCGTCTTTTGAACCAAGACGAATTCCACTGGAAGTGTTAGAAAGTTCAGTTCCATTTCCAGGGGGTTTTTTGGTGTTTTTTAATGATTCCTCCCTTTTCTTGCACGGTGGGTTAGGAACGTGTTAAAGCCGGTGGTAAAGTAATTTATGAAGGGCAGCTGGAGTTCAAAAGGTTCAAATATACAAGTTCAGTTCCAGCATCGTTTGGATCTTCACACCTCAGCGTCCCAACAGAGAAACTGGATACTGAGTTTTTACAGGTTTTACTGTAAAAACTGAGCCCTCCAGAACTTTTAGTAACTAATGGATTTTGCAGGAGTGATTTGACTACCCTGGATGTCCATTAGCTGGTTTGCTTTGATGTCTTTGCTGGAAACCTAAATGGCTTTTACTTGCATTTATTTTTTTTTTTTTTTTTTGCCAGTTCTATGTTTGCTGGAGATGTCTTTTGTATCGCAGTAGCCGGTAGGAAAAAAAGGGATGTACTCAAAAATTGGAGGAGCATTTATTCACAGAATGTCCTAACTAGAATTTAAACTGTGTGTTGGCAAGAAAGTTTCGCCAATCCTGACTCTACGCAGTTTTAATCTTCTGATTCTTGAATTCATCCTTTTCTGTGTGGCTTTGGTGGTGCTAAAATTTATTTGTTGAATCTTTATTTCTTTCCTTGCTTGTCCTGTTTTATTACTGGCAGTGGGGTTTGAAATATCCTGAAAAATCTGTGTTTTCTAAAATGGGGATGATTGATAAAATAATCAACCACACGAGTGGTGTAAGAAAGTTTCCTCTTGTGTTTATTGAGCTGCCAGATATTTGGCATCATTAATTTCATGTAATACACTGTTCCTATTGGAGGTGCACACGTTTGATGGGCAGCTCTTAAAAATACCTCATTTTTAATTTATAAATTTAATTTTTCATCGTTTCATTCTTCATGTGCCATTTACACTGAGTTTGTCTATTTTCCATCACCAGGGAGAATTCACTTTGCACACTGATATTGAGAGCAAGCTTCCTCTGTGGTGCAAAATGATACAGAATAAGGAAAAAACCCAGAAAAATATTGATTTTTGGGTATATATGACAATTCTGGAGATTTTACACATGAAAAAAACCGGCTGGCACCAGAGCAGAGGAATGATCAAACCACTTCCACTTGGAGGAAAGGGCATGGGATGGGCTGGGGTTTTTTTTTTTCCCCTGTCAAACAAATACTTAGGAGGAAGGAGGTGTTGGAGCTGGTGTGGTTCCCCACACAAGGGTTTTATTTTGTGGTGGAAAATCTAATCTTTCCGAGACCATTTCTCTTGGGTCTAAGTCTGAAGTCTGCTTTATATTGGGAGATTGGCATGAAATCCACAGCACTTAAGAGGATAAAGGCCTTTGTCTCCAAAATGTACATTTTTTTTGGAACTGTAAAGGCAGTGGAACAAGAAATGGTTTTAAGGATATAATGTTAAGATTCAACTTTGTAATCCTTTCTCAAGTAAAAATATGTTATAGATCAATTTTATCAATTCTTGTATTTTTTCCATGTGTTTAGGAGGATTCACTTTAAAAAAAAAAAGGAAATCTTCCACATTTAACTAAAGATTGAAGAATTAAAAAGTTAATTACAACCTATACTCACAGTGGCATCTTCTGGTTCTTCTGTAGGCAAAATCTGATTTCTGGGAGAAAGCAAGTGAGACTTTAAAAATAAATGAAATAAAATACCATTTCTCTCATTGCCTTTCTCATTTGCATGGTCACTTTAAAGGACCCCAAAGCCTGTTTGTACACGAGGACATTGGGCAGCTCCTCAGCTTCAAGGTAAATTAAAGAATATTTTGAGAATTGTTGTGCTGTAAATAACCTGAAATGGTTGGAGCCTTTCTCTGCTTCCTTGAAATATTCCAGGAATGCCAGAAATACAAGAAATCATGGGAAGAAAACAGGAAATGGTGAGGAAGGGAAGAGCTGAGAGAGGAAAAGGGGTGATGAAAGGTGGGAGGAGATGGCTCTGTCTGGATGCGTCTGCTCAGCTTTCAGTCTGCAGGCACAGGGGACAGAAGAGACAAAATCAAGAGAAGGAGAAGGAGTTTGAAAGGAATAAAAGGAGAAAAGATTTATTCAGTAAGTACATTAGAAATGATCTCAGATAAATAGATGGAAACAAGAGCAGACCCCTGACTAATGTCAGTTCTTCTGGCACCACTGGCTTAAATCAGTTTACACGAGCTCAGGATCAGGGCAGACTGGCTCAGATTAATTTTTTAATCTGAACTTCCAACTTCCTTTCTTAGTATATCTAAATGTTACGTCTTCAACTTCATAGATTTAATATGCAGCAAAAATAGAGTTGCCACAGGTGCTCACATGGAGAGAAAAGTGATAAAATAGGTGAGATGTCTGATGAGCTTTGGTGTCAAACTGAAAGAGAGTGGGGTTGGATGGGATATTGGGAAGGAATTCTTGGCCCTGGAAGAGGTTTCCCAGAGGAGCTGTGGCTGCCCCATCCCTGGAAGTGTCCCAGGCCAGGCTGGACAGGGCTTGGAGCACCCTGGCACAGTGGAAGGTGTCCCTGCCATGGCAGGGGGTGGCTCTGGATGAGCTTTAAGGTCCCTTCCAACCCAGACTATTCTGGGATTCTCTGTTTCTGTCTATTTTACCAGAGCCACACTCGTGGCTTCCCAAGAAGAACCACAGCCTGTGACATTTTACAAGTGAGTTTTACTCAAAATCCCTCACAGAAACACACACAAATATTTCCTCTGTTTGCACTCAGCTCTGAGGAAGGCAGCACCAGCTTTGTGCTGGCCCTTGTGCCTCGTGCAGCTCAGTCCATGACCAACAAATAGAATTCAGAATTTTTTCTTCTTATATGCCTCATTCTGCCCATTAGTTTGCTGGCCACTGTTTCACTTCCACTCAGATGTCAGATTTAGAGCAGAGCATGGCCAGTGTGGGATGCATTTTTGGGCAGGGAGCAGCAAAGGGCTTTGGCCATCCCTCCTGCAGCACTTTTAAGGCACCTCCTGGAGTCAGCCTGGAGTGCTTTTAAAGGGAGCCAGCATCACTTGGATGTGGCTGAGGTGCAGCAATTTGGGAATTGCTCCCAGCTGGTGGAGAAATGATTTCCAAGCAAGCTGGGTGGCTCTTTAACCGCTCTTCCCAGTAGAAATAAGCTAAAATATATAGAAATTGTTGCTTTGACAAATAATCTAACGAGCCACTCAGCTTGCTTTATGTATTGAATGGAGTCGCTTGACAGTTATTATTATTTTCTAATGATATTAAGTTATAAATTATTAACAAGTGTTTAATTTCAGTCCAAACAGACCCAACAAAAGGGATTTGTGCATTTATGAATTGCAGCAAAATACAAAATTGTTGAGCTTTTAGTAAACGCAAACTTGGAGACCCTGGTTATTTCTCCCTCTTTCAACAGCCAGTCATGAAACTTTCTTGCCCTTTTCACCTTTAAACTTCATTTGAACTTGGAAAGAAGACTTGTGAATTGTGGAGGGGGGGAGGAAAAAAAAAAAAAGGGAAGAAAAGAAAAAAAAAAAGGGTGGGGGCTGGGGGGAGAGAAGCTCTGATTCTGTGTTACCGTAACAGTAATTCTGGCAAAATAATCCTCCTCTTGTGCATGAGTGTCTGCTACTGCTGCAGGGTAATCAGCTCACATGACATGCCTGGAGGCTAATGCTGGCCTGGGCTTTCTTTCTTTCTTGTATTTTTTTTTTTTTTTATAAATCCATATTTAAACAAAGGCTGATTATCCAAACAAGAATTTGGACTGCATCAGCTGGAGCAGTTAAATTATAGTTAGCAAAACTTGGCACCTCCGGAGCTCGGAATGTTACAATTACAGCTGGATCCTCGTTTGGTAGGAGCCTGTACAAAGTAATAAAAGTGGAGATTTTTATCTTTATAGGACATAGCTTAACTCTTTGAACGCACAGGACCAAGTGCCAAATGTTACAGTTAGTGCTCAGACACGGAATTGGGGGCCAGGAAATGGGATAAACAGTTGTATCCATGCTCGTGTGTCCATGCCAGCTCTCTGGATGCTGTGGCACTTGGGGTGGATGTTCATTATCCTCCAGGATTCCTCTGAGATAAGGAACAACAACACCAGCAGCAATTTGCTGTTGAACTCCCTTGTCTTCCTGTTGTCTTTTCTGACAGCCTTGCTGTGGTTTTAGTTGAATTTCTCTTCTTTTCGTGTTTCCTGTTGCTGTGAGAAAGGTTTGTGTCCGTGTAGGACCTGGGTGATCCCTGGACTGGCTGGGATTTTCATCCCTCTGGAAAACTGTCTTCAACACTGGCTTGAAATCCTGCTGAGGCTGCTCCAGAGTGGGCAGAGGGTGTGGGGCAGAAGTTGGGTTTTGTTTTAGCAAACTGCTGTTGACCATTCCAGACTTCTTTTCCCTCCTCTCCTCCAGAGAGGGCTTGGCTTTGATTAGTCACTTGCAAAGCCCAACTTTGGCCTTTTGGCTGTGTAATAAATAGCTCTGGTTGCCAGTCAGAAAGTGAAAGTTCTTCTCCTAAAATTAAACCAAGAGCCCTTATCATTAGCCTGGAACAAATCAATGCCTTTGCATTAATTGCCGTGGAGTGGGGCCAGTTGACAGCTGATGGAGCTCTGTGCATTGAGTTATCTCAGCTTCTTTTTTAAGGAGTTGTTTGTTGTTTGCATTTTCTGAATAAGGATTCTGAGGAATAAGGACTGAAATTCAAGCAATCCAGACTCCCAGAGTGTTTGCAAGAGCCCACCTGCTAGATAATATTTACCAGGCTGTGCCTGGAACTTTATCTTTGGTCTTCTTCGCACGGAATGAAAATTCTTAAAGCATGGAAAAGTTCATTTCCTTTCTCGTGGCAGTTTTGCCATGTCCCAGTGTTCTTTTGCCAGTGACAAATAACGTGGATAACATGTGATTGCTGCAGCCATGAATGGAAGGACGTGGCTTTTCTTGCCTTGAAAAACGAGAAGTTAAAGATTTTTCATCAAGATAAACGTGCAGATCCATAAGGTGCAGCTCGGGCTGGGAGGAATGATACCACCTGGAAGTAAGAAAGACCTAAGGAAAAATTGCTGGTTAATGTTTACTCTTTAATTACTGTTTTAATGGAGTGACTTTACAACGTGACCTTCCCAGTGATGGCTGCTTTGGAAGGGGGGATTTGTGCTCCTGGGATTTTTGCTTTTTGGATCCAACATTCAGCATTTTCCATGCCCATGGCTCCAGGGCGAGCTTCTCCCTCTGGAACTCCTGACTTTTTGTTGGAGATCATGGAGCCTGCAGGAGGAGGAACCCAAACCTGCAGTCTGAGGGAGAATATTTGGACTTTAATGAGGTTTCCTGCCATGTGCCTGGGAGGCCATCAAGAGTTTCTTCTCCCAGTTTTGGGGAGGAATCTGGTTCTTCTCTGTGTTCCCCCAGTCCTTTTCTCTCTGCTCAGCTCTCAGCCAGCACTGGGGAGCAGTAGGGATGCCCCTGTGAGTCTTTCCCATGACAATATTTCATTTCAAGCACCAGCATTTACTTTCTGGCCAGAAGAAATCCTGTATTTATTCCATCTGCTCCCCTTGCTTTCTGTCTGTGCTGAACAGACTCATCTCAAGCCATAGTGAGATGACTGAAGTGGTGCCTTGCTGATTGAAGGTTTCCAACCTGGATCCAAGTGTGTACCTGAGTATCCACCAAGAAAATGTCCTTGTGTTTAAACAGACGAGGAATCCACAGGGCCTTGCAGGTGGGATGGTCACAGAGCTGTTGACAGAGGGAATCTCAGATTTTAGACTCTTCTCAGACAGTTGGAATATTCCAGCTGCCAAGGAGGAATCAACAGGAATGATCCATGGATAAATGTGAGCAACGAGCTCTGCATGCAGGACTCAGGCTCGGTCCAGCAGCTCTGCTCTTCAGATACTTCCTGCAATGCTAATTAAGAAACAATCTTGCATTTTAAGTAGCCAGTGTTGTATTCTAAAATTATTACCAGTCTTAATTTTTCTCATCTGTGGCTTTAATTCATCTCCTCTTTGTCCCTCCTCCTCTGGTAGATTTATCCCTGGATCAGCGAGGGAGGCAAGGAGGGGAAGCAGGGCAGGAGTTGGGTGCCATTCCAGAGCTCTCTTGGAATTACAGTTCTCACCCTTTTGATTCCATGGATTTATTGTGAATTAATATTGACTTTAACCTTCAACCAGTTCAGATTAAATCACAGAGGAAAAAAAAAGGAAGAAAGTTCACAGTGGAGGAGTCAGAGTGAGAAGGGTCCTCAGTAAAATTTCACCAGGCAGTCAGAGCTGGGCTTGGGAAAGAAAATGCATTTCTCACAGAGCATGAGTCGTGTTCAAAATGCCCACTGTGTTAGGAAACAGAAAGAGAAGATTTTGAACTCTTTTCTCACTGAACTTGTTGCTACAGGAGCCACTCCAGATGCATTGTAACAAGCAAAATTATTTTCAACTGATTTATTCTTAATTAATATTAGATATTACCAAATATTTTCCACGCGAGCATAAAAAACAGTTCAAGATTTGCATTTTTATCTGTGCTTTGATTTCTCAGGACTGGTGGTACACACAAAAATATTTGTAGCCTTTGAGGGTAGCAGGGATGCAAATGGTTTTGGGAATTGTTTAAATCAGATTTCTCAGCACACTTGGAGATTTAGCTGAATGGAACAGCAGCCAAATCTGTTGGTTCTTGTGGGTGGATTGTTTGTTGTTTAAAGCTTAATTAAAGTAACTTTTGCTTAAAAAGGAGGAGCAAAACTCAAATTAAATGTAGATATCTGTGATAACTCTGTAATGCAGCTTTTTTCTCACAAATTGTGCTTGGAATGGAGGTTTAGATAGATGGCCATAGCCGAAAATAATAATAAGGAAATTCTATTTATGCCACAAGTTAAGAATTCCCATCACCAGCAAATCCTAATTTACTACTTCATCTGATTTCTGATGGGAAAAATCTAATTGCTTTTGTACTGGAAATAAAGTTGATTGAACTCTTGAGTTTTTCCAGTGCCTCCAAAGGTTATTTCCCAAGCAGTGCTCTTTTACAAAGCGCAGTGGTTTTTAATTTATCTGCCTTTTTCAGCAGATGAACACTCACTATTATTAAATGTAGGGGAAGGGAGACTCTCAGTTCTGATCTCTGTTCATGTATTGGTAGGTGGGACATGATTTGACTTCCAGAACTTCACATGAGATCTCCTATTAAAGATGTGATGGCAGAAACCTCACAGAGATAAAACTGTGTGATACAGGGAGCTGCTAAATATAATTCTTGTGGGTTTCTTGGTTTCATATCCAGCTCTGCAGTTTCTTTCTAGAAGGAAACACTTGAGGACTCCTGCTGCCTATAGGAACTGTTCAATCAGTGTTAACAGGCAGCTTGTCAAGAGCACAGTCCTTGGAAATACTCTGAATATCCCTGGGGTTTGAATAGCAAATGTCAGACACGAAAAACAGAGATTTATTCGTGATTTTTAATTTTGTAAAGAATTACAGAATTTCGTTTTCCTTTAGGAAGCTAAAAATAAAAAAAACCAAAATCGGTTTTGCTTTTTTGTTTTCATAGAATCAGAAACAATTTACTCACATTTATTCCTCATAGTGGTTTCTGTTGATTTAATAATTCCAGTTGACCTGAGCAGTACCTGCTGGTGAGAGGAGAGCTGATCACAGGCCAGGATCTTTATCACTCACCACAGTCTGCCTTGACAAACTATTTAACATGATCAGTTAAACCCAGCTTTTCTTGTGACACGTCCAACTCTCTCTGGTTTTGGCAAATCCCAAACTATTTGGAGCCTTGTGCTGCTGCAGGGAAGCTTTGCTTTGTAGCAATCCCAGGGAGAAGGGGCTCAAAGCAAGGCTGGTGGTATCCCTCAGACTGGGATCAAACCTCCCAAACCTCAAGGATTTCTACCAAAAGCTGCACTTGAAAGCTTAGGTGGGTTTTCCTTCTCACAGAACTTGTTTTCCCATCACTCTGGCAAATTCCTTTCAGTTCTTTCACCCAGCAGGAATGGATCTGCCCTTGGAAAGGATTGCCATGAGGAATGGGGCTGGATTTTGTAGGCATCTGCAGTGGGGAGCAGCATGTTGCTGAAAATGAGTCAAAACGACCCAAAAGGGCTTTGGTTGGGTTTGCTTTACATGGGCAGGAATTACTTAATTGGCGGAATTACGTAACTGGAGAAACCAGTTGTTTTTTTAATTATGGTGATGTTTGTGTCTGCCAAGAGACTCCCAATGCAGCAGGTTTAAACTGATCCAATTAGTAACGAAATTGGGGTAATTAACCTATCCGTTAATGAAATGTGTGCACGCACGCTGCCCTCAGCCCCTGCTTTGGGCTTGGGTTCTTTTCATTACCCTGCTGCAGAGAGCAGATTTAGCTCCATATCATCTATATTGAAAGCATTTAGAGCCATGGAATAATTCAAATTGGAAAATATCTCTAAGACAGTGGAGTCCAAGCGTTCCCCAGCACTGCCAGGGCCACCACTGACCCGTGTCCCCAAGTGCCACATCCACAAGGCTTTAAATCCCTGCTATTGGGGACTCCACCACTGCCATGGGCTGGACAACCCTTAGAGTGAAGGAATTTTCCCAATTATCCAACCTAAACCTCTCCTGGTACAGCTTGAGGACTCTCATCCTGTTCCTTGTTACGTGGGAGAAGAGATGAACCCCACCTTGCCCCAAAGCTTTCACTGAGTGAGAAGTGAGAAGGATCCCCCTGAGCTCCTTTTCTCCAGGCTGAGCCCCTTTCCCAGCTCCCTCAGCCTCTCCTGGTGCTCCAGCCCCTTCCCCAGCCCCATTCCCCTCTGGGATGAGCCTCTCTCTGCCAGGTGATGGGGTGGAATATCCTCTTGAGGAGATCTTTGCTGATTCCTGGGGCTCTGCACCCCTCGGCCTGAGGTCAGCGTGCAGTTGCATTTTTGGAGGGATGATCCTCCAGGGAGGGATGGTTCCCATCACAGAGCCCAGAGATGAGCTGGCACATGGAACAAACCAGCTATTTTTGATAACAGGGACAGTGATAAACACTGGCCAGGGTTCCCTGTGGTGGGGCTTGTTCAGTGCTCAGGGAATAATTCAGGAAGAGTCACCCAGAACTCAGAGAAGGCTCCTCCAAGACAAGGAGCTCTCTGGATAAACTCCTGTGTGTGCAGCACTATGGAAAATTTTACTCAGCAGTTGCCTTCCCTTGTAGTTGATTAATACAAGATTTCAGTGTTCCCAGTCCATTAATCTTCACAAGCACATCTGCATACTGAAAAATGTTTTTAAAAACAACATTAAAAAAAAAAAGAAAAAAATTACAGGCGCTGATAATTTTGGAGATAAAAAGAACTTGAAAGAGCAACAGTAAACTGCAGTTCACTTGCATGATGTGAATCCCAATCCAACGTGAGAGAGGGGCTTTGCCACTTCAAATATTTTAATTGAATAAGAGGAAAACACTGAAAAGTGGTTGTTCTCCAGGCACTGCATGCAGTTCCCACTGCGAAATATCCTGGCCTGTGTTGTATCAAGTAATAGTATCTTGCAAGTCAAAAAGGTATTAGGGAAGTGTTAGAGACATCACAGGAGGAGTTGGAGGTGAAATTCGGGCTGTTGAGAAAGTTAATTACCCTGGAAAGAAATTAATAGTGGAGGTGTGTAAGAGTGAAATGCCAGGAGAGCAGGGTTTGGGGTTTAAGGAGTGCCCAGCTAAAGCTGGAGAGCTGAGCCTTTCTTTTTCCAGCACATTTGTTGGTACAAACAGGGTAACAGTGATGTCCAGCTGCCTGATATTTCCTGAAATGGAGGATTTTAAGGGTTCCCTTCACCTTCTGAAGCTGCAGCTTAATGAACAGCAAGCCCCATGGTTAGTTTTATGACCCTGGATTTGTATTTATTTTTCCAAGTGCTTTTGTGGTAAGGAGATACCTGGAAAAGCTGCCAGGTACCTTTGTGATCCCTTTCCCATTTATCCCAGAGGTTCTGAAAGCCCTCATTGTACAGGGCAGTGTCTGCTTCGAGGAGAGACAGCACAACAAAACCTCCTCAAAAACTCTGCTCAGCTCCCAGGGGGGAATTGCTTTGTGAGGAATTTGGGGTTTACAGCTCGGGCAGGATCCTACCATGAGCCAACCTTCATTTGGTGACACTGCCAGGCACCTTCTGCCAGCTCTGGGGACAGCTGTGACATCTCCAGGGCTGAATTCCTGCATCCCTTCCCAAGCCAAGCTCTTCCAGCAAGGCACGAGAGCAAACCAAGCAGGGAAAGGGCTGAAAATCTGGAAAATTCAGTTTAGCCCTTATTTAGTTCAGATTTTTACTGAGAGTAACTGTATCCTAAGTTCATTTAAAGAACTAATTTTCTAGATCCGAGTGTTTTTATGGCGAGGGGATGTTGTAAAGAAGTTGTTTATAATGGAGTTTATCTTAGGCATGGAACTTTTTGCCAGCCTAGTATCAGGAACGGTCTGGAAAAGCCTTCCAGTGGTGGTAGCTTAAGGAAGGGGACCAGGGGTGGGGGAGAAAACCTAATAAAAATAGCTGAGATCATTCAACAGTTATCAAGAAACAGATACTGCAATTTTATAACAGAGAGCACTAAAAGTATATGCACTCTTAAAAGGCAATTAAAATGTATACTCCAAAACTATAAAACATTTTCTTTTCATCTGGAACATTGAGGGCAGATTACAACACATTAATAACGTTTTGTTTACAGTTCAGTTTCTGATGGCTTCCAAATGCAGTCTGTGTAGATTAACCAGAAGGAGTCCAGTTCTCTTTTAAGAGAGCTTGTAAAGGAAAGCAATGTGGTAAGATTGTTATGAAAAGCTGGTGTATTTAGGAAATAGCACTTAGCAGGGTCTCTCTGAATGGCTGCCAGGTCAGGAAGCTGAAGTGCAAGGCTTGGCCCTGGTTCAGGCCCCCCAGTCCCAGCTCCTTGACCACACAGCCCGGCAGGAGGAGCCCAGCCCGGCCAGGCAGGAGCCCCACCACGCCCCCGCCCTTGGCACTCACATTTTCACATAACCCAGGGCTCAGGGAGGGAGGGAGGGAGGCACTGCAGGGCCCAGGGAACAGGCAGTTTATTAAAATAGAAATGGATAAATAAAACAGGCCTGGGAATGGAGCTGCAGCTCGGTCCCGCTGCTGAGAGCGCTCGTCCTGCTGCTCCTCCTCCTCATCATCCTCATCCTCTGCATTCCCTCTCTGCTCCTGCTACAGGAGCACCAGGGTGTTGTCCCAAAATCCATATTAAATGGGGCAGGCAGTGATAGGACAAGGCCTGGAGCTGGAGGAGGGTGTGTTTAGATCAGATCCATGGGAGGAATCAGCCCCTGGGAGGTTCTGCCCAGAGCAGCTGTGGCTGCCCCATCCCTGGCAGTGCCCAAGGCCAGGCTGGAGCCTTGCAGCCATCCCTGCTTTTTACCTTCCCACTTACAAGCCTGTCTTGATGTTCAGCTTCAAAAAGACATTCAGACTTGGTTGCATGGTAATGAACCCACAACTTCACACGTCCCTGTATGAATTATCCCTCTGGAGCAATCTGAGATAGTGGGAGGTGTGAGAGGCTGCCAGGGCAAGGAGGTGCCTGAGCTCCTCTCCTGCCCTCAGCGTGGTTTATCCACTGCAAGAATTTCTCCACATCACCCCACAAATTCTCATTCTCATCCCAAAGTGTTTCCTCCACGTGATATCTTCCTGATTTTTGTAATCACGGGAATGAGGGGAAGCAGCATTGGCCTGGGGTTGGTTTAGTTCACGATATCCTGACTTCTGCCACTCCTGGGGACTTTTTCATTGCTGTTCTCTGTTGGGAAAAGGTCAAAATGGGACACACTGCTGACCTAGCACACGGTGCCCTTCTTCAGCATCTCTGCTGTCCACGTTCCCCCCTTTTCCCCTGGCAGCCAGCTCTGTGTTAAGGACAATAATCCAACATAGAAACTTCATTTTTCTGCAGTGCTGCACTGGTATATTTTATATGAAATGCCCAGAGAACACAATTCTCTCCAGTCACTCCTTTGTGAGAGCTGTCCTTTGGCTGTGCTTCATTTCCCTGTGTAAGTAAATGCTGATCATTTGTCCAGGCTGTTTTCAGGACTCTCAAACCACTCTTCTGCCCTCAGAAATTGATCCCCTGGTTAGAAAAATCTGCTTTTCACAGCCACTAAGTTCACCTCAAAAATATTTTTATAGAAAAATAGGGAGGATAAAGTGCATTCAGTCACTAATAACTCCTGCCTTTCCTTGGAAAGAGCCCTGGGTATTTGCAGCATGTTGTACATTAGCAACTCGCCCGTTTGGTGGGGAAAAAAATCTAATAAATTGCTGTTACTCACAGCTGAGTAATTATACACAAAATTCAGTGTGTGCATGTGAGAGGGGAACTTCAGCTCATTCTTGGTTTCAGACAGTGACTCATTAAGCCACCCTAATGCCTCGGATATGCAGCAGAAGACTCGGAACGTTAACACTTCCATTCTCATCTCCATAAATGAGGATTTGAACACATAATTCCCTGAGATGAGTCTATACCTCTTGATTTTTATTTCTAAATCTATGCTCGGCTGGCAGATGTTGGGGAATAGCTTTTAGCATTTTTTTTTCATTTAGATTCTGATTAAAAGATACGCTTGGGTTTTTGTTTTTGTTTTTTTTGGGTTTTTTTTTCCTTAAAACCAGCAAAACTAATTATTCATGAGCGCAAAAATCATCATCCCCAGCTAAGAGACGTCTCAATTGAGGGTCAGCAGCAGATAATGTGAGGCCTGTAACAACTGTGTCCCAGAATGGTGTTTCTGGATTTCATTATCTGCAGGAATGGAGGAGAGGAGAAAGTTCAGGAGCTGCTCGTGCCTCTGCTCCCACCCAGATCCCGAGTCAGGAGCCGGGGAATGTGGGTTTGCTCAGGGCTCTGGGGTTCCTCTGCTTCCCCTCACTGGGCTTCAGCTCTCAGGGTGACTGAAAAGCTGGGGAATGGGAAGGAGCAGGGAAAAACTGGTTTTTAAGCTGCTCCAGGGTGACTGGATTCCTTCAGCTGTCCATGCACTCCAAGAGCCACTCCTGGAATAGCAGTTTTCCCATATTTATTATTCATATCCTGCCCGGTTCCTGGTTATTTGTCACCACACCTTCATTGCCATCAGGATGAAAACGTTTTCAGTTTCTTTGCTGGTATTCCTGGTTTGCCTCCTGATGTTGTGCAACACCTGAAACCCTGATCCTTTGGGCAGCTGGAGCAGTGGGGAAGGATCCAGACTTGTACCACTGTGCATTGTCTAAAACCCCTGACTCGGAGAAAAACAGCGTATCTGATTTCATTAGCTGAGAGATCATAATCCAATTATTTTATTTTTAATTTCTCTTTCCTGAGCTCTTTTGCAGATGCTGCTTTTTGGCCCTTTGACAGGAGCCTTTCAGCCTCCCTTATGAAAATCCCAGATTGCAGCCTTCCGTGGGGGTATTTCTTGAGTTATAGAGTTAACCTGAGAAGGCAGAAAAAAGCCCTTATTACATTGCTACAAGCTGCCAGCTCCTCGCTAATATTTTAAAGGTGTGGGTGCATGTGTTGCTCTGGTGTAGTATCAGTTCTCTCTGATTTTGTAAACAGAGCCCTGTGAACCCTGAGTACCCGAGCTGCGTGCGTAAAGGCAAAACGAAAATCACTCATTTAAGGTCATCTGTTTTTACTGACACACCAAAAGGTCCAGGAGAAGGAGCGAGCAAGCATCATATTTCTCAAATACAAAATTTTACAGTGGGAACGTGTTATAAAACATTCTGCCAGTGTTGTTTCCCTTGGGATTTAGAGTGAGAGACATGAAGGCTAACAACTCTCTTCCTGTTGTAGGTCAGAGCTTCAAGGAACTCTGTAATCTTCCCACCAGCTTTACTCTCTCCTGGAACTCACGGTTAAAATTAGATGCTGGCTGAACTTTAGCAGTTCAATTTGAAAGCCTTTTCGGAGGCAGAAGTAAAACAACTGCAGAGGGGACTTTTCTCACAGTGCCATTTTGAGAACCACTTGGTGCAGGGGAACGTCCTCCCTGAACCGACGGCTCTCTTGCCTGGGTGTTTCCATAAATCATGATTAGCAAGAGAGGCAGCATGGAAATAATCCCTGTGGGTGCTTTCTCTTGCAGTGAGGGATCTTTCTTCAGCGTGTTCCGTTGTATTTTGGGTTGATTTCTGGTTTTCTCACAGTTTCCCCTCCAGTCAAGCAGTTTCTGCCCCAGCAGAAAGTCAGAGATCAAACAAACAAGGGGGAAAGAGTGGGTGACAAGGCTTTACAGTAAGTGCTGTGAGTTATGGACTGCAAAAGCAGGAATTAGGCAGGAATTGGAGCTCCAGCAGCACGGGGCAGCCTGGGCACACAGTGCAGGAGGGTGAGGTGTTCTGCTTAGTCTCTGCTGCAGGATGCTGTGCCCGTCCCTCTCAGAGCCCAGCCTGCCCTGATTACCCCTTTTATTCAGGGCTCAAAACAGCTTGTAAATTTTTTTATCATTCCTCCCCAGATTGCGTGGAGTGCATTGTAGCCTTCCCTTGCCTTTTCCCACATCTGTTTTCCAAACTCATTACTTTCATGTTATTAGGTTCGTTGAAAGAGCTGTGTTTATTTCCTTCCCCAGAGTTTATTTTTTTATCTTCTGGATTAATGCAACAACTCTATCAAACAATGATTTATTTTAGAAAAATCCCCATCTATCAATTTTTCCTGCATATGAGTTGCTGCTAGCACTGATTTTGTCCACAACCTGGTCCCACCAACAGCCCTGAGAAGCTGCTCTGTGTTCAGAGATGCTGTGCTGGGAATGCTGTTTGTAATTTCAATTTCTTGTGATCACAATTTCTTGTGATAATTACACAAATACTGTCATTTAGGAGGATGCTCTCCTGAGAAGAGTTTTTGTCCCCTGCTTGCTTGCACAGAACCCCACACAGCATTTGTCTAATCCCTGTTGAACCCAAGAGCTTTTCTTTAATACAAATATTAACCTGAGCCCGTGGCCAGTCCAGCACCTGTCTGAGGATGCTGAAATGTCTGTGGTTATCACTTGCCAGGCTGATCATTCTCCCTATCTCACTCTTATCTCGTGGTTTTGGCAGATCTGTGTGGTATTTTTGCCACCTCCTCCCAGTTTCCTAGCGGGGTGTTTGGGGTCTGGCTGATTTTTTGGTCTGTATTAATAAAATATCTAAAATATTTGCTGGGGCTGGGACCATCAGGTGCCTGTGCCATGGGAATAGTAAATGTGATCCTAAATCCCACACAGTGACACGAGGTGGGGTTAGCAGAGCTCTCCTGTGTTTAATCCAGCTTGGAATTTAAGATAAGGAATGCACAAACACACCACGTGCTGTTTATCATTAATTTCCCCTTTTTCTCATTGCAGCTATAGACATTTCTTACAGATGAGAAAATTATGTATATGTGGTTAATCACCCTTAAAAATATCAGGGGTATTTGTTTCAAAATCTGTGGAAGAGGGGTTTTTCGTGGAAAAATCATGGGAGGAAATGTGACAGTGGCTGTGCTGCCAGCCTGGGTGCTGACGTGGCTTTAGGAGAACCAAGCAGGGCTCTGGGAGCTGAATTCCTTTGGACTTTGGGAACAGATCCTGACCCCACAGGTGATTCTGGGCTCTGTGGATCAGAACTGCATAAATCACTGGGGATTTATAGCTGTTTGTGCATAAACTGTCCATCCCAAAGGCAACCTGAAGGGATCCACAGTAAATTCTGATTATCCTCCCTCACCATGTCCTACATCGAGTTCAAAGGAGTAGAGAATTGTATTTTATTGTATTGTATTTTATCCAAACTTGCAGTTTCCTCCTTGTTGTCCTCAGGTGCTTTATTTATTTTATTCCAGGTGAAGGCATTGCACATTCTGGCTTAGAAACATTTGCTCTCCATCAGCGTCCAGTAACCTCTGCTGGAAGTGCAGGAGAAGCCTTTGGCAAACTGTAAGCAATTGCTGGTTATCAATGCCAAAGCTGTAAAAATGAAAATAGGAAGCCAGTGCATAGGCTCTGAGTGTTAGTATTGTTTACATTCCAAATTTGATTCACGTATTAACCACAATTAACATACTCTCTAGATTCCAAGCATATGTTTCTTCTATCACTGAACAGGATTTTTTCTCTCATGCTTTACTCCAGATTGTTCCTAGATGGAAAAGCTTTTGAACAAATTCAGGCAGTGGGGAGAACTGAGATTTGCATTATTTTAGGGAATCTTATTTGTTGGAATGGGGTGAGGATGCTTTGCTGTGCAGTGGCACATTTAGCTGTGGTTGGGGGGGAAATTTTTTGAAATTCACCTTTTTTTTCCTCTCCCAGATGGAGATGGTGTTCTTGACTGCAACTGGAATAATAATAATAATAATAATAATAATAATAATAATAATAGTAATAATAATGTAGTTCCCTGAAGTCACACCACTGCTTGAATCCTGGTCCTTCCCTACTCCTGATAATCCCTCCTTTCTCACCTCACCCCCTGATCTGATCTCCCTCATCCCCCCATTTTCTCCCGTAGCCCTGTGGGCTATGCAGGGATTAATTGTACCAATAAACACAACTTTATTTTATAGTTTTGTGGCACGATTAGCTATCAAATACTCTGTGCTAAAATAACATTTGCTGGCTTGTTTCAAGACAAAGTTTTGTTAGGCACAGTGGGCCTTTAATCCCCGGAGGAGTTCAGCTAACTAAATATAATATTAGTTAACATACTTTACTGATGTTAAGAAAATACTTCTGTGCTACTAAGAGATCCTCAGCCATGGTATTCCACTGGCAGTAATGGCTCTTTTCCTTTGCATGGGGTTTGTAAACTGGAGAACATTTTGGGTGATTAATTCTGGTGCTCCTTTTAATGGTGATAGATTTCTGCTATTGGAAATTCCCGTCAGCGTTACGGACAGCGCTTGATTCTGTCATGGTGCTATTAATTGAGATATTAGAGGAAATTGCTGTTTACATAAGCTTTGGAGAGCTCACAGTCAGGAACAGCACTTCATCCCTCTTGTGCCATTTTTTCACTGATTTAATTCCCCTGCCTTGCTTGGGCTCTTTGGGATTTATTTCCAATACAATTCCCTTGACTCCGTGCCAAGTCAAAGGATCCCAGAATGGTTTGGGTTGGAAGGGAGCTTAAAGATCACCCAGTGCCACCTCTGCCATGGGCAGGGACACCTTCCACTGTCCCAGGCTGCTCCAAACCCCGTCCAGCCTGGCCTTGGACACTTCCAGGGATGGGGAATCCACAACTTCTCTGGGCAACCTTAGCCAGGGCCTCCCCACCCTCACAGGGAGGAAATTCTTCCATATGTTGACAATCAATATAATTTATCCAGTATCCAGAATGTATTTTCCCAAGAAGATGAGGATAAACTCCAGAATAATCTTCCAAGAGGTGACAACCTCACCATGTAAAACATTTAAAGTGAGACAAACGTCTCTGTAGAGAGCAATGCTGTGTGTGAGGGAGGAGGAGATGAGATGGCTTTGCAATTCCTGAATGCACTTGGGGTTTACATATGAGACCAAATCAGGAAGCCTGAACCCAAAGGAAGCATCAAGAAATACTCCTGTGTAATATTCAGGAACCTCTCTTTCTCCTAGGAAGCTTCAGTCACGTGTTGAGAGCAGGTGGGTGTCCCTGGGGATGGATTGTGTGATCTCAAGGGCTGCTCACTGCTGAGAGTGGCTCTGAGTCTCTTGCATGTTAAGGGCTCTGAGAGTAAAACCCTCCAAAGCCTTTCAAGTGACCAGATTGTTTTAAAACCCATGACTCAGTGGCGCCTTCCCTCCTGTCCTCGGAGTGTCGGCCGCCCTTTACGCTATGTTAGAAGCTCCTATGTTTTGATCCAGTATAATCCAAATGTATTTAGTCTGTATTTTATTCCACTCTGTAAACACGTTTTTTCCATAGCTGCGAATGTCTCCACGATTATTTGTTTCAATTTGTAAATTGAACAAAAGGCTTTAATAAACAATGTCCTCGGGCAGCCTCTCGTCTTCTTCTCGTGAAGAAACATCGTTTCTAAACCCAGCCTGTAAACTCCTTAGAAATTCAAAGGGAAAACTCCCACCATTTTGTCCAGCTTGGCCATTTAGAAGTTCAGAGCACTTCTCGCCATGGATAAACTCTGTGGCTGAGTTTGTAAATAAAGTTTGGGATGACAAGTTGGTATTTCAGAGCCTGCTGCTGGTGGCACTGCTCTCATCCAGTGGCACCGCGTGCGACAGCAAGGAGTTGCTGGAGGAGACTGCAAGGCCCTTTATTGCTTGATTCAGTGTTCAGCTGTGCTCTGTAGCTGACCAAAATGTTTGATTTTATACTTTGGAATCTCTGCTGAGCTGTAATTAGAAAAGTCTAAGCTCCATCAAGCAGCTCCTGGCCATGGACACTGTAAACACGGGAGCTGGGACCGCCAGGAGAAGCGAGGCTGCAAACATTGCTAAAAACTCAAACTTCTCATAGCATCCCAAGCCCACAGCTGTTTCCCAGCATTTTAGCAGTGGCTGAGACAGTCTTTAGCTTCCCTAGATCCCGAGGAATTTGAGCTGGAGGATTCCTGATTCATGTTGTTTAAATCACTTCTATAAAAGTGTGCAATGCACTTACTCGCGTGTGTTGATAACGTACACACACCCATTCACAGGCAGCAATTCAATCTCCAAACATTGGAGTGGTTACAAAAGAAAGTAAATCTTGTGCTGGTTCAGCTCATCTCAGGATGAGGATGAAGGATTTTGGGAGGGAGGAAAGAAGAGCCGCCAAAGCCCAGCTAGAACTTCGTGTGGCTGCTTCTGTAAAAGACACAAAAAATGCTTCAACAAATCCATCTCCAACAAAAGGAGGAGAATCTCCATCCTTTATCCAGTTCAAAACTGATTTTAAGGAGAAAGGTGCTGGGTTTTTGCTGACTGATCTTTATTAAATCTCTCTCCTTGGTACCTGGTGCAGACACTCTGAGTTTCAGTGTGTTGATCTGCCCATGTTGGTTTTCCTGGCAGCAGGAGGGGTGGGATTGTTTATTCTCTTGCTTTTTTTTTTTTTTATATCTTTTTTTTATCATCCTTTCCTTGGGGATGGAACTGGCAATATATAATGTTACATCTGAGGTTCCCTGCTAGGTGATACTGTCTTTCCCATGAGTCTTTTGCTCGTTTTGTGCAAAATATGGCGTGTGAGGTTTCTGTTTTGGCTCTGGCCAGATTATTCTCCCATTGACTTCATTGTTAGTGCTAATAAAACCATGGGAAATGTTTTGATGGGTAGGAGATTGCAGGGACTTGAGGTTTAAGCTTTGATACTGTATTGGCTGCTGCACATAATCTTTGGTAAACCAAAGATAAAAAGCAAAGCTTGTTTTAGAAAGCCATGGGCTTTTCAGAATGTCGCTTGGCAAATTTTGGTCCTCACTTTGTCAACTATTTGTCCACATATCAGTAGTTTTGCGCCTGTGTTTACACTCATTTTGCCTCGGGGCTTGTTTTAGTCAGTGGGATAAAGTGTTTATTATGTGGCTTGCAAAATATGTTCCTAATGGCCACCTAACCCGTGGTGCCACAGAGACTGGGGGCTCTTGGGATCTCCTGTTGTGCAACAGAGAGTGGGGCAGGTGACCACAAGGCAGCCTTGGCCACCCTTTGGGGAGCCTGCGTGGCTGTGGCAGGGCAGGGCTCTGCTCCCTCGGCGTTACCCCTTTGCTTGCCTTGGCTGGAGCCTCCTGGCAGCTTCTGCCTGAGGCTCTTCCACTGCCCAGAGCCTCCCCTCTTCAAAAATGAGTGCAAATTGCAGCAGCTCCAGGGGCTGGGATTGGACCCGCTGGGATTGGAGCCACAGCAGTGGCCAGCCAGCTCGCCGTGCTCGTTCCCGTGGCAGAATCTGGGGGGAGCTGGTGGGGAAAGGTCTGTGAAGTTCTCCTCACCCTTTAACCTCTCCTTGGCTTGGAGCTGCTCTGGTTTGTAGCCTGTTCAGAGCAGTTGTGTGAACACTTAACCAGAATTCCAGCTGAATTTGAGATGTATTTTGGGAGCCTGTTTCCCATCCCTGGTGTGGTTTCAGGGTATCTCCCACGTGCCATCTCCCAGATTGCTCTGGGTGTTCAGGAACTTTCCCACTTCCAAACAGCTCCAACTAAAACTCACTGAACAACTCTTAACCTAATGGAGGCTAAAGAATTTACTCTAAAATGTAAGTTAGGCCACGATCCTTCCAGAGCCAGAGTGCCTCCTGCAGATTCTCCTGGAAATAAATAACACTGGAAAAGTTTGCTCTCTTTAATGCAATAATATGTAGGAAGGTAGGTCTTGTATTAAATTACTTTGTATGTGATAAGATGTGATTATAATAAAGAAGGAGATTTATGATTGCTATAAAAAGAAATGTGATTGTATTATAGTTTAAATAAGTTATTTGCATTTCAGATTTATTTTGGAATGGTGTCTTTAGGCACCAGCTGTACACTGGGTTCACATGTGCCAGGAGCTGGACAGAGAAAACAAGATTATTGCTGCTTCAGGAGCCTTGAGGGAAGTTGTGGCTTCCCGGGTTGTATCTGGGAATAAAAATGTGTTTCATGTGGGACCTTGTCCCCTCACTGCTGATCAGTAAAAATTACTTTGAGAATCGAGTTGGAAGGTGTGTCATGATAAAACCTAGTGGGACCCCCTAAGAGAGGAATCTCAGGAAATTCTTCTTCCCTCTACTTCATTTTTTTAAAATTTTTTTTACAGTTCTATTAAGCACAGACATCCATCCCCCAGCAGGTCCAACTGGGATCCGAGGCTGTGTAAATAATGCAGGGCGAGCTGACTTGGATGAGGTGCAAATTGGGATCACACGTCTGCTGGAGTGGAGTGATTTACATTCTCTGGTTACAGCAGTTAATTGTGGGTGCCCTGATAAGACTTGTTTACTGCCACATCAGCTTGTCCCAGGCCTGCTGAGCATCAGCACGGCCCGATTGAAGGCTTGATTACCTGCTCTGCTCACTGCTGCAAGGGTTTTGTGCGGGGAGAATCAAAATGCCATCACCCCCAGCCTGCTCAGGACCTGAAATTCCCATTTCAGGCTCTTCTCCTCAGACACCCTCAGGGAGCAGAAGTGTTAAAGGATTAAGTCACCTGAAAACGCGTGTTTAGGAGAATTCTTACCTATAAACACCTTTTCTCAGCCTAATGAAGGGCTGAATCTGGTGCCTCCATGGTGTGACCCTGCCCATCACAGGGAATTTGGACATTTTAAGGACGTGGCTGTGACCATGCTCAATCCCCAGACCACGGGGCACATCCTGAAGATCCCATTCCAGCCTGCTGATCTGCCAGGGATGGTGCTGGAGGCTCCAAGGAGAAGGTTGCCCAGGCTGTGTTACCTTTTTGGTGTGATTCCCACGGAGCAGAACGGGAGCAGCCCAGCTCTGACCCTTGACTGCGCTCCTCGCTCCCAGCCTGCCAAGTTTCCACTCCTTTTGCAGGCACACGCTCGTGCCTGGGGATGGGAGGGAAAGGGCAGCATCCCCCAGCAGCTCCAGCACCCTTCCTTCCCTGGAAGGTTCACACACGAAGGGAAGGATGAACCTGCACAAATATTTCATGTGCAGGGGGTGTGGGGCACAGACAGCGAGTCCGTTGCCTTCCCCGTGTCCCCACTGGGGTTTTTTTATTTTCCTTAATGTTTTTCTCTTCCATCTTCCTCAGTTTGTGGCTGCCTCTGTGCTGTCTGCAGCAACACCAAGAAAACTTAAAATAAATTCTCATTAAACACCATTCCAGAGGGTGAGGGATGCTCCTAAACCATCCCCTGTGTGGAACCAGAGCTTTAAACCCCTCTCATATGTGTGTGAGAAGAGCTGGTTGTACCCAGCAGGCTCAGATTGCTGTTTTTTTCCCTAAATTGGAAGAAAAGCAGCATTGTGGTGTGTGTTTCTGAACATTCTGGGTGTTTTGAACAGCCCTACTTGAGCATCCATGGATGCATCAAAGATCCAACATGCAGAGTTGTGAAACAGCCTAGAGAAAACCTTGGTGATAAAGGAACATCCTCTGATTATCTGAAATCTAAGCTGGAAACACAGGAAAAGTGCCCTGTGAGCAGAGCATCCATATAGGAGTAATTTCATTCCCCAGGGTTGTCCCCAAGACAACTCCAGAGAGGAATTTCAGCCTCACTGGCAAGAGAAGGGGTGAGGAATGAGCTCAGTCACTCAAAGGAAAATTCAGCAAACTTTCAAATAATGCATCTTGGATGCCAATATATTGTATAGGTTGCAAGATGCTGGTTAATGAATGTTGAATTAAGCTGTCAATATTTCCATTCTCCAGCCTTTTAGGGTAATTTCACATGACTATATATATAAAAAAACCCTAAAACATCCAGCACGTGTTTGTGCAGGGTTCAGTTTTCAAGGACAGCTTGATCTGGCCAGAAAGTTTCAGTCCAAAAGATGCCACTGTCACCTCCAGGGTCTGGGAAAGTGCAGGGTGGTTCTGCACGTGTTTTGTGGCTTCTCTGTGTGTTCCTGCAAATGGGAACATCAAATCCTATCAACGTTGTGGTGGATTTCAGTTTGATTTTTGTGTTCTCGTGTGGAGTCTTGCTGTGTTGGGGTTGCTGGGATTCTGGGAGAGAGGAGAGCTTAAAGAGACAAGGACACGGAGATGGGGACGGGCATTGCTGGGCTTTGTGGGCGCCTGGCTGTGAACTGCCCTGCTCTCAGAGGGGTCACCTGTGCAGGGGAAGGTGCCTGAGTGCCCAAATATGACTCCACCAATGCCTAAAGTTGTATTCTTTGCACATCTGATCCTCCTGACCCAATGGAATTCCTGCTGGTGATGCAAATCTCCCAGCACTGAGTTCATGTTAGAGCCGGGCTTAACTTTTTGGATGAGCAGCAGAGGCTTCTGTGGTTTTACAGTGCAGAAGGAACTGGTCATTTCCCTAAAAAAATGATGGATTTGAAATCCATTCAAATGAGATATTTCTGTCTTGTGACAAGAGCTTAATAGCTTCTTGCATTTGTGTTTGGAAACATATTCTTTGAACTTTTGTGTAACGTTCAGCCAGTATAAGGCAAACATTCTTCTTCAGTTGGTAATAGGCTGTCTGGTGTCTGTAATTCAGTTATTTAGCTTTAAAATTAACTGTATATATTTGTAAGTTTTTAATTAAGATGTGTTTCCACTCAGAGCTTTTCAGAGCTTACTCAGAGGAGCATCAAACACTCCACAGTTTTGCTCTTTCCTCTCTGCCTATTAGCTTCTCCCCCTCTGCTTATAAATTTCTGATGACAGACATAAACATTTACCTCCGTGGGCATTACTTAACTCTGAGATCACTTTGTTCTATAAATACAAATAAATAGAAGGCCCTTTAATGGGTGAGGGGAAGCCAGCAGTGAAGTGGTTAAAGGTTTCTGCCTGCAGCCTGGCCAGCAGGAGCTGGCGGTGTGGAGCAAGGGGGACGCCAGCCTGTCTCTAAACTTTTTGGCCCTCCCTGAGTGCAGAGATGAAGGAAGAGCCCTCTATAAATCACTGGAGATTAGAGACCCTGTTCTTGCCGACTCTGCAGGGTTGCACTGCTTAATGTCAAAGCCTCACGTATTACTTTAACAGCACTCCTTTTCTTTATTAAATCCACTTTGAAATAAAAAAAAAAAAAATTTTAAAAAAATAAAAAAATGATGATCTTTCCAGTGAGGGGGAGAAGGTCTAAAAGGATTTAGAAAGTATCTGTTATGTTACATTACGGAGACTAATAACTGCACAGGGAGTAGGTAACATTTTTGCACCATTTCACAGAGTAAAATGAATAGACTTTACAGAGTTTTCCTCCTTCAAAATATTTATTGCTGTTGATTTTGAGGAACTTCTACAGGCTCCTTGGTAAAGGTGGACTGAGCGGGGATTTCCCTCCAGGTCTGCAAAATTAAATTTGCATCTTCATTTCTGCACGTTCCGCAGCATCTGGTTTTGGATTACTTTTCTTTAACCTCTGGATTTATTCTGGAGGAATTTTATTCTGTCTCTATCTCCATCTGAGTGTGATGAAGACATATTTTAAACAGCTGTATCTGTGTCAAATGGCAGTGTTTGCTCGTAGCCTCGCTTGTCTTGAGGACATTCAGAGGCTCTGAGGCACTGCATATTTATCTGCTATTATGACCTGATTTCTTCTGATTTGTGAAAGTCACATTAGGCAGGATATGATATTTTTTTTTAATGTGTGTGGTTAATGGGATTGTTTTTCTGTAAAACACTGTTGTTTTTCCACATGCATTTCGTTACCTCCTTTAGTGCATTGCATCCCACCTAACAAATCTCCCGAGCCAGAGGAATTGCACATATGTATTTTTTCTGCACATAAGTGTTTCAGATCCTCCAGGTCATTTAGTATCCATTAGGACACTAAAGCTTCTTACTGTTTTCTCATTAATAGTCAAGTCTATTACCACGACAAAAACAATTTCTGAGAGACAGGATTCTTTGAGAAACATCCCTGATGAAAGTCCTGGAAATCCTAACAACAAATGTTGTCAAGTTAGATTTCAGTGAAGCATTTCTGTTTCACTGTGCAGCACTATGCCCCAGGAATGCAGTTTTTCTTTTAGTCTCATGACTTTAAACACAACATTGGCATGAAACCCATTAAGAATAACAGATTTATAAGCTCTTGTTGATGGATTCTGTTCAAATGCAGTAGGATGGAAGGTGAAAATATTTTTAGTCTTTAAACGTATTAAAAATAAACTGTGATTATTTTAATTCTCTACATTTGAAGTCATTTGCTTCCTTGCCACCGTAGCCGGAGTGTTTTTCTACCCGTTCACAGTTCATTTACGATGCAGTTTTGAAGTTTGGAAATAGTTCACACCTATAAAACGCGGTTTTGCGTTTGCCAGGGAAAATGAACATTGTTTTGCAATGCATCTTATCCAAAAGTTGACAAGTAACAGCTTTTTTTTTTTGCTGCTTTGCTCTGACAAACAGCTTGAAGGTATCACCTTTGTAGGCGGCTGCCGCAATGAACTGCAGATATTCATTTATAGCTGTTTGTACTCCGTGTGTTCTTTCATGTGCTCAGGAATATTGCCCAGTTCCAAAGCATGAGCTCTTAAAATAACTGGAAATGGGGGGGGGTGGGGTCAGGATTTTGTATAAACAGGGCGAGTTTCTGGGGCTGGATGGATGCACTGGAGGATCCCAAGAGCAGAGCAGGAGGTTATCACATCCCAGAGCAGCGATCCCGACGTCCCGACCGGCAGTTGGTGTTTTATTAGGAGAGAACAACTCTATAAAAGGAACAGGAGATTCAATCATAATATAGCGGGGTGACATGAAGGCAGCTGACAGCATGGCTTCAAAACCCATTTAAGATCCAAGAAAAGTTGCCACAAGTAATGTGCTGCAGCTGGGGAGAGCGTTTTGGAAAAAAGCAGGACCTGCCCACAGCCCTGCGGATTCGCGTTCCCGAGCGGAGCCGTCGCCTCGCACGGAAAGGCTGGGCTGGGCTGGGCCCTCCTTACCACCCACAGGCAGGGCTGGGAAAGATCTCTCAGCCCGTGTTTGTGTGTGTGTGTGTGTGTTTTTCCTGCTGAAAGTGGTTTGGGGAGAAGTGGGAAGCGATGACCAGCCTGGTGGTTTGGGTTGGAAAGAGAGGGAGTGAAGCGTTGGCTGCGAGGTGGCAGAGCGTGTTCTTCTGGAGGTGCTTCCAAGAAGGGCCATTTTGAAAAGGGAAAGTGCTCCAGTTAGGGGGTTTTTAACTGTGCATGAAGAAGTGAAATGCAATTTAAAATAAAATTTTAAAATCTTGCTTTCTTCCCCTTAATTCTTTCCGCTGTCTGGCAGTTCAGTACGTCGCCGTCCTTTGGGTCATCTCTGCTGCATGGAACATTCCCCAGGGAAGTGGTGGAGTCACCATCCTTGGAAGTATCCAAAAAATTCAGTAGATGTGGCACTTCCCGGTGTGGTTTAGTGGGCATGGGGGTGTTTGGCCAAAGGTTGGACTTGATGATCTTGGAGGACTTTTCCAACCTCAATAATTCTGTGATTCCATGATCAGCACTGTCTGTCTTTCATCTCTCTTCCTTTGAAACCCATGAGCCAAATCCTGAGAGGTGCAAAGCCCTTCTAAATCCAAGGCAAAGACTGGAACTTTTAAAAGTATAAACTTTGCTGTGCCAGAACTGGTTTGGTTTGGGACTGCTTCAACCCAAAACTTGGTGAACTAGAATCATTTGGAAATAGGATACTTTAGTGTGTCCAGCTTAAGAATGTACTTTTAAAGGTTGTTAAATTTGCGTTTTTAAAAGAAATTTGGGAAGAATTTCATGCCTGCTTTTATAGCAGTGGCTTTACTGGGAAGTGATTGATGGAATTCCCAAGGATGGATTTTCCAAGGGCAGCAATATTGGTGTCTCTGTCTGGAGAGAAGTTGGCCAAATTTCTACTCAACTATGATCAAAATCGAAATTAACTGATATTTTGGCTGGAAGTAGAGTGTCATTTATGTAATAAAAGGTCATCTTCTCCCTGGTGGAAGGTAATGCAAATTTAGGAATAAACAGCTTTTTTTTTAGTTGTTCTTACAGAAGGTTCTGTCACACAAAAATACATTGCATCAAGAGGAGCTCCAAGAGAAGAAGCACAATTAAAACAAATATCACTGGGTTTTCTGAATAATCACGAGGAATTTCTGCATCTTCTCTTCTACAAGAGCAACACAAATTCTGTGTAAAGAGAATTTCAGAATTAACACATAGGTTTGTGCTGCTTCCATAGAGGGGGAAGAAGCAGCCAGCACTGAAAAAAAAATCCCTCAAACAAGCAAATCCTTCATTTTTAATTTACCTGTATTAGAAGCAGAATCAAAATAGTTACAGTAAGTGTTTGGGATTCCTTTTTTTATTAAAAAATTCCATGCCGATTGTATTTGTTGAAAAAACCAGAGGCATAGGTGGAATTAGGAAATCCAGGCTGCCCCATCAGCCTCAGCATTGCATGGAATTGACTTTAAATTGGGCACCTGGTGCCACTGACACAGAGAGGTGAAAAATGAGATTTGGAGTGGGGAAAGGTTTCCTGCCCTCTGTGGCATCTTCTGAGCACTGGGAGTTTGACCATGGAGTAAAATTGCAAGGGCAGCTTGATGAAAAAACATCCTTGTGCCACTTGATTCCTCCATTTCCCCTCCTTTTGGAATTCCCTAATTTCTCATAGGTGCTGCACCCGTGTCATACATGGATCAAGTAGGAATCACTTAAAAAAACATTTTTAGGTGGTGTGAAAAGCTGGGGATTATTTATGCCCCATGTTTATGCCTGGCAAGGCAACATAAAATTCCATGTGCTGTTCAGGCTCCCAGGGAATGCAGCTCTCTCTGCAAGGAGGTTGGGGTTGTTAGCAGAGCAAGTATCTGTCATCCAGAAAACAAGGGGCTTAAAGATTATGGACTAATTTCACACTTCCCATGGCATAGCATTACTGGTGCAGAAAATGATGGGGAATAAGCTGAGCACTCATTTGCCCATAAACCTACAGGGGGGTAATGTCCTAAAAAGCCACTGAAATTGGATATGTGGAAAATGAACTCATTTTTTAAGTGGGTCACAACATCTGTGATTATCTCGTTGGGATTACGAGCGTGATCCTGCTGTGGTGGCACCGACTGCTTCCCGTGGGCTTCTCCCCTCTGTGTCAGGGACTCCTGGTGTGCCCAGCACATCCCCAGCCTGCCCTCATGGGTGGAAAAAAGTGTGGCAGCATGGTCTAGAAATGCTGGAAACTTCATCCCTGCCTTAAAAACGTCGATTGGAAATCAGGGATGCGTTTTGACCGCTGTTGAAATAACGCCGTGCTCTTCGGCGCTTCTGTCTCCTGCTTTTTTTGGAGGTAATTTAAATATTCCTGAGGCTTGAAAATTAGTTAGAAAATAATAAATTTGTTTTAGAAGCCACATATAGCCTTGGGTGGTGGTGTAGTGGATGTGGAGCTTCCTGCTTTTCCCTTCTGCTGAAGGGGAATCCAGTGTGTTTGTGTAGGGGGCAGAATATTTTCTCTGCCTGGTGTCAAAATTTCAAATAAATTCCTATAAACCCCCTTCTTCTATTGAGCCACCTTGGTTTGTAGGCAGAGGACATGCACTTTTTAGGACATTTGGGTCATTTTTCACCCCACCTCAGAGCTGGCTCTCATTCCTCCTCTTGGAGAATGTCTTTGGGGCAAAATACAAAGGATTTTAACCCCTTAGCAGCTCTTCCTACACAGCCTCCTGAAAACAGTGCCTTGCTCTACACCTCGAGGTTCTTCAGGCTGTATATGTGGGGACTCAGTCCCTGGGGGAGGTGGGAATCCTCCAAACTACGTGCTGGGATTTGGGGTGGAATCTCAATTCCCTTCCTCTCCGATGGAGCACCCTGAGAAAGGGCCATGGTGGTGGGCACCTGTCCCCAAGGAGCCACCACTGCTGTCCCTGCTCAGCAGAGGCTGCATCCTTCTCCCTGCTCCCTTCTCCTCTGCCAGGAGATGAGGTGGGAAAGGGGACAGATCAATCTTGGCTCCAGAAGCCATGAAATTGGGGGGTTTTTTCATGCCCTAATGGTAATAGCAGTTTTATGGCAGAGAATCCTCTTTGTGGAGGTAACCTGTGCTCCCAGGACGGTGATCTTGAGAGGATTTAAAACACAATTGACTGAGACTTGAAAAATGTGAAACACTCAGAGAAAAAGCTGCCTTCTGCTAGAAAAGGGGAAAAAAAAAACCAGGATAAAAGCCAAAAGTGGTGATCACACTCCTGCTGAAGGCTCTGAGCAGGGGTTGCCTGCCCTCACCAGAGCCCTCAGCTCCTTGTTGGGGCAAATATTGCAAAAACCTGGTTTTACAAGGTTGTTTTTCTCCGTGGGGTCAGAGGCTCCCAAAGGTTATTTCCTGCCCCACAGCCAAACAACATTGTTCTTGGGGAGCTCCAGCCCCAAACAAGGTTGGACCCCCGTGCCTTGTTTACCTAACACCCATTTGTGCTTTGTTTTTCTTCTCGTTGGTGCTTGGTGTCTGCTCAGGCTCTCACAAATAAAGTAGGAAATGGTAAAACACAAAGAAGCAGAGGGCAAAGCAGCGTGGGGAGGAGATTGATGCTGGTTTGGGGTCTCTGAAACCTAAAAACTTCATTTTTTTATCTATTTCAGCTTTGCATATAATTACCTTAGAAGCTCTTTACTGTTTCCATGCCTAAAACAGAGCAGGAAGCTGCAGAGAGCTGAGATCTGGGCTGAGATTGATGAGGGGAGAGCTTTCAGATGCTGTTTATAAACGTCCAAAGCCACAGTGGGCCCGCACAGGAACCCAGGAGCAGAGAGGTCTCGTCCTGAAGCATGACAAAGCAATTATTGATCTCCCTGACAGGGAAAGCAGCACTAAAAAAGCACGAGGGACAGCAGAGAGAGGAGTGGGACGCGCCACGGAGACGGAAGGAGAGGCCAAGGACAGGTTACCAGAGGAGTGGGCTTGAATCCAAACAGCCCAGATGCAAAATCCCTCAGTTTTGGTAAACTTGGATTAGCATGTAAGAACAAACAGAAGAACACAGCTGGCCTTGCAGCTCTATCATTGATTAAACAATATCTGCAGGGCTTTGAAGTCTGGAGAAGTTTGGGGAGCTCGGCCTCGCCGTTTATCTGCCAGGGTTGAAGTATTCCATCCTGGCTTTCTGTTCTAGCACCTCTGCCTTTAAAGGGGCTTTCTAATGAGCTAAATATATAGAAAGGTGCAGGGAGAAACTTGGGATTCGTGCATGGAAAAGATCTATTTAGAGCAGGCCTGGAGGAGCTGCACTGGGGGCAGTTTTTCGATGCTGCTCCCAGCTCCCTGTGCCGCTTTTTCCTCTTGGCATTGCTTCCATCTCCCCACCCAGGATGTTGTGAGAGAGAGAATTCCTTCTGACTGGAAAACCACCTTCCCAAGCAGGTTTTAGATGCTGTATCCAGTCCCTCTCCTGCCCTGCTCCCAGCTCCCTGTGCAGCTTTTTCCGCTCGGCATTGCTTCCATCTCCCCACGCAGGATGTTGTGAGAGACAGAATTCCTTCTGACTGGAAAACCACCTTCCCCAGCCTGTATACAAACACAGGGATTTTTCACTGCTGGGAGGAGGGAGATGGACAAAAAACTGGATTTTCAGGCTGATAATTGGTGTGTGGATGATTTCAAATTCCTAGACATGGAGGAAGAAGTAAGAACTAGAGGGCAGAAGGGAGATGCAGGAAAAAGGCATTTTGTTTGTGATTCTTCCACTATTGCTCCTGGCACGTGGTTGAATTCACTCTCCCCTTAAAAACTGAGAGTAAGACTATTTCCATTCAGTGTTTTTAGATGACCAGATGGGAGGCAATAAGTGTGAACTGTTATTGTATCTGGAAAAAATTGTGGGTGTTTATGAATGCCCAAAGGCTGGGATCCATCCCAGATGGGATTCAGCACCTGAGAAAAAGAGCTTGGATTGATTTATCTCCTCCACTGACTTTTTAAGAGACTTACAGGAGCTTTGTCCATAATTTGGTCACCAATTCTGTGCCTCAAACAAGCCAGGCAAAAAAAAAAGAAAAAAAAAAAGGTTATTTTCTTGTCTGTTAGCAGTGGGAATTTCTTTTTTAGATAAGTTTATGAATGCCAACTTCCTCCAGTAGCCAAACTCTTTCCTGCTTTTGGAGCACCTGGATACAGCTCAATAGAGGAGATCAAAAACTTCTGGCTTAAATTGGGGGCAGTTGTGTCTCAGAGCAATTCTAACAGTTTAATAAGATATAAGTAGGAATATCTTCAATATCTTGAAGGAGATGCTGTTTTGCAGTGGCCACTGAATTATTTATGGCTCATCTGAGCAGGATATTCTAATCCAGCTGGATACCCCTGGTGACTCTGTGCAGATGCTCTATAGAGACATCTTCTTTATCAGTAAAAAAAATTAAAAAGAAGTTCTCTTAAGCCAGTGCTTGTAGAAATGAAACTTTGCTGTGCCAGAACTGGTTTGGTTTGGGACTGCTTCAACCCAAAACTTGGTGAACTGGAATCATTTGGAAATAGGATACTTTAGTGTGCCCAGCTTAAGAATGTACTTTTAAAGGGTCTTAAATTTGCATTTTTAAAAGAAATCTGGGAAGAACTTCATGCTTGCTTTTATAGCAGTGGCTTTACTGGGGAGTGATTGATGGAATTCCCAAGGCTGGATTTTCCAAGGGCAGCAATATTGGTGTCTCTGTCTGGAGAGAAGTTGGCCAAATTTCATGCAGAGAGTTCTGATTTTTTTTTATGGGAGTAATCACCCACCTGCACATCAGTATTTGGGGTCAGTTTGGTCTCTGTTTGCTTCAGGTGGACTCACAGGGTGAGCTTTGTACCCCAAGTCATGGAAAATGGCTTACTTTGACTGAGGAGTTCAGCAAAAGCCCTTCGTTGCTGTAACCACTGCTCTCAGGATTTCAGCCCTTCTCTTTCTCCAGGGCAGGCTGCAGGAAATTTTGGGATAATGTGCCAATGCCTTATTAGAGAGGGGCTGAGTCCCACAGAACTGGAGCTCATTTGTCATGTCCTGCTGTCTGTTCCCAGACTGATCCTCATGCCTCATTTTATTTCCAAATCTCTCTTCATTTCTGTTCTCCTTGGCATTCCTTACTCACCCTCAGGTATCATTTCCTTGGGTTTGCAGCTCTCCCACCACTTTTCCAGCAGCTCCCTGTCTGTTCCTTCAAATCCCTCCTTAAAACTTCCATCTTCCAGGAAATCCATCCTCCTCCACTGTCAGCTGTAATCTCTCCTACTTCCTCCTTTATCATTTCTCCTCTGTCCTGTTCTCTATTTTCCTGTCAGAATTTTTTTGAGTGTCTGTTCAGATTGTTCCTTACCCTATATCTATATTTTAAATACACCCTATGAAATATTTTTCACGTAATACATAAAAAAGAGACTATTTTGCTTTATAAATATTCACCAGCACACCTCTGGTGCTTTATACCATCCTCATTCAGAGGGTAGGAGTAAAACACCAATTCCTGCATAGCAATAAGGTCTTACAGCTACATCATAATAAATATTATGAAAAAAGCAGCCCCTACTTTTTAGGAAATTAAGTGAAGTAGGATCAAATCACATTTGATTTTATAATTTTCAGCTATGGATTTGTTTAATAGATGGTCTGAGTCCTTTTTTGGGGTTGGAAATATGTTATATCTGAGTGTAGGGGTATTTTTTATCTGTTCATGTATGCACAGTGTGTCCACGTGCATTGAAATACAAAAGTGACCCCACCAGATTTTTATTTTTATTTTTATTTTGCCTGAGCGTGCCATGAAGTAAGAACTCTCTCGTGTCAGACTCCTGTAAAAGTGGCAATAAAAGGCTGGATTTTAGGCCTGTAGCTAAATGCTTGGTTACACATAAACATGCACACGTAGCTGAGAGCAAAGCACTGATATGTGGGAGATAAAAGAGAGCAAATGGGCAACTCCTAATTGCATGTATTTGAGTTCATCTGGTCTCCAGATGATCATCCTCGCTCCTGATGGCTTTGACAAATCAGTTTATTAGGACTGTGAGTGTAACTAACCCAGGGCTGTGCAGTAGGCAAGGGAACTCTGTTTTGTTTTGGGGGTTTTTTAATTCTTTTTTTTTTTTTTTTCATATTATATTCAGCCATTTCATTATTGGAGGTAAATACTGCTTGTACTTAGAAACACAACAGCTGGTCTCATGTGAGAAGGCAATCCACAGATTAACTTGCCAAATGTATTACCAGTTCATTTCACTGGACTGAGAACCTAAGGGTATTTTAATAGTTTTGACCTTGATCAGACAAGAAAACAATTGCCCTCGTTCTCAAGTTGAACCTGTGACTTGAGCACTGCTCTGCTGCAGCGTGAGGAGTGCCTGGCAGCCCTGGCAGGCTGAGAACTGAGAGGTTTGTGAAATAAAAGGGGCGAATTCAGTGCTGAAAGTCGTGGTGGTGGCTCTCAGGTTGCTTTGGTTGCTGCAGAGCTGGGCTTGTTCTCTGCAAATTGGCTCTGGAGAGAGGAGGAGTTTCTGGTCAGATGTTTACATGTCTGATTTGGCTTTAATGTAGGTTTTTTGCATTAAAGAAAATCAATTTTATTCGAACTGGAAGGGCAGATGTGTGCAGCCTCTTCACTGGAGCCCAGAGTCTCCCTGCTGCTGGCTGCAGCCTCGTGGCTGCATTTCCCACACCTCTGGATGTGTCACAGAGAGCAGCCCCAGGGACAGCTGTGTGCCCAGCACTGGGGAAGGGCCTTTAGTGAGAATTAAATTGCAGCAGATCTTCCAAAGAGAGACTGGTTTTTCATGGACTTTTCCCTGTAACTTTCTTTGTTCCATGGGCTGGAGCCTGCACCCCGAAAGGGCTGGAGCTTCCCTTTCCCACCTCTCTTGGATGTTGCTCTCCCTGAGCAGCCTCTCCTGATGGGTTTCTCTGCTCCCAGGTTCTTCTCACACTCTAAACCTGCTCAGTATTAAAAATTGGGTAAGATAAAGCTTATTCAGAGGGTAAAATCACTTGTGGGGCTTATCCAAGTCAGCCCCTTTAACTGAGGGCTCCGGTGCCTGCGTGGATACACAGACCTGACTCTGCTTTCCTTCAGGAAGAGTTATGAGCACCAAAGATTTAAGGATGAGTCTTTGGAAAGCTCTTAACATTGGCCTAATTCAGTTCCCTTTGAAGTGGGGGGAGCTTTGCAGTTGATTTTGTTGGAAGCCAGGCCCAGCAGGCGCCGGGCGCTTCCCGAGCTCCATCCTCACTCAGCTCCTGGTGCTGAGAAAAAAAGGGATTGAGCCTCTCTCATTTGAGTGATAAAACCACTTCTGCCTTTCCATTTTTGAATATTTCCTCTCTTTCCATCTCCCTCTCTTCCTTCTGTGCCACGAGTGTGAACAGGTGAGTGCCAAACCTTGTGGGCACCAGCCAGTCCTGGCGGTGGCTGAAGCCTCAACACCCATTTTGTGCCCAACTTTTCTCTCTCATTTCCTAATCAGATCCTTGTCAGAGTCTCGTGGTCACTTGTCATCAATTCTCCTTAAGAATGCTTGGAAATTATCAAGTTTGGAGATGCAGGGCAGCCAAAAATTCTGGGGTTTCCATGAAACCTCCATCTCATTTCACAGTCCTGTGACTGCTTTTACAAACAGCTTCTCCTTACATCTCCAAAATCCCTTCTCCTGCTCCATGATCTCTGAAGTGAGATAAACCAGACAAATATCAGGATTTTTTTTTCTTTTTTTTTTTTTTAACTTTTTTTCTAACATTTGCCAGATTAGCAAATGGGGATTTATTTTATGCTTCCCTTCTACTGTGCTGTTCCTGGAAGAGATAAAGTAAAACTCTGTGTTGTACACAGCTCCCAGAGCCTTGAACTTGAATCTCAGCAACAAAACTCCTTCCATTTCATCTCCAAAGCCATTTGTAATTGCCAGATCCACGTGCCTTTTCCGTGCAGATCCTGCCCTCACTGATCCTATTGGTCCTTCTTTTACCTAAAATTCAACAGATCAGTTTGGATTCAGAAAAAGCATTTTTGAAATTTGGTTTTTATTTTGGGACTTTGAGGGGGATTTTTTTTCAGTAAATACTTAGACTATGCTGAGAATCCTAGATTTTGATTCACATTACTATTAAATTAAAATTAAAATTAAATTAAATTAAAACTAAATCTGTAGGTTTGTGTCTGTGTGAAGGGGTTCTTTGCAACAGAGCTTAAACCCATCTCAGTGTCTCGTGGGACTAAAGGAAGTTTAATGCTGTTATTTTAGAGAGAGCCTGAGCCTGTCATAGACAACCTGGCCAATAATGTTCTACCTTAAGTAGGGATTTGAGCTATAAATCTATTTTATACAGCAAGAAGAAACACTTAGACCAGGCAGAGAGATGAAGTGCCATGCTAGGAGCACAGGGTTTGCAAACAGCTCTCTGAAATGAAGACAAGCACAGCTATAAATCTTAACAGAGTTGCTCTGAAAGGTTCACCTGCCTCAATTTCCCTGATTTTAATTCGATTTTGCAATTTCCAGTAGATTAGGGCATCGCTGCACAAATTGGGTGAAAGCTGAGATCTTCCCTCAGAAGACTGAGGACCTCCAATGCACTGATAGCCCTAATGTTTGCTCATTATTTTTGCAGGCAAATGGAGCTTTAGCTTTGTTTATCTGTGGGATTAGTTGTTGGGATTGGCTTTGAAGCCCTGAGGATTATATTCTGATGTTTGTGCACAACACTTGAGGAAATCTCTGCATTCCTGGGAGTGTTACAAACAGTGCTCATTGGCATGGGGAGAGCAGTTCAGGGGGAGCTGTGGGAGTGCCACTGGGGCACCCCAGAGAGGGCTCTGTGCCTCCACGAGGCTAAAAGGAGTTTTTCTCTTCTCCTGGAGTTTTGGGGTCAGCCCCTGATCCACCCCTCCCATCCATGCCAGCCCAGCCCCGGGGTGAGGGTGCCACGGGGACCTTGTGGCACGTGCTCACAGGTGGTGGCTGCTCCCAGTCACAGCAAACTGGGCTGATTTAGAGCAGTGATTTAGGGCTGAAATCTCTGTGTCCTGGCCCCTGAGCACTGGAGTTTGTGCTTGGCCACACCTCATTAATTTGATGGGCAGAGATGGGTTTGATTCTCAGTGTTTGCTGGTTTCTGCCCTTTTTGTCCACTCTGCTTTCTCCAAGGATTCCCTCTGATCAATCTCCATCTCTTAGGGGTCAGGTTCACAGAAAAAGGGCTCATTTCAGTTTTTAAATCTGGTTTCACACCCAGCCACAGTAGGATCTGTGTCCCCACAGAGTCTGAGGATGTGCCTGGGAAGATGCTGGGAGCTCCCTGCCTGCCTGGATGTGATGCTCAGGGAATCCTGGGTGTGTCAGGGATTTCAGGGAGTGCCTGGGCAGGCAGAGGCTCTCCTGCCCTCAGCTCAGCTCAGCTTTTACCACTGGGAGCAAATCTACTCCCCATAAATCCAAATAATGATCATGTCCTGTCTGAATTTCTATTTCTGATGATACAATTTCTGTTTCTGATTATATGATTTCTCCTTTAATTTCATTTTTTCTGTTATTTCTCTGATGTACTCTGAGAATGGACTCTTTGCTGGAGACCTCAGTGTCTTTCTGAGCACTTGGTGAATCACTGAATGAAGTTCCCAAAGTTGAGGATCCATGGGAACTGGAGCTCTTTGGGCTGAATTCCCTCAGATCAGGGCTGGGGTCAGAACCTGAAAATGATTATGAGGATTTTGAGAGCTGCACACTTGAACCACCTGCTCTAGAAGTCGATGCAGCAATAAAAAAATGTAAAGCAGAAATAAGGATATGTGGGATAATAATACACAAAAGCCTGTCCTGCATTTTAACATTTCAATGTGGGCAATTTTTTTAACTTCAGCAATTTATTAACCAACAACATCCTAAAGGCTTCCTTTTTTTTATACTATCATTATCATCTTCATTTTTGCATTTGAGTGTTTATTCCTTTTTCGAGTCACAGCATCTCTTTTTTTTTCTCCTGTCCTTTCCTCGAGGAGTAATGAAAACCAAAAATACCCCAGAGTAATGAGAACCAATAGTGTACAAAGATTAACGTCACAAACCCATCACTGACCTCAATAACATTTCACAACATTTAGTTTTCATTACAGTGCAATGTTACTGCAGCCTTTTTTTTTTTTTTTACATGAACTTCTGAAGAAAAATATATGATAGGGCTTTCCAAAAATACACACATGTTGGGAAATAAGACTTTTAAATCAAGGGTTTTACACATCCACTGATCACATTTGACGAATCATATGTATGGTATTAATTACTCTGGATCACAGCAAGGCAGACTCAAACACTCAGAAAACCAAGATTTTCTGCTTTGCTGGTGCAGACACGTGTCGTGCCTTCTTCAAAAGGTGCATTCTGACTTTTAGTGCTGTTTGCTCCCTTTGGATGATGAAAGAACGTTCAATTTTTAAATTGTATTTGTAAAAAGTATTGCTTGGCATGGAGCGTAGGAAAGAACATTTAGAACAGGTTGATCTGTAACACCACGAGCAGTCTGTTTTCTATCAATGATTCCTAGCCAGCTTATTAAACAGATTTATACAATGAAAGAATCTAATAACAAAAACATTCGCCTCCTTTATTACTTGGCATTATTTATGGCTCTTACTTTTTTTTAGCTACCTTTTTATATGTCGGAATCTGCCAACATTGTATTTATAAAGTTTATGTACTAGCAGCATTTGTTGGGCAGGGATTTGGGTTATTTTATGTTGCTTTCCTCCTACACTTTTTATTGCTGAATCTATATACAAGTGCTTGTAAAGATCTAAAAAAGACACCAAAGAAAATATTCTGGAGAAGAATGAATGCCTGAAAAATTAATTAATTCTGGAGAAATGGAGTTTCTAATGTGCTTACATTTTAGATATTCTCTCAATAATAATAAAAAATAATGGTGCTTAAGACAAGCGGCTTAACTGTGTTCCCCAGAATCCTCAGTGTTGAATCATAGATGGGGAAGTGTTTACACACTGCAAAATCAAAAGTTCATCCTCTGACTGTCCATTCAGAGCTCTAAATACCCATAATTGCTGTCCAAAGAACAACTTTGTCTTCCAGAGCTCCTTCCTTCCTTCCCTCCTTCCTCCCTGCTGTCTGTCCCTCTGTCTCAAGGCAATGGGGCCACAATGGCACGTTTGTCACCGTGGGTGGGAGTTGGTGGCAGCCCCTGAGCGTTCCCCTGCCCAGCTCCCAGTGCCAGCTCTTGGCTGGGGCGTCCAGGCTGGGTTGGGCCTGGCACAGACTTAAATAAAATGGATAAAATGGAATAAAATGGAATAAAATAGTCTCCCTTGCCTATGGATTGTTCTTTCCTGGCAGACCAGTTCAGCCACTGCACTTAGAGCCTCTCCAAGGCTCTGCTCTGGCATGGACACGTCTGTTCTTCTGGAAAACTCTTCCACATGCACAGGAAAATGCTTTTGCTGGTGTTAGAAACACCTTGAGATGCCCCTTCTGTATTCAGAGAGAGAAATGAGGGATCATAGGGGGAAATAAGGGAAATGGGGACTGTGGGAGTCTTGTGGCAGCAAAGTCAGGACAAAGCGCAGGGTTTGTCCAGGCTGCAGCAGAGGGGAACAGGGAACCCCTTAGAGATCCATGCAGCAGGCACAGGGAGCTGCTGGCTTCCCCAGGCAGACAATAGCAGTGAACTGTTGAAATCAATAAAAAGTGAGAAGCAGAACCAGGGCAGGTTTTGCACTGGACTCCCTTGGTTGAAAATGCAGCTGTTGGGAGCTCCCGTGGCCGAGGTGTCCCCACGAGGGGTCAGCGAGTCCTTCGTGCCCCCTCCCACCTGAAGCTGTGCTGGTTTATAAATCATCTGTCTGATGCTGGCTCTCAGTTTGCCTTTTGTCTCACCCTCCCAGGAACGTTCCCCCTGAATGCCCAGGCTCCAGCTATTTCAGAAGAAAAACCTTTTCTTTTTTTTCCACTGAGGTTAACCGAGCCTCCTTCTGTTCTGCTGTGCTCAGCAGTTCAGGCCAAAGTTTACAAGGAAGGTAATTACAGTCTTACTTTTAATTGTAATTAACTAGGAGTAAAGAATCAAAATAATCCAGCTACTCTTTTGCTGAAGCAGAGCATTATATATAATGTGACAAGGAGAATGCCCTGCCCTTCAGCCATTAATTTTAGCAGCTCTGTTATTCCTAAATTACATAAACCTCTGGTGTCAGAGGGGAGAGAAAATGAATCAGCTCCGAGATTTCATTGGAGTACCTTGCCAGTGGTTGTGTCAGAATGTGCAGGGCTTTTGAAGCACTTCAAGTTATGATAAATTAGAAGCACATAATGAAGAAAATCAGGAACTCCAAATAAAGAGGTCACGAGTGAAAAATGTTGGTAGTGAATTACAGGCAGTGCTGCTTTCATGAAGACCAAAACTTGGGCTTTTGGAGGGAGCCTTTCCCTTTCATTTCCAAAGGTGTTGGAGCAGTGGGAGTGTGGCAGGGAGGTTGGGGGTTCAGGGGCTGCAGTGGCCCAAGGAGATGTCACTGTCAGTGGTGGGAGGAACATTTGAAGGGATAAGTGGATTCACAGTCCACACAAGATGAAGATGGGAAACATTTTAGCTCTCTGATTCCTGATTATACTCATTGATCACAACCCAGAACACAATTCTCAGCATTGGACAAATGCTGCTCTTTCCAAATTCTTTATTTAACAGGGGTTGATCTCCTGGTTTCTCACCTGGCATTGCCCTTACTGTGGTCACTTTTCCTGGGCAGGTGGCAGCCAGCCAGGCCTGAGGGAGCTGAGGGAGCACGAGCCTCACTGGCACCATTGGTGACAAAGAAAGGAGTTGAACCAAGCCTGGAAAAGGCAGTGAAATGTCAGATATCCCCATTTAAAGCCCAAACCAGGGCGGATTCTCGTGCTGCAGCACTTCCACAGCCAAAAACCCAAGTGCCACGGAGCTTGGCAGGATTATTGGGGGGATCTTCCTTTAAAGATGAGCTATTCTGGAACAATTTCCCCAGTGTATGTGGCACAGACAGGCTTTTCTTTGACACCAGACGTGCATGTCTTCTTGCTCCAGCTATTTCTTTCTTGGACAAACATATGTATTGTAGCCAAGGCAAGGAAAATCCCACTCACTCTTTCTGTTTGAGTTCCCTCTGTCCCATTAACAATATCCCAGTGTACTCCTGGCACCAGAGCATCTTGATCCACATCCAGCACTGTTTTCCTGGATTCCCCTTTGGTCACTTAAGTGCCACGAACTAATCGTTCTTATTTAGTGCCCTTCCACCCCAGAGGCTCTGGTTTTTGGGCACTGAAATCGTTTCCTGTCCTTTTTTTTTTTTCATTTTTGTCCTCAGTAGGGAGCTCCTCTTACTGTGAATCTGAACTAAGAGTAATTATCAGGACTAGGAACAGATTTGATCTGCTGTCCTGTGACTCTTCCACACTTCCAGGAGCTCTCATTTTGGTGGTGCTCCTGACCACCAGGCAGAGATTTATTATATGTGCACTATTTGAATGTACTGGGAACTTTATGTGGCTCTCAAAGGGCAAAAGGTTTCCACAAGGAAAAAGAAATCATGGTGTTGGTGCCCCTCCTTCAAGGCTGCTCTCCTTTGTAGCAATATATAGATGGAGATTAGATTTTCTTTTTATTTCACTTCTTTTCCCATTTATCCCTTTATTTTTCTTTTCCCTTTCTTCTCCTTTTTTCCTTACTTTTCTTTTTTCTTTTCCTTTTTCCTTCTTTACCCTTTACCTGTTATTTTCCTTTTTCCTTCCTTTCCTTTACCTTCAGTTACATCTTTTCCTTTTCTTATATTCCCGTCTTTTCCTTTTCTTCTTTCCCTTCCTTTTCCCTTTATTTCCCTTTTTCTTGTTTTCTCTTCCCCCTTATTTTCCTTTTTCCCCTTCCTTTTTTCTCCTTCATTTCCTTTTCTCTTATTTTCTTTTTTCTCTTATTCTCCTTTTTCCCCCTCCTTTTTCCTCCTTTTCCATTTTCTCTTCTTTTCCTTTTTTTCCCTTATTTTCCTTTTTCTCTTTTCCTTCTTTTCCTATTTCCCCCCCTTCATTTCCTTTTCCTTTCCCTTCTTTTCCCCTTTAATTTTTTAGCATTAAAAGGTGCCCAGGCACACTCTCCTTCCATACAAATAAATACAGCCTTTACATCCATTTATTTTTAAAATACAACATTACAGGCTCCCATTTCATACATTTATTGCACAATACATTAATGCAGATTTATTTGGGGCTGGAATTTCCCTGTTTTCTCTTTGGAGAGCTGCATTTCCAAGCCACATTGAGCTCCAGAAGTTTTGTGTCCCATCCATGTCAGGCACTGATTTACCCGAGGAGTCTCCTTGTTTACAGCGGAGACATTAAATCATAAAACAGCTCCCATTGTATCCTGTGCTCAGATAGGCAAAAAGCACTTCCTAACTGTGAAACCAGCTGCTCTAATCTCTAATGACTCCGCTTCAGTGGCCAAATCTACTTCTTTGTGCTCTCCTAATGCACCATTAGATTAGTTACTGTCGCTGGAATTGCTGGCGTTCAGGCCCTGGTTAAGGGAGGATCATGGTATTTTTCATAAATCATTTTTCCCCCCCCCTTTCTTCTTTTACTGTTTAAAGGATAATAGTGCTGCAGCTTTGCAATTGTTTTATGAGGCAGTAATCTTGTTGCTGTGAGGATAAAGCGTGGGGCCGAAGGCAGTGCTTATCTCTGGAGAAGCCAGTTATTGCCCAGGAAATCTCCACAAAACATCAATTACTGCAGGTTCCACCCCTCCCAAACAGCAGCAATGAGATTTTTGTGTCCAAAATAGTCCAAAGTGAAACCAAAATGCAGCATTTGGGGGATGCTTTTGCCATTAGTTCCCAGGCTTCTGAAATAAGTTTGTTTGATTAGCAAAGGTCAAAATCCCGGGATGTCACTCAGGGCTGCACGTGCAGCTCTGCTCACAGAGCATCCTCAGGCTCCAGCATCACCAGAGCCAACCAGGACATCCCATCCTGCTGGAAGCAAGCAGAGAATTCCTGGTTTCCTCTCTCCTCCCTGGTGTCTTTAACTCAGGCTGCAGGAGGAGGATTTCCCTGCTGACGCAGCGCTGCACCTGGAATTGAGAGCTCATTGCCTTTACCTAAACATTTATAACACTCTCAGGCCTTTCTGCATTTAAAAGAATTTAAAAAGTGGAGGCAGGCTGCTGACAGTGATAATTGTGGTGCTGAGCCTCATTTTTGGGAAGGGAGAGTGATGCAGGCACTCTCCATCCTGGGGAATCCCGCAGCACCTCCCGGGGAAAGCGTCGAACACCACGCGTGCTGATGCACTCTGTCTTTAAGAGGTTTATTCAATTAACCATTTAAACTTTCCTTCTATTTTGCCATTTGGGCGAAGAGGATTCTTATGCATTTAATAGTTTTATGCATTTACCCATTAGCCCTTCTAAGTGGGCTGGCCGGGCCGGGCTGTGCCATTTGGCGGCGGGCAGGGCAGACAGTGATCCATGGCACGTGTCACGGCCGTTTGCATCTCCCTGACCTCCCCAATCCATCTCCCTGAAGGTTGCTGTCCATTAATCCCACGGCAGCTGCTGCTGCTGCTGCTGCTGCTGCAGCCACTCCGAGGTACCGGGGCAGGTAGCCAAGGCTTCAGGTAGCTCCCTGCCCGAGGAGCCTTGGACTGGGAGGATGTTTTCATCAAAACTGAAATTTGGAAGGAAATTACGTGTGTTTGTTAACCTGCTGCTGATCACTTTAAATACTTTAAATTAATCCAGCTTCGTTTGTTAAAACTAGCATCATCTGCTTAGGGAGCACTGGGAACACTTCAAAACAGGCACCGTAGCAAATCTTGCCCTGCTGCCTCGTGCAGGATTGTCTAAAACTCACTCTGCAGCAATATTCCTGTTCTGTGTCAGGCCTTATTCACATTCCTTATTCAATTCCATGTTCCATTTCAAATCCTGCCACACAGCACTGTGGCACTTCCCTTCCCTTACTTTGCAGGTATTTCTGGCCCTGCTCTGTCTGTGCAGAAGGTCAGGGATTTATTTGTCTGCATCCCTGCTGCTTTGGAGGGGGCTGAGGGCAGGACTAGCCCACAATCCACAGGTAAATTCAGGTGCTGAATGTGCAGGTTCTTCCCACTATCAGGAGCTTCTGTGAGCCAATATTTTTGGTCTTTTTGGCTTCTGATACAGGCAGAGAATGAAATGTTCCCTCAGGTGCCACCCTGTATTTGCCATTTGTCCCCTGTATTCAGGCTGAAGTTGGAGAAACAAAATTGTTAAAATTTGATGAGCTTTTATACTGTAAATGATCAGCAAGTAGTTACTTTTTATCCCAGTTTTATAGGTGTTATTTATAAATTCCCTGGTAAGGCTGATGTCTACAGAGATGTCAGAGCATTCAAAAACGCCTTTAAAAATAGCTAAAAATCCAGCAAAACTCATTTGAGCTTTGATTTCTCCATAATCTCACTGCTTCTGGCACCTTCTCCTCGTAATAATCCGTATCATTATAATACCTGTGTTAAATTGAGCAGAGTTAATTGATGTAATTTATGGGAATGTGGGTATTTGACTGAAACACCATTGCTCTCCTGTGTGTGAAGCAGCAGCTGACAGGGAAATGAGGTGGCACATCCATGGTTTTGTATCAAGAGGATTGGAAGGATCTTTGGGGTAGTTCAGCTTCAGGAATAAACCCAGAGGAGCTGCTTGCTCAAGGTGTTACCTACCAAAATGGAAAGGCTCAGACTTTCCTTCCAAATCGGAGTTGGATTTGGGATTTAGTCCATGAGGAAGGTGTGGTCCTGCAGGGGTTAGTGGGGAATTTTGTGGAAATACTGATTATCCACAGGTCTTGGAGCAACCTGCTCTAGCAGAAGGTGTCCCTGCCCATGGACCAGCGATGTCTAAGGTCCTTCCAACCCAAACCATTCCATGTTCTGTGATTCCACCCAAACCCTTCCATGTTCTGTGATTCCACCCAAACCATTCCATGTTCTGTGATTCCACCCAAACCCTTCCATGTGCTGTGATTCCACCCAGACCCTTCCATGTTCTGTGGTTGTACCCAAACCATTCCATGTGATTCCACCCAAACCATTCCGTGTTCTGTAATTCCACCCAAACCATTCCATGTTCTGTGATTCCACCCAAACCATTCCATGTTCTGTGATTCCACCCAGACCCTTCCATGTTCTGTGGTTGTACCCAAACCATTCCATGTTCTGTAATTCCACCCAAACCATTCCATGTTCTGTGATTCCACCCAAACCCTTCCATGTTCTGTAATTCCACCCAAACCCTTCCATGTTCTGCCTCATGTCCCACCCCAGAGCAGCTCCCCAGAGCCCTCTCCTCTCTTTTTTTCTCCTCTCCTCCCCAGCATTGTCTCAGGGTTGCTCCGTGCAGGCTCCTCGGCGGATGTTTTCTCTCCGGCCAAACACGACCACCTGCAACTTTGTGCTGGTGTTAGCATTTTCATCTGCCATTATTCACATCCAGCTGGCTCTCCCTTTGAAGTCCATTGCCTCGTGTTAAATGTTAACTCTAATTTCTCTTGGCCAAGGGAACAGACAGTGCATTCTTTGCTGTCTGTGTGATAATGGCCACAAGTGTGCTGGCTGCCTCTGCTCTGGATCCGAGCTCTCCTCCTGAAGGAATTTCCAGGCCCAGCTCTGCTGTAGGGAGTGGGTTTGTCCTGCAAAAAACTCTCAGCCTAGCCCTGAAAATTGTCCTTACACATCCTCTATCTCATGTGGCCAAATCTCTTTTTCAAGACTGGGTTTAGGGTAGAGAAAAATTACCAAAATATCGCATTTAGTGATAAATTTTGAGCGAGCCCGGGGTGGTTTGGGTTTTTCTCAGATTCATGCTGGCTAATGTTTGGCTTCTTCCAGCTGCACTAGCATTTTTCTAAACATATTTCAGTGCTTATCCTTGCATTAAGCACAATAGCAATGGAGGGGAGGGGAGACTTTGTGACCATTTGAACTTGAAATCCCCGGAGAGCTTTTTATTCTAATAAAACAGCAAAATATTGGATACATGACACCCCTTACATCAAACTCTATCATATTAGGGAAACCTTAGAACTCGGGTCTGCAGTCTGGCCTGATACATTACAATTCATCAGGGATCAGTAGGAGAAATAATTACATCTATTTATTTATTCCACTGTCAGAATGTTGACACTAGTTTTTCATATTGTCTCTGTCACGAAGAATCCTAATTAAATAACATGTCAAACGCATTGATCATACATTTATAAATTTGTTTGATATATCATGGAGGCCTTTTGTTATTAGGAGATATCCCAAGATTAAAATTAAAGTTTGCCAAGCCATCTAGCTCATTCTACACAGGACTTTTTCCTCCTAATTAACCACAGAATTTTGATGCCTTGTCATTCTGATATTGCACAAAGTAATCTCTCCCTTTTTATTTCAAGTTCAGGATACCATTTCCCTTCGACCAAAATCTGGCCAGATCTGTACAATTCTATTAAGCTATGAAATGACAGGCTCCTCTTGGGTTTTTTTTTTCCATTTTTCTGTCCTAATTCCTCTACTTAAGAGGCGCTGTCTTATCACAAAGAAGATCAGGAAGAGCTCGCCTTCAGTTCTGGTGTTTTCTGCACAAAACAGAGCAGGAGCCTTGACCACCCTCATTCTTTCCCCTCTTTTTGTAGCTGGGTTTGGACCCCACCCCAATCAGGGTCCAATTAGGTGGCCATAAATCCATGAACATCTTTCCACCTCCTCCACGCTCAACACTTTAGGAAAAACAGGTGTTTAGGAAGGTGACAGGAACAAGAAAAATCAGTAACTCATGGTGCTTAGATAGTACCAATTTGTTTCTTCCCAAACAAATATGATTTGCTAAGAATCACATTCTCTGTACATCCTACTTGAAAGGATAAAAAGATGTCAATAAATAGGCACTTGTTGTCCCTTTTTTGATGTGTTTTCTCCCATTTTTCCATAAGAACATAAGCTAGGAGGGTTTTACACAGATTTGGTGGCAGAACACATGCATTAAGATTAAGTTTCTTTTTAAAATTTGCATTCTTTGCTTTGTGTGTTTCCTAAATGGGGCAAGAGGGTTTCTTAGTGTGTCTTAGTATTAAAATCTAAAGTAACAGACCTTCATTCTAATGAGCTTTGTAAATCTGACCTAAAAAGTGTCGCCTGGAGTCTTTGAAATGAGTTTCCTACAACTTCCTCTGATCTGATTGTGTGTTTTAGGGGAGGTTAAATGGGTTAAGATTCTTAGCTGTCCTAAAGCCATTGGAGTGATTCCTTATTAATCTTTTTCACCCCCTAAGACATCATCTACAGATCTAGGCGGATTTAGTCCATAAGATAACGTGGCCAGCCCTGCCATAACTATCCCCACAGCTTCTGAAAAGGACAAAAGGGTGACAAAAATATGCAGAAACCCTTCCAAAGGTTCCTGTTAACAATACCTCCCCAGTCTCGCCCTTGCCTTTAGTGAGCCCCGCCTTGTCGCGGAGGGGAAGTTTTATCGTCACAGGATAATATCTCTGTAACTTGTGATCTAAATCACAAAGGAGCTGGTTGTGCTCCGTGTCCTGTGGCAAAACTTGTGAGCATAAGATGGGGTCTCCAATGAGCCCTGTCCCTGCTGATAACCAAGAGCTCCTTGTTTTCCTGCAGGAAGGGGCTCGGTGCCCGTGCCAGCGGCTCCTCCTCCCTGCCGCCTCCCAGACGGATTTTCCTCCCAGTCTCCTCTCTCCTTCTGCCTTTCCAGGCTCTTAGAGAGGCTCTTCTGATGGAGAACTTTTCCAGAGCTTTAACTGAGGCAGAAAAATGGCTTTTTCGCCACAAAATTGGTGAAAAATTGGTCCAGTTCCTGAAAGTGTTCGAGGCCAGGTTGGATAGAGCTTGGAGCAGCCTGGTCTAGTGCACGGTGTCCCTGCCCATGGCAGGGGGGTTGGATTAGATCCCCTTTAAATGTTCCTCACAGTCCAAACTATTCTGTAACTCTAAATATCAGGGAAAAAGTAAAAACACAGAGATAGTTTCATTTATCTGAGTGATTGATGCTTCTGTCTGGGGCATCCTTCGACATCCCAGGGCAGTTCAGGGCCTTTGCCTCTGGTGGGAAGGTCATACAGTAGCATTGTAATACTTTTACCATAAATATGCTTTTTTTTCCTTTGGAAGAAAAAAATCCAGTTATCCTTTGACATGGACCGTGTATTTTACATCATTCTCTTTTACCCCATTCACAGGTTACATCTGCATGGCAGCAACAGCTCAAACGCTCTCCTGTTTGAGCTTGTGTGTTCCTAATCATTTTCTGTGCTAGAAAACGTGAATAAGGTCCATGGCCAGGGGATTTTTATAGGTCTGTCCAGGGCATAACAGCATTTGGGAACCTTAGGTGTTGTACAAACAATGGTAATGCAATTTGAGGGATCAGCTGCCATTTAATCAACGTCAGGAGGCTGTCAATTCCTGCCATGATTTATGGTTGGGAAAATACAGAAGGATTTGTAAAATAACAAGGAGCATCCCCCCCCCAGATGGGGTATTTTGAAAACACAGCAAACTGAAACACAAAACTATTCTGGAAGAATTTTCTCAGGATTTTGAAGTGCTTGCCTTAGCATTGAACTCCCTGTTGACATAAAGTGTTCCTCAGTCCTTTGCAGGTGCTACTGTAGTGTCACAGAGCTCTCAGGAGCCCATTACAGTCTTTTGGCCTGGAAAAAAAAATGAAAGAAAAAACACTTTAAAATGGTGAGTGGCTTCTTCAAAGCTGGAGCTCCCTGATAAGGAGCCCAAGTGTGTGGTTTTCCCTGTGTTTTAACGCTTTCTGCAGTGTAAGACACACCCCACAGGGCCAGTGGTCCCCACAGTCCTCATCCCACGGGGTCATCACCCTCCCCCCACATCCAGAATGTCCTGAAGTGCCTGCTTGGCTTCTTCCAGGCTGAGGAAAGCATTTAAGCACAGTTCTTCAATCAAATATTGTGTACATAAAGCAGGGAGGGTGGGATGCTACAGGACCTTTCCCAGCTCATCCATAAACTCACCTGAATTCAGACTTCCCACGTTCCTGTCTCTAAAAGGAGACTCGTGGTTTTATTTTCTTCCTGTGCTGCAGATATTGTAGGTATTTATATTTATAAAATGGATTCAGGTCACCAGGCCATCAGCAACTTGTAAGTGCGTGTCCCCATGTGTGGCTGGATCTGGGAGGGACAGCAGGAGAAGGAGCTCTTCTCCAGGGAGGTAGAGCTGCCACTCTTCCTCTTTAACAATATTCAAACCAGAAATGATTGAATTATGAAATCACACGTGTATTTGGGAAGTTGTTGATGGCAGAGGATAAGCTGCTCCCCCTTTTCCAGCACAAGCTGTGGCTGGTGGTGAGCTCTGCCCAGTAAAAACACCTGCCTCCAGAATTCCCCTCCTGCTCCTCCTGCCACCAGCATGCCAGGCATTTTTCTCTGCATGGACACCAGCTTTGGGGTGTACAGAGATGTTCCAAGCAGAATCTGGGAGAGCTCAGGAATGTGTGCTTTATTTAAAAAAAAAAAAAAAACCAACACTGGAGGCAGTTTAGGTATTTAGCTCCTGAAGCATTTTTTTTTTGTATCTCTTAATTACTTATAATCTGACTTTTCTTTCTAATTGAGGCTCCCAGCATCTGTCTAGCTACCAATACTCTTAACTACTAATTTACATTGCAGTTGGCACCTGACCTTACATGACACACGTAAGGCTCTTAGACAGATAATCCTGGCTTCTTCTTGAGACTTATGTCGCCATGGAGGGGTCAGTGGTGTGAGACAGCACAGCTTGAGGTGCGAAGTGCCACAGCAGCTCACACACTTTACCTTGCTCAGGCTGGCAATCCCTTAACAGGCTGATCCGGGCTTTTGCACAGCCATTCCTCCTGCTTTTGTCCCAGGCTGGAGTTTTTCTGCGAGGCCTGAAAGCAGCACGTGTGTGTTGGTTCGTTTGCAGGCTTCAGTGGGCACATTTCACACTGAATTCCACCCCGTGGGGCCGTGTCTAATTGGACAAATTTGAGCAGCAGGCAGGGAAGGCACCGCAGCATGGAGCAGTGATGTATGGGCACAGGGAAAAGGCTTGGGGATCTTAAAGCCACAGCTCCTGTGCTCGCCTGCCTGGCTCTGATTTGGAGCAGGATGGCTCTGAAAAGTGAAGTTTAGCATCCAGGATTTTCCAGAGTGGCTCTCTGTGCTTTCATTCAGCTCTGAATCCCAGAATCACAGACGAGGGAAAAGGCTTGGGGATCTCAAAGCCACAGCTCCTCTGCTCGCCTGCCTGGCTCTCTGATTTGGAGCAGGATGGCTCTGAAAAGTGATTTTTAACATTCAGGATTTCCCAGAGTGACTCTCTGTGCATTCTTTCATCTCTGAACCCCAGAATCATAGAGGTTGGAAAAGGCTTGGGGGTCTCAAAGTCACAGCTCCTCTGCTCCCCTGCCTGGCTCTGATTTGGAGCAGGATGGCTCTGGAAAGTGATTTTTAACATCCAGAATTTCCCAGAGTGGTTCTCTGTGCGTTCATTCAGCTCTGAATCCCAGAATCACAGAGGTTGGAAAAGCCCTCCAGGATTTTTGAATCCAACCTGTGTCTGGTCATCCGCTTGCCACACTGAGTGCCACATCCTGGCATTCCTTGGACACCTGCAGGGATGGGAGCTCCACCATCTTCCAATGCCTAACCACCCTTTCCATGAGGAGAACCCTGTGAGGAGAAGGAAAAGTGTCTGCATCTTTGGAATGAGACACAGGAACAGTCCAGCTCAACCCCCTGGAATTAAAGCCTTGTTCAGCTTTAAACTGCACAGCTGCCATCCACATTAGGGGGTTTTTTTGGGGAATTTCCTGCAATATTGCAGCAACAAGGTAGAGTGGGGAGGCTGTTATTAGCAGAGAGGAGAGGGGGAAAAAAAGAATTTCAGACCCTTGGCAATAAAAGGGAGTTGAAGGGTTGTTTCTGGTCATAGATGTTTCTTTTCTATTTTATGTTGCTTAAGCATAATAAATGTCAGATGGCTGGAGTAGCATGTTTTATTAAAATGAGTGAATTTGGAGGTCAGGAGAGCCCTGTGCACAGGATGGCTTTGTCTGGGTGAGGGACAAGTGGAGGGATCCATCCCCGTGTACAGGGATCAGTTTTAGAGAGAAAAGTAGCTTGAAATCCAATTTCTGGGTAATTTCTTTGGGTTTTGGTGTCTCTGCTCAGCCAACAAACAAAAGTGCCATGTAATGACAGCTGTGACAAACCTTTTGGAATGTAAAACTGAAGAATACTACGTGACCCCAGTATAATTGTTCCTTAGAATATAAATATATCAGTGACATTTTGATCTGTTAGATGTCCCCCACTTGGATTTTGCCTTTCTCTGAGAAACATTGCTCCATGTGCTGATTTTTCACAGATAATGGTAGGGCTGAAAAGCCTCCTATTAGGCACAAAAGCCAAGTGTTGAAAGACTTCCCAGAGGATGGCTTTGGTGACAAGTCCTTATATTTTGCATCAGTCAGATTGAAAATCTCTGCCTGACTCTCGAGCGTGCAGAGAACTGCATGCTGAACTCTCTGGTGCAGCTGCTCCAGAGAGAAAAGGGGAAAAAAAGAAGTGGCTTGGTGGCTTTCAAAGCATCTGGCCAGAGTTTTATGCTTTTACTACACTCTGCTGATGCTCAGGGGTTGAAAGAAATGATGCCTTTTGGCTCTTCCTGTGAGTGGAGTGAGTTGCCACAGCAGCAGAGTCAAGCAGTCTCTCTCTGCCCTAAAATGCCAAATTATGGGGATGTCATGAAAAGGTCTCTGCCAAATGGCACGGAAGTGATGGCTTCAACAGATAGTAATTATTGTTTTTTTCTCTGTGATGGATGCCTGTTTATATTTAATGCAGTCACTAGATGAAAATGGAGGTCTTTGGTTAATCAGATATGGGTTTAGAAACCAAAATTAAGTCATTCATGTGGATATGGTCGAATTTCCTCGCTTCCTTGTGACCTGTTCCTTCAATCCTGTAGCTTAGATCTGAGGGTTTGCTTTACTTAACTTCCCCCAAATTGAAATAAAAAGCAGCTTACTTTAACATATATCATGGGAACTCCGTGGATTCTTCCCCCTCCGGGCTACTCAAAACAACCCCAGGCCCAGCAGTCCTGAAAACTTGTGTGGAGCTGGAAGTGCAAGATTTAATGCCTTGTAACTTTACTCTGTCTCCCCAGTAAATTATTTATGCAGAACGTGTCCAAAAGGCAGATGTGGCAGAGCAGCAGAAGTTGCTGCTGTGGTGGCTGAAGGCAGGAAGGTGGCAGAGACTCCAACTGGGATTCAGGCTCTTCTCTCTGCTCACATTCCTGCTTTTCCTATGGGAATTCTGCTTCCCATGGCAGTCTCCCAGTGGAAGCTCAACCCCTCAGAAGCACCACAACACCTATAAATGCTGGCATGGATTTAAAAACATGTGAAGTGTTAGACCAGCAGCTACCAGGGTATGAACAAGAAGGCCAGGAATAAGCAAGGATCATAAATATTTCAGGAGCGGTTTTCACATTGATGGGGAAGGGAGGGTCCTACCCAACATCCCTGGATCCTGACTCCGTCACCCACTCACAAACTAGCCAAAAGGAGTGACAGGACTTCTCCTGCCCTTCCCATCCCCTTTTCCTCCTTCTGTGCAGCAGGAAATTCATCTCCCATCCCAGCAGGGTGACTGGTGAGGGTCCCAGCCCCGTGCAAACCCCATTCAAGCCGTGTGCATCCCTCAGCAGCAGCAGCAGCACGAGTGGCTTGCACAGAGCCTTGTAAATACGAATCGTTGCTCAAGTGCCAAAATTATAATTAAAAAGGTTTTGTCTTTTGGCTTTTGTCTGCATACTTTCCTCATATTGTCACTTGGCAGGGCCCGGGTGTCTCTCGCCGTGTAATTGCCGCAGAACATTTCCTTGAAAGAGCAGCACCACCCCGCCTCCTCCTCACACTTGCATGTGGAAAGCACCAACTGTTTTATAGGCATTAGTGAGTTGTGCTGTGCAGTGTGAGGAGGAATTAACTGTCTGTGCAGCTGGGACAGCTGCGGAGCAGCTTCGGAGATGGAGTGACCCGCCCGAGGCTGCGCTCGGGATGCTGCGGCAGCGGCAGGAGCTGCGGTTCTGCCTCTTCCAGAGAGCAAACACAGAGGTTTTGACAGGACAGTCTGGCTGGGTGTGTTGCTTTCCTTCTCTTCTCCCTCTGTGTGCAGGAAGGGCCCTGTCTGTCCCCAGAGCAGCAGTGCCATGAGCTGTGTGGTCACACTGAGCCGTGTCCGTGTGGCATCACAACTGCAGCTCCCGTCCTTGTGCCTCTCTGCTGCTGGCCACTGGGGAGCTGGGAGTGCAGGGATGCCAGGCCTTCTTTTCAAGCACTTCTCAGGCATTTAGGTATTTAAAAAGGCAAAGGGCTCTCGTCCACACCATTAAAGAGTGCCAGGTAATCCCTTTATGTAGTTAGGGGCATTTCCCTGGCAGCACATCACCACCTGCACGAGGATGAGGAGCACAGGTGCCTCCCTGCCCTGCCAGGGGCTGGATGGCAAGGAATCCCTTGGGATTCATTCTTTTAAAAGAGCAGTTGTGGTAATATTAGGAGAAGTAAATAAACAGAACAGATCTTTAAAATCAGTTGTAGAATATGCTTTCTATTTTTGGTCAAAACTTTGTAGATCTGGAAATTGTCCAACTGTTTCGAAACGAAACCTTAAATTAAATCGATGGCTTGGAGGAGCTGTTTAATTTTTTTTTTTTTAATCTTTAGTACCAAGAAAATTAATCTTCCAGACAGGGGTTACATTTGAGGGAAGAGCAGTGCATGGGCAATTAGGACTTTTCCCCCCTTCAGAGTGGTGATGCAAAGTTTGGGGTAGTGCAGGTTCAGATTTTCAGCTGGGCTAAATTAGCCCAGCTCGCTCAGGCTCCAGCTGCAGGCACATATTCCTGCTCCATTGCAGCAGATCTCATTTATGACATGTTTTTAAAGCAGATCTGTGAAATGATCCAGCTTTAAAAAAATAACACTAATAAGGGTGTAGTTACATGAGCATCTTATCCTGCAGCAAAGCCAGTTTAAGAGGCTCCCAGCCCTTCCCTGACCCTGCCTTCTCCTTCCAACCCCACGCTTCATTTCCCCCCAGCTTTGCTGCTGCAACTTTTTGGTGTTTGTGGGTTTGGGTTGGGGTTTCTTCTCGTGTTTCCTGCATTGTTTCAGTGATCAAGTAGGAGATGGAGCCCGTGGTGTAATGCAGCAGAGGGAAGGCCATGAGGGCCACGAGGGGAGGATGCAGCAGAGACAATTTTTCAAATGAACCCTGGTGCCAGAACGGGAGTTCCTGCAGCTGCCACTAAACCTGAGTGACCTTGGGGGCTTTATTTGAAGAGCCAGGCAGGTGAGCAGCTGAGTGGGCACTGCTGGCACTGCCTGGGGCAGGGCTGGGAGCTCACACCCCACCAGAATCACAGGAAGTTTTGGGTGGAAGGGACTTTTAAAGGCTCCTGCAGTGACCAGGCTGCTCAGAGCCTCATCCAGGCTGACACTTCCAGGGATGGGGCACCTTCCACCTCCTTGGGCATCCTTGGCTCCTGGAGTCAGCTGGAGCACGGTTCCAGCCAGTTCCTGGACCTCTGCTGAGCTGGGGCCACAGCTATGAGTTGTTGAGTGAATCACACTGATTTTTTGTTCTCCACAGCAGTTTCCTTTCCCCAGAGTAGCTCTGGTGTTAGTGCTGGAATAGAGGAGAACGAGTGAAGATTTCAAGGAATCTCAGAGTGCTTCACTCTACCAGGAAACCCAGCCTGCCCAGGCTCTGCACGAGGCAGCAATGAGATCAAATGCTTTCCTAACCTATTTACCTTAAATGTATCTTGAATATTAGCAAAGATGGAGTAAACAGACAGCCCTTTGAAAAACGTGGTGCCTGGTGAGTGTCTGACACGGTATTTAATGAGTGCAGGAAGGGTTTTTATCCAACTGCCTTCGGTGTGTGGAATGTGTTTTCCCCTTGTTTTGACTGGATGGGTCTTGTGGCTGATCTGTTTAAAAACACTGAAGGGAGCAGTTGCAGCAGCAGCACAGCGTGGTGGTATCTCAGACCTGCACGTGGTGCAGACGAGGTGGGAGCACAGAGCTCCCTTCATCTGTGGTGAGGTTATCAGCACTCCCCAAATCCTGCTGCTGGTAGCACTCCACAGCCTGGCTAAAAGAGCTGAAAAACATGAGGACATGCAGTGCCACCTCCCTGGGGTGGCAGTTTGGCCTTTGGTGGGGAGCTCCTGTCCCTTGGAGTCCCCCAGAGTGGTGTTGGCAGTGATGCCCAGCGTGGTTTTGCTTGTCTGCTGTTCCCTGGGAGCAAGATCTACTGCTCACTCCTCTTATTCCTTTATGCATTACACAGAGTGGAAACAAAAATCAGATAGAAACACAGAGTCCATCAATCATTACTAACCCAGAAGATAGACTGTGATAGTAAATCTTCCTTCTGCCTTCTTCTTTCTGGGCTTTACACACAGCAGTGCAGCGAGTAGGAACACAGGAAGAATTAAATTGTTTGGGTGCACACCAGGGTGGGCACTGGGATAAAACCAAAGGGGCTGTGAGGTGAAGTGGAGCAGTTCTGGTTTAGCTGAATCAGGAATAAAGTGCTTAACCACAGCTCCAGGTGGAGGCAATGCCCTGAATATCCCCTAAGTACAGACTGGGACCAGTGGCTTTGCCATTTGGATTTCTTTGAGTAATCATTTTTTGCAGCAGCACCGATGAGATCAGGGTGGTAAAAGGGGTTTGTTTGCTTTTGCTGTTTGTGTGATTTCTTTTTTGATTAACCTTTTGTGTACTACAGCTGTTCACTGCAATCCAGAGGGGGTTTATGAGTTGAGAATTTATGATAAAGTGCTCTGACAGGAGGAATTTGAGCTGGATTAAGCTGGGTGTGCACAGGTTATTGCAGCAGCGTTCACTGGCTTTCCTTCTTCCTGTAATTGTGTGGATCCCAGTTATGTGATCATAAAATTCCTATTAGAACATTAGCAAATGCAAATGTGCAGCCACATTCTCATCATTTACCCGAATTTTAATCCTTTGGATAAAGTGCTTTGTTTTTATCAATTCACAGGCATGGAAGTGACAAGCCTGTTTATAACTATCAGTGATACAGAGCAGCAGCTCCAAAAAAGCCATGGGATTTTGGAATCAGCACTGAGAAACTTTTCCATAAATGCCAGGAATAACATTATATTTGAATATTTAACCCTTACCCAGGCAATTTGAGGACTGGAAACCATATGTGCTTTTCATAATGGGAGCCAAGATGACCCTACATAAAGATAAATATAACTACATAAAAGCACTCAGGAAGGATGGTGTTGTGGTTAAGAGCTGGGCAAGGGCTGGGGAGCTCCAAGGTCTAATCCCAGCTCAGCCACAGGCTTCTTGGGTGATCCTGGGCATGTAACTGAATCCCTGCATATTTCAGTTTTTCCATTTGTGAATGAGAGATAATGACACTGCCCCAAGCCGTGCCGGGAGGGGAGGCTGCGTGGGAGGTGTGGGCTGGGAGATGTTGCTGGTGACCACCAGGAAAATCTGACCAGGTGCTCTGCTGAGGCTACAAGCTGCTCCTCTGCCAGTAGGATTCCATTTCTCCTCTCCTTCTCCAAAGTCTGGATGAATAAACTCCTGCCTTAATTATTCTGTCAAACCAGGCAAGCACACCTGGACGCTGGGAAGTCACATCCTTGGCAAACCTTCCTTGTTTGAACGTAATTTAAATTCAAAAGCGGTGAGGGGGGAAAAAGGAGGAGAGGAAAGGGAAACCTGCAGTAGATGAGCCCATCTGGTTTTGTTTGAGTGCTACCTAAGTGAGCTGTGTTTATTGGTTATAGGCTGGTGTTTGCTTTATACGCTCGCGGGCCAGGTAGCTCTTGTTCTGCTCGTGACTTGGCATCCACTTCTGCTCTTTGAGAGGCTGCTCAGGAGCTACAAATCCCAGTCCTGTTCTCTGAAAAAGTGGGATCTTTCAAAATAACCATCGAGAAGGAGACTGAATTGGCCACTGAGCATTCCCACTCGCAGCCTGTGTCTCCTGTGGGATGTCATTCCACCACTGGAGCAGCCAAGGCTGGCAGCACATGAGAGGCAGCGTGTGCAGCTGCTGGCATGAGGAGGGGCCCTGTTGGTGAGAAAAGGTGTGGAAGGAGCAGTGCCTGCTCTGGGAAGGAGGTAGAACCCTGTAGGATCCTGTAAAACCCTGCTGGACGCCGAGCAGCCGGCGCTGGGCCGCGCAAGGTGCGGGGGAGCGCGATCACCCATTGTTTGGAAGGAAGAGTTTTGATGTAATTATACCCTTCAGCCATTGCCACACTTTCCTCCCTTTCATCTCCAGGCAGGTCCACACGTTCAGATGTGAAGCTGGAAATGAAACACATCTGGCCGTCCCAAAAATGACAACAGGCTTTTATTTGCTATTTTTGGTATACAACAAAAGCTTTGTATCTCGCTAATTGAACATATGGGCTCTGCCTTGCTTTTCTCCCCCTGCTCAACTCCACTTTTCCATGTGTCATCGTACGCTTCCAACATTTGATCTGTCGAGCCCATCTCGGCCATGTGTTTGTTGTAATCTGCTACACATGTAGCCTTGTTTTCGTGTGCGTCCTGACCTCCAGTGAGAGCTGCAGTTGTTTCCATCATGGGTAGTGTTGAGGAGTTACACATCCTTTTTATCAGTGTTTTTTGGCCACCGGCAGCTCCTCGCGGCGCGGCGCGCGGGCTCCTGCCAAGCCTCTGAAAGCCCCGTGTTTGGGGCAGCCATATCTGTTTGTCTTGTGATACCAGATGCTGGCTTTCTTCAGTGCAACAGAAGCAGAAGGGGAAAATTCCCAAAATAGAAAATAGCCCTGTCAGTAAAACCCAGGGGAGCTGAGGGTCAAGCTTAAGCTTGGTAGAGCTGGAGCTTGAGGCGAGGGTGGAGGTGGGAGATGACCACTGGGAGATCTTTGGGGTCAGAGCAATCTGTGGGGTAAAGAGAGGAAAATATCTCACTTGCAGAGGAGGCCTGAGCCCTTCAGAGCAGGAGATGTCATAAAAACCCACTGGGAGCTCAGCCCTGCCACACGGGCGTTCCTGAGACTCCACTCATTACGAATACAGGACCTCTTGATTAGCGTGAAAGATTCGTCATCAGAGCTTTTTTTCTGTGCCTGTGGGGGATCCACTCAGTTATTTCCAACTCCGGCTCCAAATTGTTCCCATGCTCCATCGTGCTTTGATTAGCTAAAATCTTGCAGTAACTGTTTGAGGCTCTCACCGTGACGAAAAGAAACAGGTGACAATGATCAAACCACGGGGCGTGGAGTGGGAACTCGTGGGGATTCAGGGTGTGGAGAAGGAGCTGCTGGGGCTTTGGGGTAGGAGCCTGGATGGGGTTGGAGGTAACCCTTCCACAGGTTCTGGAGCACTGGAGGACAAACCACCTGCAGCTTTCACCATGATGTGTGTTGTTGCCTGGGAGAAAAGGCAAATAAATGCCAAAAAAAGAGGAATTGTGCATTTATTTGCCCACACGAACGTGCAGGTCCAGCCCCAGCCCTTGAGTCCCCATGGTGTTCCAGCTGTGCTCATGGTCACCTTTCCTGCAGTAAATATTGGGCCAATTTCATCACATTTGGCTCGTATTTATCACCACAGCAGTTGAGCAATGGGGTTTTGGTTGCAATGAGGGAATGAGTCCATCTCTGTCTCACCCCGAGGTGAGGGATGAGGAGCCGTGCGTGGGGTGTCCTGGCTTGGAGGCTCCTCCTTGGACTCTGTGTTGCAACCCTCTGACTGCAGCAAAAAAAAATCAAATACTTGTGCTTGAAGACAGAGCTGAGGCAATTTCCACCAGGAATATGCCATCTCTCACCACTTGAACAATATTATACATTCATTGTGCTATTATTCTGTCCAGTTCCTGACATAAACTGCTGAGCAATTTTGTCTTGAGCTCCCTTTCCAGCCAAGAGTATAAGCTTAAAAAATTTGAGGTTGCACTCGAGGACTTCCCCATCGACTGAGGAATGAACTCCGAAGCAGAAGTTGTATTTAGCAAAATGGACTTACAATTATTATTCATAAATGCACATGTTATGGCTGAAGTTGTTCCACTTCTTTCTTTTACAGCCCTATAAATTGTGTACAGAACATAAAGGCTTTACTTCTTAAATAAATGTTTTGCAGCCGCCATAAATTATCTTTCTTGCATTCATAATGAAAAAAAATCACTGTTTGATGTTTTATATCCTCTTCACTAAAATGTAAAATATGGTAGTTGGAGCCAGATTTTATCTCATTTGAAAATAAAAGAAGGTTCATTTCCTACTAATTTTTTTCAGTCTTAGGTTTGGAGTTCCCATGAAGTGTTGCCCAGTCTGCAAAGCAGCGTTACCACAAACTCTGCTTTAGCTGAGGCTTTGGGTCTGAGTTGTACCAGCACTAATAATCACCATTGTGAACTGAGTTATGAGCACAACCTGAATCTCTTTTAAGATTTTTTTTTAATCCCTGATATTGTTATATTTCATCTTCCTACACCCCCTGATCACTGGCTGGATATCAGATTGTTGAACTTCTCCCCGCTCCAGCCCTCGAGGACCCTGCCCCAGCCTGGCTGTCCTGGAAGCAGGCCTTGCTAAACTCCCAGCTCACTGGTTTGCAAAGCAAACTTCAGCCTTGTACTATTTACCTTGGCAAGTGCCCGACCAGATTGATGATCTGTAAAGTGGATTTGTTATTTGGCTGTTTGCTTTGGCAGCTCTTGAAAGCAGTTTGCTGATTACAGCCCCAGATGTCATTGCATACATTACTGCTCGCTTATAACTTTCTTCTAAAGTTTTAATTTCAGCCACAAATACAATTAAGCTTTTTGCACCTTTGTGGATTTAGCTCATGCATATTAAATATCAAGAGCAGGCAGCCTTGATTTCCTTAATTTTTCCTCTTTTTGTCTTTGTTGGCTTCCTCCAGGCATCTCTGTAGTGCCAGGACAGGGGATGCTGCCTTGCCCTGGGTCAGTGCTGTGCCCAGCTGTGCCACAGGCAGTTGCAAGTTGGTCACATGCAGAGTTTCCTAACTGGAGATAAGCTGGGAAATTGCCACAGCATCTGTATGAATTATCAGCTTTAACATGACCAAACTCTCGGGTCAGTGGAGCAGAGATCAGGAGCCATGGTCACTAAAATCACCCTGTGCCCTGTTTGTGTCAGGGTGGGCACCAAAGGAACATGATTTCCCTGGGTAATCTCCATCCCCTCTAACTATTATCTTGACTTTTAAAGGCTCTCAAACCTGATAAGCAATTTGGCAGATCAATAGGCTCAGAATCAATTTGTTTCTGACACGGGGTGATCCTGAGTTTGGCTCTGGTGCCAGCAGAGCTCTGCTCCCCGCCCAGTGTGTGCAACCATCAGGATCGGGCTTGAGGAATATTGGGATATTTTATTTTCCTGCTTCCTCCAAGTGCATCTGCCTGCCTAAAGTCCAGTAAGAGGCACATGAAAAGCTCAGCTGGGTGTTTGCTGCTCCCCTACCTCAAGTTCTGCAGGGCTGTGTGGGAGCAAAGCCTGGCACAGCCCAGCTTGGGCAGACACTGCTGGCCCTGACTTGGAGCAGTTAAACCATCCTTTGTGGCCAACAGCTTTGTTTTTTTCAGTGGGGGCACTTTCAGCTTTGAAATATTTAAGTTGAAGAAGTTAATTCACTTTAAGTAAGTTTACTTTTCAAGGGGAGGATATCATTGTAGTATTTTTGGCCACTGCTTGAAAATTCCTCTAACCCTCTACTATAATAAGCAAATTGAGCAGATTAAAGACACATTATGCTGCCAAATGGTTTTTCTACACGGGGTGACATATATTTTTTCTGTGGAAAAGGTTGTGGGGGTTTTTTGTGAGCTGCTATGCTTTTTTTAGCACTTCCTGTTTTATTGTGTTTGAAGTGTCTTTGTGGTGACCTGTTGGGGTAAGATTCTTCCATATGGAAGTGTTTCTTCAACTTTTAATCATTTTGTTTAAAAAAAAAAAAAAAGGTTTTAAATCCGATTTGCAGATGTCTCTGGTTTTGTTCGCAGAGAGCTTGTCCAACTCACTACAGCGTTGTAGAAATGATGAATTGTTCATACCCAACATGATGGTGACATCCACAGAGTTGCACTCTCGGAATACCTTCTTTAAAATCTATTTTAAATATCTGCAGAAAAGCTTTTGTTTGTGTTTTAATGCATTTTTCTCTTTGAAACCTTCACTGAATGCCTTGGCAAAACTCCTGTTGGTTTTGGTGGAACTGGGATCTCACCAGTGGACCCCTGACTTGTTTGCAGGCATCTCTGAAGTCGAGTGATATCAGGGTAACAAGCAAATCTGTGTCCATGCCTGGAGAAAATCAACCAAGGTTTTACGAAGGGTCAACAAAAAGTTACAAGTTTATTTTTAAGTCTACAAGGCAAAATCATTAAAGCACAACAGAATGCAGATTCCCTGAGCTCTTCCTGGGCTCTCCAGGTCATAACTGAGAGCAGAATTTGGGCCGCTGGAGCTGCGCTGTGGCCGCGTCCTGTTTCCCATTAGCTCTGACACTGACATCTGAATTTCAGATTCCTTCTTGTTTAGGTTGAGCTGCTCCATCAGTGCATCCAGCAGGCACCTCAGGAGCCCTCTGGAGCTGTCTGGCTTGCAGGGGCTGTGAGGGCAGGGCTGGACACGGCGTGGTACCCAGGCAGCCCAGGGATGTCCATCAGGCATCTCCAGACGTCCCCTCTGCATCGTGCCCTCGATGTTTCAACCTCAAGAAAACTGACTTTGACAGTGTTTTTGAGCCCACATGTGAATACCACATGTTGAGGTCTCATGTCTGCAGTTTCACTCCTAATTAAGTGTAGATGTAAGTACTGGGTATCGTTTAAGGTCTTTGGCTCTCTGCAATTCACCACAAGCATCTAATTCCCACTTCCTTTGTCTTGGACCTATTATTTATAGGGGAAGGGTAGGTGGACTTGGTGGTTACAAGTCTGCTGGATTATTGTGTTTCTGTAGCTGTCATCCTGTCAAGGGTCCTGCAGAAATTTGCACTGTGGGCTCTTGGTAGTTTATTGGGAGTAAAATCCCCTCCCGTGCCAAAGGCTGGCCTTAGGTCTGTGCACCACTTAAGTCCTGCTAAGCCCTGAAAATGGGTCTTAAAATGTTATATTGGCCTTCTCAGCACAGAGGTGAACTGCATTCTGTGTGAACAGTAGGATTTCCAGTTCAGCTTAAGGCTGTTTGTCTCTGCTGCTGTGAGAATTAGGATGGGGTCTCTGAAGCTGCTGAAAACTTTTGATGCTCATCCCTCAGAAGCCAGGGTCTTGCAGCTCTCTGACCTAGAGAGCTGCAAGTCTGGAAAAAAACCCAGCTTTTTGATGTAGATGGGCACAGAACTCATCTGGTTTGGATTTTCAAGGTGTTCCAGAGTCATATTGTTAACTACAGGGGGTCTTCTGTGAGCAGCAACGTGCACTGACTTACTGCTGAGACCTCAGAGCAGTCCCTGATATTTATTCTTGGAAAACTGAAGTCAAGTAGCTCCTGTCTATTGGACAGATGGAGAAACTGAGGCTTAAGATGGACAGGTGACTTTCAGGGCAGTATCAACAAGACTCAGAGTCAAGCTGGAAAGTTATTTTACTCTGGTTTCCACAGTACTTAGAGAGTGTTGGGAACTTTTCCAGTAAGGAAATCCCTACAACCATATTTGCATCTCCCCAAAAAAGATCATATTGGTATAACCTCCTCAGGTGATGCTCTCCCTTGTCCCACCTGATGAGGTGTTTAGTTTTGGGCGTGGATTTGGCTGTGACTTTTGGAAAAGATGGAATTATGCCCATGAAGGTCATGATCATCTTCCCCCAGCGCCCTGGCAGGGCCTCAGGGGCTCTGGGGACAAGGTGCCTCCAGCTCAGTGGCAACTCTGCAGCTTAAATATTTCACCAAAACACCTCCAACGTCTCCCACTTCCTCAGTAGCTCCCTAACAGTGTCCAACTAGATGAAAATTAGCCAGTGTCTTGGTTTGTAGAGCTGCAAAGGTCAAATGTCCTGGAGAAACAAGGTGCTAAGATGTTAATTCTCTCCTGGAAGGGCAAGGCAGTTCTCTGCTCCATTGAGCAGAAAATGCAGGTGGGCTTAAACATCTCCATTTTTTGCCTCCTCTTTTGAATGCAATTAAATTAAAATCTGCTGTGATTACAGGGAGGATAACCAGCTTCCAGTGCAATCCCAAATCCCATCCTAACCCCAGTTACGAGGCAAACAGCTCGGGGAGGCTGCAAATGTCCTGGGCTGGTCCCTGCCCCGTCTGTCCCCAGTGTGGGACACACAGGAAGCTCGCCCTGAACTTCTGTTCTCACACTTCTCCTCTTGGAATCTTGTTTTCCACTTTTCAGAGATTTGTGAAACATATGCCTTGGAGGCTTCCCAACTTTTTTTCACAGCAAGAAGAGAATTGCTCTGCGCGCTGTAAAAACTCTCACGGAAAAAGCGCGCTCCTTTCTGAAGGACCTGCCTGGTGCAGCTCAGCAATTCCCATTTCTCATCACTTCACAGTGTATTTTATAGGGTATAAAAATGGTGTTATGATCCGTGTTCCCAAACCTTGCCTCAGCTAGCAGGAACATCAATAAACATGGCTTGATAGACACCAGAGCTGCCCCGCTGTTCCCCCGCTGCTTTGAACGTGCCCTCGCAGACTTTTGGAATCTTTTCTCCGTGCCTCTGTTGGGCTTTTCATGTATCAAAGGTAATAATTGTGCTTAGGAAAAGTGACTTCTCCCAGGATACATTCCCAACCTGGTCACTTAATGTGCTTAGAAATATTTCCTTTCCTCCATCAGATTTTTTTCTCACTCCTTGATTTAAATTAATCTGCAGATTGGGACGCCGGTGTTACCTGGATCTGGCAAAAGGTTTTGCTTCATTTCTCCCCCTGCCCTTTTCCTTCTCTCTCTATAAAGTTATTATTGTTATTTCTTCAGTTCACAGCTGAGATGATGAGTTTGAACAGCTTCATGTTCTGTTCCAGGAAATTCTGTCTTTGTTCCAAGGCTTCCAGCGCAGAGGCTCCTTTCACCTTGATCTTTCAGCACGGCACTAAAACATTTGGCAGAGTTTTTTTGTCGTGTTTTTTGCTGCTGTCCAGGGCTTTTGAGAGATTCCCTTTGGACAACTTCCACCTTTGAGCTTGCCCGCTGGAGGAAATGCTTCCCCTTGAATTTACAGAGCCACATCATCACGAGTGCTGCACCCTTCTCATATCTTCATTAGCTTCCTCTCCTCCTTGGATTTGCTTCTCTCTGGTTTAAAGTCAGATTTTCCTGCTGGGAGGATGGGATGGTTGGAGCTGGAGCAGCACTGGATGCAATGGGCTCACAGATCCTCCCCAAAGGAGGCAGTTCTGCAGGATGCAGGGAGCAATTCCCCTCTGTGAAACATCAGTGGTTTCACTCATCATTTCAGTCTGGAAAAGGTATGAGATCAGCTTCTACCTGAATTAGATCAGTCTCCCTAATAATCAGCTTTCTTTTCCACATTAAATTCCCCAGAAACTTGTGATTAGCCCCACTTCTGAGAGTTCACCACAGCTTAATTCTACTGTAAAACTGTCAGCAGTGATTTTCTTGTTTAAAGACAGATTTTGGTTCTTGTACAGAACTACTTCTTGCTAAATTCCTTTTCAACCAAACACACTTGTCATTTCTCAGCCATTAAAGACAATAAACTCCATCTTTGGATTTTTACTTGCTGAACTTCGTTTATAATGATGGATACTTGTTTATAACACACTGAAGATTTTTGTTAGCTTTCTGGCATAAAAATTGGAATCTTCCCTTTTGATTCGTGGTTATTAGTAGCAGGTTTATCCTTTCAAATATGTACAAGCCATGATTTAAGTGGAATATTTATTGTCCACAAGAATGGGAGACTGCAGCTCTCAGAATCCATCTTGCCTTTGCAAGCAGCATCTTTATAATCATCAAACCATTCACGTGGGTTGGAGCTGATCTTGCAGCAGGGTTTAGGTGTTGCAACCCAGAAAGTCACAGTCTCAGTGCTGGTTTGTGATGCTTTGGTCCATCTGGGGCTCCTCTCTCCTGTGTTTTGGGGCAGCTCCAGCTCCAGGTGTGGATGATCCCAGTTTTCCTGGCATCCTTAAGGCAGCTGGTGCTATAAAGTGGATTTTGAAGGTAAAGCTGAATCAGGACTTCCTGGAAGTGAGAAATACCCACTTGGACCATCCTAAGACAGGGCCACAGTGCTGTAAAACAGGGATGGTTCTTCCTGGATCCAGAGAAATCTGCCAGAAAGGGCCTTTATAGGCAGGAATTTGGGGTGTTATGGTTTGGACTTTCAGACCAAATAGTCTCTTCCTCTCTGTCTGTACCCAGTGACTCCTGGTGGAATGGTCCATCCCAAATGACATTAGAGGTTTTATTTGATCATAAATCAGACCAAAACATGTCCTTGTCATCAGTGCTCCAAAATGGGGTTTATTGAAGGAAGAAGACAAAAATTGACTGTAAAAATCCAGTTCTTGTCCTTCCAGCTTAGGGCACATTGTGATTCAATAACGTGAATTATCAGACTATCCTCTTAACTGTGATTTATTTTGCATTATTTTGGGTTGGTGCGCCCACTTTGATCTTTTTTCTGGTTTTGTGGGAAGAAAAGCAAGAAAGAGTAAGGAAGATTTCCCTTTTAATTCATCCCCATTAGGGCGATGCCCTACAGGCACACCCTTCTGGTCACCTTTAGTGATTTCTGCAGCAGGAGGTCAGTGCCAGTTGTCAAGTGCAAAAATGCTGTTGTCACTCAAGGCACTCAAAGACCTTGTGTGACTCTTTTTTTGAGGAGTTCTTGCTTCTTCCTGAGAGCTTTGCTGTCAGCCACGAGCAGGGAGCCGTGGCTGCCTGACTCCTCTTTGCACTTGGAGTTGCTGCAGCCAACGTGGAGCTTGGGGAGAGGAGGGTGAATCCCCTGCCCTTTGAGTGCAGTGTGTGCTGAGGATGAGAGGGAGATGAGTTAAATGACCGAGAGCCTTAGGCTGGGACGTGCCAGCTGCAATCATTTTTTCACTCCATCATCTCACCTTGCGACGTCGCTCTGCCTTATCCAGCCACCAGATGCCTGATGGATAACACAAGTGACAAGGGCAAAACCTCCTCGATGGATGCAGAGGAGAACTTCAGGGGCTGCTGGCTGCTGCCCAGCTGTGTCCTGGAGTGAAATCCCTGCCTTGGATGGGGTTTGGGAGGAGATCAGACCTTGGTGCTGTGAGTTCCCGAGCGCTCTGGCCCCGCTCCAGCAGCACACTTAAGCACACACTTAACTTTCAGCATCTATATGCTCCCATTGAAGTCACTGGGGCTCTTTGCATGCTCAAAAGTAAGTATATGCTTAAGCTGGCTCAGAACCAGAGGTTTCAGTGCTTTGTAGGTCCAGTCCTTGCTGGAGCTCAGATAATTTGCTCGTGCAACTTGGCACAGGCTTTTAATGAATTCAGAATCGGGCCAAAAGAATTTATCTTCCCTGACTTGGAAGGATTACAAGGAAACAAGTTTAAGGTTTTGTTGAGTTTTTATTACTTTCTAAACATAAAATTTCACGTTTCTCTGTAGCCCTTAAAGAAACACATTTTTTTCTGGTGTTCTTGAGGGGATCTAAAGACTTGGAGCGAGCAATTTCCAAATGGCTCAGAGCTGATGGAATAGTATCTGGGATGTGCTGCCTGGCCAGGGCAGGACCTGGTGGCTCTGGAGGTCCCATCCATGTTTTCACACCATGTAGGAAGATGTGACATCACACTGGGCTGTCCTCAGGCAGAAGATTTCATTGTGGTCACCTTGGTGAGTTCTTTAAACCTCGATGTTCCAGCTCTTCTCTGGTGTAAACAATAGAATTCTCTCTATCAGCCCTGAAAACTCATTTTGCCTCAGTGCTTTAGGTGTGTTTTGTAACCTCTCCTCCATTCCCTGCTCTTGGTCACTCAGTTAAGGAGTTGCTGAGTTTCCAAACCAGTTCCTGGTGTTGATGGTGCTGTGTCCCTGTGGCAGCTGCACGGCTGCCCCAAACACAAACATTTCCATCACTCTGGTTTAACACCTGAATCCATCTCGTGCTGGTTGGGAAATTATGTTAAAATACTTGAGGGGAAGCTGCGATTCCTGCAGGCTCTGCTCATACTATTGGATGTAACCCTAATAAGTTGAATGGTAACTCAGTGAGATTTGCTACAAGGTTCATCTTTAGGAAGGAATTCTGCTCTGGGAGGGTGGTGAAGCCTCAGGCTGCCCAGAGGAGCTGTGGCTGCCCCTGGGTCCTTGGAAGTGCTCAAGGCCAGGTTGGACAGGGCTTGGAGCAGCCTGGGGCAGTGGAAGGTGTCCCTGGCCATGGTAGGATGGAATAGGATGGTCTTGAAGGCCCCTTCCAACCCAAACCATTCTGGAATCCCATCCCTTGTGCTGCAGGAGCTGGGCACTGCCTCCCACGTGCCGGGCACAAACCAGCAGCAAAAGTCACCCTGTGAGCAATTCCCAAACCCCCAGCGAGTGCCTGGTGCTTGCAGGAGAGGTTTCTTTATCCCATGTCCAGGCAGTGATCAGACAGTAGCTTGGAAGCAGCGTGTGCATTATCTCATAGTGAGGTAAGACAAATAAATTACAGCTTGGAAGCCCCGAGTGGGATCAGTGATCCACCTTAGGAAAATATTTTGATTTCTGTTTATAAGTCTGCTGGGTTGTGAAATGTTTCATCTGGGAAAGGTGATATGAGACCAGAGAAATATTTGCTCTTTTCATGCAAGAGAATATTCCAGTTTCTCTCTTAACGGGTTGTTAGTGATATAATCCAAATTCCGTGTTTCCGGCGCCTCGGTGCTCAGCTGCTTCCCCACAGATGCTCTACTCTGAGCTCCCTCCTGGCTGACAAGAAACTGCCCATTATCTCCCCTGCTTTGTGAACATCTCTCAGGCTGCAAATCACTTCCAAAGAAGAGCTGACCCAAAGCCCAGCAGAGTTCTGTGTCTCTGAACTGCGTGGAGGATGCTGAGGGTGCTGGGGCAGGGTTTGGGCACGGAACCACATCCATCCTGCTGTGCAGCTCCATCCAGCTGGGATTGGGATGGGGAAGCCTTCATCCCCCCTTTGCAGCAGGTTTCAAACCTCCAATATCCCCAACATTCAGCTGGAGATGAGCTGTACCCACGATGAACTTGGCCTTTCCACACTCTCTGCTGCTATTACACAAGAAGGAGTCTCCTGTTACAATTGGAGTGATATATTAGCACATAGCACAGTTCCAATGTTTTTTCAACACTGAGATTTTTTTTTTTTTTTAATTCAAATGAAACAATCAGAATTAAATTCCTTGGCTCACACAGTCACCACTAAGGCTCAAGCAAGATGACAAATCCTCGCTCGTGTCTTGAAGTGTAACATAAGATCTCGGTTATCCCGAAAACCCCGATGAGTTGTCAGATCTTTCCTTACTTGTGGGTAAATATGAGCCTTTTCTAATCCATTATGTGTCCTTTGTACATGTGGATATAGATATGCATTTGCAGATTGATAATAAGCAAGATAAATCTGTTTTCTTAAGGGAAGCAATGTATTATTCCAGCCCCTGCAGTGGAATTGGCATATTTCGACCTCGTTATGCCTGCAGACCTCTTCCCAAGAGTTCAGAAATGACTTGGCATATAAAGAAATAAGAATCATTATGTGGTGTCACAGAAATACCAGATGGATCCTTCCTGCATCTCACACAGCTTTTTCCCCACCGAAGCCAACACAAAAGGCTTCAGCATCCTAAAATCGCCGCTTTTGTTCGGAGGAGAAGTCAAACAAAATAAAGGCTGGTCTAAAAAAGCCTCCACTGAGATTTGATGGAATTCATTGTGTGTTTAAATTTCCTAGGCATTGTTGAAAATCTCAATAACCATCTTGTTGTAAGCTTAGCTAAGTCATAGATCTTCAGAGAGTGGGAAATTTTACTAGGAGGGGAAAAAAAAAATGTTACTGGATTTTCTAATTTTAACCAGGACTGAGAATTATAACTATGTGAATACCACAAGAAAACATTTCCAACCTTGCAAAAACTAAAAAGTGCTGAAGATCTTTAGTGAATCCTTTTTTAATGAAATTTCCAGACCTGGAGGTTGAAAGAACATCAGGTGAAGTTTTTTTTTGCTGTGCAGATTCGTACCTGGTAATGCATCCCCAGCCCAGCTTGTGCAGAGCCCTGGGTTCTTCAGGACACTCTGCTTTATGCCAGGATTAAACATAAAGAAATGTTAATCTCTGAGGGGGTTTGGGGCTGCTTGTAGCATTCCTGATTTTTTCCAGGCGTTCTGATTCTGCAAAGCGTTAAAATATGCACGAACCTTGCTGTTCAAGGGAGAGGGGGAGAGCTTTTTCTTGGAAATTAATTGTGTTACAAAGGGCTGTTTTGTTTTCAAAATCATAATAGCATCCAGTTATACTGTAGATTCCATCTCTTCTTGCTTTTAGGCTGCTAAATAAAAAGCATCCAGCATTGGGAAAATACCCTCAGCTGATTTTTCAGTGGATCTGTGGATGAGCTGCACCTTCCCTGTGGCAGCTCCCACCTGTGCCTACCTGTGCCCCAGCCCCTGTGTTGTTCTTTAAGCCAGGATGGCAAAGCCTTGTGCTTCTGGTGCTGCAAAATCCTGCAGAATCCTGGTACCATGACATCAATGTCCCCATTGACAGCGAGCGCGCGTTCTGTTGCGTTTTTCTCTTTCAAAGCCCTGCTTTGGATGGCTGTCACATCCTGCCTCCACTTTTCAAGCCATCCCATGACCTTGCACTAACCTCCATGCCTTGGGGAAGCTCAGTGAGGGCTGGAGGAGCTCCTGGCAGTTTTGGGGGGGTTTGGGGGGCTCTGTTCAGCTCTTGGGCCAGGGCCCCTGGTTTGGTGGCCAGGTGTGCTGGCAGCAGGAATTGCACTTGGATGGCATCTGCCAGTGGCTGGGAGCATTCAAGGCAAAGGCAGAGTTTAATAAATACACTTAATCATTTATGTTTTGACCTTAGCCCAGACTCACAGTCAGACACGGGGAGTTGGAAAGGCACTCTGTCAAGGCTCCTCTGGCAAAGCAGGGCAGCCCCGCTCTGAGGAAAGGCAGATCCTTCAGAAAGGAGAGTAAAAGGTCAGGACTAATCCAAAAGGACAAGCAGTGTATGTCTGTGTGTATATTGGGTTTCACATATGAAATCCAGTCATGATAAATCTGATGGCTTTAGAAACATCTACTTTGATTAATGAAAACATAGTTCCCATAGACCGTGGGTTTCATACTTCAAAGTTCCCCTGGATTTAGGACCTTAGGTTTTGCTTATTCATATAACATGCAGGAAACTATTTTTAAATGAATAAGGGAGTTTAAAAAAAAATTTTTTTAAAAGGCAAATGTTTCAACATCGGTGGTACAGATAGGCTGGATAATAAGGAGCAAAATTAACAAACAGCAGACATTTTATTATGCGTTTTACAATAATGTTTACATTCTTTTCTCTATATTTGTTTTTCCTTGAAAAGATTTATGTATTTATAAAAATATCTCGCTGCTCCAGCTCTGAAAATTGCAGCCTTGCTCGGGTTTGAAAGCCTTCAAGGACGGCTGGGATGGCTGGATGTGCTCCTGGCCATCCCAAATCCCCTGAGCCCCTGGTTAACCCCTTGTGCAGGAGCAGAGGAGCCGGAGTTTGTCGGGATGTGGAGAGGAGCAGGAGGGTGGGATGGTCCCCAAGGACCTGCACCGTGATCCTGGACATTGTCATCATTGTCTGAGCCACTGTCCTGAGCTTGTGGCCACCTGAGCAGTGCTTGGGCAACCTCCATCCCTGGAGCTGCTGGGGCTGCCGAGGCCGCTCGGCTCCCCCCAGCAGCTGCAGGTCTGCCCCAAACTCATTTAGAAATCCTGACAGAGGAATAAACAGCGTTTTTGTTTACAAGTCTGTGGTGCTGAGGAGGGACGAGCAACCCCTCAGCCTCACTCAGCCAAGAGTTCAAAGGGATTTGGAAGTGTTGGTTGCCTGTGGGATTGGGTACCCCGGCTGAAGGCTCCATTAATTAAATGCACTCACAGGATACAGAGCTGGTGAGTAATGTCCTGTTTATAGCAGAACTGCGAGCAGTTCTGGAAAAAAAGAGGCTCTGTGGGAGGGAAGATGACAGGGAGCAGAGTCACTCCAAAGGCTGTGGCTCCTGCCATGGTTTCCAAAGGCAATAATTAACGCTCACACCTTGGGGTGACAGCGTTCTGTGCCATGGGAGAGCGGGGTGGCAGCGTGTGAGCCGTGCACAGGAGGGGATCTGGTGGCAGCACGTGCCATGAGCACAGAGCCACCAGATCAGGGCAGCTCAGGGGGATGTTGCTTCTCCACACTCAAATAAGGAATTTTCCCAGATCCCCCTTCAAGAGCTCAGAGCGGCCGCTTTGCGGCGTTCCCGCTGGAATCACAGCCTCATGGCACGGAAGGGAATTGGCAGAGCCTGTAGGAAAGTTCAACCTTTAATGTTTAAACGGGGTATGTTACACTTTGACTCACTGCTCTGGCCAGGAGTTTCCATGTGCTGGTTCCGTGGGGTTCTCGCTTGCGGCCGAGGCGCTGCTGGGCAGCTCCCTGCGGTCACCAGCGTGTCCAGTGCCAGGAGGGTCAGGACTCCCTTCAGAGTCCTTCTCCTGCTTCCAGGACAAGCAGGAGAAGTGATGGGCAACCCTTCTGTCCCTTTTGGTTGCACTTCAGGACCCACCATCATACAAACCTCATCCATTGATCAGGATGCATCTTTTATCAACTAAAATCGGTCCTTTCCCCTCCTCTTCACTCTGTTGTTTTTGCTCACACGTACGTTGCAATATGCAAGGTGAGGCTCAAAACTGCCAAGCTCTTTAATAGAACCACTACTGTATTTTTGGAGAATGTTCTCCCTTTTGATTTACTGTTCCTTAGAAGACAGGAAATGGAGCTACTTGATTTCATATTTTAAACAAAGCCGTCCAGAGGTTTAATGAAAAAAATTTCCCCTGGCTTTCGAATTAAAGGGCTATGGTGAAAGATTTAGCTTAGCTATTTTGACTTAGAAAAATAACACACTAGGAGCATTAAAACATTTTGTAAAAATACTTTTTACTACTAGATTTTTTTTTCAGAGAAGAAAAGAAATTTCTCTGGCTTACTTGCCCTTAGTTGGTGGGGCTGTGAAATGAGAGGACATTTCCAAGGTTTTGGGTGTTGGGTTTTTTTTTTCCTTCCTTCTGTTGAATTTATTTTGCTTTTATATTAAAAGCCTTGAAACAATTGCAATGCTGAAGACAAATCCTGTGTGTCTAAGCAAGGTAATTTGGTGTGAGTAATGACAGAAGCCTTTGCCATTAATAAAATGCAAGAAATGCTGAGCAGAAAGATGAGGACCTGATTCTGCTCCATCAACAGTGGCAAGAGAAAAGGGTGGTGCTCCTTGGGAGGCAAGTGTCTGTGGAAGAAGTGGGAGATTGCTTTCAGGCAAAAATTAAAGTTTGAATAATAAAATTCTGTGTGTGAAGCAGAATTAGCTCAGAGCATTTGGGGCTGGAATTACAAAACAAAGCACTTTTGACCTGTCAAGCCAAGGGTCCTGCTTGTTCCATTTGGGTGGATTTGGGGTTCTGGGATGATGCTTGGACATCATACAGAGGATGCTGATGGTCTCCATTCCCAGCCAGTTTCATCTTCAATAAATAAAGGAGAAGTGGACTTTTCTGCAGGTTTGAAAGCACCATGCAATGGGATGAAATATTGACACAATTTCAAGTCAGTAAGATTTTTTTTTCAGTGATTTAATGAGATTTCACCAGGATTTCACCAGCAATTGCTGGACTCACATAATGCCTACTTTGCTCAGCCTTGAGCTGTTCCTGAATGAATTGCTCCTTTTAGGTGGAACCTGTTCCCCAGCCAGAGCTGCATCCAGGCCAGGGGGACAGGGGGAGGTTTGGGCTTCACACGTCAGGGGCTGATATTGGTGGCTGTCAGGAGGGTTTCAGCAGGCTGTCAGCCTTCCTCCCCTCAGCCCTCAGTAATCCTGGAATCAGCAGGAGCTTTCTCAGCCCTCTGGTTCTGTGGTTATGCTCTGGCTTTGGGGATTCTGAGAGCAGGATGCTCCAGCGAGGTTTATTTGTAAACTCCTCGCTGGCCGGCAATGGGGAATTCGATAGCTTATCAAGGGAGATACTGGGATTGAAAAGGGGAGAGCCAGGCAGCCAGGAGGATAGATTACAATTAATAAATAGCAGAGATAGGGTGAGCTGCTGTCAGGGGAAGTTTAATGCCATTAGCCCGTGTGCCATTGGGAATGATGTGTGTAGGGAATGATGCAGGCAGGGCAAAGCACCCAAAGGCTCTTGGGGCCAACCAAACCATTGCCATGACACAAACTCCTCAGAGTCACTTTCCAAGGTGTAAAAATACCCAGAACTTAATTCTGCCTTGAATAACTATTTAATTATTTTACTCTGATACATGTGCTGCCTGCTGATGCATTGGCAGCACCAACAGGAAGGTCCATCACAATAAATCTTGTTTTTCCTGAAACAATTTTGTTTTACATCACAGCCAGGAGGGAAGAACCTGCCTGCTCAAGCAAGGTCCCCTTTTCTCCCCCCACACCCTGAATAACCTCAGTCACACTCTGCAGGTTCAGCTCTACCTGGAACCCATTTTATTGAAATAAGGGGGAATTTGTGGCTTCCACTGCAGAGCAGAGCAGGTGACGGTTACAGGCAGTGATCACCCACGGGGTGCAGTGGTGGCTGCTGAATCCCAGCTGCATGTCTGGATATCAATGGCCTTGCCAGATGTGCACTGCTACCACGGAGAAGGAGTGAAAAGGGAAGAAAGATAAAACTACAACTTCCCCAGCCCCACAGTTTTTTTTTTACAACAAACTTTTGGTGCAGTTAATCCCTCCAACCTGCATTTGCATTAACACTTGCAGCCTCACACGTTGCTGCTAAGAAGTTTTGGCAGCTCCTGGCCCTGATTGCAGAGGTAACGCTGCACTTGTCTCCTTTGCTCTCACTCAAGGATCTCAGGAGCCAGAGCTCCATGAAGTTTCTCCCTGTACACACAAGCAGGCATCTTGGCAGAGCTTCAAAAGCCATTTGCCTTATTATTCATATGTCTGCTTATAGGAGCAGAAATGCTCCCATTTCTCACTTTTGGAATAAGGGCTGACACCAGGAAGGAGGAGATTTCTCATCTCTGGCACAGCCCTGCAAACCTGTGGGAGCTCATCGTGTGCCTGCTGCTTCCCTGAGGTTTGGGAAGCAGGTTTAAAAGTCCCCCTGATCACTCTCAGGGTACGTGAACTGCTCTGTCAGAAACAACTGGAATCCATGGGGTCTTGGAGAGGGAGGCTCAGAGCTGCATGAAACTGCAAAAGGATGACTTGGGGGGAAAAAAAAGTTTAAGAAAACCCCCAAATTTTGCTTTCCCTCCTGCCTTTAGGAGAGCTGACATCATGAAAACGCTGCAGAGATTTAAACATCATTGAAATTACTTCGCCTCCTCCCTGCATTTTCTCAAACAAGCCTCAAGAACCCTCGCTTTAAAACAAATTAGCAGGCTGGAGCGGCCGTATAAATCCAGAGAGCCATTAAAAGTTGAAATATTTGGCCATTCCTCCTCTGGGTTTAAACTGGGATGCATCCAGAGTTCAAGTGCGCGTATCACACGAGAGCCACGGTCCCGTTTTGCTGAGGTCCATCCCGGCGCTGATGGTTTTCTAGTGCCAGGAATCCAGCCCGGGCGGGAGATAAATCAACGCCGATGAAATCCGGGAGCCAGGAGCCACCACTGCAGCCCATATAAATCCCTGAATGCCAGCCCTGGCGCTTTTGTCCGTGCCATTAGAGCTGGGAATTATCTGGCCCTCTTTGCTGATGTATGGATTAACTGGCTGGGCGAGTGTTTACCAACGGTTATCACCCGGTACTTCGGCGCTTATCAGAGGAAGGGCCGCCTGCCGCGGGGCTCGGTCTCTCACCCTTTCTATTACCACCTGTCAGTGGCAGGGAGTGTGCTGTGAAGCTGTACAGTCACAGACTACAAGTGTAGATAGTTTCTGACGGCTGATCAAAGGGGAAAACCAAAGGCCTGATAACAAGGACGTGTTTCATGTACTTTTAACTCTGAGAAACATTGGCATTTGCATTTTTTCCCCTCGGTAGGCTGGCAGGAACCAGGCGCGGCGAAGGCTGCGTGTTCAGTTACCTAATAGTGGAGTAAATGGTATGTGCTTGAAGCAACAAAGCATAACTGTAATCTTGTTCCAAGTGGCAATGATTTAAGTAAGCCTTCGCAGAAGGCTCGCCGTATAATAAAGGAGAATCATTTTAATTTGTACTTTGAAGTGATCCTGAATTCGGAATCTAATCTTTGCATTCGGCAGAACATCATACCCTGCTGTGAATGAGGTAATAACTGCAAGTCAAGGAATTATTTGAAGGATCTTTTGTAGGTACGTGCTCTCCCTCACAAGAGCCAGAGCCTTCAGTAGGCGCTGCTGGTGAAAGAGGCTCTGGTAGAGCACGTCTGACCTAAAACTTCCCAGTGCAGGAGCAGAGAAACCCACAGATACCCCAGACTGAGGGGAGGGATCCGTTTGTTCTTCATCAGACACCGGGCAGCTCTGCCTCTTCTCTGTTTCAGAGCAAGAAAGGGATTTCAGCTGAAATTTCTGCCCATTAGCAAAGACAAAATAACTTGACTGTTTCCATTGTCCAAGATGAGGAGGGGGAAGAAGGATTTCAGCAGCAGCCCAATGGAAGATGAATCAACTTTAAAAATAATTTCTAACATAAATTATCTATAATCATCTAACTTAAAAATACATGTATGCCATTCACATTCGTGTTATTGTGCTTTCCTGACTCCTCACCAGCGTGAGACCAGAATTGGGTCTGTATTTTAATTTCACCTTTTTGTTTACAGCTGCTTGAGACCAGAATTGGGTCTGTGTTTTAATTTCACCTTTTTGTTTACAGCTGCTTGAGACCAGAATTGGGTCTGTGTTTTAATTTCACCTTTTTGCTTACAGCTCCTTGGTCAAAACGATGCCTGAAGGATTTTTTGCTTTTTTCCTTAATACTTTTTACACAGTTCCCTATATTCACAAGTGTCAGTATGCACACTTGTGATGCTTTAGGTGATATTTTAGCCTGGTTTCTTGGTGTCCAGTAGGCCAAGAGACCAAACATCCCAGAACTGTAGAGTTAGAAGACCAAACACTCTATTGTCATAAGCACTCAAGGTCCCCTAGCAGGACAGGTTCTGTAAATTAAAAGTTAGCCCACCCCAGCCCCTTATGGGGCCCTCTTATTAGATATGCTAATGATTAAGGTCTTTAATTGGATACTCAGTTGGGGGGAGGGGGACATTGTGATGTGTGTCACCTGGGTGAAGCAATGCATGGAATGGGATCCTATTAAATCCCGAGGTAAACAACCCCCAACCCTCTGTGTCTGAGCTTTTATTTCCTAAGACCAGGAAAAAGGCATCAAAAGTTGCTTCATAATTAGGGTTCTGCTGGTAACACCAACATTTTAACTCCTATGGCTAAAATCAGCTTCTCAGACACCCAAAACTCAACACACACAGAAGGAGCTCAGTGTGAGGATGGATGAGGCTGACAGCAGGCCTGAAAGCCTCTCGGACATGGACTTGAAAGCGATCAGAATTTACCCGTGAGAAAGCAATGGTATGAACACCTGCAGCCACAGTGGGGGACAGCCAAGAAGATAACCAGGGAAGATGTTTTGCACCCAGAGATGGCCTTGCAGAGGAGCACCAAGAATGTAGTGGAGGATTTATAGTGTGTAGTTGACTGCTTGTTTAACTTGTTAACGTGCTGGGAAAGTTCTTGTTACGAAGATAGCTTTGGTGGTGTTTTCCACGCAGCCGATAGTAGCATGTTACAGTAGCTGGGAAAAAAGGGTATAAAGATGTTAGCATGGACTAATAAAGCACTTCTTCTTTGTCCTTGGACTACTCGCGTGTCGTGTGTCCGCCTCTACTGCGACAGCTCAGTGCCAGGGTTGTCCCACACGTGTCCCCTTTGTCTGTTGAAGGTGCCTTCGACCGGAGCGTGACGTTGCTGGAGGTGTGTGGGAGCTGGCCCGAGAACTTCGGTCTGCGCCACATGTCCTCCATGGAGCACAGCGAGGAGGGGCTGCGCGAGCGCCTGGCCGACGCCATGTGTGAATCCCCCAGCAGGGACATGGTGGGATCAGGAACAGGTACAAAGAAGAGGTGTGATCAGAGATCACGTACATCTCACCCAATGGTGATTTTTATTTAATTTTGTTTTGTTGGTTTTTTTTTAAGTTTCGCTTCTCTTTTTTCTCTGTACGCTCTGTCTCTCTCTGTCTCTCTGATTAATTGGCTTTGGTGAGGGTCTCGGTGGGATGGAAGTAATTTATAAAAAGAATTTAGTGGTAGATCACACATAAACACAGTCTGAGATATTGGCACGTGAGGCTTCCTTATCCTATAGCTCTCCTGCATTCCCTCCTGTGCAGATCACTGCCCTTGCCCACCCTGCTCCAAACAATGCCACAATCACACATATCCTCATTTTGTGTCCTGAGCAGAGCCACTGGGAAGTGCTGGTTCTGTAATCCAAATTAATCCATCTTCATCAGTGTCCATTATATTGATAAATTGTATCATCTGTTTAAGTAAATGGAGTGGCACATCAGAGATTGTGCTGTCAGAAGGGGCCCCGTGGAAGGAGATGCTCAGAAATTAAACAGTGTTACTGCAGGTTTATTGTTTCCATTCATTTCAACTTGTTCCAAAAAACACCTCCAGTAAAAACACCTCATAGTGATGGTGACATCAGCTGCCAACTCACTTGTCACTCTCCTGGCAGCTTGCCAGGGGAGGCAGGAGAGGAGAAACCAGCAGCAAGGTGTGGGAATGCCAAGCTATGGCTCTTTCAGGAAGAGCAGGAGCTGCCTCTTCACTTTACTCTTGCCCTCATCTGTCACTGAGGGTCTTGTGCTGCTCTGAGCTCTCCCTGCTCCTCGAGAAGTCTCTCCCATCAAGGCTCATCCTGACTTTGCTCAGGTACCAAACTGCAGCAGCTTCCCAGAGCCTGGAGGAGGAGGATGCAGAGGAGCAGGATTTTAGCCCTCATCTGTAGGTACAGGCAGCAGTAGCCAGGCTGAGCAGTGCAGAAACACCTTCATAACCCAGCTGGGCGCCTTCCCAACTGTCCTTCCTCTGATTTCCATCTGGAGAGAGATTAAATCAAAGGATGTTAGATTTGATATTAACAGAAGGAGTCGGTTGAACACTAAGTGTGGGTCTGCTGCAGCTCTGCTGCAAATCCTCACCAGCTTTTTGCCTTGGCCAAGGCACTTCATGTGTCCATGAGTCCAGAGCTCCATCAGTGCAGTGAGGATAAAGATGCTTCACGTTGCTGGTGTGGACTTCAATCAGCTCTTGTCTGTAAAGGGCTGGGAAGGTGGAAAAAGCAGGCTGTGAAAACAGAGAAAGGCACATATTTCATCACTCACTGACCCAGGCTGTGATCAGTGTGAACTTCGGGAGGGTATCCACTGCTGATAATGGGTCAGCACCCCTCAGGCTGTGCATGGAAGGGGAAAGGTGAGGGGAATACCTCCTCTGAAAGCTGAAGCCTTCCAGATGTGCCAGGTTAGGGTGACTGACTGCCCTGGAGACTTGACAGTGTATTACATTGTAAACTAAAACTTTTGTCAGAGACAGAGCTCTGTATTTTCCCTCATTTCCACCAAACCCAGCTGATGGCAGCGAGTGCCAACTTCTCTGGCATAGAAGATGAGGCTGGCAGCACTGCAGGTGTAAAGACAGAAGGGAGCTGTTCATAGAGATGCCATCACTGAGTTAATATTCATCCAAAGAGATTTCTCCCAGCCCTTGCTCCAGCCCCATAAATCTCCCTAATGAGTGTAAGATAGATGCCATCTCAGAGCAGCGATTTTACGCAGCAATAATGAGTAACATGAGCACTGACCCAGCTCACCCCATCCCACCACCCTCCTCTCCCTGTCATTAACACTCCGTGCTGCCCTGCCTGTCGTGGGATCCTCTCCACCACTAACACACTTCATTCTCAGGATTTGGGCATGTGGTGACTCAGAGCAGCAGAGAAAACCTGGTGATAAGAGGGTGAACTCCCGTGCCCTTTCCACTTCCATCCCCTAACAGCTCTTGAGCTGTTCCTCTTTAGCAGACAGACAGAAAAAGTTCTCTCCTGCTCAGATGTACCTGGAGAGCTGCAGTGGATGAGGGAGGGGACTGGAGCTGCCTGCCAGCACCATTCCTCAGGCACAGGGAAGGGCTCACATCTGTCTGCTGCTTAATAAATGGGCAGAGATAAGTGTGGAGCTGCATTAGCCTCACTTCAAAAAAGAGGTGTCTTTGTTGGCTCATAAGGAGGAGGAGAGTTTTCACTTCCCCCAAACCACTTACATCGTAACCAAGCTTGGCTGAGCTGAATTATCTTTGAAAAAACTCAGATTTCCTCCTTGGGTTCTCTGCTGCCCACTCACCCCAGTGAAATGACAGCAGAGTTCAGCAGAAAGGGACACTGGAGGTTTGTTTGTTGGTTGTTGATTTCTGTCTTGCTGCTGCTTTCAAAACCAGTGTTTGTATTTCTGCATTGGGCTAAAAATTGTGGAATTTATAATCCTTTTAATAATCCTAAAATAATTTACTTGAATTTATTCATGCCTTTATATTACACGTGCTCTAACCCCTGCTTGTGCTCCTTGCATTCTCTTCGGTCCTTAAATAGATTTTGCAGAGATTTAACAAAACTTGCAAAGTCTTACTCAAACTTCAGCACAAATTAATGTACTTTTCTAACTGGGAATGTGAAGATTTGTGCATGTGCAGTGCTGGGGTCCAATGTGTGGGCAGTGGGGTGGACAGTGAGACTTTGTCAAGTGCTCGACTGGTCCTGACATGCACTTAATGGCAGGAGATAAATAGATTCTTTTAATGCCTTAACTGTTAGGGCATAGCTGACACGTGGGTTTATATAGAAATCAGGGCTGATAGGCTGCAGTGGTGGGGAGGAAATGTGTGCTCGTGGTGCACAGAGCACTTTGGGGAGCTGCTATTCCCAGAATCTCTCTTTTGTACCTGCCCCCTTGCATTGCAAAGCAGGGGTGGCAGCACTAACCCTGGCTCTGGCTGCTGGCAGAGGCAAAAAAATCACCCAAAGATTGGTCACAGCACAAAAATCAAACTGGAGGATGCTGAGAACATGAGGAATGATCTGGCATTTGCAGGGAGGGGGATTAGATGGGGCTTTTCCAGCTCCAGCCCCATGCCAAGGGCTGTCGGACAGTGGGAGGGGGGAAGAGCCAGGTCTGGAAAACGACCCCCCCAAAAATCTCCTTTCCTTGTGACCTAAATGATAACTCCAGTTGTCCAGCTAGTTGGCTTGATTGGGAAACCAGCTTTTCCCCTTGTTATCCAATTATTCAGACGACCCATGTCTATCTGCAGTGGAGCCTGCTGTACATAAGCTGTCAGCCCAGATACACATTTAATTCCAAGGAAGGCGTAAATTGGCAAAGATGCAAAAAGATGTTTTTGCTGTTTCAGTTCCTGTCAAACTCTCACTGAAAAGAAAAAATGATGGCAGTCTAGACACAAATGTTAGTGGTCAGTGCCCTCTTTTGCTTGCAAAGCTTTGTTTTCAAGCAGCTACAATATTTACATTTGCAGTGCAGTTCTTAAGTGTGTGCTGGAGCTTCACATTGCATTCCCCCCCAGAAAATACACCCTAGGATTGTGATTTATGAAACTCTGCTTCTAGCAGGATATCTCTGACAGGATTCCACTCAAGCTGCACAGGAAGAAATTGCCAGCTCAGGCTAGAAATCTTTCCCTCCAAAAATACTGTAATTGATAAATCTTCTGATTCACCTATTCCTCCAGCAAGTGGGTTTTTTAAGCTTTCCAGTGTACTTTGATCACTTCTAGGCTTAATATTTAAAATCAGCCTATAATAGGGGAACAAGCCATTACAGCCTGAGCCACAGGATGTTTTTTGAAATGCATCTTTCCTCCAAAACTCCTGCAAACCTTGGAGTCTGTCAGCTCTCACCCCCGAGAAGCCGGTGGCACAGTGAGGTGCACCCCTGGCCCTTAGAGGAAACCACCTGGATTCCTTCCAAGTTTCATGAACAAACTCATAATGGGCTGAAGGAAGCTCATATGTTGAGGCAAACTCTTTAACCTGATTAATGGGATGTAAGTAAGTGGAGCTAATTAGAGGTGGTGCTAGGGAATGGCCTGCAGGAAAGCCGGAATCGGTTCTCCAGGCGCTTTGGGTCCTGGTCCCCAGCCAAAGCCTGAGCCTAACTCGGGTTTGGACACCTCTGAGCTTTGCAGAGGGATGGTTTTGAAATCTTCCTGCGAAATTTGGGGGTTGGAGAAGGGAAGTCACACATTTCCTGGAGTGCCTGGCTGAGGTGGGAAGAGGAGGGAGCAGAGCAAGCCAGTGGCTCCCATGTAAGGACCATCCTTCCTGAGGAGAAAATATCCCTGCTCACAAGCTGTGGTCAAAGATCAGCAGCCACCTGGCCATAGGTGTACCTGTACATTGAGTTTCAGGAATAGGATTAGCCCTTCATAGAGTCAGAGCTTTCAATGGTACCTTCCCCTCCCTTCCTTCCTTCCTTCCTTCCTTCCTTCCTTCCTTCCTTCCTTCCTTCCTTCCTTCCTTCCTTCCTTCCTTCCTTCCTTCCTTCCTTCCTCCTTTCCTTTCCTTTCCTTTCCTTTCCTTTCCTTTCCTTTCCTTTCCTTTCCTTCCTTCCCTTCCTTCCTTCCTTCCTTCCTTCCTTCCTTCCTTCCTTCCTTCCTTCCTTCCTTCCTTCCTTCCTTCCTTCCTTCCTCCCTTCCTCCCTTCCTCCCTTCCTCCCTTCCTCCCTTCCTCCCTTCCTCCCTTCCTCCCTTCCTCCCTTCCTCCCTTCCTCCCTTCCTTCCTCTTTCATTTTTCTAAGACAATTTTCCCCGTCTCTCTCCTGAGTTGGTTTTTATCCTAACTCAGGCATGGGCTACAGGAACACAGAGCAAATGATTTTCCTCCTGAAGAGCATTTCTGCCAGGAGATTTCTGCACAGGTTCAGTGCAAAATCAGCTTGGGCAGCAAAGCCACTGGTGGATCAAATAACATGGATGCTAAAAGCAGCCTTTGAACTTTCAGAATATTCATCCCAGGGTCAGATATTAAATTACCCCCTCCAATAAGGCTGGGAGCTCAGTGCAGTCCTTCCTACAAAAGCTTTATTTGGATGGGCCTGGTTGAGAAGAAAGGAAAATTCAGGCTCTTTAGGAGCATCCATTTCTGAAGTGCTGGATGAGAGGAACACTGGCCTTGCACACATTTTGGGATTTCAAGCACTTCAGTGTGGGTTTCTTGCTCTCTCCTGTCCAAGGGTGTCCCTGAGCAGCCCCATCCCCCAGCCCTGGGCAGGCCCAGCAAGGGCATTTTTAATTTCTCACTAATTTCCCATGTCTCCAAATCCAATCTTGCCCCCAGTCCTGGGAGTTTTTACTGGAATTTCTTCCAGGTCATGCATTATTTAAGGGAGAGGGGCTGTGGATGCTGATACCATGAATATTTCTGGTGTGAATTCAGGTTCACTGCTGTTTGTAGAAAAATTCTAAAGGGAGCACTGCTGCCACAAGACAACTCTGACTTTCTGCCATTTGATAACTTGATCAACTGCATTTGCTTCTTATCAACTCTGGTGTGGGGAGATTCCTTTTCTTTTTCTTCTTATTAAATCAAGGCATTTTTTTTTAAGAAATATTTTATTTTTGATACAGACACAGCCCGTGAAGTAGCAGTAAAAAACATCACCACAAAGAGGCACATGGCTTTGAAATGTTTTGGTATGTAACATAACTGTATTGCTATCAGGTCTTAACTTCTGCACAAAGAGTATTTTCCCTTGTCCTAAAAGCAAACCCTCTCTCAGCTCTCCAAGGGCCACCTACCTAATGTGGCCATAGGGGGGGACCCAACCAAAAAAATATCAAAGTGTCTCCAGCCATTTCACAAATAACATTGTTCTGTTACTCTCCTTAAGTGAACAAGAGTTTCTTTGATTTTTTTTTTTTTTTTTAAAGTCAAATTTAGGATTCTGCTGTTCAGAGCAGAGAGGTCACAAGGCCCTAATGTATTTAGCATTGACTGCCCTCTCTTGTAGTGCGTCTATTAGTCAGTAATTTGATTTGTACCTATTCATTTGCAGTCCCTGCAGGAGCTCTGAGCTGGCCCCAAGTATAATTGGTGCTGTCTCTATTTTTACATCATTAGATTAGCCCCGACTCCTGGCCACTTGTTGTCTGCGCTTGTCTGTCCATTTATACAACCTAATGTAACACAAAATTCATTACTGATCACATTACTTTCAACTCTGAAGCCAGCTTTGTGATAAACATTTTGTTAACCCTTCCCTGCCAGCGTGCAGACCTGGGGGATAAATGCACTTTCCCCTCTGCAGGAAAAATCAATATCATAATAAAACAAAGTGCAGTCACATTCCTGGATTTGTCATTCCTCCCGGAGGAAGAAATGGGGAGGAACATATAGGAGATGACTAAATGGTGTCTGCATCCAGGCATCTCACTCTGCTCGATATGGAATGAGCTCAGCAGTGTCCTTTCTGCTGGAATATAAAGAAGTGACACGAGATAGGGCCAGCACTCCATTTAAAACTTAATTTCTTACTCATTGTTCTGCAAGTGTTTTAGCTCTTCTGGTCAGGCTGTAATCAGGTTATGACATTATTGGAACTGGACATTTTTCTCCCAGTGCTTTGTCTCAAAAGCAGTGAACAGAGACACAGTTCCCTTTTTCCTTGGAGATTTGTTGCTGTGTTGGGTTGTTTGTTGTTTTTTTTGTTTGCTTGGGGTTGTGGTTTTTCCTTCTAATGATTGAGCAAATCACTGCAGCACTCCAGAATTTCACAGGAAAATTCAAAGCTCTGTCCTGTCTGGTTTGGCTTTGCTCACATTTGATTGTCTGCTGAGTCCCTCCTAAAGCATGGAGCTGTTTGCATCCCTGAGGCTTCTGCTGTTGATTCCAGGGGGAACAAGAGGAGATCCATGGTAGGTATTGCAGCCAGGGCTGAGCATCCTCCCAGCTCTGCTTGCAGCATCCTGCCCACGAGGTGATTCCTGCCACCCAAATGTATTTTGGTGCATGCAAAAAGCTGTTGGGTTTTTAACAAGTTCTCTAAATTCATTTTCTGTTTGCACAGCTTGGCTTGGAAATCTGTTATTTTGGGTTTTCTAAATATTTAGAAATCTTTCTCAGTGTTTATTAAATCTTCCCTTTAAAAGTCCAAAGCCTGAAGCCTGCCCCACACCGAGTGGTCCCACACTGGGAAGGGGGCAGGAGACAACAGGATTTTTCCATCTGTAATTCCCATAATTACCTTGTCATTCCTTTCAGGAGTCTTTCTATGGTGTTTTTGTGTAGGATATGACTTATGGCAAGCATATCTCTCTCAGTAACTATGAGAGCCCTCACTCCCAGCATTTGAACCAGGACTGGTATTTTTACAGCTGTTTTGTGAGCCAAAACCCCTTGCAGCTGCTGAGGTGGTGGCAGAATAAAGACAAGACAGTTCCTGTCCCTCCTCCCAAGCCCAGCAGCCCCAGAGAGCTGTTGAGTATTTGCTGATTTTGGGGATGTGCAGCTCAGGCCATCACAAAGCTCTCATAAACTATGCATTGCCCTCTCCAGGGGAGATGGGAGAGGAGGCTGTGGAATGGAAACCCATTTGTGCAATAAATTGTTAAGCAGTCAAACTGTTAAATGAACACTTATTAGAGGGGTAGGATGAAGCATGAGTCACCAAACAGCAAAATACACATTAGCACAGCAAACCCTGTGCAGTAAATGGAGAGCCAAGAGCCAAAGCAAAGCAAAGGTTCCAGTGTGAGCCAACCCTCAGGCCCTGCAGCTTCCAGTCCTCTCAGCCCCTTTTCCAGCACAGGATCTGCTCCTGGTCCTTTGGGGAGCTCCAAAGTGCCACCTGTGCCAGCTCCAGGTGCTTGTCCCTTTGGATGCTGTATCATTCCCTGTCCCTGTGCTGTGGCCTCAGCTGTGCCCTCACTTCCCATCACCCCTGCACCTTTCTCCACCAGAATATCCCACAAAGAGCCACCTGATTTTCCCAGTAATCCTGCCTTGCTCTCCACGATGGTCTGAGAGTGTCAGGCCTCGCTGGACAGTGATGGGGTTGGGTGTTTGATGTTCACAGAGTGCCTTAGGGGATATGGGCAGAAAAAGAGGGCCAGGGAAAAAAAGAAACAAACCCAAAGGGGATTTTGGCTGGGGGAGGATCTCAGTGATCAGTGGAGACTCCCTGGAGCATCCCCATGGGATCAGCTCCAGTGGCTGCCCCCAGAGGAAGGAGGGTTGTGGCCAGGTCCCTGGCAATGCTGGGAACACTTAGTCCTCCTTGAAGGATATATCCTAATTTGTGGTATGAAAAGATTAGCTTCCCTTCCATTCCTAGCCTGCTGTCTCCCCACCATGGATAATATATAAAACAGTAGACTTTTATTCATTAACATTTATGGGAAAATGTTAATATTAAACTGTAAGTGAAAAGCCCCATCTTATTGAATTCTTCTGCTGTGTTATTGGGAGCCTAATTTCATTTTGCATTCAAATAAAAACCAGATGACGTTCAGGACGGTCAGGCAAGCATTCTGTAAGTGAGAATTTATCTTGTGATCTGGGTAAACAATGTCTCATCATTTAACAGTTATTATAAATAATGGGGTTTTAAGCACTTTGCTGGGAGTTCATATTGGCTCCACACGGGTTGCACTAAGGGAGGGAGAATTTCAGTGACATCTTCCAGGCATCCGGTGAGGGAGGAATCACATCCTGAGCTCGCTTCTCAAGCTGCAGTTTTCATCCTCCTCTGGTTATTATTGCTCAATGTTGTGTGCACCATCCACTGACCAAAAAAAAAAAAAAAAAAAACCAAAAAAAAAAACTAAGAGGAAGGAAAATGACAAATTGGTTGGAAGCTTTTTGAAAACGAATAAACCCTGTTTGCAGCTTCCCCGTGAAAGGGGAAAGTGTTCAGCTCCCCTGCAGAGGTTCCTGCAGGTAGCTGAGCCTCCAAAAGGGAGATTATTCCAGTAAAAATGGGGCTGTGTAAAAGTTGGGCGTTCACAGAGAGTGAAAAAGATGTTGAGGCAAAACATAAAGACAAAAAGATCATAAAGCAGCTGCTTTTTTCTGTGTTTCTGCTGGTGCCCTCTGAAATGCCATCACTGGTGGTTTTGTGCTTGGAAATGCATGAGGTAGTTTATAAAAAGAATAAAAACTGCTTTAAAAAGGTAAATAGCTTTTTTCCCCCACTGCTGTTGCTTCTATTCTGCTTTTCAGTGCTGTCCTTTCACTGAGGTGGCAGGATTTGGGACTTGATGATCTTGAAGGTCTCTTCCAACCCAGTGATTCTGTGAAATTCTGTGAACTTTGGTGCTCTCTGGCTTTGCCTCGTGTTCCTCAGACCCCTCCAAGGCATTTCCCAACCACAGGCAGGGAGCAACTCCTCCATCAGACAGGGGGTGAATTTTAGGAGCAATTATGTGCTGTTGTGGAAAAATCCTGAATTTGGGAGCTCCTGGTGCTGGCTGGTGCCATGTCACCTCCCTGAGTCCACTCAGAACATGAACTGCCTACTTCCTTTTTCTGTGTGACCCATTTAATCCCATTTTCCAGAAAGCTAAAACACCCTCTTCTTTTATTTATTTATTTATATTGGATATTTATTTGTTGTTCCCTTGGTCAGTGACTTTTCAGGAACTGCCCAACACATGAACTCTGTGTTTACACCAAAACTTGATGGGGTTGTGAAGGACAAAGGGTCAGGATCACTTCTGTGACTCCTTCCAAGGATGTTTTTCTGGGAAGGCTGCAGGCAGGAAGGTGCTGGATCAGCAGCCAGGACCTGTCCTGCTGCCTCTGCTCCAGCTCAGTGGCATAACAGGATCCAGGAGCCAGAGGGGCTGGGGATGGAGAGCCCTGGTTGGGCTGAGGGGGATGGAAATTGTGGCATTTTCCTAAAAAGATTCCAGTGCCCTGTGTTGTGGAGGGTGCTTGGACGTGTTGCTGTGCTGGAATCCTCCTCAGGCAGAGCACAGCATTCCCAAGGGTGGCATCTCCCATCTATTCCCACTATTCCTGCTGGGTGCTGCCACCTTGTCAGGTGGAAATGACATTTGGAAGCACAAATCAAGAGACAAATCAACCTTGCAGCCTCTTTCCCTCATCTGCAGCAGTGGGAGGTGAATTGTGCAGGGACAGGTCCCTAATCTGAAATTTTGGAGGTGTTTTTTTGCCTCCACTCAGGGCTGCTTTTATCCACACCCTTTGGAAAAAAAAAATCTGTTGATTATATCATGCCAGGAGTGTGTTGTATCTTTGGTTAATCTTTTGGAAATGTGGCAAAACGTGAGCAGAAAATCTGCAGGAGAGCACAGCACGAGGAGCAGGTGGTTTGTGTGAACTTCAGTGCCAGGTGCCCAAATACAGAGCAGAATCATGATTGAAATTGCCTTTTCTGGGGGATGTGACCAGAGGAATGCCTTGGTTTGCCATTAGGTCTTCGAGATTTCACACAGGGTTGCCTTCCACCAGCTCCTCCACACGTTTGCAACAGTGCAGCTCCAAAGATGGAGTGTAATAGAATCAATGCTTGGAACAATTTTTTAAAATACGACTTTCAAAAAGCAAAAACGTTGAGTTTACTATTTCCAGCTGAATTCTGGTTCCAGGAGCACAAATGTGAATTGCTGTGTTCAACAGCTCCCTTAACAAAGGGACAAATTAAGCTTTGAATGTCATTTTTATCAAGGCCTTTTCATATTTATGTCCAACATCAGAATTTGGAGCTGTATAAATAAGAGAGAGCGTATTGAGAGCCTCAAGGAGCCCTACAAGAGTGAGCCCACGAGGCTGGGCTGTTGTTTTTCCAGGCTGGGTTGATACTCAGTCAAGGTAGAGCTGTGATTTTAAGGGAATGACTGCGAGCTCTGAGTGCTTTGTAAAATCAGGGCCGTGTTTACAAAACTGGGTCTGCTTGAAGCAGCCATGTCAACATCATCTTTAAAATAATTGAGTGAACAGACTGAATAAATTGCATTCGGAACTGGGATGATTTGGATGGGGTTTGGAGCTCCTCAGTGACACTGAACCACTGCCAGGGGAGTGGGAGGAGGAGGCTGGTGCTGATCTCCACCTGAGCTCTCCCAGCTCGAGAGCCTTGAACTGTTTAGATGAGCAGCCAGGGCTGAGCCTGTGGTGACATCATTTCGTGAGCTTCAACCCAGCTCTCCTGATTTGGACCAGCTGAGCATCTGCTCCCCCCCCCACCAAAAAAAAACTTTTTAACTTTTCCTTTGAATCAAACCCAAATTCCAGTCTGGTCTAGCTTCCTCCTCAGCATCAATCTGCACCAGGGGAACAGCCCAGAGCCTCTCACTGGCCCGAAAGGCCACTTTGTGTCAGAAGTGCTAGAAGTTGTGCCAGAATGGCTTTGCTTTGTAATATTATACTTCTGAAATGATCCTGGCGGTGTGTTTGTGTCAGCAGCACAGAGAGCACATGTGTGAGATGCACAGAGGCTCACTGAGCTCTGCAGTCCAGCCCAGGCCTTGTCTTCCTACCTGAGGGGCTTCAAGGGGGCCAGAAGCTGAGCTGGCATCACAGGGAGGATAGAATTAGGTCTTGGATGGGAAAGGAGCTGAAATTCGGAGGCTCAAGTGTGAAAGCCTCATGCAGAGTGTCAGCAGTCACTGCCCAGACCCTGAGGTTATCACCAGGTCTGTGGGTTTGACCTCCAGGCAGCTTTTCCTTACCCAGTTTTTTTGCTGGGATGGTTTGGCTCAGCCCAAGGAGGAGGAGGAGGAGGAGGGACCCCAGCACTCCCTGAGGGCTCCTGGCCATCCCTGTCCTTGCTGCAGCCACCTCTGGGACAGGACCTGTGTCCTGAGGCTCGAGTGGCTGCAGCTCTGGAGGGCAGGGGATGCTCAGATCCACACCTGCTCTGCACAGAAGATGTTCCAGGAATGGGAGCATTGCATTTCTGAGCAACATCCCCCGAGTTCAGTGGGTGCAGGACGTGGTAGGTGTCATAAACATGCATTTTACTTAGAATTGGTAATTTCCTTCGTGGAGCAGAGGCTGACAGAGGGGTCAGTGTTGAGCAATCCGAGGCACTCCCATAACCCTGGGAATGAGAGACCAAACCCAGGAATTTTAATACAGTGTTTTCTCTGCAAATGCTTTTGGTCTGATATACACAGATGTGCTGCTTGCGTAACCAAAGATGCAAGATAGTCCTGCCTAAATGCATTTAAAAACTTGTCCACACACTCTGGCTGGCACAGGAAAGCTTGTATTCCACATAGGATATCTTACAGGAATTTGGAGTAGCAGCATAGTAAAACTTTCAGGATGGGGTAAGAGAGAATTCCTTTAAACCCAAGCAACCACCGCTGCATATTCACTGAAAAACCTCATCTGCAAACCTTGCACAGGAGCTGAAGGCTTGCAGGATGTGATGGGCTACAGAAATTATTTTCTATTTGACTGTCACAGAAATTATTTTCTATTTGGCTGCCATAGCTTTTGAAATTTCATGAAAATCACGCTGGCTAAAATCAGCAACTCATCCTCCTGAAGAGCCATTTATGTAGGAAAACATCCTAAACCTCTTTACAAAAATACACAGCTCTAGGAAACTTGAGATTATTCTTTTAAAAGCACTGGAAGTCATTGTGAAAGTGCCTATCTTGACGAATATTCTCCCTCTAAATGCCAGTCCTTTATCTGGTGCACTTTTAACCTTCCATAAAATTCTCAGAGTCAAGTCTGGCGAGATGCCAGAGTCTTGGGTCTCCTACTCCATGGGCTTGAGCCACATGGAGCTTTCTGGGTGCTCTTTTTAAAGGAGTGAACAACCTGTTCAGAAGTTCATGGAGGAAAATGTTTTGTCCTTTCCTCACCCAACTCTTTGTGCCTGAAGCAGACCTGGATATTTCTGTAAATCCAGGTGTCCTCCCTGTTCTGTAAGTGTTAAATTGTTTGGCATCTCCACAGTGAAATCGGGCACTCAAAATGAGATTTGGGGTCTCAGGGGGTCTCTGATGTTCAGAAGGCTCAGTCTTCACTCTCCTGGTTCTCCCCTGCCTCCTGTACCCTCCCCATCACCTTGCAGGATTCTGTTCCAGGATGCCAGCTTTCATCTCCAAGTGCATGGCACGAGCCAGCTCTGTGTGGATTCAGCACTGGAGTTATTGTAAGGTGGTTTGACAGTGACTAATATTTTACATAGGCCACTGAATCCTGATTTCACACAAGTTGCTCAGGCAGTGTTTCCCAGTCTTCTTTACTTGCAAATTTAATGGGGGTGCTGTTGTGGTGTCTCGACATCTCTCAGGTAGTGACAGGATGAGACAGATTTAACACAAGGATTGATTTTCAGTGTTCAGATGCCGTAGTTTTAAATTTTTTTTATTTAGTAATTTTAAAAGAGTTTAAAATCTCTTTCCTGAAACTGCTGAGTTGATAAAAAAGGAAAAAGGAGCATTTCTGAGGAGCAGGTCTGTCACAGCCACGCAGAGCACAGCAGGAAGTTGGTCCCACTGTGCTGGGTGTCAGTGCAGGTGAACAGGCACAAGGCTTGGGGCAGAGAGCAGCTTGAATTGATTTTTAAACATTAGCATAATGAGCTGAAATTGTAATCATAGCAATGGGGACTGACTTTTTGCCTGTGCTCCCTTTGGAAAGGAGCAGCACTCATTTAGCCAGAAATTTCAGCCGTCTCAAATCAAAACCAACTTGGGGAAATTAAGATTTTTAATGAGGACTCGGTGCTTTCGTTTCACTGCAAGTTAACATTGAGGACTTCTGTTCATCCAAATCCCCAAAAGCACAGGTTCCCCTGGGGTGCAGTGCCCCCCTGTGCCCTCCCCGCTGGCAAATCCCCGGAGCTGCCAGCGGGGCTGGAGCCCCTCGCTCCAAGCAGCAGCCAGGGGTGCTGGAGATGGATTATAATTAGAGCTCCCTCGTTAGCATAATTGCATTTCATAAAAAGAAGGAAAAAAAAAAGGGGGAAATACTCGAAAAACCTCCCAAGTGCAGTAGCAGCGACGTGATTTCCAAGCATCCTGATATTTCTGCATTTGGGTTTGGTTTCCAAATTCACGTTGGCCTTTGAGCTCTTCTCCACCTCGTGTGCCCTGGGTATCAGTGGTGATGCTCAGAGTGAGTGTTCCTGCAGAAGCAGTGCCAAAAGCACCCAGCAGAGTTTGGGATGTTGTCTAAACCCTGAAAGATGGAGCGTTTCCCTGTACAAGTGCCTGCTCCTCCTCAGGGGGAGCACATCCCGCTCCCTTCAGCAGCAATCAGTGAAATTAAAATGTTTAACTCACCCATTCACTGGGGAGCCTTGTGTAAATTACAAACAGTTTAAGAGATCCTCAAGACTTCCATTGTGTTAATACAAATTGCCTTTTAGCGTTCCCTTTAAATAGGGCCCTTTTGAGTGAGAATCCAGATGGCAGAAGCTCCATAATTATTATTCATTACAGTTAATAAGTAACACTCGGGAAGCCCCAGTCGGTTCTGCGAGTCCCCCGCGATGGGCATTGTGTAAATGTAAGGGTGAAAAAATAGTCCTTGCCACAGAATCTGTCAGGATTTCAGTCAAAGACAAGGAGCCATGAAGGGCCCTTATGTGTGCCTGCCCCAGATCATGGACCAGGCTGGCATTCCCAGAGCTCTCTCCGCAGGGAATCTCCTCCAGAAGGGAAGGGAATTGTCTTTGATTTTAAAATGAGGCTTGAATTTTTGCCTTTTAGCTGTGTGTTCAGCGTGGATGGGGAGAGGTGGGTTTGGTGGGCAGCACCTCGTGTCTCTCCCCCAGCCTTGGGAAATGCCTGTCCCAAATCCCGGTTTCGGGAAGGGGCCGAGCGCGTTCCCGCGTTCGTGGCGCCCTCGGCGCACGGCAGAGCCTGAAAAGTTCCCCAAAATAATTGCTGTGAATGACAGAAATGAAATCGAGGAGATTCGAGCTCTGCTGGCCATTACCCCACTTCCTGCATTCCTACTTGTTAATTGTCTAATTCCTAACGAGTCTTCGGGGCGTCTGATGGACTTTCTGATGCATGCTCACTCCGACGCTTCCTTCCCTCCCCTCCCTGGCCTCATCCCTCGCCAGAGACCTTGTTCCTTTAAAAATGCCATCCTTAAAAATCAGAAATACTCAGCCCAGCAAAAGGAAAAGGGAACTTGACATTAGTTGAGCTTGAAAGGCTTGGTGCTGTGAAAAGTGACTGACGTGTGAAAAGAGGCTACAATTAGTTCTTTCCCCGAGCACTCTCCCATTCAGTCCAGGGTCACTCCTTCAGCGAGCTGCGGCTTTGAGGGTAATGTGTTGTGACAGTTTGAGATGATGAAGAATAATTCTTGTATTCAGAGTTGCTGCCGCTTCCCCGCTGCCCTGACACATCAGGCTGCTGTCATTGTATCAGTTATCCCCGAGCCCGAGCCCGGGCAGCCCCTCCGTAGGTAAGAGGAAAGGGTCAGCTCTTCCAGCAAATCGTTTGGGGAGGATATTTAGAAACTGTGCTCGAGAGGGGAAGGCAAACAGAGAGAAAGGAAAAACCATTAGAAGGAATAATAATGCACTGGAGAGGAGATTTTTGAGTGGACATAAAGGAGGTACCAAGGGTTTCGAGTGGACCACTAGAGGAGAGCACGGCTAAGAAAGGCAGCATAATTTATGAGTGTTCCAGGCAAAAGAGGGCTATATAGATTTTCTTCAGGCATTGAATTAATGTGCCCTATAAAATGGTTTCACATTTAGGCTTGGCAGGGCTTTGTACCTTGCTGGGTTTGATGGGGTCCTTCGACAGTTCCTGGAGCTTTCTGGAATGGAGGGGGCAGCTGGACCCTGAGCAGCCCCAGACCTGCAGACCCCGGGCTGTCCCCAGAGCAGCTCCTCCTCTTCCTCCTCCTCCTCCTCCCTCCACCTTGGCAGCCAGCTCAGGGAGAGCAGAGGGACGAGGGACAGGACAGGCTGGCAGTCAGGAATATCCTCACAAAGCAATGTTTCCTGGGAGGTTTCATTTTCAGCTCCTCACACCACAGGAGGGCTGCGGGCAAGCAGGGAGCAGCCAACATCTGCTCCCAGCTCCTCTGATGCCCCATTGCTGTCCCAATGTTCCCAAGGGCCCAGAGAGGGGGTGGCTACCCTGGGGTGGGCCAGGCACTCAGGATGGCCACTCGCCATCCCACGCCAGCAGCCACAAGGATTTTCACTGCTGCTGCTGCCTCCACCACGGTGGAAAGTGTGTGTGCCCTGAAAATCCCGTTACTCTGGGACCCTGGGTGATGCCAGCGGTGCCCATTACTGTTACTGTCAAAAGCTGTTCCCAGCTCCCCTGAAGTGACTTTCTCCTCATGGCTTCAGCAGATGTTCCAGCTCCTTCGTCTTTTTTTCCTTTTTTTTTTTTTTTTTTTTTAGGGCAGGCAGGACTTTGTGATTCGTTTCCTCCGGGGACATGGGCAGGTTTTAGTATTTACGTTTCCAGTATTAGCATTTATTTGTATTTGTGTTTGTTTTTCACGGGCTTCTGAAAGCCTCAGGGAGCCATTTATGGGGCCAAAATAATGCAAGTGCTGGTCTTCTCACAGTATTTCATTTCCTTGATGGTGGAAACGCTACGAGAAGAGCAGGTCTCATGTTATTTTGACCCCATAAATAGCTCCCAGAGGCCCCTTTCTTCCTTCTCCCACCCACTCCCCCCCAAATCAAATATTTAGGTTTCTGCAAAGCCTGACTTCTCAACCCTGGTTATCTTGCTTCAGCAGAAGCAAATTGCAGTTATTACAAAATAGCCAGAGAGTCTATAAGGCCGAATGGGTTTTATATGATGCACAATTTGTTGGCTACTGTACAAGTTCATTAAAGTGTATCATAAGAGGTTGTTTTACTGGTACATTTAAGGAAGTTAATACATCTCGACAGTGTATGCATGGGGGAATGCAGATACAATAACCCTCAGACTGGCTGGGGCCGAGTCCATTGCTGGCGTGAACGGAATCGCTGCCTGGGCAGCCCTGGAGTGCTGCTGATCCCTGATCCTGCTGCTCTGGGCTCTCCTGCCACCCAGTCCCATCTTTCCATGGGGGTTTGCTGCTGTTTTGTGGTTTTCAGCCTGTTCCCAGCACAGTGGTGTGGCCAGTTGTGTGATGTGTCTTTTTAGCTTCAGCTTTAGTTCCAGCTCCTCCAGCTGTGCCACAGGGGCTCTCAAGTCCCATCCTGATGTGGTTTTAGGGACCTGACACCCAACAGCCCCCCCCCCCCCATGCAGCTCCTGCTGCACTTGTTTGGTCTGTCCAGATCTGTGAGAAATTGCCCTGCAGTTTGCCCTGTGTGACAGGAAGGGTGTCCCCATGTCCCTGAGCCATTCCCAGTCCTGTCCATGCTTCCCATGGGAATCTCACTGCTGTCCCTCTGCCGTGCCCTGCTCCGCTCTGAGGGCCGCGAGGAAGAATAATACCATACACTGGGATTTTTTTATTAATTAATTGACTTTTTATTCATGAAACAGGCCAGTTTTGGAAATGATGTGCTGCCTGTGGTGCTGGGGGTCAGCAGGGTGGGCAGGCAGTCCCTGGTGACCATGTCATGGCTAATTGCCCCCCTCGTGTGACCCAGCCGTGCTCGAGAGCCAGCCCAGGGTGAGGGCAAGAGCCCAATTTCCTGAGCACAGCAGCAGCCCCGGCACTTTTACAGAGCTTCCTCGGGTATCAGAATACACTCACTGCTCCTCTGCCTGGCTGATAATTAGTTCCAGAGAGAGCTGGGCTGTGTGAGAGCACCCGGATTCGTATTCCACAGGGAATGTGTGCCCGGGGATGGCAGCTGGGATGTGGGAGCTCCCCGGGTTTCAGCTGACACCCCCTGAACACAGAGCGGGCTGGAAAATCCCCTCCGGTCCCTCTGCACCTCCTGTGCCCTCTCTTTTGCCCCTCCCCTTCAGGAATTGTCGGGTTTTCCTGCCTGGCAGCAGCAAGGGGAGCTCAGGACAGCCACGCTGGGAGCTGTGGGACACAGCCAGGATGGGTCTCCATCCATCCATCCATCCATCCATCCATCCATCCATCCATCCATCCATCCATCCCTCCCTCCCTCCATCCATCCAGGCCCCGTGCCCACCGCGCTGCATCCCTGATTCCTGCTCCCTGCTTTTTCCCTGGCTGGCATCAGTCTCTGCAGTGCCACCCCCTGGCAGGTCCCGCGGAGGTGACAGGAGCTGCAGAAATCCTGCAGAGCCCAGAAGAGCCCAGATCTCCCCAAAATCCCACCCGGACAGGGCGCACAGTCTCACACCAGGGACCGAGGGACAGGCAGGAGCTCCCTCAGGAGCAGGAGCAGCCACGCAGGAGCCACAGGAAAACAAAACTCCTCTCTCTGTCCCTCTGCCTTGTTTTGCTGGAAACATTTTGCCTGGAGATCAATTTTAGCTGGAAAAGAGAGTGGAATCACCCCAGGAGGAGCCACGCCAGGGTTTGGGGGAGCCCAGAGATGCTGCCCAGCGCCCCCAGCTCTGACGTGGGACCTTTAAGCAAAGCCAGCTGTGTGCTGAGGGAGATAAAAGCCCCAAATCAGACAGGATAAGCACAGTATTAGTGTGGGATACGCCACTCATTTCTGATTTAAATTACTGTTTTTACTTCCTGGACTCATGGGAGAGTAAGGATGTGAGGAAAATGAAGAGGTTTAGACATGGACATTCCTTCACCAAATACTGGCAAGAAACGGTGATGAATAGAGCTGAGGTCATTAGCAGCGCTGCTTTCAGGGTGATCAGCTTCCTGCTGATTTGTTTCCTTGTATCCTGGGCAGATTATCTCCATTGCAGGTTACCTCCTCCAGGATGAGGGATTAAATCCCACAGCCCTCACTGCTAGGTGTGTGCTGGCCCTGCAGTGCCCAGGGGCTGAGGGGAGCAGGGCAGTGCCAGAGGATGCTGGGGTGGGATGCTTTTTGTTTTGACCCCATTGTCCTTTTTTAGGGAAAAGCTGACTTTTTGCTGTTCCCTAAACTTTGTGTATAGATCTGCTCTTATCACAGAGTCCCAGTGCAGCCTAAGACCTGCTGTGGTGTTTGCAGGAGGTTAAATATCCCAGGTGAGGCCGTGGCAGTGGTGGAGGTGCAGGAATATTTAGCAGAGAGCAGAGCAGGCACTGCTCCTCCAGCCCAGCCAAGTCTTACACAGAACCAGAGAAAGGTTTGGCTTGGAAGGGACCTTAAAGCCCATCCCATTCCACCCCTGCCACGGGCAGGGACATCTCCCACTATCCCAGGTTGCTCCAAGCCCATCCATCCTGGCCTTGAGGATTTCCAGGGATGGGGCAGCCACAGCTTCTCTGTTCCAGTGTCTCACCGCCCTCACAGGGAACCATCTTTTCCCATATCCCATCTAAACCCCTTTTCCAATTTAAAGCCATTCCTCCTTGTCCTGTCACTCCCTGCCTTTATAAAAAGTCCTTCTCCAGCTCTCCTGTGGCCCCTCCAGGTCCTCTTTCCCCCTTGGCAGCAGAGGAATTTGCCCAAAACTCCTGTCCCCATCCCGTCCCCTCCAGCCCAGGCTGCTCAGACAAAGTCGTGCTCAGGGTCACACATCACAACTCCAGAGAATATTTCTTGTCTCCTGTCACCACTGTCACTCTGGGGGAGGATTCCTGTGCCACCCCTGGGGCTCTGCCTCATGTCCCTGCTGCGTGCCACCGCTGAGTGCTGCCAGGGGGATGCTGCACGTGGCCACCGAGTCAACTGCAGGGTTCAAGTGGCTCACAGAGAGGCCACGGCTGGAAACGATGCCCTGCACACACAAAAATCCTCCTGTGTGCAGATTAGGGAGCACTAGAGGCTTTGGGAGGTCAGACAGGGGAGATGTCTGGGTGGGTGTGACCAGGAGAGGGACAGCCACAGCCAGGCTGCTTTCCTCTTTTGCTTTGAGGCACGGCTTAGGAAAGGGGATATTTTCTTTTTGCCTTGAAAAAGCAGAGTTATTTATGTCCATTTGGGCAGGAGAAAGGGCTGTGGAAAGTCCCTGGTGTTCCCAAGGTGGGGAATGGCAGTGGTTATGCACTGCTGCTGCACACTCTGCCAATCCCCCTTCCCAGCATGGTTGGCAGGGAACATTTTCCAACATCTGCAGCCGTCCCCTTCATCCCCTGCTCAGTTCAGCCATGAGATCCCCAGTGTGGAACCCTGACATGTCCTGAGTAAGCAGCCCCAGCCCCAGGGAAGGGCACAGGTAAAGTCTCCATCTTTGGCTCAGTGAGCTGTGAGCCCAGCTGGAGAGCAGCACACCCAGGAGCTGGCGTTCCTCGGGAGCGATTCCCAAACCAGCCCAGAAAAGAAAGGCGATGAGCAAACCTTAGAGCAACGCACCCACAAAGGGATTTGCCAGCAAAGCACCTGGGGGTTTATCCCAAACACTAACCAGGCCCTGCTCTCTCTCCCTTGCAGAGCTTCAGCGAGAGGGAAGCATAGAGACGCTCAGTAACAGCTCGGGCTCCACCAGCGGCAGCATCCCCCGCAACTTCGACGGCTACCGGTCCCCCCTCCCGACCAACGAGAACCAGCCCCTGAGCCTGTTCCCCACGGGATTCCCCTGAACGAGCCACCCATCAGGGACACATCCAGGCAGGGAAAAGCCACCTCTGCCCCAAACAATCCCGCTGTGTCTGTCACCTGCCAGCTCCCAGCGGAGGCGCGGGGTGGTTCTCGTTACCCTGGTGAATATTGACAACTCTTAAACCTTCCTGAAACGTACTCGTGAAATCTTGACTCTTGTGTTCCTGTGCAACACGAAGAGGCTCCATCTTCGCTCCTGAGAGCTCTGCGGCTTCTTTTCTCGCTGTCTTCAGGAAAGAGGTTGGGTGAGGAGGGATATTCCTAAGCCATCTTGGGTCAAGCACGTGGTTTCACATCTCCGAAACTCAGAGGAGCTCTCGCCGTCTGTGCAAGTGCCGAGCATTAATGGATGAACTGGAGAGACTGGAAACTGGAGGACTTTCTGTGGACAGGGTGGATGATGTTGTTCCTTCCTTGTCGCGTCTCCTTGCTGCCCTTCTTCCCCTCTGACACTCATCGATGCCAGGAGTATTACAAATGGAAATGTTTCTTTTTTGTTCTTTGGAAGAATTCTTTCTCTCTCTCTCTCTCTCTCTCTCGCTCCGGTTTTCTTCTAGTCATGTATTTTAGGAACGTACTTAATTGACTAATTGCAGTCACGGATTTCTCTTATTTGGTTATAGAAGTTGTTCATTGGAACTCAGATATCTGTCCAGAAATGCATGTGTCATTGAATAAATCTAAGTTAAACAAGAAACTGCTTAAATGGCAATGTTCATGGAGTGTTACTGGGCTGACTGTGGGCTTTGTGTATCTCCCTGGACCAGGCTCTGTGTGTATTTACTGACTTGAGGGCTTTAATTAAAGCCATCAGTGGCGGTTCTGCAGCCAGTCTAGCATGGTTTTGTCTCCCCATTTCCTTGTCCTCATGTGCACAGGCAGGATTTTTTAAAAACAAGGTATTTAAGTGTTCCTTGCACCCTCTTGGCACCTCAGAAAACCAACACCCAGCTCCCTGCTTTGGTCGAGGCCCTGCTTCTTCATCCTGCTGATTTCAGTGGGACAAGGACCAGGTGCTGGAGGCAGAGGCTCCCATTTCCATTTATTCTGTTGTAGGATCATGGATCAGAGGCTTTGCAGAGCAGCCTGAACCTCTGCACCCTTCAGAACGTGCACAGTCAGAGCTAGAACCCTGCTGATAAAACAGTCCTGGGCTCACACATCATAACCACACAAATTCCTTCATCTCAGCCAACTTGTGTCTGGGAGCAGAGTGAGATGGGACTGTCAGCTTATGAAATTTCCTTCCCACTACTTGTTTTTAATAGAAGCCGTTTGAGTCATGGCAGGGAGAGGAAACTATCGAAACCCACAAATCTTACAGCTCCAGCCAGCCACACCAAGGGATGCAGAACCAACCACCCTCTTCCTACTCCATCCCCAAACACCCAGTTCAGTCCTGGGCTTGGTTTGGGTTTTGTTTTGTTGGGTTTTTTTTTCTTTTTTGCTTTTAACTGTAACGCAGCCACTCAGTTTTGTTTTCTTCAGGCTTGGAAACCGCTAATAAAAAAGCGAGAGTTTACAGCAATAATTTCAGTTTCTTGCTTGGTTTTCAGTCAGTCTCTTCTCAAGCAAAAAAAATAACTTCCTTGGGATGAAATCAGAGGAGAGTTTTGCCTCTAAGTAAGTACTTGCAGCTCTGGCCCGCTGGCTATATCTGCTGTAATGTTATGTTCCTTTTTGTCTGTAAAATAAAGGCTTGGAGTAGAGGGTTGAGGGCAGGACTGGCACCACTGACAAATGGGACCGCAGGGTCAAGTCAGTCCACACCAGTCAGGGTTTTTAACACAGTTCAAGCCAAGGTCAGCTCCAAAAGTTCAAACAAAATCCAGATTAACACATACAGAAGGGATTGTGTTGTCACCGTGATGCTTGTTTCCTTTCAGGCTGTCCAAGGAGCGGGGTAAGGGACAAAGTTCTGGCGGAGGAAGGAAGGAGACTCTTCTTTCTCCCTCCTGCCTGGGACAGCCTGGCTGGGTCTGACTGAGCACACAAAGCAGGATAGCACACAACACACAGTGGTGTCATTGCAAATGTATTTGTTGTTGGCAGGCATTAAATCACTTTTTATAAGTGCTGCAATATGGCCATGTGGAAATTCCCAGTCTGCAAGAAGCTCCTTTGAATCAGGATGTTTTGTTTAAAGTAGGGGGGGGGAGGGAAGAGAGATTCAAAAAAACCCTACAAACTGGGGCTGTACCAAAATATTTTCAGTCTGGTTCATTGAAAAGAATGTCCTAAATTCCCTGCTGTTGATAGCCCCGTAGCCAAACTGTTAAGAAAGCCTAGAGCCTAAAAAAAAATAAGCATTGCTATGAGGTGGCTAATTTAACTTTAATTTGATACTTTCACAGATGACCCAGCAGAAAAACCACTGAGTTCCAGCTCTTCTGTGAGCCAGAGAAAACTGAGTGTGTTGCAGTGATGACTGGGTAGGATCTGATTCATTGATAACTCCACGGGGTCTGAATTATCGCTAACTCTAAGGTCTGTAGGGTCTGATTTAATGATAATTTTTATAGGATTTGGTGCAATAATAACTCTGTAGGGTGTGATTCATCTGTAGCTCTATTTGATGCAGCACATCCCTGCAATGTGTTCCTCACTCACACCGCACTCCTGCTGCCACCCATGGCCCTAAAAGCCCCCAATTTCAGCTGGGTGCCAGGTGCTCTCGTGCCACGCCACCCATCCTCCTCCTCACCCTCAGCAGCCACATGAGAACTCATTTTCAGGCCCCGGGAGGGAATATTTCTGCTCCTTGATGAGTCTAGAAGCTGCTCTTAAGGGAGATTCACCCCTGACTTTAACACAACCAGGTTTTCAGCCTAGCAACTCGATCCAAACCCCACTTAAAAATAACCAGAGGCTCGTGGTCTTTGCAGGATTTCGGGAAACTCTCCAGGTGAGTTTCTGACACTCCAGGTTCTCCAGCACAGCAGCTGGCGGCCCAGCAAGAATGTTGTGCCATGATATAAACCAAAGAGGCCGAGAGACACGGGGACTTGCAGGTTTTTAAACTGTTTCCAGTAGTCGTAAGCAGAGGGCTCCTGCTGAGTTCAAAAGGCAAAACGTCTCATTTAAAGCGGGCAGGACTGTATATCACTCTGGGCATAAAGTGGGGCTCTTCTATTAAAAGTTGAGTTCAGATTTCATGAATTAACATGAAATATTGCTTTCTTATCCTCCCCTGGTTTCTGTAATAAACACACGCGTGTAGCGGGCTTAAATCATGGCAGGGGGATGTTGGGCTGCTTGAAAAGGAGTGTGGAGTCAAAGGTTCTCCAAATGTGACAGCTTGGAGTTCAAATGAAATCAAACCTCAGGAGCAGCCCAGGGCCTGGGTGCAGCCATCGGGGTTTCCTGGGTTTGGTGGCTTTGCCGGGGATGCTGAACCCCAACCCAAGCAAACCCCATCCTGTCCCTCTGTGGGGACAGATTTTGGTTTGTCCTGCCCTGAGCAGCGTTCCCCACACCCAGAACATTTGCTGGGACAGGGCAAAGGACCGACCGAGAGCAAAACACAGCCAAGATCTCCATCCTCCTTCCTCAGCAGAGAGCCCGGAGCAGAGTTCGGCTGCTGTGAAATCCCTGAACGCTGCTCCCCGTCCTCTCCGGGGATAAATCCACGGTGCTCTCACCAGCGCTTCCTCAGTAAATTTTTGAGCATCCAAACCACGTCTGCGCCACGTCTCTGCATTTATTTTCTCACTCCTTCGCTCTCTGGCTTGTTGCTGTGCAGGGTAGGAAAGTTTGCGCCATTTCCTGTTGTCTTTCCCTTATGCTCCTGAGATATTGTAAAAATGTTCGGTATCCTCCAGTAGGTTGTAATCACTTCACCCTAATGTTTCACAGCTGCTAAGTGTAACTTTAAACCCAACCATTTGAGTGCTTACAATTAGCGAGTCAATGGGGCTGAGATCGGGGTTTTGTGATTGCAAAAAAAAGGAGAAAACGAAACTTCTTTTTTTTTTTTTTTACCCTGAGTTTTAATTGGATAAAACGGGAACAAAAGTTGTGGAGACGAGGGTTTTTTTTTTTTTTAATGCAATAAATGATTAGTGGCTTGTGTGCTAGGAAAAAAATAATTGAATCCACGGCTTGGCCTGTTTCACAGATGGAAAAGGCACCGGGACGAGCATTTGTCTGCGGCAGCGCCTGTCCCGGGGACTGCAGGAGCTCTCTCGGAGCTCACGGCTCCCCGAGAGCAGGGGCAGAGCTGCTGGGAACAGAATTGGGAAGAGACAAGAGGCTCAGCTGTGCCCCTCACCTGTCCCTGCCCCGGGCACAGCATCCCCTCTGTCCCCGCGGTGGGAAACCGTGGCACAGGGGCTGCTCCATCTCACGCCTTAATGGAATACCAGTGTAAATCTGGGCTCCAGAGCCCTCCCACCCCAACAGGCTGAGACTCCTCTGGCTGATGTCACCGGGTTTGTCCCCGCTCGGCCCCCGCCTCCGGCACGTGCTGGGGACAGGTTTCAATTATCCCCCAAAACGCCTTTACCCCGGTGGGAGCAAAGGGACACAGCGGGGTACGAGCCACCAAGCCCGGGCTGGAGCAGGGACATGGCAGGGGCGCTGCCTCCCTGTCCCCCCGGCTGCACCCGGGTCCTCCAACTCCGCCCATCCTGTCCCAGGTCGCTGCTGGACACGCCACTTGTCCCCGCGGCCTTTGGGACACGCGGCCACTCCCGGCTGTGCCTGGCATTGCCACTGTCCCATCGATTGCCACCCCATCCCTCCCTTCGCGATGTAATTCGAAGCTGTGCATCTGACAGTGAGTTCCCAGGCTGAATTTTTGCCTTTCTTGGGAATTTCTGCTGCAGGAAATTACGCTAAAATACTGAGAGCGGGGTCAGGGGCTTGCAGCATTCCCTGTCGCCTCCATCCCACCCCTGGGGGTGGGCACAGCACAGGGATGCTGCTCCCTGGCAGCCCAAGGAAAGCATTCCTGCCACCTGATCATAAATACTAATTAATAGCAAAGCCCTGGTCTGGATCAAGGAGGAGGCTCTGAATTTTCTTGGGAACTTTGCTGTCTGAAAGGTATCTGAAATATTCCCTAGCACTCAGCCTATCAGTGGGTCAATTATACGGTGAGCAGTCATACAAAGTTAATTTCTAATTTAATACAATGTTAAAAGGTTGTCAGGTTAAAATCTAATCTATAAATGAGACATGAAACGTCTCTTTAAAACAAGTGTTGTGAACCAGTCCTGGCTCAAAGCACAGGCTGCTGCTTCTTTTATAAGATACGATTATTTCCCAGTGAGGATTTACAATATTATTGCAGGACATTAATAAAAGTTGGTGCCACTGCCCGTGTGGCAGCTTGGTGCCAGCTGGGCATTAATCCCACTCCCATGCGGCCCTTCTCCCTCCGGACCCTTCTCTGGAGATTTGGGAAGTGTCAGCTCGTGGGGCCACGGGAAGAAGGATGGGGAGAGAACCGACTGTATTTTCATTTAAAAAAGTGAAAGTTGTGGGAGCAGGGGTGCCCTGATGTGTTCTGGAGGCAGCACAGCGTCTCTGCATCCCCCGAGGAGGAGGAGGAGGAGACTCCCCTGGGATGAGCCGCGGGTGGCAGGGTGGGAACGATGGGCGAGCACGTTCCTTCCTGAGCAACCTGGGGAGAGAGAGGACTTTGGCAAAGGGCTGCTGTGGGCTGGAGGTTGCGAGCCGCGTTCAGAGCAGCAGCTTCATTGAAGCAGAAAACCAGAGAGAGCACCTGCAGCCCGGGGTGGAGAGCTGGCCCTGTCCCCTGCTCCCCATCCCACCTTGCACCCATTCCAGGACTCCCAGTGGAAAGCCCGGGCACGTCTCTCTGCCTCTCCACCCACGCCAGGGTGCCCCCACTGCCGCCACCTCTCAAGGTACACTGAATTTTGCTCTTTTTGCTGTCGAAAGGGGAAAGTCCAGCTGTCATGTGGGAGTGATGCCATTGTCCTGCCCGGGTGACTGACCGGACTATGAGACTCCTGCTCCTGGTAGTCCACAGTGCCCGTGGGAGCTGGGCAGGATCAGGGCTGCCCTGGCCAGGCTCAACCAAAAAACCACCATGTGTCACCCTGCTGTGGGTCACCTGATCAGCTTTGGTGTCATGTGGGTTTATTTTCCAGGAGGAATCTCACCAAAGGCTTGGATCAGAAGCCTGAGCTCCTCTTTATGCCCCTAAAGCCCAGTAAGGGGGGCGTTTCCTGAAGACGACCGAGGTTTTGATGGGAGCAGGTGATCCCCACCAGAGCAGGGCCTGGAGGGGAATGTGAGGTAGTTCAGTGTAATACTGGAGCTGAAATGGAGGCAAGAGGTGATGTGCTGGTCTGAAGCTTCAAGAGATGCGTGGGCTCTCTGCTCCGGCCCTCCACTGGCCAGGGCTCTTTCCCTTCCTTTCCCTGGGTTTTCTGGTGAATTCTGCCGCTCTCTGTAATTGAGAAAAGCTGCTGCTGCACATCTGCACAGGCACTGTCCTCTCGGAGCGGCTGCCGGGGCCGTGAGTGCCGCGCTGCCGGTGCTTTGATGTGCGTGTGATTCACGGCTTGGCCGGGGCCGCCCCGCAGATGCTGCCCCTGGGTGGTGCGGGACGGGATGGGAAGGGACAGGACGGGACGGGACGGCATGGGATGGGATGAGGTGAGAGAGCACCTGCACAACTGTGCAAACAGCAGCCCCGTGTGTTAAACCCCCTGTGCCTCCTCAGCAGGGCACAGGGCGCGACCTCCCCGCTTCCACCTGCAGAGGAAAGGACCTGGAGGCACCCAGGGAGCCCGGCTCAGGTTCTTCCCTCATCCCAGCAGCACCTGAAGAGCAGCGCGATGGGGATGCCCACGCACGGGCCACCTTGCTGGAGCAAAGGGGAGGGAGCAGAGCCCCAGGCGGGCAGAGCCGCAGCCCGGGGAGCACAATCTGTGCCCTTAATCCCGCCGTGTCCTGCGCGCTCTCAAATCCCCTCCACTTCAATGAGCGCTTGTAGTGTCAGGCCCGCGCCGGGCGAGACGGCACGCGGGGCTGGCGGGGAGGATTTGCTCAAGAGGCACTGTTTTTAAGGTGAGATTTGAAGGGTGGAAGACAGATGGCAACTGGAGAGGACAAACGGATCAAGTGAAGGGTTTGTTTTCGGCGGTGGAGCGGGAAAACACAGGAGGGAATTACTGCTGCCTGCAAAATGGGGGCTGTTAATACCTGCAGCAGCTCCAGCTTTGCTCTCAGCCCGGTGAGCCGGGACCCTCCCGGGCACCACGGCGGAGGCAGCAGCGTGGTTTTTTCAGGGGAGATGAATTGATCCCAGCGTCACTTGGAGCGTCCCCAGACAAAGCTGGGAGAAGGGTTATTAGCCAGCCGGCGGCCCTGCCATTGTCCCCACTATCTTTTCTTCCCTTTCAGCCTCCCTCCCCGTGGCCCAGGTCTCAAAGACCATGTGTCAAGAGATTAGTGACCTGCGTGAAGGGCAATTGCTTGCTTTGTGCCGGCAGCCCGGCGTCGGGGCTGTTATTTACTTGTTATTTGGTGCTGCCTCCGTTGAGGTATCCATGGAAAACACGCCCTGGAGAGAAATCTGCCAGCACCGCAGAGCTCGTGTGGGCGAGGAGACTTGAAAAGAGGGGCTTGAGGGTGGCAGGTTTCAGCATGATGTCTGCCCATGCCCCAAATTCCCCAGGATGGTCAGTGAAGGAGCCCAGCATTTACAGAGAAGTGAGGAAAAATCTGTGCGGTGAGAAAATAGAGTGCAGTTCAGAGGTGCCCGGGAATGGGGCTGGATCCAGGGCTGAGATGAGGCCTTGCCCCAGAGCAGTTTGAGTTTTCAGACTGGTTTCAAGAATTGGAAGATGGGAAGAACCTGTCCTGCCTGCAGAGCCCGTGTTCCACCTCTCTGCCTCCGGCAAAGAGTGGCTTGGAGGAGCACTGGCTTTTGGAGGAAATGTAAATCAAGATTATGAGATTTGGCAGTGCTGGTGTAGATCAAATTTGTCCCCACGATGAAACACCCAGGAAAGGGACAGGTGCGATGAGAAGTGCTGCTCCTGCCCAGGACCAGCTCATGATTTATTCTGGCTGTTTCTATTCTCTCGCCAGTGAAACGCTCTCTCCTATGAACACGAGACGGTGATTTTCTGCAATTCCAAAAATCAAACCTAGACCAAAACCACAACTCACGTGACGTGGGAACAGCGGCGTCAGATCCTGCTTCAGATGTGATTCCAGACAAGCTCCCAGATCCCGTCTGGAGCAAACAGGCCAAGATGTGAGACCCTGTCGGCTCTGCCCACACAGGGCCGGCTCACTCATCCTTCCTTTGATCCTGGAACTTCTGCCAAGCTCCTGGCCCCGAACAGGGACAAAAGGATTCTGGGGATGCAAGGGGGACTGGGGACCAGGAGGGCTGAGTGACCCTGATGGGGCTGGGGGCTACCCTGCACCTTCCCCCTTCCAGAGGCAACGGGAGGGGACTGCACCCACCAGGAGCTGTTTGAAAAATAAAACTAAGAAGGGAGAGAAACCGAGATGTCCCCTGTCCTCGAGGATTTTGTTGCCCAAGTACAGACAGGGTCCCCTCCCAGAGGGGGACTTTGTGGGGGTGGCAGCTGGGGAGGTCGCACCGGGCGTGGAGCCCCTGTGATTTTTTTTCTCTGCTCCCAAAACCGGCGGTTCTGTCGCTTTTCCCCTGTTCCGCCAGGACGCCTCAGGCTGCGGGAGTCGGGCGGCCTCGTCCCGGCCGCTCCGGGCACTGTGCGGCCGAACGACCCCAAATCCTCGCTATTAACCCAGAGAGGAAGCGGGGCAGGGACCCCAACAGCATCAGTTCATCGAATAACGCCGTTTGCTGGAGCTGTTTAATTTAAGAGACCAACCCCGGCTCGCCCCTCCCGACACCGGCTTTGCTCGGGGGACGCGAGCGAGCAGCGGGACCCCGATTATCGATACGAGCCGACAGAGCCTCCGAGGGGGAATCGAGGGACCCGGGAGGGGCAGCGACACCGACCCCGGTGTCCGGGCTCCGGACGAGGAGCGCCCCGAGGGAGCGGAGGGGATCTGCGGCTCCGTTTCCCCGCAGAACCGAGCCGCGGTCACGCGTGGCGGCGGGCGGGGGGGGTGCTCGCCCCCGGCCCCATCCCATGACGGCGATGAGGCGGCGATAATGCCATTAGCCCGGGATTACGCGCCCGCGCCGGGATGTGACACACTTTCTCAAATGGAAGTTTTTTAAACAGAGGGATTTGCGTGATCCCCCACCGCGCCCCTCCATCCCCGCACCCGTTCCCGTCCCCATCCCCGGTGCCAGCCCGGCTTCCAGGCGGGTCCCCCCGCTCTGGCACGGCCCGGCCCGGGGCTCCCGTCTCCTTTTAAGGCAGCGGGCTCGGTGCGGGCTCGGCGCCGCGCCCCGACGTGCAGAGCCCCGGGGGCGCGGGGCTGGTGGGGGTCACTCAGCCCCCGCGCAGGGAGAAGGCGCCGTAACTTAAAAAAAATTAATAAAATAATTTAAAACTCAGTTAAGCCCAGGCTCACAGCTCAAAGCGGCGCGGAGTAACGAGGGGATGGAGGATGCGTGAGTCTCCTCCCGGCCGGGCCGGGGTCACTCGCCGCCCGCCCTGCCAAACAGGCTGGGAAATGTGTTTATAAATTGTTCAAACTCTGGATAAACTTCAGCGGCGTTTGTGTCTGCATCTCCCCGCATGTTGTTATTTTCCAGAAATCTGGATTACTGGAAATATTTTCTTTAAAGCTGGAGAGAAATCTAAACAGTCTGAGGGCAGGGGGATCTCGGGGGGAGCTGGGGGGGGCTCCGCGGGGTTCCCTGCGCACGGAAGGGGCGCGCAGCTCCGCGGGAGCGTAGCGGGAGGAAGAGAAGGGTGGCGGTGCTGAGGCTGGTGTCAGACCGAGCTTTTCTCTCGGCGGCTGTCGATAAAAGGGCATCAGCCAGGCCCCGGTGCCCGGCGGCCCCTCCCCGTCCCCTCCAGCGGGCACCGGAGCACGGCGAGGGGCAGAGTCGTTTTCCTGGGATCTCCCGGGGATGAGGGGATTCCCACCCACCGAAAGGTGCGAGGGGAGATGCGGCGCCCCGGAGAAGGGAAGCGGAGGAGGGGTGTCCTGGGCGCGGGTGGATGAGATCAAACGAGGACAGTTCCGTCACACGTGGGGCTCTTTTCCTCTCCAGGTGGAGCGGAGAAGAGGGGCCGAGGAAGCCGCTGGGGCTGCGGGGCCGCCCCTCGCCTTTTCCCCGCCAGCCCCACGGCCCGGCTGAGGCTGCAGGGCCAGGTCGGAGCGGGGGACGCACGCTGCGGCTGGAGGGGCCACCGAGTCCCACGAGGACCGATCCTCTCCGGGACGGAGGGAGCTCCCCCACCCCGCACCTGCGGCTTCGCTCGGGGAGTCTCTGATGTCCCCAGCTCTGTCTGTCCGGCTGCTCCCGGGGAAGGACAGCGGAGCCCAGCCCTATGGCATCGTCTCCCTCCATCCACCCACGACCTGTTTCCACCCCGGCTCGGGAAGGTGCGAGCAGCCGGGCCGCCCTCCCCGAGGGCCCGAGGGTCTCCTCTGGCCGTGGCATCACTGCCGGGAATGGGGGGCCGGGAATGGGGGGCCCGGCAGTGATGGCTCGCCCTGGGCACAAGAAAACCCCTTTCGGCCGGAGCCCCTCTCTCGGCCGGTGCACCCCGTCGGGGGGGAGCGCTCCCCGGGGCGCGGGGCCGCCGCAGCCCGGTGGAGCCGGGAGGAGGGGAAGGCGGAGGCCCGGCTGCTTGTGAGAATTGTTATTTTTCATCAATCACCCGCAATTTGTGTAAGTGCCCCGGACAGGACACCAGCCGTCCTGCTGGCTGGGGTCACGGAGACAACACAGCGATGGAGAAGAGCAAATTGCATTTGCTCACCAGCTCACAGATCCAAATTACGGCCCTCGCATGGCGCGGGGAAGGGAGCGAAAGGTCCATGTGACATGAGGGAAATATGAAGGACTTTGACAGGTCTTAAACGGCCTGGCGCCAAGGCCTAAGTCTACTGGCTAAAAATAGAAAAGGGATGATGAGTGGAGATGGGCAGAGATGAAAGGGGAAGAGCGAGCGGGGCCGCGATGCGGGGCGGGTGGGGGGCGGGGGCGGCCCGACGGGACGGTTTCCCCGGGCTGAACGGGGACGGATCCCCGGGGCGAATCCACGGGACAAGCCCTGTCTCCATAAGCCCAGTCCGGGGACCGCTGGCCGGCGCAGCCTCGGGCCCGCGGGCAACCGGGACGGCTCCCAGGAGCCGGGCACAGCAGCCCCCAGCGCTGCAGCGCCCTGGGGCAGCTTGGAAAACCTTCCCTCGAAGGGGACTGAGCGGGGACACTTCTCGGGACACAGCTGCCCTCGGGACGGGAATCGAGGCCGTTGCCTCCTTTCTCCCTGCCCGGCGCTCTGTCACCGACGGGGAATGCGCGGGCACGGCCCGTCCATGGGTGCAGGCTCCTGGGTCGTGTCCCGGGGGGTGGCAGTGCAGGGGGCACCCCGGTCCCCGCTGGTGCCCGGTCCCCGTTAACCCCCCAGCTCCGCAGCCCCGTCGGCGGCCGTCGCTACGGAAGGTCGCGGAGACGAGGCTGCTCTAGATCGGTTTTATTCTGCAGGCGAGGCCGCTTGCGGCGTTACAGAGTGTGGGGGGCGAGGGCGGGATGCCGGCCAGAGTGGCCCGGAGGACAGGCGACCTTTCCTCTTGGGGACACGGCTGCTCCAGGCCCAGAAGGGCCGGGCCCGAGTCTCCCCGAGGAGTAGCGGGCGAGGTGTCCGCGGGAGAACCGTCCCGGCGTGGGGAGATTCGCCCCGAGGCAATGAACGGCTCCACTTTCTCTTTGTGAGGGGGGGGGGGGGAATCGGAAAAAAAATAATACAAGCAAGCCCCACTTTTGCCAAAGCTGCCGTCAGCAGTTTTCCACGGCGGCGAGGAAGCAAAGTCCAAATCGGGTTTAAATTTCAGTCCCCGTTGCCCGTTCAATGGTCAGCGGAACCCCCCCGGCCCCGCCGCCCCGGGCAGCCCCGGGGGGTGACGCGCGGTGCCTGCCCCGTCGGGCGCGGTGCGGGGCCGGGCGCGGTGCGGGCAGAGGTGAACCTGCCGCGGGACTCGGGCAGGTGGAGATCGGCCCCGAGAAGAGCCCAGGGATGGGGATGGGGCTCCGCCGGGGGCTGCGGGTGGGAGCCGCTACCAGCAGGATGAACCGGGGAGGAGGAATAGAGAGGAGAAGTCGGGATGGGAAGGGGGCACCGGGGGGTCCCTGCATCCCACCCTGCGCGGGGAGCAGCGACACAGGACCACGAGGGCTCCGAGCTGCTGCGGCCGCGCCTCGCTGCGCATCCGCGGAGCGGGAGGGCCCGGGGCCGGGGGGGGGACAGGCCGGGGGACAGAGGAGTGGGCCGGCCGCCACCCCCCCGTCCCGCCTGGCCGCAGCGCAGGCGGCGGGGGCAGGAGCCTTGGAAGGATGGCAGGGCGCTTTTTGAAGATTTGGGGGTAAATATGAAGTGACAAGAGACGGGTCTTTATTGTGAGGGCTCAGCCGCCTGGCGCCAGGGCCCTCTTCAGCCACCGCGGCCCTCAGTTAATCAGCGCAGATCTCCAAACCGGCCTCTCCGAGGGGACACCCACCGCGCCCGCCGCCCCCACCCCCCCGGGCCCCGGCGCGGCGGGACCGGCCCTAATCCCTCAGCAAACAGCCCCGGAGTGTCCCCCCTCCTCCTTATCTGCCTCCCCCCGCCCGGGTAAACAGCCCCTCCAGCCGGGCACCGCCGCGCCGGCCCCCGGCCGCGTACCGGCCGCGCCTCGACGGCGGGGTCTGGGTCTGCGCCTCCGCCGCGGGCGCGGAGCTGCGGGCGGGACCCCCCCGCTCCCGGTCGGGGCGGCTGCCGGCAGGGTGGGGGGCGACTGCTGGGAGCGACTCACCCGCGCTGGAGCTCGCCGCTCGGGGCCTCGCCGCCGCCCGCAGCTCTCCGCCGGGCCGCGCTCCCGGCGGCCGCCCCGTCGGCGCTGCGCGGTTGTGCGCGGTTGTGCGCGGAGCGGCGGGCGGGGCGCGCCCCACCGTGATCCGCTCTCCAGGATCTGTCGTAAGGCGGCCGCCGCCGGGCTCCCCCGGCCTCTCCCCCCTCCCCGGCCCGCCGCCCCCGCGGATACCGGCGGGGGCCTCTGCCGCCGCCCCCCGCCCCCGTGGCTCCGCTCCCCGCTCCGCCGAGGTGGCTCCGCGCTGGCCCCGCACCGGCGGCGCAGCCGGGGCTGACCCGGTATGCGGAAAGGAGCCGGGGGTGGGATTTCGAGCACTTTTCTCTGTCATTGGTTAATATTTTATTCTGTTGACATGTTTTCTTACTGCCGATGCTTCCGACACCTTCTTCTTTTTTTTTTTTTTCTCCCTTTTTTTTTTTTTCTCTTCTTCCCTTCCTCCCTCCCTCCGCGCCCCCCGCCCCCCCGCGCCCGGAGCTTGGCCGGAGCTGTCAAAACCCCGCCTATGCAGATCCACAATTGGTCTGAAACGCGTAAAATCAGCAATCAAGGGGGCTTGGCTCATTAGCGGGCGGATCAGAGCAGGAAGGACATGTGAGATAGTCACAGTTTTACAGAGATCAGGACAAGATCTCACCGTTCCCACTCGGCTCCTTTGGCCATGAGCAGCCCGAGCCCCAGCGCGGAGCGCGGAGCGCGGAGCCGGGCCGGCCCCGCCGGGGCGCAGCCCGGGCCCGCGGGGGTGTGAGGGCAGCGCGGCCGCCCCTGCCCCGCCGCGCCCCGCGCAGCCCCGCGCAGCCCCGACCCGGCTTTTGTTTCTATTTTAGTGTCGAGAAGGACTTTCCTGGGAGGGCTCGTTCCCTCGCTCGCTCTCCCTCGCTGCAACAACAACAACAAAAAATAAGGACCTACTGTCTCCCCTCCGCAGACCGGGAGTCCCAGGAGCCGGGAACTGCCTCGCTTTTCCTTTTTTTTTTCTTCTTATTTTTTTCTTTCTTTTTTTCTTTTTTTTTTACCGAATCTAGTTCGGTTGATTTTCGCCTCTTTTTTATGCTTTTTTTTTTTTTTTTTTTTTTTTTTTGGAGTGCGTGTGTGTGTTGTTGATTTTCCTTCCTCTTCCAGAGACTCGAGCGAGCTCGCTGGGCAGGAGAGGGGAAAAAATAAAAACCAACAAATACACACACACGCATTTTTTGTAAAGGGAATCCCTCTTTTTCTCCTGGATTTGTGGATGCACCGATGAGAGATCCAGCCTTCCCAGGGACTGCCATGGCTTACCACCCCTTCCACGCACCCCGGCCGGCTGACTTCCCCATGTCCGCTTTCCTCGCAGCCGCCCAGCCGTCCTTTTTCCCGGCTTTGGCTCTGCCTCCGGCGGCGCTGGCGAAGCCCATGCCGGACCCGGGGCTGGCCGGGGCGGCCGAGGCCGGGCTGCACGTCTCGGCCCTGGGACACCACCACCAAGCCGCCCATCTGCGCTCGCTCAAAAGCCTGGAGCCCGAGGAGGAGGTCGAGGACGACCCCAAAGTAACGCTGGAAGCCAAAGAGCTTTGGGACCAGTTTCACAAGCTGGGCACCGAGATGGTGATCACCAAGTCTGGGAGGTAAGAGCCGACCCCGCGCAGCCCCCCCAGCCCGCCCCGCACCTGCGCGGCCGCGCAGCGCCCTCGCCCCTCGCTCCATCCCGTTTCCCATCCGTCCCCACGAATTATCGCGGGGAGTTTCGATCCCTGGAGTTTTTCGGAGGTGTTTCCACCCCGTCACCGCTCTACACCCCCCCCCCCCCATTACTACTTTTCCAAGCGCGATCCCAAATTAAATTCGTGCACGTTAATTGAGCGCTCGGAATCCCCTGCTCCCGTTGTTTACGCCGCTTCCCGCTGCTTCCTTCCCTCCTGCCAAACTTTCCCCACGTCCGGGGTCGTCCCCGGCCCTGCCCGTGGCCCCGGGCCCGGGGGAGGCAGCCGGGAGTGCTGAGCGAGCGGGTCGGTGAAGGGTAGAGAAATAGGGGAAACAAGGATGTATTTTCGCCCCTTATTTCCCGAAATGGAATTTTTGAGCTTTCCCCCTGCTTTCTGCCACGGTGTGGGCAGCACAGCGGGGTGAGAAGAGGTGGGACGTGAGGAAGGCTGGGAATCCTCAGAGAACTAAACGAAAAGATGGTGGTTTGGGAGCAGCAGCAGGGGCCGGGAGATGCGGGGGGCTCGGTGGGGCCGCAGCCGTCGGGGGTCGGCGGCGGGCGGGGGCAGCCCTGTACCGCTCTGGGTCTCTCCGCAGGAGGATGTTCCCCCCGTTCAAGGTGCGGGTGAGCGGCCTGGACAAGAAGGCCAAGTACATTTTGCTGATGGATATAGTGGCGGCCGACGACTGCCGGTACAAGTTCCACAACTCCCGCTGGATGGTGGCGGGCAAGGCCGACCCGGAGATGCCCAAGCGCATGTACATCCACCCCGACAGCCCGGCCACGGGGGAGCAGTGGATGGCCAAACCTGTTGCCTTTCACAAGCTCAAGCTCACCAACAACATCTCGGATAAGCACGGCTTTGTAAGTGCGGCTGCGGGGCAGAGCGGAGCCCCCCGGGCAGGGACCCCGGGCAGGAATGGGGTTTGCCCGGTGCGGAGTTTGCCCAGTGCGGGGTTTGCCCGGTGTGAGCTTTGCCCTGTGCGGGGGCTGCCCGTGATCTCCCCGGGGGAACCGCAGGGCTTTAGAGCCTCCTCCAGCCGGGTCGGGCTGGGCGGCAGGGCCTGGCCGGGCCTTGCGGTGGCCTGGCTGTCCCACAGCCCCCAGCCCCTGCTCCTGCCCGCCACTGAGGGGCCGCTCCCGTTCTCCGAGGGAAAAAGGAAGGTTGAGCTGCGAGCAGCCTCGGGCTCCCCTTAGCTCCCGCATTCCCGGCCTCCACGGCCTGTCCTGCTGCTTCTTCCCAGCCTTCGAGGCTCCGTGGGGAGAGGAATTTAGGGAGGTGGATGAGCGGGGCCGGGGCCGTGCGGGGGCTGCAGCGAGGGCAGCCCCGATGGGGCAGCGGCCGGACAGGGGCTGTCGGTGCCACCCGGGCCGGGGGGAGCGGAGCCGGGGCCGGCGGCACCTGCGATGGCTTTCCGCAGCCCGGAGAAGGGCTGGAGTCGTTGGCACCATCTGCCTCTGAAAGCCCCTGTTTATTTCCCTGTTGATGATATCTGCATCATCTAAAGGAGGTAAAACAAAACAAAACAAAACAAAAAAAATTAAGCCAAAAAGCTGGCGACCAAAATCAACAAAGAAAGGAAGAAAGAAAAGAAAGACAGCGAAAAGTGTTGGCCGTTTGCAGAGACCCGCAGAGAGCAGGGTCAGAACGCGAGGCGAGCGCGATCCTGCGGGAATGCACGGAGGGGGAAATCCCAGCTCTCCTTCCTCTGAGCGAGCATTTAGGGCGATAAAGGGAAAGTTCATCGTGCAGCGCTGCTGATACGGGAATTAGCGGGGAGCCGGGGCCGCCGGAGCCGCGGGGCAGCCGCGCTGCGGGGGCTGCGGGACCCCGCTCGGGTGGGCAGCTCAGAGCAGCTCCGCACCTCCCGCAGAACTTTCCCCTCTCTTTTTATTTTTTCCCCCTCTCTATTTTTTCCATTCTCTTTTTCTTTTTCTTTTTTTTTTATTTCTTTTTTCTCTCTCACTTCTATTTTTTTTCTCTCAAGGCAGGAAACAGCGTCTTTGTTAAATAATACATTGCGAGGTTATTTATAGCCAGCAAGGTAAATCGATAGAGAAAGGAGTCTAAAAAACACCTTTTTTTTTTGTACTGATGAAAAACTAGTTTGATTCAGCGCTTTTAACGGTTCGCCTCCTTCAATTAAAGATTTCTGGTATCTGTCGTTGTCCAAAATCCGGACTGTGTTAAATCTGGGAGATGAGGGTTTAGCCAGTGCCCATCTGCTCAGAGAGGGATGATTATTTTTTTTTTAAAGGAATGCAGATTTGTACGCCAGAATGAGACTTTTTGCACCATTTTCATTATAAATCCTGTCTAGATTATATCAATATAACAGCGATCCGACAGTTCATCAGCAGGTGATTATTGCTTGGGTAAAAAAAAGGGGGGGGGATTTTTTTTTATTACCTTCTAAACCGAAATGAAGTGATAATTATTTAGCCATTTGGCCGACGTTATTTGACAATAATTACTCAAGCTTTCGCCGTCCCTCTACGAATTCTGGGCAGTGAATTCCGCATTTCAGTCCGACCACAGCAGGTTGGGGAATTATTTAAACGCTATCGGGCAGGAAAGCAGGGAGCGAGGGGCAAGGGGTCGGAGCGGCCCCAGGGGCGCGGCTTGGGGCGTTCAGCCTCTTCCAAAAATCCTCAGCCAAATCGCGGGGAATTCGGGTTTTATATAAAAAAAACCACCAAGAAACCACTCTCAAAAAATAAAACGAGAGGGTAGAGAACGGCTTTGAGTGTTGGCGAGGCTTTCAGACACCTGGTTGGAAAAAAAAAAAAAGTCTGTTCCTTCTGCAACGTTGCTCCGAGACATAAATTTGCTATGGCTCGTGGTGAAACGCTCCTTTCAGGTCGCAGGCGCTGCCTGAGGCTGGCACCGGCTCCTGCCGCCCCCGACACTAACCCAGAGCCTTTTAACATTATTTTTTTTGTGGTGGTGAGGGATAGTAATTTATTTTTAAGGACGGAAATATGAAAAGCGGTGAGAAACGTGTCGAAAAGTCGCCTAGCTCTTGCAGGGTTGTAATAAAACAGGGAGATCCCTTTTGCTGCTTTATTGCCGTGCTTAACACCCGCAAAGATGCTGTTGTGCCTGCATTCCCTGACCTCTTTGGGGACAGATCCTGCAATGGCATCGACAAAAAAAAAAATAAGAAATCTCCCTCTCTGGCATCCGCCGGCATTCCTCACGGTGAATTTGAAGGGTTTATTTTTTGTTGTTGTTGTTTTCGGGAGAAAAGGGATTTTTTTCGGGAGGGAGCGTGACGCGTGGGGCTGATGGCAGCCGCGGGCTGTGCTCTCTTGCCCACCCAGACTATCCTGAACTCCATGCACAAGTACCAGCCCAGGTTCCACATCGTGCGGGCCAACGACATCCTCAAGCTGCCCTACAGCACCTTCCGCACCTACGTGTTCCCCGAGACCGACTTCATCGCCGTCACTGCCTACCAGAACGACAAGGTACGGTCGGACAGTCCCTGTCCCTGTCCCTCTCCCTGTCCTGTCCCCGTCCCCACCCCTGTTCTCACCCCTGTCCCATCCCTTCCCCTGTATCAGGGTATTTTCGTGTGTGTCCGCGTTCGTGAGGATATTTCAGGGCAGAGCGGCCAAAAAGCAGCAACAGGAGGAAGGTTAAACCTCGAGTCCCCAGAGTAGGATGCACCCTCATGCTGCTTGTGTTCTTATCGCTGTTTTTAGTATTAATATTAGTGCTGCTGTCAGTATTTCTATTATTACTGTTAATAATTCCCTCGTGGAGTTTGTTGCGCCCTTCTGGGCCGTGGGAGTCTTTGCCGCAGGCCCAGGCTGTGGAGAGCAGCACCAGGCCTGGGCAGCCTCACCGCGAAGGTGCCCAGGGCTCTGGAGGAGCCAAAAATTAGAGCCAGATAAGCTAATTTTAGTTGCTTTCGTGATTTAGCAAGTGTCGCCCTGCTAGCAGGCAGAGCCAGGAGAGCGCGATGGGGAGCAGAGAGCCTGTGCCGTCCCTTCCAAGAGTTGTGTGTGTGTTTTAACCCAAAAGCTGACCCCCACCTCCACCCCTGGCTGCTGATGCTAATTGACAGCTCTGTCTGAGGGTCCTGGTGGGCTTGTTTCCCTCGTAAAGTTTATGGCGAAGAGTCACAATCGATTAAAGAGCACTTTGTCTGCTCGCCCGCCGCAAGCTGCGCGGGGCGGCCGCCGGCCGTGGGCCCCGTCGGGCGGGGGATGCTCGGGCCGGGGGATGCTCGGGCCGGGGGTCGCGGCGGGGCCGGGCAGCCGGGCCTTTTCCAGCGCCCCTCTCGGGGCCGTATTTCAGGGCCATGCATTATTGAGCGCCCTGATGTCGCCGGCCCCGGCAGCCCGTGGCAGGGAGGGATAAGAATAGCTTTTAACCAGCGCCGCGCAGCTCAGTCGCCATCTTCCCTCCGGGGGGCCGTGAAAAATAACTTCCTATCATTAAGACGCTATTAATAATTCAAGGCCAAACCTCAGCATCATTTTTAATAAAGCATGCGGTGTGTTAACGCGGGCTCCGCAGCCTGCGCCGCGCACCCCGGGCTCCCCGACGGCGGCTGGGGAGGAGGGGGGCGGCCAGGGCTTCACGCCGCCCCCTCTCTCCTTCTCCCCTCTGGCAGATCACGCAGCTGAAAATCGATAACAACCCCTTCGCCAAGGGCTTTCGGGACACGGGCAATGGCCGGCGGGAGAAGAGGTAAGGGATGCGCCCGTTCCCCCGGCTCCGCGCCCGGATCCGCGGGGGATCGGCCGGTGCCCGACGCTGCCTCTCCCCGCAGGAAGCAGCTCTCCCTGCCGTCCCTGCGGATGTACGAGGAGCCCTGCAAGCCCGACCGCGACGGTGGCGAGTCGGACGCCTCGTCCTGCGAGCCCTCGGCCGTGCGTGATGCCCTGCACTCGCCCGTGGGTGCCCTCCCCAGCCCCCTGCGCCTCAAGGGCAGCGGCAGAGGTAACGCAGGAGTCGCGGTCCCCAAATGTCCCCAAACGTCAGGGTTCTGCTCCCTCGGGGCTGCTGCGTGATGATTTCCTGGGGGCAGGGAGGCAAAACGCCGGGGAAAATAAAGATGGGGATGAGCACAGGGAAGCAGAAGGGTTGAAAGGACAAAAACAGAGCAAACGCTGATGGGCACTCAGAGTCGCAAGGCTTTTTCTTTATATATTTTATATTGAGTATATATTTGATCCTCCATACACCTGATGTCTTGTATTTATATTATACAAGAAGAAGTGGCAAAGCAGCTCGTGTGCTTGCCACGTTAGCCCGGCTCCTCACCAGTGCATGCCCTGCCTTCTGTGGGAATCTCACACTCCCCTAAAAAAAAAAAAAAAAAAAAAAAAAAAAAAAAAGAGAGAGAGAGAAAAAGCGAGAAGAAAAAATTAATTCATTTGAAATCATTTGAAAGAGGAAAAAAATGTTGTAACTCCAGGGTTTCAAGCTGGCGAATGAAAATCAACCAGGAGCTCCCACGTTGCAGTTGTTCGATGCTGGGTTTTGTCTTGCAGCACTATCAATCTGCTCTTTAAACTTTCCACCAGCTCGATTCCCTGCAAACCTTCATCAAAACTGCAACCCCCCACCCCGAGCTGGAGGGAGGGTTTATTACACCCCTCTCCACTTTCAAAGGCTTCCCCGAATATTTGCCCCAGCCTGCAGAGCTTCACCTCACTCGCACCAAAAGGCTTTTCTCGTTTAGTGGAGCCGTTCAGGCAGGGGCTCAGCTCCCCTCGCCCTCGCCAGCCCCTCACCTCACATCCCCCTTCCTCCTCTGAGAGCTCAATGGGGTTTTTTAAATTAAAGCCCATTTTAGGGAAGCCTGTACCATGCTCCCTGCCTTAAAAGTGCCTCTTTAACCTGTCTCAACCTGCACATTTGGAATAAATCCACGGCGCACTGGCGATCAGCTCCGTGTAATTAAATATACGCAGGACCATTTCCTCCCGCGGTGCCCGCTCTCCTCATCCCCGCTCTGCAGCCGCTTGGAGTTTGCAGCTAACGAGAGCGATGCTGTATTAGATTCTGGTTCTCCATCAAACATGTTTTTCCTGCTTGGCACAGCCACAGCACTTGCTGCTGTTAATCCCCTTTCCCCAGAGCGACCATAGCACGAGGGCCCATTGCTGCCCCCAAAACGAGTCTCCCCCGTTAATAACGACCGCAACCTCCCCCTGACACCGGGGCTCTTGTGAGTGACCCCTTCCTCGCCTCCCCTGGGTGCTTCTGCTCTGACCCTCTGCTCCTCCATCCCCTTGCAGAGGAGAAGCCAGGGGCCGACAGCGACGCGGAGGTGGAGAAGGTGCCCGAGGAGCGGCCGGTGGCAGCGGCCAGCCCCAGCGCGGAGGACGCGACGCCCCGCGGCAGCCCCCGGTGCCCGGAGGAGCGGAGCAAGGAGAGGCACAGCCCAGAGAAAGCCAAGGATGGCGCATCCCCCCGGGAGGGTCCTGGCGAGGGCCTGTTCGGCGCTCGGGGCCTGGAGAAGGACAAGGTGGAAGGACGGAGGAAAGAGACGGAGCCGGGCAAGAAGGACACGGAGGGCGGCGGGCTGGGCAAGGAGGCCTTCGCCCCGCTGATGGTGCACACGGACAGCCCCCCGCACCTGAGCGCCGGGCACCTGCAGAGCCTGGCGCTCTCCGGCCTCCACGGGCAGCAGTTCTTCAGCCCGCTGGGCGCTGGGCAGCCCCTCTTCATCCACCCGGGACAGTTCGCCATGGCCCCCGGCGCCTTCTCTGCCATGGGCATGGGACACTTGCTGGCCTCGGTGACCGGTGGGGGCAGCCTGGAGAATGGAGCCCTCTCGTCCGCCCCGGGCGCGGCAGGGACGGCCACCCCCTTCCCCTTCCACCTCTCCCAGCACATGTTGGCCTCTCAGGTAAGCCCCGTGTCTCCATCCCTATCCCTGCTCTCCAACTGGGCCCTGGAATCTCCTCTTCATGTCCTCCCAAAAAGCTCCCTGAGTGAGCGGAGCACTTCAGGCCTGGCCAGTGCCACCCCTAGTGTGGGGACATGCAGGGTGGCCCCATGGCAGGGAAGGAGCTGTTGGTGCTCCCAGCCTCCCCCAGGCCCTCTGCAGCCCATGGGGACAAGGGGGTGACACGTCCCTGACATGTCACCAGACGTGGCACAGGGAGAACGTGGGGGACATTTTGAAGGTGGCTTCAGAGTTGTTTTGAGGAGGAATCTGGATTTTTTTGCAGCTGCTATGGCTCCTCCACAGTCAAGGGCAGAGTCAGGAGCTGTGGCCCTGCCTGACCTGGCTGTCCCCATCCAGCAGCTCCCTGTCTTCCTGTCAGCTCTGAAGCAGCTCCCACAGTGCCTGCGCTGGTGTTGCTTTTCCCATCCCCTGTGATGGAATACATAAAGATGTCTTTGAACTCCCCTAATTTATCGATCCTGCTTAACAATGTGTTTTAATGTGGTTAAGGGGCTGTGATGCTGCACAGGCAAGGACATGCAGCGTGCAGGGAGGGGACGGGGCAGGTCTCAGAGAGGAATTTGTGCTCGGTGTCACCAGCCTGGCTTGGGATGGGGCGGATGGGGCTGTACCCCTTCCCTCAGCCCGTTCCACATGGATACCCCCATGATCTCTTTTTAGGATGACACTGGGCTATTCCGTCTTTGCTTCGGCTTTTTTTTGGGAGCACAGCTGGGGTGGGGCAGGCAGGAGGGCGATTCAGCGGAGCAGCAGCACAGCTCTGACCCCTCTTTCTCTCTCCACAGGGAATCCCGATGCCCACCTTCGGCGGACTCTTCCCCTACCCCTACACCTACATGGCAGCGGCTGCAGCGGCCGCCTCGGCCATGCCGGCCACCAGCGCGGCCGCCGCGGGGCCGCTGTCCCGCAATCCCTTCCTGGGCAGCAGCCGGCCCCGCCTGCGCTTCAGCCCCTACCAGCTCCCGGTCACCATCCCGCCCAGCACCAACCTGCTGACCACCGGCCTGCCCGCCAGCCTCAACCCCGGCTCCGAGGGCTCCAAGGCGGGCAGCAGCCGGGAGTCCAGCCCCCTGCCCGAGGTGCCCCTGCACAAGGGGGGCAGCCAGCGCCCCGCTGCCTCCCCCAAGGGCTCCCTGAAGGAGTCCCTCAATGAACTGCAGAACATCCAGAGACTGGTGAGCGGGCTGGAGAGCCAGCGGGAGCTGTCACCCGGCAGGGAGTCCCCGAAGTGACCGGCGGGGCGGGCAGCGAGCCCTCCCGGCGGGGCAGAGAAGCACTGGTATTTTGTACAGCACAGTATAAATATTTATTGCGGAGCGAGGGGTGGGAGCGGACGGGGAGAGCGGGGTGCTGGAGCAGAGGGACGGACCCCACCGGCAGAGAGAACCCACCAACCCAGAGCCAGGAGGGAGAAGCTGGAGCGCAGGGCTTGCCCACCCCTTCGGCTGCGGGGCTGGGAGAGGCTCCCCCCACTCCAGCGAGGCCACCAGGACCCCCCAGTTCCCCGCTCCGGGCACTGCGCAGCTCGGGGGAGGGTGATGAGCTGGTGCCGACACACCTGATGGACGGGACAGCCCCAGTCCCCACCTCGGTGAGGGGTGAGAGGGGCCAAACCCTCATCTGTGCAAGGGGAGGGGGACGGAAAAAATAATTTAAAAAGAAAAAAAAAAAAAGAAAAAGAAAAATAGAAGAGAAATGGAAGATGGAAACCAAACCGCCTCGGCAACCACCGCCGCGCAGAGCGGGCACGGTGGGGGGAGCCTCGTGGGTACCTGGGCAGATATTTATGAAATAAATGGTAATTTGTGTAAATAAGCTATAAGGACCCCAGAATATGCAAATTGGTATTAATTTATTCAGAGTTGTACATTGGTGTGTACATAATATTTAGAGTTTAACTCCTCGCATTTAAGTTTTTTTTTTTCGGTTTTTTTTTGTTTTTTGTTTTTTTTTTCATTTTACATGAACATATATATTGTAAATGAAAACTATTTAGCTCTTTGTGATTGAAGGAGATATCGGTTTCTCTGTGTTTTAAAATACTGTTTATCCCGCCTGTTGTCTAGGACAATCATGTGCCACTGATAAAACAATTTTTGGAGTCATTAAGACTAAGATTTCAATCCTTTAACGGACTTTTGCAAGAAAAAAACATAAACTAACGAATCCAAAACGTAACTAAAATATTGCTACAGTGCGGGGTATAGAGAATGCAGGAATAAACCTCAGGTTTTTATTTTTCACTCCAGAACAAAAAAAAAATAAAGTATAATAAATTTAAATATCACAGGACTGTGCTCTATATTTGTTTTAAAATAAAAAGATACATGATTTGCAACGTGCTGGTTACTCGGGTATCTGTCTGTTCAGTTTTGATGAATTCTCACATCTTTCAATAAAAAAAAAAAATCTACTCGGAGAAGTCCTGCCGGCTCCCGCCTGTTTCATTCCCGCGGCCGCTCCGCCCCTCCGCAGGTGCGCAGCGCTGGGAGCCGCCCCCTCCGCGGGGCGCGGAGCCTCCGCGGCTGACGGGGAAAGATGGGAACGCCCCGGGGTGCGCGGCCGCGGCCCCGGCGGAGCGTAGGGCACGATCCGCCCGTCGGGGTTTGCTGCCTCCAGGGCCTGGAGGGGCGCGGCAGGTGCGCGGGGAGGGGCGCGGAGGCACCGCGGGTGCGGCGGGGATGAGGCACCGGGACCCTCCGAGGGTGCCAGGCTGTTGTGCTGTCCCCGGGGAGAGCCGGGGGAGAAGAACCGGGACCGCCGGGACCGCCCCGTCGCTGCTGCGGGGACACGCACCGGGACCGACGGGGACAGGGGAGAGCCGGTCACACCGGCACCGACGGGGGTGGAGCGAGCGGGGCACAGCGGCACCGGCGGTCATGTGGAAGGGATGACGGGGAAGGGACGGCCCGGGCACACCGGTACAGTCCGGGATGGTGACGGAGCCGCCCGGGCACACCGGTACCGTCGGGGATGGGGCTGCCGCGGGGATGGGTTTGAAGTCCCCACGTCTCCCCCAGCACCTGAAGGCGGTCGGGGCGCCGCGGGGCGCGGCCGCGGAGGAAGGAGCAGCGCTTTTCCTCCCCGGTTCCCCTCTCCCGTGCGGGATCCGCGGGCGCGGCGGGGGCGCGGCCCCCTCGGGCTGAGGCTCAGCGCCGGGCACAGGGCGCCCTCTGCTGGCGCCGCCGCGCTCCCGCCGCCGCGCGGCCCCGACGGGGCGGGCGCGTCCCCGCCTCGGCCTCCCCCGTGCTCCCGGTGCTGCGGGCAGGGAAGGGGATCCGAACCCCCCCCGGGGTCTGAGGAGAGGTGCTGGGGTTCAGGTCCTCGATGGCGGGAGAGGAGATGCTGCCTCTGCGATTGTTTCCGCTTGCACGGGGGAAATGCCTTGCCCAGGAGGAGGGAAATGTTGTGACTGAAGTTAGGCTGGCAGAATTATTTCCGAATAAGCATCACTCAGGATGAGCAGCAATTTAATGGGCTCTGTTTCTAGTGAGGGGGGCACAACCTGTGCCAGTGTGGGGGCTCCTCTGGTCCTTTTCCCTCTGATCCAACCATGCTGGATTTAGGCTGAGGTGGCCGGGACAATCACAGCGGGGAGATGGTGCCGGTGCTGAAGAACATTCTGAGGCAGCCTCCCGATGGGTTCCTGCCATCCTGGTGGGTCAGGGACAGCCCTGTCACCCATCCTGGCTCGGGGTGGTGCCAGCGGGACATCCCGACCTGCCCGCTGAGCACAAAGCCACTCTTCACTGGGGAGGAGAAAAGGGTTCTGTGGGTTCATGACAGTGCCCAAAGGCAGGGAGGAGGGCCTGAGCCCCCCTGCGAGGGTGTTCCAGCAGGAGCCAAGCTGCTCCACGCCTGCCCCCGCCATCCCCAGGCTCTGAGAAACCCTATTCAAGCAGCTCGATGAGCAGCCACCGATTAGTCACGCACTGTGCTGGGATTTCTTTTCCTCAGCTCTGAAAAGGCGCTGGGAGGCCCCGCGGGGGCACACCCGGCACGGCACCCCCATGGCTCTGTTGCTCTGCACCTGGCAAAACCCGGCTTGGCCACATCACTGTGGTCACGAAAATAAAGTTCTGGGTGCTCCGGTGACGTCTGGAGCTGATGTTTTACCACCTGAACGCTGGTGCTGTGCCACCAGAACAGCGAGGTCCTCAAATAACGGAGTCTTCACTAGGGTTAGCGGTGAGTTCTGAATTTCTCCAGCTTAAATGCACGAGGTGCTTGGCCAGACACTAAAAATAGCAGAGCTGCCCCGAGGGCTCTGTGGGCCTGGTGGACAAACCCGGGCTGCCTTGGCCGCGGAGCCGCCGTGCAGCACAATAGCGCTGCTGGAAGGGCTCCACGGGCGGGTGTTTGTAAACAGGAACAGGAGCTCATGCCAGAGCATCGCGGCCCTGCAGAGGGGGAATTCTGTCTCGGCTCTTGTCCCTGTGCAGCCCAGGGGGGTTTGCAGGCCCCCTCGGCCCTCGTCTGGGCTGCTGGCCCTGTGTCCGTGTTATCCCGGGGTCACTGCGCAGTTTGGGTCATGGATGTGGGGCAGAATAAGTGAATCAAAGAATGGCTGGGAGGAATCTTAAAACCCATCTTGTTCCAAGCCCCTGCTGTGGGTAGGGACACTTTCCACTAGACCAGGTTGCTCCAAGCCCCATCCAACTTGGCCTTGAACACTCCCAGGGGTGGGACAGCCACAGCTTCTCTGGGCAACCTGTGCCAGGGCCTCCTCACCCGCAAAGAGAAGAATTTCGTACCATTATTTAGCCTAAATCTCACCTCTTTTAGTTTAAAACCATCTCTCTTGCCCTGTCATGATTTGTCCGTGCAAAAAGCCGCTCTCCATCTTTTTAATAAACCCCCCTTAAGCACTGAGAGTTGCAGAACGGACGAGGGTCTGAGAATGGTGCCGTGGAGAATGGTGCCAGGATCCTGCCCCTCATCAGGAGCAGCCGTGGGGAATCCCAGGGACTGTCGCTGCCACGAGCAGGCTCAAATCCCCCGCTAGAACATTTCAATGAGCATCTGCCAGCCCCGATTGCGCGTTCGCGGGGTGCGGCCGCCGGGGAAGGGGAGCCCCGGTGCGACGGGGCGGGCGGCGGGGCGGCAGCGCTTTCTGTGGGGCTGGCGCCGTGCTGCCGCCGCGCTGCCCCCGCACCCGGGACAAAGCGGAGCGGGCCGAGCCCCGGCCCCGGCTCCCAATTAGGGCCCCGGCGGCCCTGCCCCCCGCGGAGCGCAGGGGCGAGGGGGGCGCAGCCGCGGTCACGGCCCCGGAGCCCCAATTACCCGCGGGGCCGCCGCTCTGTCTGCGGCTCCCGATCGCGGATCAATAGACAAAGGGGAGCAGGGGGCCCCGGGGGGCTCTGCACACACCCACGCCCCCCTTCCCGGTGAAGCCTCGCCCCCCATCCCGGCTGCGCATCCCTGCGCACCTGCGCGCTCGGGGCGGGATGCGCGGCCGCGGCTCCGCACCTGCGGCCGGCCGGGATTTACGGGGCTGCGGGGCTGAGCCGCGGTGTGGAGTACAGCCGGTGACAGTCCCCTCTGCTTGCTCCAGGGCTTTTCCCCCGGAGCTTCTGCCTGGATCCTTCCTCCGGGCACCGGCGTCTCGAAGGCTTCTTAGCCGCACTCATCCGGTTCTGGCCCGTTATCCCCGCGGGGGCACGGTCCTTGTCCCGGGCCGGGGCTGTGGGAAGGACGCAGCAGCCATCCAGGCTGCTCCCTGCCACAAGGTTCCCAGAGCCACTTTGATCCGTGTGGGTGTCTGGAGGGTGGAGGGGAGGGGGGGTAAAAACATTATCAGTGAAAAAGCAGCTGTTTATTTTGATACGAAGCCGGTTCTTAGCCGCAGGCACCGTTTGCTCCGTCCATGCTCTTCAGGCAGGGTGGGAAAGGGGAAAGGGGAGGTTCTCGGTTTATTCCGGTTGTTTACAGCGGCGGGTGATGGCGAGGGAGAGCCAGGTCCGTCGCCCCTCGGCGCCCGCCGGGGCCTTTTCCCAAGCCTTCCTCGGAGCCGCGCCGGGAAGGGAGGAGGCTCTGCTCGGGACATCCGACGGGATGGAGCGGAGGCTGCGGGCGGGGGGAGCCCGGCTGCCCCCTCCGCTGCTCTGCTAGGAGGGGCACATCGCTCCCAGCTCCCGCCTTAGGCCAACAGCACGGGAATTGCACCACTTGGTTGTGGGGTCGCAGGAGAACCCAAACGCGAGCCCAAACCCAATCCCGAACCCAAACTCAAACCCGGAGTTTCCCCTGCCCGGGATGTGTCCCGAGAATCCCGGCGCTGCCCCGAGGTGGCCGCCAGGTGGCGCAGCGGCTCCGCTCCGAGGGGCGGCCCCGGGGGCGCGGCCGTGCCCGGGGGTCCCGGGGGGTCCCGGGGGTTCCCGGGGGGTCCCTGAGGGTTCCCTGATGGTGAAGCCGCTGCCGGGGGTCCCCAGAGGGTTCCCCGGAGGCAGCAGCCCTTACTGGTGGCACCATCAGTGATCCCAGAGGTTTGGCTTCCTACAGACCGCAGGAGTGGGGGATTTGGGGCAGGTGCCCCCCTTTGTGCCCGCCCTCCTGTCCACCCTGTGTCCTGCCACCTGCATGACAACGTTGCACCTTTCTGAGGGCGTTTGTGTGCGTGTCTGTTCACTTTTTCTATACGTGTGTCCATGTGAGCAGCTGTCCAGCGGATTTTTGAGGACCTGGCGCCGTTCCCCAGCTTTGAGGGTTCTGCCAAAAATGCACCTACTACAGAGAATGCAGAGAATCCTCGCTCCGAGGCACCTGAGCCGCAACAAGCAGCCTGAAGCTGTGATGCTTTTTCTTCTGCAAGGAAGGTCTTGCATTGCCCGAGGAATTAATGGATGGAATCATGCAGGAAAGGCTGCTCCTCTCCCTCTGGCACTGCTGGAGCTGGTGACGTGAGCACAGGTACATCTGTCCTTCGCTTCCCATTGATTCCTGTAAATGGGCTTTGCCTCCAGCCTCGGGCCTGGCACGCTCGGTAATTCTTTGGAAATGAGATCTAATTAAAATGAGACAGAGCTGTCGAGGGACTACCTAATTGTCTTTGCAAAATGACCTTGTGGAGATCCTGGCTCGGTTCCCAGCAGAAAGGTGTTGTCAGTGCAAAATCCTGTGCGGCTGGGGGGAATCAGCTGAAGACTTCTGGGAAATAATTCCCCAGGCTGGGAAATAATGAGCTGGTGGAGACACTGCAGTGCTGCTGTCCCTGGGCCAGCTCGAGCTGTCCTCCCCTTCCAGGCCATGTCAGGTCTTGGGGACATCCTCAAAATGGCTTTAAAAGAGGCCAGTTCCATGTGGGGTTCAGCCAAGGCCAATGCCAACAGGTATTCCTGGGGTTCCCTCCACTCCCCCTGTACTGTCTGCCCACATCAGGGAGAAGGGGAAGTAATTTGGCTCTTAAAGCCTCAAAGGTTTCCAGGATCCTGGATGATGGATTCAGAAGTGCCCCCAGCTTTGAGCTCACCCCATTCCATGCCAGCTGTGTCCCACTCACTCCAGAGATCCCACTGGTCACTGAGGGCTGGCACCATGAGGATGCTGTGCAGTGTCACCAGCTCCCCTCGTTCCTACAGAGCCCCTCATCCTTAGGAAAGTTCTGGGACGAGACCTGTCCCGGTCTCGCAGCCAGCAGGAGAGCAGCCATCCTCCACGAGAGGGAGCGTTTGCAGGCATTTTTATTCCAGCTGGATTGTTTTGGTTTTCCCCCGTTGTTTTCCAGCACAGACCATCCCTGCGGCCGTCGGAGCCCTTCGCCTGCTTGAAATGCCCGTTTTCCTGGGATGGGGAAGAACCGGGCAGAAATCCCAGCTTTCCTGGGAGTGTTGTCACATTGTGATAGTGCCATGACATGAGGGGAAACTTTTTCCCTGGCCGGGTGGCAGGGTCCTATCCCATGTGAACAGGAGGATGTTTTCCTCCTTCTGGCCCTATCGAAGAGGGGAAGAAATGCCTCTTACTGGGGTGACTGGGGAGTGTTGTGACTGGTCTTGGTCAAGTGAGTGGCCACACCATGGGAAGCACTGGAATGTTCTTCAGGCATAGCTGGAGGGACCCTGACCCTGGGAAACCCCAGTGTGGCTCCTTGTGGCCAAAAATGGCTTTTTCAGCTCACACACTCAGCCTGTGGCCTGGGGTGGTTTGCTGGGACCCCATTTCAGAGCTGGGAGGGGGATCCCATCCCTCCCCATCTCACTGCTCCCCTCTGCAAGTCCCTTTGAGACCCCACCAATGCTTCTGATCCTTCTAGAACAGGCTGTTTATAACTTCCCAAGTGAGTGCTACAAACCCAAAGCCAAACCTCCCACTCGTGGGGGCACAGGATCATGTCCGGGTGCCTTGGTGGCCACACGAGCCGTGGGTGGTTTGGAAGGAAGATGCACAGCCAGCCCTAGGCCTGGGAGGGGAGCTGGTCCTGCCTCCCCCTGCCCTCCCTGCGTGTCCCTGGAGCCTGGGAGAGCCCAGACTGGCCTATCTGCAAATTGCAGAGCAGATTATCAGCGAGCACAGCTGAGATTAAAGACCCCTCTTTATGTCTGGTTCCCCCAGAGCCGCGGAGGCCGGGGCTGAGTTCAGTGCAGACTCTTTGGCACCACGGGACTGATTGCTGGGGTAACCTTTTGCTTGGCTGGGAGAAGCGAAGGAAGCTCAGACAATTTTCAGTCAAAAAAAGAAAAGAAAAAAAAAAAAAAGGAAAAGGAACTCACAACAACAACAGTTTATTCCAGCAGGGTGTTGGGAGGAAATTCAGGCACAGCTCTGAGATGCTTCCAATGCGATCTGGGCCAGGGAATGAGTTACTGGGAGGGTTTGTCCCTGTTTTCTTCTTCAACAACCATTTGGTATTGGGAATTCTAGATGGAGAAGCCCAGAGGTGGTGGATTGGCAGCTGCAGGATGCAGAAAAGCCCTGGGGTTGCTCCTGCTTTGCTGTCCCAGAGCTCACACGGGTGCAGCACACGAATCACAGAGTCTGGCACTGGGCAGGGAAGGCATCCTCACCAAAACACAGTGAGATTTTTCCTGAGGCTGTTCTGAGGGCTCTGCTCAGGAGAAATGGCCAAGATTTCTCTCTATTCTCCCAGGCAAAATGTGTGCCCAGCTGCTGTGAGCAAACCTCAGGCTCTGGAGGGTGCGTGGCCGAGCTGGGATAGTCCTGGCCAGCCAGAGTGGCTTAACGGGCTTAGAGCAGCGTAGTTCTTATAAACAATCACATGAATTAGCACAAATCTCATTAGATCCGTGCTTCTCCTGGCCTCCTGTGTTCCTAATGCCCCTCGCAGGGGTCCTGTGCGGGCGATGAGCAAAGAAATTCTTTCCAAGAAGAAAGAGCCGTGGCATTTTGGGTTTGCTTTCCTCAGAACCATTTCCATTATGCTTAATGCACAGGAGAGCAGAAATCTAATAGGTAAAAAGCCATTCGAGGTCCTTGGGTATTTTAAAGCTGATTTAAAGTTTTGGCTGCTCTGTTAGAGCAATGATTCAGCTGATGGTGCTCAGGGGTGTCTCCCCTGGTGAGGAACAGGCTCAGGGTGATTCCTCTGCTCTGATGTGCCCCAGACAGCGCTGCTTTCCCTTGGCTCTTGCTCTTGGCTGCCTGGTGGCCTGGCACCGTGGGGAATGGGGCTGTCTGGGCATGATTTTATGGTGTGTTCCTTTAGGAGTGCAGTGGGAGGGGTGGTCAGTGCCCAGAAAACATGGGAATGGTAGATTGAGCCTGGAGTGCCTTGGGGAAGGGAATGATTTTTCTGCTGTTGATGTTGTGCATGCTGCCTGCAGTCCCGGGCAGTGCCACCCTTCAGTCTCCCATTCCTCCTCCCAAATCACTCCAAGAAGCATCACAGGAGTTTCTCTTATTCCAGAACCACAGCTGCTCCTGGGGTGAAGCACCTCGGCCGCTGCTTCAGAGCCAGGCTTGGGCTCCTGGGAGTCGCGGCAGGAAACGCCACGGGACCTTTAATGATTTAAAAAAATGTTTTTTACATCTCTGCTGCAAGTCTGCTGCTGCTTCACCTCTCGGCAGAGCAGGGATGTGAGCAGCAAAGGACCGAGCAGAGCTTGAGAAAGCGGCTCCCCGGGGACTCGGTCTCTGGCGGAGCAGCCCGGGATAAGCGAGCATGAGAAAAGCAGCCTTAGCCCTCCAGTCACCCTTCAGATGCGTTTCCGGCTGCTTTTCATCTCACTCCGAGTTTCAAAGCCATCTTATTCCAGCCCCGCCGCTGCCGCCAGCCTCGGCAGCGCTTCAAAGCGGGGCTGTCTGTGCGGCCCCGGGGGAGCGGCGCGGGTGGGGCCCGGTCCCCTCGGCACCTGCGAGCCCCGGGGCCGCGACACGGGCACTGACAGGGACACGGACAGGGACACGGGCACTGACACGGGCACTGACACGGACACGGACACCGACACGGACACTGACATGGGCACTGACACGGACACGGACACGGGCACAGACATGGGCACGGACATGGACACGGACACAGACACGGGCAGGGTCTGCCCTCCACAAACCCCCCTGCACTGCGAGTCTGTTCCCTCCGAGTGTTTGTGGCTGCCCCGAAAAGCGTGGAGGGACAGGGCTGCTTGTGGGGGACACGGCAGAGGGACTCCTTCTCCAGACCCTTTCTGTCCCTCTGGTGAGCTCAGCTTTGCAGTGGGGTCGCTGCCAAGCCAGGGACCAGTGGCCTCTTGGAGTTTTGCATCCCCTTTTTATATTCCCACTTTCCCAATTTTCCTCTCCTCCCCTTCAGCTCTCTGTGGTGTGGCCGGGGATGAGCACCAGGGGTGACACCTCTGTCACATACCCAATGTTGGGGGGACACGGGGGGTCCCAGAGCGTGTTTGTGGGGTTTGGCATCTGGACCACCAGGAAACAAGAGGGAAACAGCAGCGTCCAGCAGAGCTGTGGCTGTGTTGGCCATCAGGGTGGTGGCTGTGGCTGTCACAGCTCGGGAGATGCTGGTGGATCCCCCCTGTCACAGAGGGACCCGGAGCACTGGGATTCTCCTGCATCCCAGTGGTGGCTGGGAATGGGATTTGCTCCTTTCTGGGTCATGCACAAGAGATTTCACCCCACCAGTGCTCTGGGTGGCAACACCTGAATTTGCCTCCAGGACGGGCAACAGAGAGCAGGGTTTGGTGTCAGAAAGCCGGGATGAGCTGCAAACCTCCCCCGTGGAAACTGCCCAGCCTCCTCTCTCCTTGGCTTTTATTTGTTTGCCAAGCCCCTGGATGTGATTGTCCATTTTCTCCCGGAGTTTTTGCTTCAGCAGATCCGTCGGGAGAAGTGCACTCACTGCTCGGCGACAAAACACGTTCTGGAGATGGAAAAAAAGCTCTTTTCAAGGAAAACACGACATTTCGATGGAAAAGTAACTCTGCATGCTGTTTCTAATTTTAAAGCCCTGCCTTGGAATGCTCCCATGGACTTTGAAATCAGAGCTGGCTCTTATGCTTTCCAGGTTTTATCCACCTTTCCCATATAATTTCAAATTGCTCCCCCTGTTAACGAGACAATATTAATTCTACCTCGGTGGATTTTGCACAGACCGCTTCCAAAGCACAGTTTCCCTTATCCCATCCCTTTTTTCTGTGTTTTCTTTCCCCCAGCTCTAGCCTATAAATACCTTTAGGCCAGACTGTGGGAACTGCACAAAGCCCTGTACCTGGCTGATGCCTCCTGGACGGATGAATGTGATTCCCGGTATTGCTCCGGACTGAGATTAACTCTTAAAGCCACGTGCTGCAAATTAATGCATCTGCTCATTCCTAAAGCATTTCATCTCCATTAAAGCTGCTAGCATTAATTTCCCCCTGTTAATCTGACCTGTGCCTTGAGGGAGGAACGCTGGTGGGCTTTTCCCCCCCTCTATTCCGTGCAGTCCCGGTTTGTCCTCACCGAGTTTAACTTTTAAAGCAGAGCTGCAAAACCAGCGGTGAGCTGAGCGCTGCTGGAGCCAGCAGAGGGGAGGCGAGAGCAGAGATTCTGCCTTTCCCCGCTCTGCAATAAATTTCGGGGCAAGGGAAAAACTGCTACAGGGTTATTTTTATTCATTTCCCAAAACAAGAGCGATGTAATCGAGCTGATAAAGGCAGTGGTGTCAATAGCAATCGATTAAAATGGCAAACCAGCAGTGGGAGGTGAAGATGAGGGGCAGGCAGAGGCTGGAGGGTTTTCCCCATCTCTTATCCCTGCTGAGAGCTGCATTTCTGTGCATTTCTGTGCATGCATTTCTGCTGCATTTCTCCCGAATTTCTCTTGCATTTCTCCCGAATTTCTCTTGCATTTCTCCTGCGTTTCTCCTGCGTTTCTCCTGAGTTTCTCCTACATTTCTCCTGCATTTCTCCCGCATTGTCCTGCACTTCTCCTGCATTTCTTCTGAATTTCTCCTGCATTTCTTGAGTTTCTCCTGCATTGCTCCTGCATTTCTCCCGCATTTCTCCCGCATTTCTCCCTCATTTCTCCCGCATTTCTCCCTCATTTCTCCCGCATTTCTCCCACAGCATCCCACTCCAGCCCCACAATCCCAGCGCCACTCCCAGCTCTCACACGAGCGGGGTGGACTCAGCACGAAACCACTGCAGAGGTGGCCAAATTTCCCTGTGAGGTCCGAGGCCACCTCCTTCCACCCCCGGTGGCACCTGGCATCCCTCTCCTTGGCACAGCCCTGCCCCACGCTCCGGGAGAGCAGGGAATATTTACACTGGAAGATGCTATCGTGGTGCAGCTCGAGCTGTCCCTGGAGGTGAAGCACAAACAGGTTCACCGCAGCGAGGTCACTCCTCTAACAGGTTTAAGTGGGTTCCACTGTAAAATGAATTTATTTCAACACAACCTTTTTTGATAAATTAAACCAGCACGGCTCTGTGTATAATATCTATAAACAATCTTCTCGAATGTTTACCTAACCTGGGCACGCAGAAACTCTCGCATGTTAAGTATGAGATGAAAAGGGGCTATGAAACCTTTACATAATTCCTTTTTTTTTTCTTTTTCAGAGCAAGAAAGCCAGCGTACCATGGGAAAATCCTCTTGCTGCTGTTGAGCTGAGGTTTTCCTGGCTTCTGTCGAGGGTGAGGGGAGACAAACCCCTGGTGCTACCATGGTTTTGTGTTGGATGTGGTTTTAGCACGAGGTTCACTGGACTTGCTGGGTGCCAGCACCCACCCACACTCCCCCTGTGGATCTGGTGGATGCTGATGTGATGATTTTATCTCCTGTGTCATGTTTGCAGGGTCCTGGGGAGTTTGGCACTCATTAATTTGTGAGTTTACCACAGAGCATCCATTAATTCATTAATTAAAGGGTTACAGCCCCACTGCAGGTGCTGGCTGGGGTGAGCTGAGGGATGTTGAGATTTGAAGTGCCACGGGTTTGTGGTGGTTCAGGCTGTGCTGGGCCATTTGCTGAGGGATTTGGATGTTTTCCCTTGATCTCCCTGATTGCAGAACACCCTGGAAAGATGAACATGACTTTAGTGAGAACAAACTGTCCTGCTCCATAAAAGAGAGCTGAGGTGAGTGAGAGATCTGCCAGCAATGAAGCTAAAATTGGCCTGATGGGGAGGTGTGGGTTTGGGTGAGTTTGGGTGAATTTGTGCTGTTCTCCTCCAGAAAGAAGGAAGGTGGCACTGGGTTGGATCTCTTTTCCAGCTTTGCTCCTTGAGCTCTGGTCGTTCCATTGGCTCAACTCCTTCCTGGGTTGGACTCTTGCAGGAAAAAGTCTTAATCCTAAATAAAGTCCTTGCTGCTTCTGACTTCTCCCTGAGAATCACCAACCCAAATCCCAGATCCCAGCGTTATATGAAAATAGGAGCGTGCTTTGCAATTCAATATAATTTAATTGGGTTGGAGGGAGGACAGCAGAAATGTTCCTGCTGAATAATTCAGTATTTAGAGACACCCTGTTCAGCTCTTCAGGTCCTTGGATGGGGCTGGGAGCAGCCTGGGACACTGGGAGGTGTCCCTGCCCGTGGCAGGGGTGGAATGAGATGATGTTAAAGGTTCCTTCCAACCCAAACCAGTCTGGGATTTTATGAAAGGAATGATATAAAACCCCCCAGGAGATAGGAATGATATAAAGCAGGTTCCAGCTGATGGACCTGTGTGCTGTGAGAGTCCCCAGCTGCCAGGGATGGGACCTGGACAGGCTCAAAGTGTCTTTTGTCACTGTCTTGAGTGCAAATGAATGGAAACCTTTTCTGCTTTGGGCAGGGAGAGCCTGCAGTGAGCTCACTGAGGGTTTTGTGGGCTCTGGGATTGCAGGATCTGTCCAAAATATGTGTTAAAAATCAGCTTATCTTCCAAATAAAGCCTCAAAAATTCCAGTATCTCCAAGATGTGCTTGGAAGTGATTTATTCTCTTTGCTTTTGGTGTTTCCCTGATGCTTTTCAGCATTATTTTTAATGACACTGAGTTACCAGAGGTGACTTTTGGTGGATAACAGAGTATTTATGGAGAAACCAACAGCTAAATCTGGTTATCATTGACACTGCTTATAAAATACACATAGCAACCAAGATACTGACCATGGCAGTAAATTGAAAATATATTGAAAACATAAAGCATTCTTCCAATTTATTAGTAATGGAAAAAAAATTATTTGGGCAAGTTTTTTCCCCCCTCCTTGATAAGAAGAAAGATATAGAAGCTGTTGTGAGGAATTCTGTGGTTGTGTTGGTCCAGGGGCTGGCGTGGTGAGCGGGGTGAGAGGTGTGCTGGGTTTTTTGGGATTTCAAATGGGAAACATCCCACTCTGGACACTCTGTGGGACACAATTCCACTGCCAAAGGGCTCGTGGAGATGCTGCCTCAAGGTTTTTGTTGATCCCCCTGGCCCTGAGGACTCCAGCGAGCATTTTTAGGAGGGTTGGTGGCTTTGGAGTGGTGGCATTAAAACAGGTGACTTTCCCCTGCTGGCTGCAGCCCTTGGTTCTGGTTGAGGTCACCCCTCTGCCCCCACAGCACTGCAAAATCTGGGCACGTTATTGAAGGGTTAACCCTGGCAACTGCTGGGTAAGTGTAAAAATATTAATAAGGCTGCTGCAGGTCACCCTAAAATGGGAATTTATGGTGGTAGTCAAAGCTAATGTTTGGGATCAATGCAACATCCCTTCTCAGAATGAAAAATAAATTAAACAGACCGTCATGCAGAGGGTATGTAACCAAATCAATCATGTTTATGGCATTTAATCAAAACTTGATTCAGTTAAATTTATTCCATATGATAGCCCTGTGCTTCACGGGATGCACACCTTGCTGGTGAGGCTCACCAGAGCCAGGGCTCAGCCCTGTGTCACTGCACATTCATGAGATTAGGGGGATTCATTTGTGTAGGATGCTCTGAGCAGTGGTTTGGGGTTTGTCTGTGCCCCCAGGGAGTTGATCACAGGGTAAATAATAGGTGTTTAGTGACAAATATCCCTCTGGCTCCTGCTGCAGGGCCCTGCCTGCTCACTGCTGCCTGTGCCAGGAGGGTGAGGTGGTGCAGGGCCTCGTGGGCAGCTGTGGGGGCACAAAACCTGCCCCAAACCCCAGGTGGGGCTGAGGAATGCAGCTCAGGCAGGCTGGTTTATGCCCTGCTGGAATCAGCACTCACTGGATCCACCCATCCTGGCCAAATCCATCCATTCCTTCAGGAAGGCTCCTGCCACCATCCCATGGGAGCAGATCCTTGGCTGCCTGCACCTCCAGGCACCCTGTTCCCATCCTGGAAGGAGGATTTGATCCCACAGACCTTCCCTCTCCTCCTGGAAGCTGAATATTAGAATTCTCCCTGGCTGCAGATATAATTCACTACATTAATCTTGCCTTAAAACTCGCTCCTTCCACAAAGCCCCTCTGTATTGATCCTACAAAGACAATTATATATTATGGGGTGGGGGGGGAGGGAGAAACAGCTGAAATATTTGAGATTGGCCCTTCTGGGGGATTTATGACGTGTCTGAACTACAGTGTCTGCCTATTTTTTATTCTAAGCCTCTATGACAGGGGTCATGTCTTCCTCCATACTCTGTCCAGTGCTGAGCACTGCGATGGGGCTCTATTAAATGCTCAGGATGATTAATCACACCCTATAAACACACTTCTGGTGTGTTTGGGGGCATGCACACGCGTGTGCATCAGCAAACTCCAGCAGCAGGTACTGATGTACCTGCCCAACCCTCTTGTAGGGTCCTGAGCAGCGTGGCCTGGCTGTGGGGTGTGTGCAGGACGTTCATCTGGAGATCTTCCTGAGCTGGATTTGTTCTGGTTCTCTGTTTTTCCCAGCCCAGCTGGTTTCAATGATTTCCTGAGCTGGGTGCAGTTGTGGGACACGTCCCAAAGGTGATGCAGAGCACGAGTCTGGGGGATTTCCTGGTGATTCCTTGCATGGGAGCCCATCACCCTCTGCCTCTGGGCATGGAAACCCAGGCTGGGAGGATGCAGGGTGGATCCACACCCCAAAATCAGGAGGCAAAGCTGAGGACCTCATGAGTCAGGGAATGAGCAAGTAATGAATGAGCAGGATGGACTGTTTGTAAATGTGTGTGAGATTAATGAGCAAAGGCTTCTCCAGAACACAGAAGGCACGAAATCAATCCCCAGCTCCCAGAATAATGAGGGAATCAATAGGATTACGAGGTTAAGGCCGGAGTAAACCTGAATGACAGCTGCAAAATAAATTTTATTTGGAGGACGTGGCTGAGGTTAAATGAAATGTAATAAATAATGTAAAGCATTTAAGGGGTGGGGAAATGGTCTGGAGATGTAAGGAGGAACAGAAGGCCCTGCAGTGGCTAAATCTGCCCAGTTTGTACCTACAACACGTTTCTGCAGGTGAGTGATGAGTGTGACACACACCCTGCAAGGTCGTGCCCTCTCCCCTCATTGTCCAGGACAGGAACAGGAGCAGAGGGGTGGCAATGGTGCCACCAGGACCTGGGGCTGCAGCAGTGGCACCGAAGCAGGACAGGGATGTGAATGTGTGAGCTGCAGGTTTGTGCATCCCTTTCCCCCTGCATTTCTCTGCTGGTGTCCAGCTGTAAAAAGCCAACATTGCCTCCATCCCACATCCCACAGAGCTCCTGGAGCTGCTGCATGGCACAGAGACCTCCCTCTGCAGAGCCATGGTCACTGCAGGGACAGGGACCCTTCTGGATGCAAGAATCTGAAGTTTTTCCACGTTTGCCCCCACGGTGGGAATGTCTCCTCCTTCTCCATGATCCAGCAGACACGGGATGTCCTGCTGACCTGGACTTTGGGGATAAATCCATGCAGGTGGGTGCAGTGCTGTGATTCCAGGTGCTCAGCACCTTCTCCTGGTGGATGCTCTGGAGTTTGAAGCTTTTATGAGATCGATACCGGGTCTGCTGCTCCCTGAGAGTTCAGACACTCCCAGTGCCTCACTGAAAATCGAGCTGCTCTGAAAACCCGGCTGCAGGGGTGGGTGCCAAACCAGTGAGAAATTGTAACTGGCTGCCCCGATTTTTCCAACACCATTAACTCCTGCTCCTGCTCCTCCCTGCTGGTTCTCAGGGAAGGAGATTTGGAATTCCTGGGATGTGGTCAGTGCTGTAGAGGCAGAGCCCAGCCCGGAGAGGAAACACTTCTCCCACTGCAGGAGGAGCAGCTCCGAGTCGGGATGGGACAGCTGAGGTTTTGCTCTCGAATCACCACGTAAAAAACCCTTCTGCTTCCTTCTGGGCTGGATTCCCCCGGACGCTTTTCCAGCAGGTTTCCCCGAGCCCCAGGGCTTGTTTTCCCGGTGGGACCGTGCGTGTGCGGCTCAGCCCCGCTAATCACGGCTGCTCCGTGTGCTTTTCCAGTGGTTCAGGGTGTGACTGATAGAGCTGTCCTGCCTGATATTGCACGCTGACAGCAGCGAGCCTCGGGGGAGGCGAGCACAAAGACAGCGATTCCAGGGAAATCGCTTCCATTTGTCCCCCTGGTCAGAGGATGGGCTTTCCCTGTGCTCCATCCCTGCCCTGCTGGGGAGCCGGGCTTTCCTCCTGCCACCCTTAGAGCTCTGTGTCCATCTGTCCATCGCAGGGCAGCACAGGGTCGCTCTGTGTGGGATCTGCCCTGCTCAGGGGATGTCCCTGAGCATCCTGAGTGTTCCTGTCACTGCTGGTGCCACAGCTGTTTGTGGCAGCCCTGGCTGTTGGGAGCTCACCCCAGTGCTGTGTGAGGAAGGATTTGCAGACCCCTGCATGCACAGGTGGGTCCCCAGCTGCCCACACGGCCCTGTGTGTCCCTGCCCAGCCCTGCAGCCCCACCTGCCTCCCACATGAGACTTTTCCTCAGCAGGATGCAGAAAAATGCCTTCAAGTTGCCTTTTAATAGCTCCTGTAAATCTTATTTAATGCTAAAGACATTTATTATTGTCAGAACTGGCGAACCCCTGACTGGCCCCAGACCAGGTGACTTGGGAAGAGCAGAGGGAACAGGTTGAGGGTCACGGTTATCCCTCATCACTTGGGGACACAGCAATGACACCAAAGTCAAAACCTTGGGCTGCTGATCCCCATGCCTGGGGTTGGCTCAAGGAATCCTGGCTGCAGCACCTGGAGCTGTGGATCAGGCTCAGGAACCAGGCTGGGGTTACTCATTTCCAAGCACCCAGGTGCTTGCTTTCCTCCAGCAGCTTCCATACCATCAGAAACCATGCAGGGTGTATATATATATATTTATTTTCTTTAACTTTTTTATTTAGTATTTTTAAACCATTGCACAGGCAACCTCAATCCCAAATCCCAGCCCAGAGGTCAGTGGAGAATTGGCCCTGCACCTGCAACCTGAAACCAGCTCTGCCTGGCTGGAGAGCCTCATGCTGTGCCACTAATGAAGGGTTCAGGGGTTTGTTTTTCTTTTCTATTTTATTTTGAGACGCTGTTTTGAAGCGCACGGCCAAGAGTGGGAATTTCACAGGGTAAACAGCAAAGCTGCTCTGAAGTTATTTATTGGTTCTGTTTTCCAGCACGTGGACCTGTATTGATTTATTTTGCAGTGTCTCCAGAGGCTTCTTCAAGGTTAAAATGTAGACATTACATGTTAGGCTGGGCTAAATACTGGCAGGAATACACATTTGGCTCTTTTAATTGGAAAAACACACTCTTTTTGTCACCCTGAGGCCAAGGCTCTACCCCAGCAGCACAAGGAGGGCAGGGGAATGCACACAAGTGCAAGATGCTCTGGTTCACACTTGCTTGGGGAATTTGGTGGGAGCACAAAGGTCCCCACAACCAGCTCTGGGGTCCCACCAGGCCCAGAAAGAAATTCCTGGAGGGAAGGTGGGGGTCAGCAGCTATTCCAACTGGGCAAGGTGGGTGTGAGCCTCCTGCTGACCAAATTTATTCTGTTTATAGGAGCCACCATGGCCAAGCTCAGTCCCAGCTTCAGTTTTGCCACTCTGAGCTGCTCCCAAACAACGTCAGGGGCTGACCAGGCTCCCACAGCCCAGTGGGGACAGTTTGGTGCTTGTTCCAAGCAATTGATGGCAGAGATTCATCCCAAGTTGGAGATGCTCCTCACTAAGAGCAGGACAGACTCACATATGCCAGCCTCAGACCCTGTTTTCACTCCATACATTTACAATCATTATTCAGCTGGAGAAGGGGATGGAAAAGGAATTCTGCATCCCTAAGAAGTACTTACATCCTCAAAGCGATTTCCAGTCTCTGTGCTGCTTGTGCCCCTTTCCTTGGCAGGTTCAGGGACTTGCCCCAGGCCACTGAAGGAGGCAGTGACAGGGACAGGGTGGCTGCTGCTGCCACAGGATCCCCTTCCCCGTCCTTCCCGAGCCGGGAGCCACTGCGTGCAGCCAGGATGGAGGTGGGGAGCTCCGCTGGGGAAGGTACAAGCTGAGGTTTAGAAATCATGATGTGTGAATTGAAATGGGAAGCAACGGATCTCGGGAATCACCGCAACTGCTACAAGGTGTTCCTGAAGCTGTCAGCAAGCCATCTGCCCGCTCGCCCTGGGTAAACACCGCGCTCCAGCCAGCTCTCCATGGAAAACCGGGAAGCACGGGGGTCCCGTGGGGTGAACCCCTCCGGGGCAGCGGCGTGGGCAGGGTGGGAGCGGGAGGAAAGGGCAGAGGGAGGGAGCTGAGCTGCGTTGTGGCTCTGGAGCGGAGCCCTGGCCGCGCCGCTCGCTCCTCGTAACTCATCGCGGAGACACCGCCGTGGGGAGCCCGCGGCGGCCGCGCCGGGCCCGGCCAGCGATTTATGGCTCCAGGGGAAGCACGGCAGCCGGTCTGGGAGCGGAGCAGCGCAGGAGCAGAGAGCCGGGGGTCAGGCGGCTGCCCAGCTTCTTTCACTCACGCCTGGACTCTCCCTGAGCCTGCCACGGTCACCCCAGGGCTCTGTGGAGGCACAGGAGAGGGTGAGGACGCTGGGTGGAAAATCTGCCCTGCTCCTGTCACACCGCGTGCCACAGGTCCTGGCACAGCTTGGGCAGAGGGGATGTCACCCCCTTCCCGTGGGGACATCCATAAGGCACCGAGTGAGCTGGCACAGGGGACACGTGGAAGTGGCCACGGGCTGGCCCCGTTCACAGCCCCAGCACAACGGGGCCCTGATTGGAAAAAGCTGGGTGACCTGGGATGACACGGGCGGCTGATGCGTCAGTGCAGCCCCAGAAACGCCCCCGATGGCTCGGGACTGCAGCATCGCTGCCAGCCCCGAGGGATGGAGCAGGAGGAAGGGCCCGTTCCTGGGACAGACCATGGGAAAGGGCCCGGGGGGTTCTCAGGGTTCCTGCAGCTCTGGTCAGTGCTCCCAGCCCTGTGCTTGCTCCGTGCTCCAAGGCTGTTACTCATGCCGTGCCTCAGTTTCCCCTCTGTGCAGGGGACAGTGGTGCCCTTGTCCCCAGCTGCCCAGAGAAATGCGCTGAGCTTTGGTAAGTTCTGGGACTGAGTGAGCTGAGAAAAGCAAAACTGGGAAATTACGTGTATTTTTGCCGAACCAGTGCCAAGGTCCATCAGTGCCTGGTGCAGCCGTGCAGGAAAGAGTGCGGAGGGTCCCAATTTTGGGGCTGAGCCCCCTTGTCGAGGATGCTCGTCCATGTTAGCCTGAGTCTTCCCTCAGTGCCAGCCAGCACTCCCAGCCTTCCCCCTCACTCACAATTCAAAATAAATACAGAGAGTGAACATGACCTTGAGTGTATAGTCTAAAGCTTTTAAAACTCTCCTCTAATTCTTTTAACTTCCCGCACATCTATCCTCTACACCAGCCTCCTCATTTCTCTTTCTCTACAGTAAACTTATACCCTTGCTAAAGTGCCCGGAGAAGACGCTGCAGATGAAATGTTGCTTTAGCTTAATTTCCTATTCCTAACATATGCTTTAATTAATGTCATTTGCTTTGATTTGCTGCCAGCTTGCCAGTGCGGCACTTCCTTCGTTTCGCAACCTAAACCATAACCTTGTGGGAATGAGGATCAGGTGTTCCCGGCTGATTTCATCTGGTTCAGAGCATTTATCTCGAGCTCTGAGGCTTTTCTGCACTTTGTCGGTGGCACCAGCACAGAGGCAAAACCACAGCGTTCTCCTTTGGCTGGAGAATGTGCCGTACATGAAGGATGCTGCTGTGGAAAGCACTGACCTGCATTTTTTATCCGTATTTTTTACACTTTCTAGGTTCAATTCAGAGCAGGAATATGGCAAAACAAGAGAGAGGGGTTGGGACCTCCCCCAGATCCTGATTTTCCTGTGTCAGGATCAGAGAGGACCATCCTGCTGCTGGCTCTGTGCCTGCTGTCCCCACATTCCCTGAGGCTCCATGGTCAGTGCTGGACCCCACAGGCCAAGGTGCTTCCTCAGGTCAATGTTCCCAACCCAGGCAAGCATTTTGCAGCATGGAAGTGGATGAACATCATGTGGCAGAGGTGGGGAATGACCTTGAGGATGTCCCAAAGCAGCCAGGCCAGCCCCTTGACCTGCAGCAGCCTCATCACCTGGGGCAAAGTGAGAGATTCCAGCGTGGATCTCTTATCTCCTGCTGGAGCAGTGGTTGGAGTTTGGGGCAGAGCCCATTTTGGCCTCTTCCCTGCCCAGCTCCCAGGTAAGGGCAGGGAATGGCAGGGGCAGAAGCACCTGGACTCCCTCTGGATCCGTGGCTGTGCTGAAGTTCAGTGGTGCAAACCTTCTCCTGCCGTCCCCACTGCTCCTGCTTCTCCCCAAATTTCACCCTGTTGGGTTATGGCAGGTGCAGACTGATCCTGAGGATCATTAAATCCCTCTTCCATCCCTCTCTGTTCCCACTGCACGGTGACATGCCTGTGCCCTTTCTCCAGCTGGAGCTGCCTCGTCCTCTCTGCACCACCAGGTCAGTGCTCTGAGCTGTTGTGTGAGAAAAAATTCCTAATTTGGGAGATCTTTTTCCTTTCTTTCTCCTGATGGAGCCAGCTTGGTCCCTCAAGCCAGGCAGAAAAGCACCAGTAATCTCCCCACGACTTTCTGTAACTGCTTTGCTTGAGAGCAGCTCCTTGCACAGCAGAGCCTGGAGGAAACTTTAGCAATTGTCTGTTCTGGCCCCAAATCACTGGCACTTGTATGCAGCAGGCCTGAAATGGCCCCTTTCCCAGACAGCTCCTTAAGCAAGGTTTTCCTGTCTCTTTATTTAATGAATCTCAGCCATCCTTTCTCTCCTTGCTGGAGCCAGGGGCAGATGCTGCTCCAGCATTTCATCCCTCCCCTCTCTCCAGTCTCCCTTGTTCTACCTGCAGCAAATTTGGGGTCCCACAGCAAGTCATGTCCCAGGAGGAGGAAATTCCCAGCTTCTGGGCCCTATCCCACTTGGCTGTTGTTTCCCTTCCTGCTTGCTTCTGTTGAGAACCTTCCCCAGGAATGGGAATGTGGTGCCTTTTTGCAGTTCTTGTCCCTTTACTGGGGGGACAAAGGCACCCTCAAGGTTGAGCCCTGCTTTGAGAGCAGCCCCACTCCCTGGGCAGGGAGGAAAATGCCCAAAATGGAGAGCAGCATTTGTGCCAGGCCTGGCCCTGCCCCACTGCAGCCTGAGGAATGTGTTTCCCGTCAGTGTCCCAGGAGTGGGATGCAGGCACGGCAGGGATGTGACTGAGCAGGGAGCAGTTGCCACATCCCAGAGGTTGGCTGGTGATGCTGCTGCCCTTGGAAGCAAAACCCTTCCCCAAGGTGGCCCCTTTCCCCCAGCCTCCTGCTGCCCAGACCCCACAGCTCCCTTCCTCTCTGCTCTCATCTGCCTCTCACCTCGCCTTCCTCCATCCTGTCCTGCTGCCTCCTCTCCAGCAGCTCCACATCTGGATGAATGTTTGTGCCTCTGCCCCAGCCTCTACACCCCAGGGCTGACTGCTCCCACTGCTCCCTGCTCCCCTCTGCCCTTTGAAATCCCAGCTGCCTTCCTGTGCTCCAGAAGCCTCACACCCCTAAACCTGCCCTGGGTGATTTAGGCAGGAGCTGGGACAGGACTGGTCCCTGGGAGGCTGATACAGGGCTCTCATGGGCATCTGGTGAGGGTTTAATCCCCCAGGGCCCCTGTGTGCTCCTGGCTTAGGGCTTTGTGTTCCCTCCCCACAGCTCCAGCACTGAGCCCTGCTCTGACCCTGTGCCACGCTGTGGGTCTGGCCCTGGGTGAGGGAGGAAGAGGAGGATTCCCTCTGGAGAGCACTGTGGGGAAAAGGGACTGGCCAGAAAGAGCTGCAGGCCCTGGTGGGATGTGAGGGCTTTCTGTGCTGCCTTGCTCAGGCTGTGGGTCAGAGGGGGTTGGCCCCTGAGGGGGCTCTGATCTTTGAACAGGATTGTTTGGCCCCACTGGCCCTGGTTGCTCTGTCAGAGCCTCACGCTGTGCCACACTGGGGGCTTGGACAGGGCCTGTGTCCAGCTCCAGGGCAGAGACAGAGCTGGCAGCTGCCTGCCTTCATTTCTCCCGCTGGGAATTTCTCACCCAGACCAGCATTTCCCTGTGTTTACCCTGGAGGACAGTGATTTCCCATAGCAATAACCTCCTCCTCGTGCTCAGCACAAATTGAATAATCACTCTGGGCAGTTCTCTCCCAGTCCCTCATCCCTGCTCGGGGAGGGGTGGATGATGCCAAGGACGCCTTTGCTCTGCCAGTGTGCAAGGCTGGGTTTGCAACACCTTAAGGGAGTTTCTCTCTCTGATGCAAGGCTTGAGACAAGCCTCTCCTCTCTTCTCCCTGCCTGGTGACAAGTGACTTGCCATGCTGTCACTTGGTGGATTGATGTGCCTCTCATTTTTGCCCAAGTGCTCCAGAGCAGCTTCACCCAGGAGGTTCCACGTGTCCTCGTCCCACCCTATCAAGGTCCCCACAGGACAGGAGCTGCCTTGGGGCTGCTGTCCCCTGTCCATGCACACACCTGGCTGTCACCCTGACCGAGTCCCTTCTCCCCCAGGCTGCCCTCCAGGCCTCGCTGGTGCCAGTGACCACCGGGGATGGTGTGACCAGAGCCACTGTCCTGCTGTAAATGACAGAGCAGTGGTGGCAGTGCCTGCTTGGCCCCTGTCCCGTGCCAGTGGCTCAGACCCCATCCCACAGCGGAGTTTGGTGGGTGCAGGAAGCAGAGCTGGGGCCGCTGTGGCACTGGGAGCCAGGCTGCAGAGAAATCACAACGCTCCAAGTGCTGGGCTTTGTTCTCCTTTTATTTTTTAAACCGTCATTCCCATTCCAGCGTGGCTCCATTTGCCTGCCCCCATCCTCCAGCATGTTGCAGCTTTAGGGTTCTTTTCATTAAAATAATAATAATAATTAAATAAACCTAAATAGATGGAGCAGGTTTTTTTTTTTGTATGTGTATGTGAGTATCTTGACTTTAAATCAGAGCTTGGGCTGGAAAATATCACTGGGGACTAACTCAGTCTAACGCTCACCAGGGCAGTGATCTCTGGACTATTCATTCTTACAAAGACTTTGCCAAGCTCGTGGTAAAATATCTTCCTTTAAAAAACGTGCAATGGATTTGAAATATTAGTTTGTTAGACGTTAATTTAAAAGGAAAAAAAAAAAAAAGGAGAGTATTCAAAAATAAAAATCCGGAGCATTTAGACAAAATTCAGGTTAGTTTTAAAAATTAAACCAATTCCACAATTCTTGGATTTTATTTTAAAAATACTTTAGCTTTTGAAAAATATCTAGGTATATGAATACTCGTTCACAGTTTAATTATTACTGGACGCAGGATTAACATTGCCGGGCTGCAACTTTCATGGCTTTGTTTGAAATTAATGATTTTATCCCACTTGGTACGCTGGGATAAAATTAACAAATACCCCCCCAAATATTTAAAAACAAATCGGAATATGGTTGTTCGTTTGATTTACCCGGTTCCAGTGGAGCTTGGTGCGAGACTGAGCAGCACGTTCGTTTACAACGTTTTAAGACATTGGTTAAAATATTTACTTAACAGTTTAAAACAAAGCCTTAGAGCCTACAAACGTGCCCAGGTCAGGGAAATACATGTGGATAATTGGGCTGAACGATTTAGAAGCAGAGAATCGCTCGCATTTCAAACCGTGCATATTTCCAATACCCCCTCAGTGCATCTATTTTAGGCAGATGCTGAAGATTAAAGGGCTGCACGTCAGCCCGTATCTTACCCACGCTTCCTTGTCATCGTTTCTTTGCGATTAAATTTTGTGTTTTCCTTTCAGCCTAGAAGTGTTTGGTACCAGTCTCTTGGCAAAAGAGCCTGAGGAATGGAAGGGTAAAGAAATATGACCCAGCTGCTATGCACAATGAGGTTTGTAAGTCCTTGTATGGTATAAATAAGCATATTACACAGTTATTAGAAATTTGGCACTGTCGCTGTTTAGGAGCAAGGCTCTGATGCTGTGTAATTCTTCCCGAGTCCTTGCATAACTCAGTATTAGCCTTCCATTCTTCCAGCCTCGTTACTGGCCAAATTCAGCAACTTTTCCTCAGTTCTCATCCATTCAAACCCTTCTCAGCAGTGTAAACCGGTGAGTTTCCTCTCAAGTCAGTAAATCTCTGCCAACCCACGCGGTCGAGGCTCGGTCCCGAGTTTCCCCCCCTATGCCCTTCGCCTCGCACGGGGCTCTGAGCCGCAGCCGTCGGGGCCGCGTGGTTCCGTCCGGTGCGGGCTCGGGGCTCGCTTCTCGCCTCGTCTCCTTCGTGGTTGGCAGCTTTTCTCGGGGGAGAAGAGAAGCAGGTTTTCTTTGGGGGAAGAGGAGCCACAGAAAGGCGCGGCGGCTGGACGAGCGCTGGAGCATCCCGCGGAACGGATCCCACTCGGGTTTCCCCGGCCCGCGGACCGAGTGTTACTCTGGAGAAAAGCGACAGTAAACTTTTATTAATCGCCGGTGTTTAGGGCCGAGGCATGAGCGAGCTCGGTGACAGTGATGAGTGGTTTGGAGCGCTGGTCCCTGAAAGTGGGGCTTATCCTCCCACTGCTCCCTTGGCTCGGCGTTGATGAGCCGTGAATAGGAGCCACCCTGCCGTCGGGGATCCGGCCGTTTATCTGCCGGGTGATGACAGTCGGGCTGGTTCCGCCTCGCCGTGAATTGCCGGAGCCTTCGGGAACCGCACGGAGCTGCCGCAGCCGCGGGCTCCGTCCGACGAGGACGTTTCACCCCTCGGTGTCGTCCCCGTCCTCCTGCTCGAGGGATGAGGAAATCTGTGCCCTCTCGGAGGAACCGATCGCGGAGCCTGCTACGGGCAGGTGCTGGCCGGGCTCAGGGCAGGGTGAGCCGAGCGCGGCTGGGTTCAACCGGGCCTGCACGGCGGCGAATGGGCCCGACCCCACCGCTCCAGCATCCCGTACGCACCGACGGGGGAGTCTGAGGCTGCAAGGAGGCCCGAGATTCTTTGGATTTGCTTTAATTAAATCCTCCCCACCCGGCATTGCCCCCTCCGCCCTTTTTTTTTTTTTTTCTTTGTTCAAGGGGGAAAAAACTGCATTTAAGGTCGGGAAGCTCAGGCAGCGGCAGGCATTTCCCCCGTTCCTGCCGCGGTGGCGGGAGGAAGGGCTGAAGGGAGACTCACCCAGACAAAGCCGAGCCCCCGGTACCGGCTGCACAGACACACCAAAATTCACCTTGCCGTGGAGCCCGGCCCTCGGCAGCCGCCCCGGTCCCGCAGCCGCAGGGAGAGCCCGGCCCGCAGGTGGGAACCGGCAGCGAGACGGAGCGGTCCGAGGGTGCGGGGCTGGGGCACGGGCCGGGCCCGTGACTCAGAGGCGGCTGCGACCGCGGAGCCACCGGGGAACCGAGCGGGGCAGGGCAGCGGTGAGAGCAGCGCTCCCGGGAACCTCGGTGTTCTGGTTCAGGGTAAATTTTAGGAGGGCCGGGCGGCTCCTCACCCCAGGCCCTGCTCAGCTCTGCCCGCTCTGTGCGGGCACAGGACGGCCGCGGGTCCCCTCTCGCCCCGGCCCCGGTCTCACCTGCCCCATCCCTCCGGCTCCTGCGGGAACCGCTCGCCGCTCCCAAGCTCGCATCTCCCGGCCCTTCCGGGTCCTCTATTTTTTTCTTTCTTTCCTTTTTTCTTCTCTATTTTTTTTTTCCTTTTGGTAGGAGTGGGGAAAAGGTTCATTACGAGGTTGACCCCACTTTACTTTTTTATTCTGCTCCTGTTCCCAATTTCGGCACCACGTGACGGTGGGAGTGAGTTTGGGTTTAAATTCACTTTCAAGAAAAGCCCGATAAGACCCCGGCCCCGCGGGCCCATGGCGGGGTCCCTGTGAGCCCGGCGCCCGCCCGGGACCCCCGCCTCGGGTAAGGCTCCTGCCCGCGGCCGCGGAGGGGACGCGCAGGGGCTCGAGGGGCTCGGTGCAGCACAGAGCCTTGGTGCTGTCCCGATATAGCGCGGGGCACAGCAGTGGAGCTGTCGCGACAGGAGAGTGTGCAGGGGTAACGCGGCGGCCCGCGGTTCGGGTGTGAGGGTCGGCTCAGCGCAGGGGCTGTGTGGGTGTGTGGCTTCGTAATCGCGACAGCCGAGCTGAAGTGGCCCTTTGAGTCGCGACAGCAGTAGGGGGGCTCTCCCGAGTGGGTTCTCCTCCTGGTTTGGGGGTTTAGCGTGGCGGCGGGAGCCCCGAGCAGGCGGTGCCCGTGAGGGAGCTCCGGCGGGCTGGTGTGAGGGGCCTCTCCCCTTGCCGCCCTCACCTCGGGGCGGCCTCGCCGTCGCTTTGTTGTGGCAACCCAGCTCCTGCCTGCCTTGTGGCAAGGCTTGGGGCTCTCTGTCGCGACATTGGAAGGAGGGGGAGCCCTGTCCTCGTCCTCGGGCTCGCAGGAGGACCGCAATCCAAGGCAAGGCCGCAGGCCGGCGGACACGGACGGTTCGGCTGCGGTGCAGGGTCAGGGAACCTCACGGGGCTTGTGGGCCCCTCCTGAGGGGGGACCCCTGCCCAGGCCTGATCCCAGTTCTTCCCCATCACCTCTCCCGGGCTACCCCGGCTCCCGCCGCGGGGTCCCGCCGAGCCGGCTGCCCTTCCAAGCGCGGCCTATGCCCCCCGCCACAGCCCCGGCAGGGCCCGGCTCCCCCGCGGGCAGTGGGGAGCCCCAGGACTGTGGGGGCTGTGAGGGGGCGATGGTGCCGAGGGTGTCCCCTCTCCCCGAGCTCCCCCCGGAGCAGCGAGCGGCTCCGCTCGCCGCCAGGCCCGGCGCAGCGGCGAGGCAGGCCGGGGAAGGCCGCGGCCGGGGCCGGTGCGCGGGGCCGGGCGGCCGCTGCCCCCGCCGGTGCCCCCCGGTGCGGACCGTCGGGCGGGAGCGGGGCCGGGCCGGGCGGGCCGGGCCGGGCCGGGCGGAGCGGGCCAGAGTCGGTGTGAGGGGATGTGATTGACAGCGGCAACGTCAGCAACAGGAGGGGAAGGGAAAAGGGAGGGGGGGGAGACAAAGAGGGAGGGAGTCGAAAGGCCCCAAACTGGATCTTTATGGAACATTTTCCGCCGACATCAAGGGAAAGTGAATCCGCGCAGCGGGGGATGCCCCGCACGCCGCTGCCATCGGGGGCCGCGGAGCCGCTCCCGGCCTGAGCGCCCCGCGGATGCCCTTCATGCTGCAGCCACCCCCAGGCCAAGCCCGGAGCCCCCCGCTGCGCCTCCTGCCCCTCGGCCGGCCGTGTGAGTTCCCGGGGTGCGGGGGGAAGGACGGGCGGGAGAGGGAAGTCCCAGGGTGCGGGGCTCCCTGCAGCCCGCCGAGCCCCGGCCTGTGTTGGGACACCGCCGCCAGCCTGCCCCGCTGATCCCCGCTGCTCCCCGCTGCTCCCCGCCAGCCAACCTGCTTCCCTCCGGGAGCACCGGTCCCCGTCCGGAGCTGGAGCCTTGCCCCTTGCTTCGCCGCCGACACCTCCCACCTGTGCCCTCCCGGTCACCCGGCTCCGCGCTGCGGTTGGACACCGGGGAGCATCCGCGCCTCCGCCGGGCTGGGGCCGCCCCATCCCGACACCCCGAGCCGGGCGGAGGGACCGGCGGAGCTCTCGGGGTACCGGGCCCCGTAACCGTGCTCCCCGCTCGGTGCTCCCTGCCCCGGGGACTGCGACTGATCACTGGGGTATGTGTGTCCGCTCGCACACAGCCGGGCTGGGCTGGCTGTCCGGCTCTTCGGAGGGAGCTCTCCCTGGAATTCTGGTGCGAATGGAGATGGGAGTCCAGTCCCGCTCTCACCGGAGCTCTGCTGCAGCCGGAATTTGGGGTCCCAGTCCCGCTCTCCCTGGAGCTCTGCTGGAGCTGGAATTTCGGGTCCCAGCCCCGCTCTCCCCCTTCACCGCCGCTGCCCCGGAGAGCGGCTCGGCCTTGGCAGCTCGGGGCAGAGACCGGGGCTGTGGGCCGGGGGCAGGAGCGTTCCCTCGGGGACCGCAGGTCCGTGGCCAGCGCCGGTTTCGGTGCCCGGTACCGGCACCCCGCAGCCTCCTCGGAGCTGCTCCCCCTCCGCTGCCCGTCCGTCTGTCTGTCCTTCCGTCCGTCAGGCGGGGCGGGCGGCCGCGTCCCTCCGCGCTGTAAAAGTCGGCGTTGATGCGCGGCAGCCCCGGCGGAGCTGTCAGGCCTTATCTTTATTGGCTTTTCCCAGTCTCCGTCCAAGTTTAAGAGGGGCCCTTTTATCTCGGAGCCCAGCACTCCCCCTGTTTACACCGTCCGGCTCCGCCGCAGCGCTTCGTCGCGGAGCCCCTGCAGCCCCGACGGGACGGGGCAGAGACACCGACCGGGCAGGGCTGCCCTCCCCGACGGGTACCAGAGGGGAGAGGAGAAAGAGTCGGGGCTGGGGGGCTGCGGCCACATCAGAGATGAGCTGCCCTGGCCTCAAGCAGGAGCGCAGCCACGCGTGGGCGGCTCCCCCGCGGGGGCTGGCGAGCCCGGCCCGGCTCTGCCGGGCACAGCGGCTTTCCCCGGGGCCGGCGGTGCCACATCCCGGTGTCGCCGAGTGCTGCCTCTCGAGGAGAGACCACGGGCCCGGCCGGGAAGGCCTGACCTCGCAGGTGGCCGTGCCCGGGGCTGGGCGAGGGGCCGGGGTTGGACGTGGCCCCCGGTGCTTCGAGCTAACTTTGCGCCTCTCTCCCCCTAAGGAAATGCTCCAGGAGAAAAGCCTGTCTGAAACCGAGGAAGGGTTTCCAACAGCCCCCGCGCCCGGCCATGCGGACACCTCCGCCGGCTCCCCCGTCCTCGGCGTAGCCGGGGGGAGCTCCACGCCGCTCAGCAGCCCGCAGCTCCCCGACCCCGAGCAGGTACGCTCCGTCCGGCCCCGCTCCTGCCCTGCTGCGCCCTCACCCCCGCCACCAGCCCGGCTCGCGGCCGCGCGTCTCCCCGAGGAGCGACTGTGAGCAAAGCCCATTTTTCTTCATTTTTCTCTGCTTTTATTTTTTATTGTTATAATTTTGTTTTATTTTCCCTGGCCAAAGCAGGCCGCCCCGCGCCCGCCGTCGGTACTCAGGTCTGTAAAGGGGGAGTCCGAACCCCGAGAGCCGCGGCCGCCAGGGCCCGACGGGTGGAGGAGCCGCCGCCGCTCCTCCGGGGGATGCGGCCCGGCGGGGGATTCACTGGGGGTTTTTCCATCCCTAAATAAAACGAGGCTTCTGTGCCTTCGCTCCGCGCCTCGGCGGTGTCCCCGGCATCCCGCGGAACGCACAAAGCGCGGCCCTGGACGCGGATGCGTTGTCCCCACGGGTGTCCCCATGGCTGCTCCTGGCCCCGCTTTTTGGGAGCCTTAGGGCGAGTCTGCCCCAACAGACATTTTTTCCCCTAGGAAAAAAAAAAATAGAAAGAAAAAATTCCATTTAGCCACAGTGTCCTTCCTGGTTGTGAAAGTCTGCAATTAAAACCGGCCTCCGTTTGTTTCTCTTACTTTTGGCAAAGGGGAGCGGAATTTTTGAGACTCCATCCTCCTCCCGCACGCGGTGGTGGCTTTGCCCGGAGCCTCGATTGCAGCGCGGGCCCCGGGTGTCCCCAACCCCAACCCTTCCACGGCCCTTCCCAACCCTTCATCCAGGTTTTCTCCATCGTTTCTTGCAGTTCTCATTGTCTTAATTTTTTTACAGACAATAGAAAATATCAAAGTCTATCTCCATGAGAAAGAGCTATGGAAGAAATTTCATGAAGCTGGCACGGAAATGATAATAACCAAAGCAGGCAGGTTAGTGAAAATTCCCTGCAAACATGTATTGCTTCTGATGTCTGTGAAATGTCCTGTTTGCCAAGGCTGAGTTTTGCAGAGCTGCCACAGTCAGTGGCATTTAAAAATATTATTGTGATTGCAGATTTCAGTAAGATCATTTATTCAGTGTAAGCTGTGCATGTGTTTGAGTGTGGCAATTGGCTGTAGATGCAAGAAAATGTTGTGGAGTCGTTTGGAACGTTTACTCCCGATTCTCTCCGGTAACGATTTTTAAAAATTATTTTTAATTAGAAACTAGCATAATTGTGACTTTATTTTTTTCTCCCCACAAAGCAAATCCCCTTCCCTTTTCTGTGCCGTGCACTAAGACCTGTGTGGGATACTTTGCACCAAAGTTTTAATCTCAATCTTTTAAAGGTTTTTAATCTTAGTCTTTTAAAGGTTCTTTTAATCTCAAAACTGAAAGAGAAATGTGCGCTACTTCTGGATAAAAAAAAAAACAACTGTTTTCTCTTGGAAACAAATCATGATTTTTATCAAATCAGAGCCCCCTCAGTGTGCACACCCAGGGAGGGAGATCAGAGTCCCACAGAAGCTTCAGCAGTCCAGAGAACTCAGCCCGAGCTCCTGTCCTGCCCGGGCTGCACTGGTGGGAGGTGGCAGAATTAATATCAGAAAATTAAGCATCGGAATTAAACTTCAGACCATCAGCGGCTCGGGAATCAGATAATTCCCGAGAAAATCAGGCGAGTGCCACTGTGGGCACCAAAGTATCTGCCCTTGGCTTCTGCGGCAGCGGGCTCGCCTCGCTGCTGTTGGGAAAGGAAAACTGAGGAATTAACATTTAGTTCCAGCACAGCTCAGGGGTTCTGCCGTGCCCTGCGACTACTTGTTTCACACCGTGCTAGCGAGCTGTGCAGCCAGACACTCGAATAACGGGGAGAAAACAGAGAAAAAAAACCACCACGAATAATGTCTATGCAGTTTTGATTTCTCTGTGGTCTCTGATCCTTCGCGCAGGGCAGCCGAGGGTGCTCATGGAGGGTGTGTTTGTTGCTCACACTGTGAAACCCAGAGCCCTACCCTCGGCATTGGATTTTTGGGATTGATGTGCGCTCTCCCTCTGCTTTCCTCCATCCCGGCAGTGCAGCAGCTGCTCGGTGTAGGGAAGTTGGACTCTAATAAGCAAGATATTCCCATTATTCCCTCTGGAGAGGGGGTGCGTGTCCCGGGAAGCTTCCATTTATTTGCTGTGTGGCTGTTTATGGAGTGATGGTGCAGGGAACTCTGTCCTTTTCACAGCCTATTTTGGTGTATACAATCTCAGGGCTCGTTCTGCAGCCTCTGCTGATGGGAAGAGCCGGATTCATTTGGATGCTTCTGCTTCCTAAGTCAGCTCAGATGAGGGGATCAAGACCTCAGATATTTCACCCTTAATTTATAGTATCTGAGTGTGTCTGTGCGGGGATGTGTAATATCCTTACCAAATTCTAGACCCGAAGCATCCCAAACGTGCGTGTTATCTCTCTGTAAGTCTTAACGTGGCTTGTTTAAACAGCTCCATATGGATGGGGCTCAGTCCCACATTCCTTGTCCGGTGGAGCTGGCAGTGCACCTTTCAGGAGGATGGGATGGGGGGTAGACCACAAGATGAACAAAACTTTGGGTTTTTGAAGTTACCCGAGCCAAATTCTCCATTTGCGAAAATCAATGCAGCGCCATCGAGATAAGAGAAATTAAATTTTTTTTATAAACAGTTTTGAATTTAAAAAAGAAATAATTAAAGAAGTGGCTGAAATGCGGATGAATAACACGAGACAAAAGAACCTCTTTTTTTCACTTGGTTCAGTTGCAAATGATGTCAAAATACAGAGGGAGGGCTTTTATCGGTGTTTTTAGCAGCGAGGCACAGCCCCGGAGCCCCCGCGCCGCCGGTGCCGGGACCCGGCTCGGTCCCCCCGGCCCGGCCCGGTCTCTGCCGCAGCACCGACAGCAAAACTACACAAAATAATCAGCATGAGGACAGCGGAAAAATCGAACAATTTAAATCCCGTGGTGCCTCGAGTCTCGGTTCACAGCCATGCCACGCGTGGCCGTGCTGAGGGCAGGGCAGCCCACGAGCTGCAAGCTGCTGCTAATCCCCATGCAAAGGACAAAATGAAAATTATTACTTCATGCAGATTTTATTTTACCCGAGCTATTTAAATAGAGAGTCGCAATAATAAACCTCCTCTTGACCCAATTAAAAAAGCGATGGTTAATGGAGATTTGTGTGCACTTGCATTTGGCATTGGGGGGGGTGTGGAGAGAGGGAAAGCGGCTAATTGCAGGCACTAATTAGGACTCTAATCCCCCTCCCAGCAGGCACAGAGATGCCCCTGAATGCCGTAAGCTGAAATCACTTAAATGTAGGTCTGTCTGACCTCAAGGGGCACAAACGAAAAGAAATGGAAGCCTGATTTTTAAATTTCAAACAACAACAACCAAAAAACAAGAGTGACTTTAATGACAAGTTCACTCAATGGAGAGGAAATGTAAAGCTCAGCGGAAGCGCTAATTCCATGGCAATGGTGTAAAATAGCTTTTTTTGTATAAACAAGGCAAATATTGATAACTTAGTTGGAGGGGGGAAAGGGGAGTCATTTGTTTCGTTCTTTGTAGAGCTCCACAGAACGAGCCAACTATAAATTATCGAGAATTTAGGGCTGAGAATTACTTTAGGGGATTATTACTCCCTCTTAGGACTGATCTGTAGGAGATATTAGGAGAACACAGCAAGCTCAGCATTGAAATAGAAATAACGTTGTTGCCAAGAAAGTTTGATTTATAAAGTGGAAACATCTTTAAAATGCACTCGCTATCTTTTTAATGTCCGCCTGCTTCATTGTGGGAGGGGAAAAAAAGAGATTATTTTATATTAAAAGGATCATCAAAAGATAAAAAGTTTATGTTAGCAAAGTTCCCTGAACTTTGGAGGGAAGCGCTCGGATCCCTCAGAGCGCCCGTGGCAGCGCCCGCGGGATGGGCGCCGGCTCCATCACTCAGAGCCTTCCTCTCCTTCCTCCTCTTTGAGGTTTGCTCTAATTGCGGATTTCTCCTGCAGAGGATTATCTGGAGATGTTTTAAAGGGGCTGAATATCCGCGGTGTGCGGAGATTGCCCCGTCCCGGAGCTGCCCGGAGCTCTGGGTGCCCGGAGCGGAGTGGAACGGGAGGAAAAGTGGCCACGCGTGATCCCTTCGGGCACTGCCCATCTCGAGCGGGAATTCGGGGCAGGTTTTTGGGGAGGCAGAGGGAATCCCGTTGTTTGGAGGGCTGTGAGCAGCCCCTCTCCGCGGAGCCCCGGCGGGGCGGCCGCTCCCGATCCCTGGTCCCCGCTCCCAGCTCCCGGTCCCCGCTGCAGCATCCCGGTTCCATCCCTGCTCACAGTCCGGCTGGGGCGCTTTCCAGAGGGATGAGGGAATGAATCAAGCACCCACAGCGAGCTGTGTGTGCCTGGTTTGGGAAATAATTGTTCACAAACCCTCCCGTGTGTGTGTGTATATATGCGTGTGTGTTAAAACAAACAAAATCCCCTCCAAAACCAAACCAACCAATCAAAAAACCCTTTCCCCCAGAAAAAAATAATCAAAAAACACCCTAAAAACCACCACCACCGAAAAGTTCCAGTCGATGAGGTCCTATTAAATCGAATTAATCAAATCAATCTAGGTGCTGATTAAGGGCACAGAGTGTATTAGGGGATGCAGATACAGCTGCAAAATCTGGATTTCTCCTCTCTGGCAGCCCTGCTGTGGGGGCATCGCTGCTCCCTAGCAGGGTGCACACCTCTCCTGCGGGATTTTAACAATCCCACAGTTGTGAAATTGTACGAGGGGTGGGGAAAGCAGAAAGCAAATGAGGGACTTCATTATAAATCTGGCTTTCCGATTCATCCTCTCACTTTTATGTGCTATTATTTAACTGAACAATTGTAGATTTTTTTTTTTTTTTTTTTTTTTTTTTTTTTTTGTAGCTCGTGGCAAATCATTCTTTGTGAAATCTCATCTTTCAGGCTTTATTTCTGCTGGAAGTTAATCTTTGCTTCCACGGTCTTCCTGGCTCAGGATTTCTTTTCTGTTAGATTCTTTATTTAGCTGCTCCCTCGGTTTTTTCCAAGGTGCCAGTCTTTGCAGCATTGCAATATCTATCCAGGTATTGCCAAGCACAAACAATTTCATAAAACTTTTGTCTAATCAGTAAAAAATGCCAGTCCACAGGACGTCTGGTCACATTTTTGTGAACAGCTCCTGGAGAGAAAACAATGTGTCATTTCTCTGTGGTAGCAGAGCCATCCCTGAGATGTAACAGGAGGCTCGAGATACTGAATTTGAGTTTTGGCTGGAGTGCAGGCTGTGCACAGGTACAAAGCCAACTCTGCTCTCTATGGTAGCAGGTTCTAAGAAGCACATGTAGGAAAATACTGCAGAGGAAAAAGATAGAATCCATAAAGCAGCTTGCATGTGTGGAAAAGACACAAATCCCCTTTAGATGTTCAAGTTTCGTTTTAAAAGTGGCTTATTTCAGTAAAAAAAAAAAAAAATCTGTTCCTAATCAACTTCAGTAAACCAAAATAAAACTAGTTTTTAGGACATCAAGGTCTGAAGAAGTATAAATGCCTTGGCTAAGCTGGTGCAGCTTTCCTGTGTGAATAATCCTTTAAAAGTTAAATTTTCCATGGCTCTGTAGGGCATATGGATGCCCAGTTCTCATTACAATTAAAGGGAAATATTTGTCCAGAATCTTTTGAGGCAGTTACAAGAATTTCTGCTGAAGGTTTTTGATCCTAAAGCAAACCTTAATATCCGAGATCAATGATGGAATGTGAGCCGTCGATTTAAAACATAGAAATAAAATAGATATTTGAGGAATGTTTGATCTGCTTGCTCCTAAATTTGGGGTCCTGGAATTATCCTGTTGGGGCAGACTCCTGCTTTTAGAGAAAAAGCAGGAGCAAACTCCAATGGCTCTTGGCTGTGCTGCTGAAGTTGTCGACAGCTTTGGCAAGGGAGGCAGAGCTTGTGCACGCCAAGGAGGGCAGGGATGGGAGTTTGGTTCCTAAAACACTTCTCTCTTTTTAAACAGCCATCCCTGCTTTTTAAAGGCATGGGATGCTCACAGTTAAGGGCATTCCAAAGCTTTCCCTGCTTGTCCTTGTGCTGGAGCTGTGGCAGGGTGAGGGAAGGCTTTGGTCAAGCCCAGACCAGCTGGGGAAGGTCCCAACCATCACTGGGGCTCTGTTGTGGCATCAAAGGTTCACTGGTGGATCCACCAGTGCCAAGGCTGCCTCTGCTCCTCCCTCAGCCCACTGCCGAGGGAGCTGGGCTGGAGAGGCAGCAAACCTGCCCTGAAATGCTGTCGGTGACCCTGCTTTGCCCAGGTTCTCTCTGAGGCACCTTTGTGCTGTTCTGCTGGTGCTGCTGGCAGCACGTCTCCCATCCTCCACATGTTGGGACCTTCTCTGCTCAACTTCAGCTGCAGCAAAATGAAAGCCCAGAGCAGCAGCCCATGGCCAGGAGCCTGCCCGTGCCTCAAGTCACCATGGGGCAAGGAGAGGAAATGATCCTAGACCATGAAAGCAGCCATGCAGCTAACCAAGTTCTCAAGTATGTGAGAAACAATGTTTTATTTAAAAATTAGATGTGCTAGCCAGAAGGAAAAAATACAACTTCGCCATTCCAAAATATAAAAATCCCTTAACTGTCTGACCTTCTCATCACTAGGTCATGGTCCTGCCACCAGATAAATCTCTCCTATCTGCCCATAGACTGAGAGTTCAATGTTGCTTGTGTTAGTGACAGTGAATTTGGGGCTGAAAAATGAACTACTGATGAGAACTCCTGTTGAACCTGTATTGTTTGTTATTCTGAGGCAAGGATCTGGCATGGGCTAATCCAGCACTTCAAAGTTAACTGCTCTTACTTTGTATACAGAGCGTCATAACGGAGTGGCGTGGGTGATAAGAGAAATAAGGGACTGAGGGTTAGGATACACTGGGAAAATGGGACCCTGTTGAAAAACTCTTTGATCTCTTTAAAGTATTTTCTGAAAGCAAGAATCTATCAAAAAGGAAATGCCATTTAAAAGGCTAAAAGAAACAGCTGACATCCCCAAATTTGTTTTAATCTGCCCCGGAGAATATTATTTTTAAAGATGCGTTAAGTCAGTGGAAGAAATACTTGTCAAAAGAAGGGAAATTAGAAAAAAAACCAAAGAAGGGTCATCAGAATGGAGACATAGTTCTTGAAGCCTCTGCACACCATTCTTTTCCCTTCTAACAATGAGGACAAGGAGAAGCATCCTCAAGCAGCCATGGCCAATTCTCAAGAAGAATTTGGGACCATATTAGTTATTATCAGGGGTGCAGGTGTGTCATCTACCCTGGTGTTCTGAAACCATCTCTGGAGGCGTCTCAGCATGCCCAGCAGCTTCTGAGGAGGTTTGTTAGCCAGGATGTTGAGTGAGCAGTTGTTTTCTGATCCTTCTGCAACCTGATCTGCCACAGGCAGCCCATACAGGAGCTTCCAAAAATCAGTCAGTGTTTTACTTGGCCACCCCAAAAGCTAGGACTGTAAAATCTGTGTTTAGAAATCTTTGTCTTATTGTCTTCAGAAACAGAATTTCAGCTGCTGAGCTGCTGAAGTGCTCGGGGATGTTTTTACACCCTTGAAAGGACAGAAGGAAGCACTCAGTGATATCCAAAGGACCATCCACACCTCAGGGATGTGCAGTGAGCACCAGTCCCCATAGATCTGTGGGCTTCAGAGAGCACTGACAGCCCTTGGGGAGGGCATGGCTTGAGCTGCTCAGGTGTCCCGTTTCCATGCTGTTTTCACTATGGAAATACTGTTTGAATTCCCTGTGCTGGTCAGAGACATCCCTTCCCAGTTGATGCATCCATAGGGACATCAGGAATGGTGTTGGCATCTAAGGGAAGGTCAGATTAAATCCTGGTGAGCAGGACGGTGGTGAGGGTTTGGTGCTGATGAGCAGCATGGCACAGCACAGCCACTGCTCAGATGAGTGTTTGAGCTCCTCAATGAGCTCTGATTCTCTCCACTTTTCTGGTTTGCTGCCCTAAAAATAAGATTTTACTGGACACGGGAGCTTTGCAGCCACCCATCTCTCCAGGATCAACCAGACCTGCTCATTTGGGGATTAAAACCCACGTGAGATGCTCACAGAGAGGCCAAGCCTGCAGAGCCTGAAAGGCTGGGAACTGCTGCCCCAAAGGAAAGCAAAGCTTTCCTCTTATCGCTCTCTTCCAAATCCAACCAGCCAATTACACATCAATTAAACTTTGTTTGAACATAATAGAAGCTTTGGCTCCATGTCAGCAACTGCTGCACGGTTAAGGGGATTGGATAGTAATAGTATAAATAAATAAACAAGAGATGCTTATTCTAACAGTTCATTTTAAAACAATTTGTGAATATCATGTAGAGATAAAATGTGCCTAGCATAAACTTAGCTAAGCAGTGACTGCTTCATTATCAGAACAAATAATTCACTAGCACATCATCTTTGAAGCTTGGGAGGCCTGTGGAATTGTGCTGCTTGTTTATTTTCCTGGCTTTTACTGGTTTTGCTACATTTCATCTGCAGGGAAGGGTTTAGCCGGGGCTGTGGCAGAGTGGTGCCAAGCTCTGGTGATGCCAACCCTGCTCCCAGTGCCCACGGTCCCCAGAGCCAGGCTCAGCCCCTCTGCCTCCCCCAGGGCATCACCCAGTGACTGTGGGGTTTGAATGCCATGTGGGGTGTCCTGCTCACACAGGAGGCACCGTAGCCTTTCCCCCATGATTGCTTTCTTTGAGGGTGCCTTTCTCTTGTGAACATAAAAACTGATTTAAGTTTTGCCCCGTGAAGGGCAGTGAGAGCAGCTGCCATGGCACAGCAAAGCTTTGTCCCTGCTAAACCCAGCACAGAGCTCTGAGGAGCATGGGAGACCCTCAGGATGGGGCAGAGGAATCTGGATGGTCCCTTCTGCTCTGGCTGGAGCTGGAGGGAGAGAGAAATGGGTTTGAATATGCCTGAAATTGGAGTTGTGTCAATTTGGTGTTTTGCAGAAGAGGCTGTTGAGGCTGGTGCTTGGCTGCTTGTGCTGAGTCCCTTGTGCATCACATGGATGCTCTGAGGGCTCGTGGCCGGTCCCTGGGTGGGCAGGGGAGCTGTGGGGCTGCTGGTGGCTGGTGGCCCCTTCTCCCTGAGTAGCCCTGCTGCCTCCACCTAAGGTGTGTTGCTGGCTTGGACACACAACTGGTGTGGCTTTCAAAAAAAGGAGTATAAATTGGAAGGAAATTGGTCCAGTGCTGGGCATCCCCACCCCAGGGATGGTGTTGCCATTGGCACGTTCAGGGAATTTTCTGCAGCCCATGGACACTGTGTCCAAACAATTTTTGGGTCTGAACAAAAGATATTGATGCCAGGAACTGCTGCTCTTAATCTCCTGAGTACTGGTGGCTCAAACTTCACCAGAGAGTTGGTTTTTGCTGTGCTGCATTGTGTCCATCACTGAACCTCACTGAGCTGCCCTGTTTACCCAGACAAGGCTGCAGCTGCCCTTGGCACAGGAGGTGCCCTGAGGATCAGATGTCACCTGCTTGCACACGCTTCCCAGGAAGCCCCAAATTCCCAGTTTTTGTCCCCACTTTCTGCACAGCAAAGCTCTCCCCCGGTTTGGAGCCGCGGGAGAAGGAGGGTGAATAAAAGAGGGATCTGCCCGGGTCTTGCTTCAGACCTCCCACCAAAGCCAGGCTGAGCTTTCCCAGAGCTTGGCAAGACGTTGGCAAGTTTTATTGCAGCACTGGGTGATCCTTGTGCCTCCGCTGGTCCCCGAGCAATGGGTGATGAAGCAACCTATTGTCCAGGAGCTGGCCGGACGGAGCATCCTCCGCGGAGCCGCCCATCCGCCCCGAGCCCCTGCCTGCACGCAGCTGCCAGAGGGGCTCCTGCTGCAAAGCTTCTGCTGAGCTGCAGCTCCTCGTGGCTCTGAGTGGCTCCATTGACCTGCAGTAAATTTGGGGAAGCAGGCAGGTTTTTGGCCCCTTCCCAGGGCTGACAGGGAGCTCTATAGAGCCACTGTAGGCACGGCCTCGCTGTCGGGCAGGGCCGGTGCAGCTCCACCGTGGTTTTCTGCTGCCTTCTTTCAAATGAGACATTTAATAAGGGCCAGGACATCATATTAGGTGCTGTCTCTTGCTCTTTTTTTTTTCTTTTTAATTCAGTCTCTATGACTGCATTTCCTTGGCCTCAGCTCTCGGGTTTGTCATGCCTTCCCACCAGAAATGCACAACCCATGTTTGTATCATATTGCAAAGAGATATTTACTAAACGAGCCTCTGCCAAGGGGTTGAGAAATATGTTTTCATTAAGAAAATTAAACTGACAAGTCCCTGGACAGCACATTAGTCGCATATTTTTTCTTTAAGGCCAAAATGCAGCAGCTAATAATAATGATGAAATGTCCATGCACAGCCAGATTACTAAAATCTACCCTGTGTTTTCCTGGAAAAGAATGCGGAGAGTTGGCAAACTTGGTTGTAGCTGGGTCTGTGCAGTGCTGAGCACAATGCTACCACTGCGAGATAGTGAGTGGTTTGCAAGTTAAGCAACACCTTCAATCAGATGTGAGTCCCCATTTGTTATCCTTAAAGAATTTCAGCTGTATATATTATAGTAGTACTTTGGCTCTTTGTATTTATTTTAGAGGGCTGTACTAAAGAACATTATAAACTCAGGCATGTCCATGCTATATGAACTCCATATGCTGAAGCTTAATTTTAAATGCCATTAAAAAAGCACTTAACATTTACAATATATCAGTTCAGCTACTTTAGCAGCTTGGATGTTCTACAGTAAATGAAATGATTGAGGGAAAAAGAAATTCAGAAGCTCGATGTTATAAAAGTCCCCAATGCAGGTATGACAAACTGTCAAACTGTGTCCATCTCATTTCTGATTTTTAATAATTTTGTCCTCATCTTTTTTTTTTTCTTTTTTGTTTCATTTTTAAATGCCATTTTAAGGCCTAATTAAAAAAGTCTTGGCATTCAGGTTGGATTCCTTATAGAATTTTTTTCGATGTGTGAATTGGGCTGTGTATTCACAAATTGAAATGTCCTACTGTATTTACCCAGGTGCTTACCTGTAGGAGGACAAGGTTAAGAGGAGTGCAGAGTTTATGAATGAAAATCAAAGAGGGACATTGCTAAACCACCCCTTTTTAGGCCGGGCTAATTACATGGTAAACATCTGGAATTTATGCAGGGCGGTTTAAAAGAGTCAATTGAAAGGATTTTGAACAGGGCCCATTTTGTTGCCTTCTCCCCAAGCAGCGACAAAATGGTGCTGCAGACCTGGACCAGCTCAGGACCAGAGGGATAAAGTGGGGGACAAAGTGGGCTGGATGTCTGATGGAGAAATGACATCAGGATTTGGGCCCATCTTAATTCACGTAATTAGAACGAGTCTGGGATGTGGCAATTCCCATCCTCCATCCCCTTGTGCCCACGGGAAGGAGAACTTTGTGTCCTGGCCGGTGCTGGAGGCTGTGGTGAGCCAGTTTGCTCTATTGACTCGGGTGTTTTTACTGGATGAGGAGGAGCTGGGGAAGATGGAGCCAAGAAAACAGTTACTCTGAGGATGTGAAGAGCCTAATCCTGCAAATCCTGGCTGCCGACGCGGCCTCGAGGGATTGGGAAGCCCGTGGCAGTGTCAGTATCCATTAGGGCCCTCTCCTTTGGATTGCAAGACAGGACTGTGATGGAATCTGCTGTTTTCCCAGCCACAGCTTTATAAAAAAGATATTATTTAATATCACAAAGACATGTAAATGTTCTATAGTGATGCTCCGGTTTGTGTCTGGTGTGGTGTTTGTTGCTGAAGCCAACGGGATGGGTACATTTTGGTGGGAAGCTGTGCCATGCTCCTGGCTCCAGCAAGCTTTAATGGGTGTGCTGGGAATTTGGGAAATCCAGGAAGGCCAGAGGAGCCTGTCTGCACACCACAGGGTTTAACCCTTTGTCTCCTCCAGGTTTTGCTGATCCTCAGTTCTCAGTTTGTTGGAGGGAACACAGGAGTAGTGGTGGGACCATGTGAATGACAAAGCATGAGCTCAGTTTCCTCTGAAATGTAGCCAGGTCTCCTGGCTTTTCAAACAGCAAGAAATCTGCAATTTTGATGCTGTCATAAGCCAGGTAGAGCCTCCTGCAGAAGTGAGAGCTCCTTGTCCAAGCCTCCACAAACAGGGATGTGTTGATCCCCTCATATCTCTCTCTGTGCCCTCCTTTCCCTGGCACTGCCCCAAAATCCCCCTCGCTACATCCTCATCAAAATTTGTGCCCCCTTTTGCCCTGGCACAAGCTCTGGAGAGTTTAATTCAGGTGGTGAACAGACACCAGTTATGTCCTTGTATGAATCCCTCTGATGCTGAACCTGCTTTCTGGGCTGCTGCTCCACATTTCCATCAGCTCCAGTGCTCCCATCCCTCACTAACGTGTAACCTCTGCTTTTCCCAGGAGGATGTTTCCCAGTTACAAGGTCAAGGTCACTGGGATGAACCCCAAGACCAAGTACATTCTGTTGATCGACATCGTCCCGGCCGACGACCACCGGTACAAATTCTGTGACAACAAATGGTAAGGAAACATTTCTGCTTGCCTGGTTTTCTGTATGAAAATTGCCTTCTTTTCCATAAGAACATTGTGATTGGATCAACCATTTTTTTGTGCAAACTTAGAACCCAACAGAAACACTTTCCCACAGGAGGGACACCAACATCCCAGAGCTCTCTTGGGTGGAGCAATGATGGACACAAAAGCCAGAGCTGGAAGTTTAAACCGGACAAATAGAAAATGAAATATTATTAACTAGCTGGGTGGTAAACTGCTGGAAAATAGTGCTGCTGGGGTGGTGACCTGTCCATGCCCAAAGTGCTTTAGGCTGGGGAGTTTTCTTGGAGAAGATGCTTTAGGCCGAGCACAGGTTATCTGGCCATGTGCAGTGTAGGAGGGTAAAGCCACAGCCTGCCTTGTACCAGAGGCTGGACAGGATGACCTAATGGTCCATTTTGGCCCTCAAAATTAGGTCTCTATGTGACTCAAGAAAAGTTTTAAATTCCTTTCTTCTATAGTAATATTTTGCTTTTAGGAGAGCAGCTATAAAGTGAAATGTGGGGTGGTTTACTCAGAGCCCTGATTCTCTGCTGTTATTTTCCCTTCCTTTCCCAGCAAAGTTACTTACCCAAGAGGCAGCTGGGATTTTTGCTCTGTGACAAAGAAAACGTGTTGTTTTCCCTTTTGATTTTTTTCCCCCCACAAAATGCCCAGCAGCCTCCCTCACTGCCTCTATTCGCTGTGGTTTCCCCAAACCCTTCCACCGGCTGCTGCCTGGTGAGCAGCAATGGAAAATTTCACAGGGAACGAGCCCGGTGACATCCCAGAAAGCAGCAATAATTTACTTGCACATTAGGGCTGCTCCAGTTTAAAATAAAAAAATCCCTTTTCCGTGTGCTTTTGTCCCGGAGTGCCGCTGGGTAAGGGGAGTGGACTGAGGGTCTCTGCACCACGGTGGCCACTTTGTGTTTCAGACATTAAACCCGAGATGATGGATAGTTGTTAACTCTGTTTAATTTAGTTTTTGCCAGCCCTTGAGCTGTTTCCCCTTTTCCTTTTATTGCTGCTGGAAAGTTTCTGTTGTTTCTGGTAATATTGCTTTTATTGGGGTTTTATAAGAGGAGAACAATGTGGAGTAATGAGGGCGTTGCCATTAAATGATGTCTCATGGCTGGGCCTTGTGTCCATGAGAGCTGAGGGTGGTGGGGGGCAAGAGGAGCTGCTGGGAGTGGGAAGCAGCCCCTTCCTGGCTGTGAAGGGTGCAGCCACACCAGTTCCACTCCTGCCCACAGGTACTTTCTGCTGGGAACTGTGCAGGGCCTTTGCAGGAAGGTCTCTGAAGGCTTCCAAAAACCCAGCCAAGTTTTCCTCCTTGAAAAGTATCTCCACAGTGCCAATGTGGTGACACTGCCCCAAGGAAATTCCGTGTGGGAGCAGGGATGGGGTTACTCTGCCAGCCTGTGATGCTGAAACAGGGATCCCAAAAACCCCCATGAGCAGCAGGAGCCTCCCTGAGTTCCTGTATCCCAGTGCATCCCCCCAGGGCTGGCAGGAGGGTCGCTGGGATGAGTCCAAGGACAAAAAGCTCTTCCATGTCCAGGTTGTCCCCAGGTGATGCCATCTGTCCCCTGTGTTTCAGGATGGTGGCTGGCAAGGCCGAGCCGGCCATGCCGGGCAGGCTGTACGTGCACCCCGACTCCCCGGCCACGGGAGCCCACTGGATGAGGCAGCTGGTGTCCTTCCAGAAGCTCAAACTCACCAACAACCACCTGGACCCCTTTGGACACGTAAGAGACACATTCTGCAATGCTTAGTTTGTGTCTGGGATGCTGGGTGGGATTAGTTAATTTAATAATAAGAAACAACTTGATTTTGTGGGGGGTATTTAATGCAAAGAGAGGGGGTCTGCGTTCTTCCCCTGCTCTTGGAAATATATCCATGGGTGGCTCAGTTGTTGGATGCCACCAACATTTTCTGTTGTGCCCAGGAACTTTCCAGGCAGGGCTGTGGGATTCTCAGCCCAGCACGTGGTACCGGCAGCTCACAGAAACAGGTTGCATAAACTCCTGATTTTCCAAGCTGGCTTTGGCAGTCCTAAAGAAGATGAAGTATTTTATTTGGAAAATCTTGATTCATGTGTATTGGGAATGCAGAGGTGGGGAGCACACAATTATCTTCCCCAGAGCATTTAATAACTCAGACCAAAGGCCCTTCCAGCCTGCCAGGAGAGTGAGGGCTCAGATATTGCATATAAAAACACAGACCTGTCTGGTTTGCACAATTTGAGCTCAAAGTCACGTAAAAATAAACCATCCTTGATGGGAAGAATGGAAGAGAACATTTAAAATCCTTCTAGGTTTAGTGCCATCAGTTCCTCCTCGTACCACAGGTAAGAGAATCTAATTTGTAGGATCAAAATGTGGTTTTTAACCTGATGGTGTTTTAAGCAGCAGCAGTTTGGGGGGCAAGGGAGGCTGTGAGAAGGGTGCAGAGTGGGAAGGGGCACATCTGTCTTGCTCAAAATGATTGTGCATCGAGCTCCAAAGAGCAACTTTCACTTGGAGTCAACATCCCAAAGCTGTCCAGAAAGTGCAATTCTGACACAGCTAAATCAGCTGGAGCTTTAAGGGGTTGACTCTATAGGCAGGAGGACCCCACCAGCTTAAAAGGCTGCTAAAAATCCAGAATTTTTGCCAGTGTTTGTAATTTGTTTGCAACTTTTGAGCCTCCAAAAGCCGCGCGTTGGTGCCGCGCGTTGCCGGTGCAGGGACTCGGTGATAACCCAGCCCCGTGCTGGGCCCTGACCCCCTCCCCACCCTACTGACCCCACTGAGACATGTGTGAGCTTCAAAGGCTCCCTGGCAGTGTTTCATGCTGCTGGTATTAATCACAGCCCATCCCTGCTCCCCCTCAAGGGGGGAAAGCACCAAGGAAATGAAATGAAATGAAATGAAATGAAATGAAATGAAATGAAATGAAATGAAATGAAATGAAATGAAATGAAATGAAATGAAATGAAATGAAACAACTGCACACAGCAACAGTGACACAAAGCCACCCCTGCCACCATTCTGCTGCCACAGCCATCCCGACCCCCTGGCTCTGCACGTGGCATTTTTGCACTGCCTGTTTTCCTCTTGGTTCCCTCTGCAGTTTAATATACGACTGTTTATGCTGTAAAATGTAAACCATAAAACATGCAGGATGTGCGATGTGGCTGTAAAACAAACAGGATGTGCCGTGTTGGTTTTGCAACTTTAAACGTTTGCTTTTCCTGACTTTGTCATTTTTAAACGGAGATTTTTAGCGCTGCATTTTAGCAGGGAAGATTTTAAACACCCCCTCCCCTCCTTCCCAATGAACAGCCTGCTTGTTTTCCCACAAGGTTTCCCTAGTGAGGCAGTGGGGACTCTGGTTTGGGTTTTGGGGTGATATTCACCGTGCCATGGCTCCAGATGAGTCCTGCTCAGTGCCCTCAGACCATGTACCACAGCACAGCACCTTCCTGCTCACATTAATGGGAAAATGCCTGAAATAATCTATTTTAAGTGCCTGGTTTGCTGCTCAGTTCAGGCACTGACAACCTGCCTGGCTAAATGGGATTGAACCCATTCTCAGCCAGCTCCTCGTTAGGCTTCTAAATTAATCATCAGCACTTTTTGTGGTGCACATGGAGCAGAGCTGGACTCTGCACCAGGAGAGGGGGGATGCTCCCATCAGCTCAGGCTGAGAAGGGTTCTGCTGGTGCAGGGCCTGTCCCACGAAGGCATTACGTTAGGAATAATAACAGCTTCTCATTTCTAGGAATTTGTTCCCAGCCACTGCAAACACTTTCTTAAAGCTCCCTAAGAAAACAAGTCAGAAAAGCCACAGGGTTTGTTTGCCTTCCCGTGCGCCAGCGGAGCCTGCCTGCGTTTCCTTTTGTCTTTGATTTCCTCCAAACCTCAAAACCACGTGGAGTGAGGATTTCTGCAGCCTTGGCTGGGGCATTTTTGGGTGTGTGGGCAGCCAGAGCTGTGCTGGGTCACCCACCCTGGCACCCTCGGCCACTGCAGTGTTCCCATCCCATCGTGGGGTGCAGCTCCTCTGAGCCAGCTCCGGGGATCTCACCCGAAAGAGAGGCAGCAGCAATTTCCCATTATTTCATCAATAAATGAATCCATTTATCCATCCATGCCCTGACTGTGCACTGTGATAGCTGCTTAATAGCAGGGATGAGCAGCCCCATGGAGTTTTAAGAAGTGGAGGCACATTTGAGGCGTAAAATAAGTGAGATAAACATCTTAATTAATAAACTGTGGAACTGAAGCCTTTGCTGCAATCTGTGGATTCAGACTGGAGATTATTTCCTGTGTTGGGATGTGGGAAAGCCTCACTCTCTGACACTCAACCCTTCCTCTCCAGCCTCACAAACCTCACTCCTGCTGCTTGCCCTTCCCTGTTATCTGTTGTGGTAAATTATTAGTTACACTCAGAGGCATGGGAGGCATTTGTCAATGCAGACACGTAAAACTGAGCAGGTTTTATATCAGAACAAATCCAGAGCTCTGTAATCTGCCCCAAACTCCTGTGGCTGAGCAGTTTTTGTCACAGGTAAGCCTGTGCCCAGCTCACACAGCACAGCCTGAAAACCTGGGCTGTATATTTTGCTCCAGGGGGATTTTTCATCCATGAAAGGCTTCTTTCACACCAGGCTTAACAACTGAGCAACCTTCATGTTGAGAATGGATTAAGAAATCAGCAGCCACTGTAATGTTTAGCTGCAGTGAGGTCTATCTGATCCCAAAGAAAGCATTGTAAGCCACCTATGCTTAGAGTGAAATCTGAATTTATGTATTTTCAAAGCATTACATGCAGAGATAATCAGCCTGATAGAGCCTCTGATTTACGTGGGGCTGCTGAGTGATTATGAGCATGAGTGGCTCTGGCAGGGCAGGTGCTTTGCTCTCTGATGCCATGGCAGTAACAGGGCATTGGCAGAGGTGAAAATAATCCTGTAAGTGCCAGCAATCCCTCACCCATCCCCAGTGGGTGCTGCCTGGGAAATGCCTTGCTGTGATTTCCAGGTGAAAAACGGGAATGACTCCATCACTCCAGGTTATTTTGTGCCAATCTCAGCTGCAGAGGATGCACAAAAATCCCCTCTCTCTTGGAAAGAGGAACACAACACCTACATTTCTTTAGAAAGCTGATTCAGGGCAATGTGGGAACACAGCAAGTGTGTCTGCACAGTGATAAATCCTCATGGATGGGATTCCACTTTCTCCAGAGGTTAAAAATACATAAACAGAGGGGTGGAAGGTGCTTGTGAGATCGTCCTGGTGGAGCTGTGGGGCAGTCCCTGGCCTGGCAGGTGAGGGATGCTCAGGAGGGTGTGAAGATGCTGGAGGGCCATGAAGGGGTGGCTCAGAGCTGCAGTGAGGCTGCAGGGAGCACATGGGGAGCTCTTTGGAGCACTGACCACGAGTGGTGGCTCCAGACCTGTGCTGGCAACTCAGGAGCCCCAGGATCCTTCCCCTGAGGACGTGAGGAATGGGGTTTTCAGTATCCAGAGCTGGATGGCAGCTGAGAGGAAACATTCCAGCCTCACCCCAGGCCTCTCTCCCCTGGTTTTGGGCAGGCTGTGAGCACTCAGAGTCACGGGAGAGCAGCGCTCACCGGCTGGAAAATGGGAGAGGAGCGAGAGCATCCCAGGGGTTTGAGCTCTTGTTTTGCTGTTGTTGTCACTGACTCCACTGAAATTCAACCTCTCTGCCAGAGGACTCAGCTCCTGCAGCCAGGCCAGCTTGGAAAGGGCAGGAGCATCACATCAATATTCTTGAGAGGTTCTGACTGGGACCCAGATCGATTAGGAATCATTCTCTTGAAAAAACCAGGAATATAAAGAACATATCAATAGATTCTGGAATATATAAAGGTATTCCTGCAGGGAAACAAGCAAACAAACAAAGGAGACAAGTAATAAATGGAGATTAGAAGTGGAGGTTGTGACAAATAAAAGTAAATATTTAATTTAATCCTCCCCAACACAGCATTGCAGAGCTTGGCTGTGCTACAAACCCTGTACCTACCTCACTCCTGGGCTGCTGGTGGTGCCTTTTAATTGTCATAATTACTTTTTCTGCTTTAAAAATAAAGCTTTCATTTCAGTTTCTGAGATGTAACCGAGAGAGGTTTACAACTACAGGATATTATGAATGGCCTGTCACTCATGACAGCATTTTAAGTGATATTCTTGTTTTTCTTGACCCAAATCTACTGTTTACTGGCTTTACTCATTAATGCTGATGAGTTTGTTATTTCTCTTCAGATTTAATATTTGCACACTTGGTTTTATGTGATTATCACTGAAAGCCTTAATTTTTTCCCTGAGTCCTGGGGTTTCCTTTCCATTTTTCTATTAATTAAACCAGCCTTTTTCTGCCTGAGCCCGTCAGACACACTCAGGCAATTTTAATTAGCCCCACGTCCTGCTAATCTTGCAAAACCCTAATTTTGATTCATAATTTTTTTTTATTTGTTTGCTTTATGACTTGTGGCCAAGCAGTTTCCTCTCTGGTGCTGCTGGGAGGTTTCTGTGCTGCCTTGGAAGCAGCTTCCCCACCCCAGCACTGGGATCAGCACAGGGAGGCAGGGAGGGATGGGGAAATCCTGCCTGGGGGGGAAAAAGGACACAGCCTCACCCCTCTTGTCCTGCTCAGAGCAATTTGCAGCTAAAAAATTCCTGTATTTATATATGTAACATTTGGGGTTTTATACTTAGTTATTTATTTTAATTGATGTATTTATTTATATAAAAATATATGGTTTTTAAAAATAACATATACGATTTCTTATATGTATAAGGAATATATGCAACATGGATTTTTCTTGTATTTATATTTATATTTATATTTATATTTGTATTTAGATTTAGATTTAGATTTAGATTTAGATTTGAATTCATATTTATTTATTTATTTATTAAATCTCTCCCAATACTAAACCACCTTTTCTCCCAGTCCATTTAAACCTTAAAAACCCCCTTTTGTCCAGCCCTAAATTTGCAGGCAATTTTTCCAGAGCATCCCTGAACCTTCTGCTGAAAGAACATCCACAAAAAGATTATTTTCTTTTTCTTTTTTTTTTTTTTTTTTGGTACCCATTCATTTTAGGAAATCAGAGCAATAGTTTACAAATAAATTACAAAGTCTCATATGAAGTTTTACATTGTTTGCTAAAAAAAAAAGGAGCAGAGCTGTGCTCCACAGGGAGGGATGGATGCAGGGCTTCCATTTAAAAATCTGGGCAAGAAGTGGCCAGTGGGGTTGGTGGCTGAAAAGAAGATTTACTTCTCTCTGTTAAAGCTTTTTGTTGTTCCATGGCTGGTTTGTGTGAGCCAAATGCAGAGGATTTTGGTAAAGTTTAACTGGAATCAGATCCTGAAATGGTTTAGTTTAGGATGGAGCTGGCCTGGATGAGGGCAGGGGAAGAGGTCACTGTGCAGGGGGGGCAGGAGGGCAGGGGACACGGGGTGTCCCAGGATGTCACACCTGGGGTCTGCCCAAAAATCCCTCCCGTGCCAGAGTGGAGGTGGAATCACCCCAAAGCTGAGTCCCAAACCAGGAAACACCCCATGGATCCCAGTGATGGGAGGTGAAAAAGAACCGAGGCAGAAAAAGCCCAGAAATCCCAGCTTTGGCCATCCCGTAAGGAATTATTTGTCTGAGCTCATGTTGAACCTTTTCCCAGGATTTTCCAGCCTTTCTTTTATTCCCCCTGTGCCGATTGCCAGGACAAACGTGGGGATCTGGGAGGCTCCTCTGCAGCCCTGCAGGAGCAGCCTGGACTCGGGGCTGGGATGAGCCCAGTCTGTCCCTGAACTGGGACAGAGCAGGGGAATCCTTCCCTGGAGAGGGAAAATCCATAGGATGAGGTTCAGGGAATTTCAGAGCTCGTGTTTTTGATAGGAAGAGACTCAGGGAATTTTAGAGCTTGTGTTTTTCAATAGGATGAGGTTCAGGAAATTATAGAGCTCATGTTTTCAATAGGATGAAGTTCAGGGAATTTTAGAGCTTGTGTTTTTGATAGGATGAGGTTCAGGGAATTTCAGAGCTCGTGTTTGAGCTGCTGGAGAGGGAGGGTATGGGAATAGAATGTTAAATTTGGTAGAACTGGGTGATCCTAGGGTTCTTTCCCACTGTAAATGTTGGTGTGATTCTCATGGCTGGCTTTGGGGTGAGGTGTCCCTGGGAGTCCTGGGAGAAGAGGGAACTGTGATCCCAAATCCCCTGGACACATCCCACAGCTGGGTCAGCTCTGGTGCTGATGGAGCATCTCCAAACCATTCACTCTTAAAAAACCCTTCAGTTTGGGATGGTTTACACCAGCAAATGCTCTAAATAGTAATGGAGATGATTCTGCAGAGCCTCCTTGATTAAAACACCATTTTTTCCATGAAAAAACTGGATTGTCAGGTTTTTGTTCTGGGCTGTCTTGCTCCAGCTCTGAGTCCCAAAGTGGGACCAGGGCCAGCCTCAGCTCAAAGGCTTTTTCACTTTGAAAGAATAGAGGGAAGGAAGAAAGAAGCAGAAAATATATTAAAATGCAAGATTTTATATTAGTTATGTGATCCCCCGGGAGCAACCATAAAATTATGTGGCTTTTTCGTAGCCATTTACTATTGAATATAAAAAGGGGAGTTGCCATAGCAACCCCTGCATCATCTGACATCCGACACCTTGGCGAAACAGGGAGCTCTTAAATCAACTCCCCAAATTTCATATGAAAGTAAATACATTTTACTGGTGATTTCAAGGCCAGTTTGCCTTGTGACAAAGAATGTGGCACCATTTCCCCTGCTCAGCTCGTGGCCTTTGGGCCCCATCCTGCAAACTCAGGCCCTGGAGCTGACGTTACTCAGCAGTGGGAGAGATTAGAAGTTAGAGGAGTTTGTGAAATTAAACAAAAAGAACAAATTACACCTTTTTTTTGAAATTTCTTGCTGGCTGTGGAGTGCCAAAAAATGAAGAAGTTGAGTTCTGTACCAGCTGAAGTTGCAGCTGCAATGTGTGAGCAGCACAAAGGAGGGAGACAGGCGGGTGAAAATAGAAATAAAGATTAAAAGGATGTTTGTGTGAACTCACATTGGGCTTTGGGCTGGGCTCTCTCACACTCTGGCGACACTGAGGGGCAGCAGTGACATCACCCTGGGGATGCTCTGGCTCCTCTGCCAGCACCCAGGCAGATCCAGGGGCCGGGGGAGCAGCCAAGAGGTGCAAAACGTTTCCCAAAATACCCAGGAGCTCTTTGGGTCTCACCTGGTGCAGCCCCCATCACTGGGTCCCTGCAGCCTTTTGGTGCCTCCCCAGTGATGCTCTGTAGGATGCCATTTCTCATATTTAGCAGGCATTTTTTTCTTGGAATGTGAGTTTTCTAGGCAGAGAGAGTGCTGGGGTGGTGGGAGATGGAATCTGTGGCAGAATGTTGAGCCAGTACTTCCTAAATTAGAGGTGGTCCAACTAATTAAGGATTCTGGTTTGATTTGTTGGTCTGTTTTGATTTTGTTTTTAATAGTAAAAAAAATCATTATTTATTCATATCTATTATCCATATCTAGGCTGTTCTTTTGTAAGCAAATAGACAAAATCACCAAGTTGCAGAGAGAGACTTTCAGCTCCTGAGGAAACTCAGGAAACACTGTTTTTCTCATTTCCCTTCCTCATTTTGTCTCTTTGTCTCATCATGTTCAAATTCCCCTCTAACCAACACACCAGCAGCAGGACAAGGCAACACCAGTTCTTTTTTAGCAGCCAACCCATCCCAAACTGCCTACTTCTTGTACAAAAAACAATTCCAAAATGTGTGTGGCAGTGTCTGACACTGAATTAATCTCCCCATGACCTTGCAGTGAGAAAGGTAAGTGCAGGAAAACACAAAGTTATTGTTTTAGCATCACCTTTGAGGCTCAGGGCTCCTACGTCACTGCTCAGTTCTCTGTGCCATCAATTAAAATACTTCTCATTTTTGACACAATTCTTCAAGTTAATCTTTCCACTGATGTTCGTCACTGGAGTGGAATTTACATTTGTTTTGTGTATTTTTAGCTTTCCAAAGCAGCCTTGAAAACTATTTAGCCTGAACTGTTGGCATTTCACTTTGCACAGACGCGGTGCTTTGTGGCTGGAGGTCGTTTTTGGGGTGGTTTGTGGGGATTTTGGATGCACAGGGATTGCACCAAGCACAAGTAAGGAGGGTGTGTGGGGTTCTTGCCCTCAAGCCTGTGAAATGTTGGTTTTATGCAGAGAGGGGTTGCTGACCCCCCAAAAGACGTGGGAAATCCCCTTTGCAGCTGGTGGGGAGCCACACACTCGAATTCTGTCAGGAATTACACTGAGACAGGTGGGCAAATGTTCACTTTTTGTGCAAGTGACAGAACTGCCTGAACTTGTAAACGCAGAGCCAAAATTAGGCTATTTAGGGCTTTTTTTAAAGATGAACCTCCAGGCAGATTTGCAGCCACAACTGAAACATTGAGCATCTGTCAGAAATCTTTTCCTGAATTCTTCCATCAGGCTCCAAGGAGTTCATTTGTTCATTTTGGAAATGGTTTGGACTCCTTGACTTTGAAGATGTTATTAAAAATCCATTTATCTTTTTAAAGAGGTCATTACAGCCCAGTGGATCCTGCTTTGGAGGGGGAACACAGGCTGTTCATGCAGGGTGTATCAAAACTTGGGGTCCTAATTTTCCCTCTGGAATTTAAAGTTGTTTTCTTCATCCTGAAGCTGAGCTGCTCTGACTCTGGGGAAAAGTCACCCGTCCTGGGCAGCGTGGGCCAGACAGTGAGGAGAGCTCAGCAAAGCCCAGCTTTTGCTCCAGACAACCATTATTTATCAGCGTGGCTCAACTCTTAATTACTGAAAATTGAAATGTCCCTTCTTTTATGAAAGCCCCGTCCCTGGGGTGTTACTTTGTTTTATGAGTGGCTGATACATGAAAGCACAGAAAAGACTCCAGCCCAAAACCTGAACCTCTCAGATCTACACCCTGCACATCAACAGCCCCCAAGTGCTTCAGAGGCTTCATGCAAAGCTGATAAAATGCCAAAAATTCCTCATTCTCTCTCCTGGGGAGCAGGGAGGGTTGTCTGGACAACGTCAACAGTAAAAATTGCATTTAAGTGGTGCATAATGCAGCAGCTACTGTGGGCAGGGGGACCTGCAGCACATGAGGGGGTTTGGAGAGCACAAGCTCCATGCACGGCCTCCCATCCCAGCTGGAGCACCTGGAGCTGCTGCTCTGAACTCTCCTGGGTGTGGAAATCATGGAGGAGAAAGGGTTCCTGAGCACACAGAGCAATCACAGAGCAAAAACCTTCTGCTGCTTGGTAATTCTCATTTAAATTGGCTAAACCCATAATTAGTGTGAACTGATGGTGCTGTGCTGCAGTGTGCACATCCATCCATCCATCCATCCATCCATTCCTCCATCCATCCCCATCCATCCATCCCTCCATCCATCCCTCCATCCATCCATCCATCCATCATCCATCCCTCCATCCATCCCTCCATCCATCCATCCATCATCCATCCCTCCATCCCTCCATCCATCCATCCATCCATCCCTCCATCCATCCATCCCTCCATCCATCCATCCCCATCCATCCATCCCCATCCATCCATCCATCCATCCCCATCCATCCATCTCTCCATTCCTCCATCCATCCATCATCCATCCATCTCTCCATCCATTTCTCCATCCATCCATCCATCCCCTTTTCCATCCATCCACCCATTTATTTACCACCAGTACAAGACCCCACCCATGGCAATGTCCCCTCCTTGGCCCTCTGCCTGTCTCTGTCCCTGCCCTGGGCTCTGGGCACCCCAGAGGTGACAGCCTGGCTGGGATCCCTCTCCCCCAGGAGCAGCCGGGCTCAATGAGCCCATGTGGGAGCAGAAGGAGGAGAGTGGAAAGGATTGTGCTGAGAAAACAAGGCAGCAGTATTTCTTCTTTGCCCAGTAAAAGGAAGAAAGGCTTTTCTTAAAACCATCCCACTTCTTAAAAGAAATTCCATTTCTTGGAGCCATTTTCTTCTGCAGTGTCTGGGCACATCCCTTCTTTGTGGAATCTCAGTGCTGGGCTGGGATGAGCCTGGGCAGCTCCTCTCAGCCCTGAAAGCTCCACCAAAAAGTCCCTTTAGTGGAGCCAGGCTGTGATCCCTGCTGGACCTCAGCCTTCCCCAACCCCCCCTGGCACCTCCATAAAAATCCCTTGGCTGGTGCTGGTCCTGCCTTTCACTGGCCAAGACTCGAGGAGGAACCAACCACCCACACTCAGCCACTCCACAAACAGCAGGAAAAACCGATCTGCTGCTTTGTAGTTTTGGGTTTTTTTCGGTTTGTTTTTGTTGTTTTTCTTACCAGCAGATAAAAGAAAAATAGCTTTCTAACTTTTTCCCCCCTGTGGTTTCTGTGTTGGTTTTTTTTCCTCTGCTAAACTGTGTATTTTTCAGCTCAGTAAAGTATTTATTAGGAATCTTTACAGACCAGGCTGCTGGTGAATTATATATTGTACAGCTTCGGCGTGAGCTTGGGGGGAAAAAAAAATTATGACATTTTTTCCACCCAGACTGATTCTATCCAATAGCAATAGGAAAATGAGGCTTTACCAGGAAAGCTTTAAGCTCTGCTCTGCTTGCCAGAGCTGCAGATACCTTTTGTGCCTTGGTCCATGTGCATTTCTAGAATGTAAATTTTCCTTTCTCGCTCGCAAGCGAAGCTCAAGCTGGGCTCTGCTCCTGCTGCAAAGCGTCCAACAGCCGCGGCTCGTCTCTTCTCTTTTTTGAATGGATTTCTCACTTTAGCATCAATTGTTTTGCAGATCATCCTCAATTCAATGCACAAGTACCAGCCCCGGCTGCACATCGTGAAGGCGGACGAGAACAACGCGTTCGGCTCCAAGAACACGGCTTTCTGCACCCACGTCTTCCCTGAGACCTCCTTCATCTCAGTCACCTCCTACCAGAACCACAAGGTAGGCAGCTTTTGGGGCTAAAAATGCTTTATTTCTAGCCAGGAACTTTGAGAGAGAGGATCTTCCTGTTCTGCTGCTTTAAAGGATGAGTTTCCATGCTGGCTCTAAGCAGGAGGGACGAGGCAGGATGCAGCTCTGGAGGAGCAGGGATGTTGCTGGTAACAATATTTTGGCAAAATCTGCCTCGCTGTGCTCATAGATGTCATTCAAACAGCAAAGCACATCTAATAATGACCAGTAAAGCTTGCCCATAAATCTGCAGTGAGCAGTAATTATAGAATGTGTGTTTAGTGAGACAGACGAGGAATGTAACCATAAAAACGGAGCTCGGAGCTGCCTCTGCGGTTTGCACGTGGGGGCAGGAGGGGCTTGGGGGTCTGGGGGGGTTTTTTGGGGGGTGTGAAGTACAAAGGGCTCAGTTCTGGGCTCTGGGTGGGTGTCTGGGGCACCTGTGAGCTGTAGGGGCTGGGTTCTGGTTAAAGCGTGGTGCAGAGTTCTGCCTGAGGGGTGGATCCCAGCAGGACTGACAGCAGTGGGACAGTGAATTGTCACCTCCCTGTGTCACCTCAGCAGGGCAGGGACAGGGGAGGATGACAGCAGGGGATGGAAAGGTTTCAGATTCTGTCCTGCTCCTGCCCTGCCTTTGCACAAGCTCCTGATCCCAGGCATTTTCCTAATGGTAAAGCTCAATCGCTGTATGAGGAATAATTAATAAATTACTCGGAATTTTTAAAGTGCATCAGATTCTTAACTAAAGGTGCAGAGTGAGGTAGCACTGCCAGAGCCCTCCTGCCCCCCTGACTGAAATCTGCCTCGTGGAACTGTAGCAGTTCCTTTCCTACCCATTCATAGGAAAATCCTGCAGGAACAGGAACAAGTGTGAAATTCTTCCTCCCCAATAACCTGACCAGAGCTTTTCCTCCCGAGCAGGATGCCTGTGTGCCCTTTGATGCTTGAAGCATGGAGTCCTTGCAAAAATGTTGTAATTAGTGAGGCAGTAAAGAGACTCAGAGCAGAACCATGGATGTGGTATGGTCAGGCAGGGAGGGGGAAAAGTGCCCATTAGGACACTGATGGCAGGAAAGTTGTAGCTGTTGATATAAAATGACCAATTGCCCAACCATGGTTAACCAAAAAGACTCAAAAGAGCTTATATTTAATATAAATATTTATATTTATATATTTAATATAAATGTCTGGTGTCAATGGTGCCTTTCATCCCTAAAGTTCCCAAAGTGCTCCATAAACTCCACACTTGCAGTGTCACTGCTGTGCTGGGTGGACCTGACAGATTTAGGGAAAATGCCCCAGATGAGCCCAAATTCTTTTGTGAAGATGCTGTGGTGCTGCCCTGGGGTCTGCAGGCTGGGGGGGATGGACACTGCCCTGAGCAGGGAGGGACACAGGGACCTGCAGCTGGTGACAGCAGGCACAAGGTCTCACCACGACCTCAGCGTGGTCTCAAAAAAAATCTCAACCTCAGAGAAATACCTGAGTGGTTTTATTTATTTAATTAATTAATACAATTAAAAACCTGGTCTGGATGTCTTTTAGAAGAAACAAACCCTGAAGTATTTTTAGCTCAGAAATCTCCTGCTAGCCAGAAGTGTGGTTGTAAATAACTGTATTCCTAAAGCCAAAATGAGGAAGCTGAGGGTGGAGGCTGCCCCTGAGCACAGGTCAGTGAGGAAGGGGTGTGTTCACCCCAGATCCCTCCTGGGCTGGGCGAGGCCAGGGGAAGGTGACAAGGAGGGACTGAAGCCCTGATCCTGCTCACGGCAGAGGAAAACCACGGTCACTAAACAACAAAATGAGATGAAGATGTACAAACCTGCTGTCAGGCTGTGGGTTTGGAAGGGACCTGCACTTCTTGTGGTTCATCAGCTGCCTGAGCTTCCCTGGAAGAGCTGGAGCCCTGGAGGCTGCTTAAATTCACATGTCACCACCTTCCCTCCAGCGCTGATAGCGGCCAGCTGTGCTCTCAGGGGTTTTTTTGGTAAGGGATATTTATCAACATTGCTAAAAGTGAAGCTGTTGGTAACAGCAACACTCAAGCAAAACCATCCCAAAGCAGAACTGGCTGCTCTCCTCAGCCTTGAAATGGGAGGCAGGGAGCTCAGTGCAGGGATAAAGCACTATTTGGGTTGGGATTCATTTCAGAGAGGAAAAACAACTGAGTGATGGCCATAAAGGTACAAAAAATTGTCACAGGAATGAGGGAGAGCCACACCATGACAAGCTAATACGGAAACACAGGAAAACTTTTAAATTAGACAAATCTGTTCTATTAGAGGTCCAGAAAAACAGCACAAGGCCCAGAACAAGACCCAGACTCTGCATTTCACAGGGGTCCTCAGGACTTGGCCCCTTGAGACCCACCAGCTCAGCCCCGCTGCTGCTGCACTTTTGGTCTGATTTGCTTTCAAATATTTCATTCTTGGTTTTATTCTTTTAAAGATAACCCAGCTGAAAATTGAAAACAACCCCTTTGCCAAGGGCTTCCGGGGCAGCGACGACAGCGACCTGCGCGTGGCTCGGCTCCAAAGGTACCTCCCTCCCCATCCTGCTCCTCACTCCTGCAGGTGCCAGAGCCAAGGGAATTGTGTTTGCTTGTGCCTGAGTGCCACTGATACCCCTCTAAAGCTCTCCTGCAGCTCAGGGACACACTCTGTGCTGGCAGCTCTTGCCCACACCCAGAGGAGTGCGGTGAGTTCATCGGCTGCAGCAAAGGGTGGTGAAGTCATTGGCTGGAGATGCTCAGGGGGAGCCAAACCAATATTTCCTCATTCTGTTGATGAAATTCTGATGACGCTGATTGCTGCCTAACCAGTCTTAATTTCTCTCACCTCTTTCAGCAAAGAATACCCAGTAATTTCCAAAAGCATCATGAGGCAGAGGTTGGTGTCCAGCCACGGGCAGCTGTCAGCAAAGCCAGATGTGAACCCACTCCATGGGAATCACCAGACCCTTCAGCATTATCAGTATGAGAATGGTGCTCACATGCAGTTTGCAGCTTCAGATACTCAAGATCTGCCACTCAACACCTTCACAGCACAGAGAGATTCAGGGCTCTTCTACCATTGTCTAAAAAGAAGAGGTAACTCGAGTTCACAGCTAGGAAAATATTGCAGAAAATAAACCTGAGAGCATGACTCGGTTTGGGTTGGTCTCTTGGGCCTTGATCTTTAAAAATACTGGTGGGATTGGAGGATCAGGAGCCAAGAGCTGCTGTTTGGGGAAGTTTTTAGTGGGTTTGTCCCATAGAAGGTAAATTCAGACTGAGTCAGAGCTGAAACAATTAATTAGAATGTGTAATTCAAATAGCATGGAGCTTCAGTGGAAAATTATCCATTGTTAGCATCAGCTGAATTAAAAATTGCTTGCAGGAGGCCATTAGCATTACCAAAATCCTACACTTTCCAAGGCAAAGCCATGAGCAATTCCCTCAGTGTCTGCAGACCACTGGGACTGTGGGAGCTTAGTGTGAGCAGCCCTTTCCTCTCATCCACTAATCCTCAAATTTAAGTGAGCTGTGACTGCATTCTCTTCCCTTTAGTCCAGCATCAGATGAGATCATGGCATGTTTTAAGTTAAATGGAAAAATTTTGCACAGAAGAAAAAAATCCTTCTATTTGCATGTCTCACTGCCTGCTAATTTATTTAAGCTGGGAGAATCCTCTGATCATGGCCAAATGAAGAATCTAACAGCACCAGTAATGAGGGCTGCGAGGCAAATGTGTAATTTTAGCAGATGTTTAATGTGCTTTTGACTAATGCATCCAGAGAATATCCCTAATAAGTACCAGAAAGCTGCTGGGGAGCAGGGCCTGGTCCTCACAGAGGAGAGGGGCTGAGGAAGGGCTGCTGACCAGGAAAGGGCTCCTTTATCTGGAAATATTTCTGCAGCTTTTGACGTGAATATCTGGGCAATGTAGAGCCATTTCTGCAATGACAGGAAGGCAGGCTGTGATAAGACTCTTTAAGAGACTTCTTGAATTTGTCAGGAGGAGCCGCGTGGGAGTGTCAGGGCCCTCTGTTATCGGGATGGACGAGCAGTAATCCCCGATGTGAGAAGAGTAGCCCGAGTCCCTCACTTAAGCTGACAAATGTCACCGGAGTGCTTTGAGGCCGGGGGGATTAGCCTGACATTTGCAGCACAATGTCTTTTTGATGTTGTACATTGTTTGCCCAAACTCAGATGGTTTAACTGGATTAAGCACAGAAAGGGCACCAGTTTAGCGAAATAATCGCGGCCGCACGCTCGGGACTCGCCAGCCCCAACAGCTCCCGGCAGAGCTCTGTCAAACTGCGATGTCAAACTGCTCCTGAATGTGAATTTTCCTTGCAGAAAGCGCTCGGCACCTGGACCTGCCCTGCAAACGCTCCTACCTGGACGCCTCGTCCTCGGTGGGGGACGATCACTATTTCCGCTCGCCGCCGCCCTACGAGCAGCAGATGCTGAGCCCGTCCTACTGCGGCGAGGTGGCCCCTCGGGAGGCCTGCATGTACTCTGGCTCCGGCGCCGACATCGCCGCCGTCCCGGCCGTCGACGATTTGCCTCCCCCGCCTCCCCCCCTGAGCTGCAACATGTGGACTTCAGTCGCACCTTACACCAGCTACAGCGTCCAGACCATGGAGACTGTGCCCTACCAGCCCTTCCCCGCTCACTTCCCCGCAGCCCCGATGATGCCGCGGCTCCCGGGCATGGCTGGGCAGGGCTCGCAGGCGCCGGGGAACGGCCCGTTCAGCGTGTACAGCCCGCTGGGGCAGCCGCAGCCCCGGGAGCGCGGCCCCGCCTCGTCCTTCCCCCGGGAGCGGGTGCACCCGGCCGTGTGCGAGAGGAAAGCGCCCTCCCCGCACCTGAACGCGGCCAACGAGTTCCTGTACTCGCAGAGCTTCTCGCTGTCCAGGGAGGCGTCGCTGCAGTACCATTCAGGGATGGGGACAGTGGAGAACTGGACTGACGGGTGACCCCCGCGAGGCACAGCGACCTCGCTGCTCCAGGACAGTCCAGTCAGCGTTGATACCTGTGGGTAACTTGCACTTGGGTGAGACACGTGTGCGTTTCCATGGGCATTTGTGTGCGTGGAGAGCTCGTATCTTCAGGCGCACAGAGAGTTGCGTCTCCTGTCTCGGTGGGCTGGATTCATCAGGCTCTTAGTGACTCCCAAATAAATTCATTCTCGTGCCTTCATCCAGCACAAACCATCTTCATGACTAACGAGTGACGTAGTCATGTTCTTTTTGCTTGTAATGTTAAACATCCGTGAGCGAATTTTGGCTATTTGGGAAAAATACGAGCTTCACTTTTACGGTCCTTGGCTCACGAAGCCACAACCTCCCAAAGCTCCAAGGAAAGAGGCATTTGATCGCTCGCATAGCTCGAGGACTGCCGTGGCAGCGCTTCTTTAGCCCTTTTGATCCATAGAAATTCCTGTTCCTCTGGAATGGGGGAGCGGCGGGGGCCGGGGCCGGCGGGGCGCGGGGTCGGTCCGGGAGCGCGGGGTCCGAGCCGCGGGCACAGAGGAGAAGGCACCGATGCACAAATGTCTCTTCTTGCCCCCACACCGCCGTCCCTCGTGGCTGTGGGAAGCGAAGAAGTGCAGAGTTAAGCCCGAGGCCAAACAGCAAATTAATTGCAGCGTTAGGAACAGCCCCAGTGTCTTCAGACTCCCATCCCTTGATTGAATCACACTTGCTTATTGCAATATATTTATGAAGTTTAAGCTTAAAAGTCGCTAATACTTTCCAGAACCAATTTCTGTATTTGCTGGTCCTTGATTTCTTTCGTATTCAGCTGAAACGTGCCTTTTGTGCTATGTCCTTTTCTTTTGCAGCTAACTCAGAATTGTTTTCAGCCCAAAGGAGGCCTAGAGGAACATTTTCCAAATGGTGGGGAGGGCAGGGAAGAGCTCCCATGGCCTGTCAGGCTTTCCAGTGTACAAATATTTGTAGAACAGGTAAAATCTGTACCCAGTGTATCCACTGCTCCTTCTGTTTGCTGTGCAGGTGCCCGGAGCTGTTCCCTCCAGCGCTGGCTCTGCCCTCTGGGGGTCCCTGGGAGCTGCCAGGGGGGGATCGGTCTCAGGGTGGGTTTGATGATCTCACAGCTCTTTTCCAACCTCACTGGTTCTGTCAGGAGCTGCCGCTCGTGGGGAAGCAGAGGAATTCCTTCTGGGATGGAATTCCCACTGCCTGTGTCCCCTCCTGCCTGCAGTGTCCATGCTGAGCTCCAGGCAGTGCCACCAAGGGATGGGGACACAGAGGGGACGCTGGGGTTTGGCTCCACTGAAAGCACAAAACTCGAGCTTTAGTCATTGCACAGAGGGGTTTTGAATTCCTCCCGTTGCTTCCCAAAGGGGCAAAGGCAGGAAGCTGGAATGCAGGTTGGGAGGTGGGGAGGTGCTTCTGTGTTTTGGTGAATCCATCCCGAGGAGGAGCCCCATGGATGAGGGGGCTGGGACAGCCCCGAGGTCACATCACAACCAGGACAGTCCCCTGCACCCACTCAGCAGAATTCGTGTGTGACTGGTGTGGATTTTGTAACCAGATCTTGGAAATCACTACCATTTTTGCATGCTGAATAGCTATTTATATACATATATATTTTATATATATATATATAAAAAATTATATATATCACAAATGCAGGCCACGTGTCCAGTTCAGCTTTGCTTTTGACAAATGAAATACTTAATAAAAATGAATGTTGCAAAGGGTTTTTTTTTTTTTTTTGGAAAGACATCTATTTAAGATTTTTTTTTTTATTACACACCTTTGATGTAAAAACTAAGAATTGGTTAGGCAAAAAAACCATATATACTACAGATAAATCTTTATTAGAAACCACGTTAGATACAGGTGGTACGGAATTTTGAAATGTTTGTTACATAGCATGGACGTTTTATTTTACATATCAGAACATAAAGTCATTTTACTACTACAAGCTGTCTCTGGGTGCATTTCAATAATTAGTATAAAAATGTTCCATGGTGAATTAAGGTGCCTCGTCTCTCCTCTGTCTCCTGCTGCCTCACTACACCAACCCCACACTTCCCAAGGTGCACACCTGACCCTTCTTGCACCATCTCAAAGCTCCACCATCAGGTTTTAGGAGCCCATGACAGGGGCTTGGATTTATTTGGGATTTTTTTTTATTTGGGATTTTTAATTTGGGATTTTTCTGGTGTTTCTTTGGACACATTAATTGATCTGAGCACTGAATTAAAAGCAGCCACTGATCCCCAGAGCATCACAGAGCTCTTGTGCCTGGGTGCAGCTCAGTTCCAGGGACAGGGGTAAAGAATCAAAGGTGGGAGGGAGGGGGAGAGCTCTGGGGGTGTCACTGCCCAGAATTTGCAAAGCTCAGTTCATTCCTCACCCTGACACTTCATCAACACTGACCCAGACAAATGGAACCCAAAAAGGAGCAGGGTCAGCAGCCCAGGGTGCAAAGGAAAAGCTGCCTGGATCTCCTGCCTGTTTTGCAAAGGTGACCAACACAACCACAATCCATTTGTAATGAACAGGCACTGCTGCTATTTTTTAACCCTTTTTCATGTACCTTCCCCTCATCCATGCAATATTTATTGATATAAGGCAGCTTAAAAAAATAATTCCTGTAAGAATTGTCCCAGAACCTTTCAGTCAATGCAGGGGGGTGTGGAGAAAGCTTGATCATGGAATTAATTTAACACAGATTAATGGAAGTTTTACCTGGCAGCCTTTGCAAAGGGCAGGGCCCAGGCTCTGTCCCAGCCCAGGCACTGGAGCTGAGCGAGTGCCCTGGGAATCCCTGTGCCAAATAATGAGCTTTTCCTTATAAAAATAGCCCAGGATATTTGTGAGCACAGGACCTGATTGGGAAAGGCTGAGTTAGCATAAAAATGTGCAAAATTTGGATATATGCTAATCTGGTCATCTGGGCTCCTTTTATAGTCACTGGAGAGAGATCAGACATGGAGATGAAATGGGATGAATCATTCTCCAGTGATGATCTTTTTCCACTCAGAGGAATCCAGTTCAGCCACTTAGAGCAGATTTCCCATTTCCAAATGGCTAAAAAGCCATGTCAGTGGGATCCCCCTCCTGTGTGACTTTGACAAAAACACTCAGACAGCACCGAATTATTTACATTGCAAATCCCACTCAGGCTGAGCCCAGGGAAAAAAAAAAAACAAAAAATCAACCAAAATAAGAAACCCAACAACAACAAAAAAAACCACCCCAAACCAGCTGGTTGTATTAATTTATGGGATGGAAACAGGTTGTTCTTTTTTAGTTTGCTTTATGTTTTCCTTGCAAGATTTCTAACCTGGGTGTGTGTCCAGCCCCAATCCCAGGTTCCCAGGTGAGATACCCAGGTTCCATTTGGTTTCTCCTGCTTCTCCCACCTGGAAAGGCCTGGCAGGTGCTGCTCCTGATGGAGATCCTGGCTGAGGATCCTTCCCAGGGATGAAGAACCAGAGCACAGCAATCCTGAGTGCCCTGCAGGATTCACTGTTTGTTTTTCAAATCAGAAACACTAAACTGGGCACATCACTAAAACAAAAATCCCAACAACCTGCACAGCTTTAAAAGAGATCAAGTGTGCTTACTGTGCTCCAGTTTGATTTACTACAGTTTAAACAGCTTTTAATTCTAAAGAATGTGGAGGTTCATGTGTGTGGAGGCTTTTCCAGCCCTGGAGTTGGGAATGGCAATCCAAGCTCAGGGAAACCGGGCCCATTTCAAATCAGATGAAAGCAAAAATTAGCAAGTGAGAAAAACCTGAATACACACGAGGACCATTTTCCATTGATGTGCTCTAATCTGTACTAAAAGGCCCAGGGAATTTTTTTTGAATTCTGTTTTTCTTTCAGGTAGATGTCCAAATTTAATCTTGGCTCAGGCAGGCTCAGCTCCACCAAGCGCAGCAGCACTCGGTGCCAGCTCTGAGCTTGGACTTCCCTCTAAATAGAACAAATATTTGTATCAGCTTGCTGAGAATGTGAGTAATAGGAATATTTGCCAAAATTTAAACAAGCTAAACTTCAATCCTGCCAAAAGCCCCACCATTCAATTTGGCATCATTGGCAGCTCACAGGCTCAAGAGGGGCCTAAGTCTGGAAGAGCTGGGGTGTTTTTGGCAAACATGAATTTATTTTTCTCTCTCTCTCTTCACATTTTGGAAAATTTGTGCCTCTCTGTATTAATTTATGATGTCATTAAATAATTCTTTTTGCAGCTTGTATAGAAAGAATGTTTCTTTTGAAGATGAGAAGTCCCCTGAGGATGGTTATAGTGAAAAATTCCAGCCAGAGGGGGAAAAAAAAACCTCCTCTCTCCTTGGCCACTCAGGTTTCTGCAGTCGTGCTTTAACAGCAAAAAAATCTACAATATTTTAATTGAAGGACCTGCTCCAAGGAGGTGCCAGGCACTTGACTGTGACAAGAGGCAGCCTAAATTCAATGTGATTGGAGGGGTTTTATTCCTGTGATAAAAGGCTGGAAGAGAAATCATGAGCATCATCACATTTTGAACTGATTTTCTCTCTGAAAAGAGATTAAAAATTAAAGAAAAGAAAATCTTGGGAGTGGTACAAGCAAAGCACAAAGCCTTGTCCAACATGAGCCTCATTTAATGTGCAAACACTGCCATGGATGAGGGAAATGCCTGTAAAACATCCCTGGGGTTTGGGGGGTGCTTCCATCCCTGGGTTCACAGGGCAGGAGAGCCCAGGCTGGGTCCTACTTAAACCAGAATTAAATTTAAACCTGGCATGGGCTGCTCAGCCTCAGTGAGAGATGATTGGGGTACCAGCAGGGGAAGGTGATGCCTTTGGGGTTTTGTGTCACCTTGCTGGGGGTTTGTGGTCTCCAAGCCCCCATTCCTTGCCAGGAAGATCCTTTTCCAGCAAATATTTCTGTCTGAGCACTTTTGGGAATTCCAGTTCAGGTGTCCCACTGGATTTACTCAGAGTTGTAGCAAGGTGCCTCCAGGATGGAAATTGCTCTCCTGAGCTCTCCACCTTTGGAAGCAGGTCCTGAGAGAAGGAAATAAAAAGATTCGTTAGTGCAAAGAGCTAATAACATAAATTCAATTAAAATCAGGATAATTGCAGGTTTTGTAAATTAGAAACTCATTTAATGAAAGGAAAGCAAACCCCACTTGAAAGAAAAGAGGAGGAAGAGCTACAACAGATCCCAAAGCTCTTGTTCCACTGAAAATACTGCTGGGGGAGAGGTTTGAAGGAGAGTTTGGCAAATGCCAACATTTTTCATCTTTTTTTCCTTTTTGTTGTTGTCATTCTCCTCAGTTCTCAGCAAACTCTGAGTTCTGGCTTTGAACCACACATTGCTGCAGTTTCGAGGAACATTTTCAGCAGGGCTGTGTTTACAAACTGCTGGAAATTTGACTTTTTAATAAGAAAAATTAGGTGGAATGTCAGCACCGTCTGCTTGGGCAGCGAAGGTTTGTACAGCCCTGAAAGACACAATTTGACAAATGCATTTTCTAGGTGGGAGGTTCTCACTGATAACAGGACACGGGGCCAGATTTGTGTGCTCATGCTCAGCCCTGGCAGAGGGATGGACACATCCTTGAACATTCACTGGAGAACAACATGTTCAGAGAACAATTCCTTACGTCAGGCAGGCAGCAACGCCTGATGCAGCTCAGCAGAGATGAAAAGCAGTATTTTTGTGTTTTCATGCCAAAATCCCAAGGCTTGGTCCTATTTCTGTTGAAGTCAATAGGAAAACTTTTATAGAGTGCAGTGCAGCAGGACCAGCCCTTTAATCCTCCCCTCAGCAAGCCTTGGCTGTGCAGTTTAGGAGGATTTGAGTTTGATGGATGACACAGCCACACTCTGAAAATTGCACTTTACTCATGCCCAGGGTGTCTGAGCAGCTACTGAGAGAATAACAAAGGTCTGAATTTAATATTGTGTGCATTTAATATCAGCTGAAAATGGAACAGAATAATAGCCAAACCATTGATTATCCCCTCTAAAGCCAAGAGTTGATTTTAGCCTGAAACTTTGGAGCAGATTCCTCCTGGCCATGAGGAATCAATCACAGGACATCCTGCAAAGGTGATGAACTTGCCTGGTGCATCAGAGTAATGTGAACCAGTCAGAGAGAGAGGGCTGGGACAGCTCCAGAGCAGGGCAGGGGTGGCACTGGGGACAGGGAATCCTCCCCATTCACAATGAAAATCCAAGAGCCTCACCTGATCAGGCAGCTCTGGGTGAGGACTTGGTCTCAGCTTTATTCATCAAAGGTGATGAAGAGTAAAAGGATTTTAGGCAAATGAAATGAGTCTGCTCTTCCCTCTCATCTTCCTGAGGACACAGGCAGTTCAAAGCTGGGAGAGATCCCCCCACTCCCCCTCACCCTTCCCTTCCCACCATTTATCATTCTGAGGGCCAGGAGACAGCTCAGGGGCAGGAAAAGCTTCCAGTGGGATTTCTGTCCAGGATCAGAGCACAGGGCTGGATTTATACCCAGCATCAGGACTGAGCACGTGCCTGCAGCCCTTCTCCCTTTCCCCACCAGGAGCAGGGAAGGAGAAAGGGAATTTAAGTCTGGATAAACATTGCCTGAGCTCTCCAGGCATGGGAGGGGTCGGTGCAGAGGGCTGGAGGGGTTTGCTTGGAAAGCAAACATTGTCCTTTAAAACATGCAGGACATCCAGCATGAGGCAGAGAGGGCTGGAATATCCCTGTGGATCCACTGCCCATCCTCTCTGGAGTGATACAGGAATCTGGGAGCAGCAGAGATGTGAAATCCAGAATGGGGAAACTGAAATGCCCCACTGGGAATTCAGGGGAGTGAGAAGTGGGTGAGCAGTGCTGGGAATTCACCATGGTCAGTGCTGAACACAGCCCCCTCTCCCCCTACCAAACTCTGGGTTAAACATGCCAAGAATTCTCTACTAAGACCTCATTTAAACCAACTACAGCTGAAAATCAGCGGATGTGGAGCTAAACCCCCACACTCACCTGTATCCCTCTTAGCTGGGAGAAAACAGGCCATGGACTCCATGAAATCCAGGATTTACAAATGCCCCTACCCCCAGCAGTGACCCAGCCCTCAGTGAATGCACAGCACAGAAATAACATCCCCTCACCTCTGGGAAAGAGTTAATGAGATTGCCCAAAACTCAGTTTTCATCCTATTAACAGCAAAAGAAGGGGAAGCAGCAGGTCAGGGAGCAGGAATTAAATACAGGGAAAACATGAGCTGGAAAACTTAAAGGAGGAGAGAAAGGGGGGAAAAATAAAAATAAAAAAAATAAATATAAATGCTCTTTTCTTGCCAAGGAGCAAAAGCAAAAAGGCAAAGGAATTGCAGTGTTGGGTGGGTTATGAGTAATCAGTAAAATGGAGAGGCTGAGGCTGTTCTGTTCATTTCTTTTTGCTGCTTCTCTTCTCTCCATACAGAAAGAACTGTGGGTAACACAGCCAGGATTCTCACAGCTCGAAAACCACAGCTCTGAAAATGTGCAAAAAAGGAGAAAAGTAACTTTTATCCTATTTAAGACAGACTAAACATCCCCTTCCTCCTGGGATGTCTTATAACCCCTTCAGTTGAATTTCAATTCCGCAGGTACCCGGGCCAGTCCTGACCATCACATTGATGCTAATAAAAAAATCCCATTAATTTCCAAAGGACAGGATATTCTCCTTCCACAGGTACTGCATGACCCTCTCCTGATCTAGCAATAATTCCTTCCTTGGCTCCACCACCACATTCAATGGTTTCCTTGGAAATATTTTGTTCCTTTCTGTTGTTTCTTGCTGTGGGTTGAGCTCCTTTGTGTGGCACTGGTTCCTTGAATTGGTTTTCCACAGCTGAGCTTCTCTTGTGTCCTTCCCAGTTTTCCTTTCCACAGATACTGGAGAGCACCATTTCAATGAATCATGCTTTCTTCTCATAAAATATTATTTGAGTCTGATGCCAAAAGCCAGATTTCCATAAAAGAGATTCAGGATGAGTAATAAGTCCAGCAAAATTCATTTTTATTCGGCTGTGTTTCCCTCCCCACTCTCATTTTTGGGGGTCAGAGACTCCTTAGAAGATCAGTAGCATTAGAAGTGATATTTTATATCTTTAGTTTTGTTTCAGAGCTGCCTTTTCTGCTGGTCCTTCAGCAGGGAGGTGTTTCCATCTTCCTTATGCTCCTGAGCAGGGCCATCAAAAGCCAATTTAGTTCTTGATTTAACAAAATATCTCTGATTTCTCTGCCCTTTCTCACCCCAGTTCCTAAAGCCAGGAGCCAGAGGCAGCTGCCAAGGGTGAGGACAGAAAACCCCCAGGGAAAAGCCTTTCCCCCAAGGGAAATCTCCTGCTTATCCCTCTCACCCTCCCACCTCCCCTCCTGGCAAGGTGAAGACCCAACAGGAAAGAGTTCAAGCCAAAATCTGGGACATTTCCAAGGCAGAGCAGAGCAGGGCCAGCCTCCCTGGCAGCAGGATGGAGCCTGGGATGAGGGATTTGGTTCCTGGCTGTGGATGAGCACTGCCCAAAGTGCAGCAGGAGGATGGAAGGAATCAGCAGAGAGCAAACTCCAGCTTGTAAAAATCCCCCCAAACTCAACACCAGGGATACACAGAGGAGTTGCTGTGCAGGACCCACGGAGCCACAGCTCCTCTGTCCTCTGCTTTGGGTGTTTTTTGCTAAACTGGAACATCTTCAGCTCCTCAAGGTATCAACGATGCCTTTGATGTGTTGGTACCATGCCCTGAGCAGGGAACTGGGAATTGCCAGTGTAAAGTGATAGTAAAGGCTGTCCTCACATTTCATTTAATAGGGTACATTCCTTTTTGGAATATTGCTGAAAGTCCTTCAAATCTAAGTGAAATAAAAACTGTTCTTTTACTTACTGCTAATAACAGCCAGTCGTGCTGTCCTTGAGAGCCACACATAAAACCAGTCAAGAAATATTTTCAAATGGTAAAATACTGCACCATAAAGGAGACTTCTGGAGATGTTACCTAAATTAGCCTGGTTCAAATGCCTTTGTGCTATTTAATCATAATCATAAAAGTCAGAGTGCTTTTTGCCTCTCCATCAGAGAGCAGCCTGATGTGTTTTGCCAGTCCCAGCTCTGCACTGGCTGGGTGTCGTGGTGTATAATTTCATAGACACAAAGACACTTCACTACCACAGCTCTCATTATTAAACAATATATTTTAATTGTCACCACCTTTCTCATATAGACACGGGCCAAACCTGCCCTTATTGGCTTCAAGTGAGCTCCACAAGGGATGAATTTGGCTCAATATATATAAAAATACAGCAAGTCGAGTCATAAAAAGCAATGTTTGGGTTTCTTTTTTTATAGCAGCCGGGTTTTTTGGGGGTTTTTTTTGCCATACAAACTCCCATGCCTGGCCAGTAAAACCCCCTGATAAAGGGCTGAAGTGTTTAAGGGCTCATATGCAGAATAGGCAGTGGTGTTTAATTACAATAGCAAAGATGGCATGCTGGAAAAGCCTTCCTTACCTGGAGAAGGGATCCGTGCTCTCCAATGAAGCTTAATTACCCAGGACACGCTGAGTTTCCCCCTCTGGCAATAACCTCTCACACCAATAACTCTGCTGCTCCTTTGGACATCTGAATATTGTGAATTTTTGCTCTCATTTCCTTATTTGGGTTGCAGCTTCCCAGTGGTTTGCTTCGGATGGAAGTGTTGAGAGTTAGAAGAGTTTCATTCCTGGGATATTCCTCTTCCTTTCTTCTTTTCTTCCACTTTTCCCTTGGAATTTTGTGCTCTCTCAGCCTCCTCTGGCTCCCCCATCTCCTTCCCAGCAGACTTGGCTCCAGATGGAGATTTATGCATTTCCCCTCCTGTGCTCCTTTCCTGCTCCATCAGTAAAGGTTTCAGCTTCATCCCAGGCCCAGAAGATGCAAATTTCTGCAGAATGAATTCACTTTAAGACTTGAAAGGAAAAGCTTTACCTGGCTGCCAAGCACTCCTGAGTCATTGGTTTCACACACAAACACAGGGCACAGCACAGTGAAAATCCCCATCCCACTGATATTATAGTGGGGAAACAGAATCTCTGTTATTTATTGAGTTATATCAGATTTATAGCTCACATTTCTGCTGAGCTTTTATTGATTCCTAAGGAGAAGATTCCATTTTTACCTGGAAAACCCTGCTTTTTGCAGGGAGGGGAGGAAACCTCTCCCTTGGAAATCTCGAGCCATGATTTAGAACCATCACCTGCAGATCCTCCTCATCCTCACTCCTGCATCCTCAGCTTTTGATGGAGCCAATTTCCTGAGTGCATGTGAGAGCCTGTGGCTGCAGCCTGGAACAATCCTGCCTCAGTGCTTCCCTTCTGTTGTTGATCCTTTAATTTCCTCCAGCCGACTCCTGCAGGGGACTCACAGTTTTATGCTGCTCTTTTGGACTAATCATTTACAACTGACTTGAAATAAAAAAACCCCAAATCCCTTCTGTGCTGCTACTGCTCCATGGAAGGGTCACTAATTGGGATGTACTCACAGCCAAAAGGCAACACAGGAATTCCCAGCAACCTGAAAATGCTGCCCAAAGCTTTCAAACCAGAGCAGTTATTCAGAATTTTACTCCAAAAATTAGGGTTGCAATCCATAAAATTCCTCTGCAGCGCAGAATTTCACGCTTTGAAAAGCACCAAGTCAGATAAAATTGATTAATGGATGAAGTCACAGAGTTAAGATCTGTCCTGATGCTTGGGAATGTTACACACATGGGTATGGAAAACACAAAATACAGAATTGAAAAGTGTCTGCAATTACAGACCTGGGAGAAAGGCACAAGCTGGAGTGGAATTTTAAAACCTGTGCCTTCGGGGGAACTGCTACCTAATGACAAAACAGGAAACAAGATGAAATACAGAAGGGACACGCATTCATTTCTGTGAATTATTGATGGTAGTGCTCTGTAAAATGGAGATCAAAACAGTGATTTTATGATGGAAGAAAAGCAATATTCATTTAAGGCTCTTTCAGTAAAAAAATATATTAAATTCTAATTTAAAGCTGAGAATCTGACCCACTCCTAGGCAACAGCCTTATTAATTGATTTGATCATGTTAATTATGTAATCACAGATCCTTCCAAATACATTTTTTTAATAGTGCAGCTTTTCTGAGCTGTGCTGAGAGTTGTGACTTAAACACATGAATGATCAGTTATTAGAATTCTTTTTGTATTTCTATACATTATAGGAGATAAAATAGTTCATGAAGAATTATTTTATTGCATTAAAGCATAAATTTATACAACAGTTTGATGCTTTTTACACACCACCAACCACTACAAACTATTGTTAAAGCTTTAAATAAATACAAGGGCATCACTTGAGGTCAGAACAAGCCCACAGCAGATTTTCAAGAGCAGAAATGGGGTTTGCAGCTATTTCTGCCTCTGTCAGCCAGTCAGACCCACCCTGAAAATCAGCAAATTCAACATTTTCCTACAGTCATGATAAAAACCTGAGATTCAATTAAAAAAAAATATTCTGGCATCCTAAACCAAGGGTAATCCAAGCTACTTTAGGGAAAGAAAGGAGATTTTGGGGGGAGAAAGGAGATTTTAGGGACAAAAAGGAGACTTTAGGGGAAGAAGGGAGATTTTAGGGGGCAGAAGGGAGACTTCAGGGAAAGAAAGGCGACTTTAGGGAAAGACAGGAAACTTTAGGGACAGAAATGAGATTTTAGGGGAAGAAAGGAGATTTTAGGGGACAGAAAGAAGACTTTAGGGGAAGAAAGGAGACTTTAAAGAAAGAAAGGAGACTTTAGGGGTCAGAAAAGAGACTTCAAAGAAAGAAAGGAGACTTTAGGGACAGAAAGGAGACTTTAGGGACAGAAATAAGACTTTAGAGGACAGAAAGGAAACTTTAGAGGACAGAGAGAAGACTTTAGAAAAAGAAAGGAGATTTTAGGGAAAGAAATGAGACTTTAGGGAAAGAAAGGAGACTTTAGGGACAGAAAGGAGACTTTAAGGGCAGAAAGGAGCAGCTGGCAGGGCTGGAGGATGCTCGAGGGGCTGCCTGTGCCCGGCAGGAGCAGCACGGGCACGGCCGATTCCCACCCCGCTGATTCCCCGCTCAGACCATCAACCTCAGCCTGCTCTGAGTGCAGCAGGAAAATCTCTCTGCACAGAGATCAACACAGCTCTCAGCCATAAGATCCTAATTATTTCAAAGGCTTTTGTTTTCATAGCTTTTTTTTTTTTTTTCCTGTGTCCAAGTCGATGGCATTTTAATGCCTTATTAAAAGGTTGTTTCCCAGCAGTGCCCATGGCTGTGCTTTGTGCTGCAGGATTTCACCTTCCATGCTGGCCAGGCAAAGATTTCTCAAAATATTCCCTGTAAAAGTGGTGAATATTTTCTAAGATAAATAGTTGGGAGGTTTTTTACCTGCTCTAATTGTCATTGAGAGGGGAGACAGGAGGTGGATGCGTGTGTGGGTGTGTGGGTGTGTGTGTGTGTGTGTGTGTGTGTGTGTTCCTGTGTTTGTGGCCTGCTTGCAAAAAGGGTTTGTGTTCATTAAAGGATATTCTTTTATAGGGGTTTTGGAGTTCCATAAACAAATGGAAATGTTTTCATTTCTGGGTTTTAATTCAGTTGAAATCACAGTGAGACAAAATATGCCAATGCTCCCCTACCATGTTTTCAGCCCAGGTGGGGTGTCTAAATGCACAAGAAATTAAAAAATGAGGCAACTCAAACTTGGAATAAAATGGAGTTGATGAGAAGCTTTTATATTAAATTACCTTGAAAGGCATGCCCCTCAAAAAAAAATTAAAAAATGAAAAGATAAAAAAAAGGAAAATAAAGCATTCAGAAAATGCCAGTGAAATATTCCTTTTAAACATACAGTGAAGCCTTTGCTTTGTTGCAATCAAATGGCAGAAACCCCACTGAGTTCAGAATTTGTACCCAGGTAGCTCCTTCCCATCCCTCACACACAAATCTTGTGCTGAACACCAGCTTGGTTGGGCTTGGCATTAAAGAATGAAAGTCCTGTACTTATCTGTCTCATTAGTCCTGATGAACACAAGGCATGGATCAAAACTCTCCTAAGATAAAATCGACTCTAAATTGCCTGCTTTCAGTTCTGGAGGGTTCTGGAGCAGCAAGCAATAATGAACAGATGATGGAAGCAGCCAGACCTACAAAAGAAATAGTATTTTAAAAGGAATCTACTTCAGGGGAAAAAAAAGGGTTTGCCTTTGTACATAAAGAGTTCTATTCATTAAAAGAAGTTTTTACAAATGTGGTTATTTCAAATAGTCAGAAAGTGTGAAATGTACTTAAAATGAGTGAAATTTGTGGGTTTTCCTATGGGTTAAATATGTGCCATGCTAATAAAGCTCTCCTCACACCTCCTCCCAGCTCAGAGCCCTTGGCCTCATTCTGCAAGATGGTTTGAATTGAGGGAGCTCAGCACTTCCCTGCAATGGACCATTAGCCCTGCAAGGCCCAGCTCTGTAAAGATTTAAAGGATTCCTGAAGAATTCCTGGGAGCTGGACACTGAGTGAGGCCCAGAGTGAGCCAGCACAACCCTGGGGAGTAGCTGCTCCCAGGAGCAAAGGAGAAACAGGAGCAGAGAGGGAGGCACAAAAACCAGAGACACCCAGCAACCTCAAACCTTCCAGCAAGTCAAATTTAAAAATACAAATGGTCTGAATTCTGGGTAGGTGCTCAGACCTCGAGTCACTGCAGGGTCCAAGCACCTCTCAAGTAAATATAAATACATATAAATACATTTAAATATATATCTATATATATCTATAAATACATATAGATATATATACATTTATATGTGGGGTCACTGAGTCAGAGACCCCAATATCAGGCACATCTCACACCTGAGCCGTTATTTAATGACAAAGTGCTGCTTTCTGCTCTCTCACATCCAGAGCTCTCCTTCCCATTCCTGTTTTTACAATAAAAATGATCTGAATCCTGTGTAGATGCTCAGACCTTGAGTCATTGCATGGTCCAAGCGCTTCTCAAGTAAATATAAATACATATAAATACATTTAAATACATTTAAATACATTTAAATACATTAATATATATATATATAAACACATATAGATATATACACATTTCTACATGGGGTCACTGATTCAGAGATCCCAATATCAAGCACATCTCACACTTGAGTCATTATTTAATGATAATCTGCTGCTTTCTGCAGGAGGCTCTCCCACATCCAGAGCTCTCCTTCCCATTCCTGTATTTAAAATGTACCTGGCACTTCCACTGGATAAAAAACCACACCAGCTCATACATGAGAAAACATCCCTGCCTCAGGTTTCCCTGAAGGTGCCCCTGTGATGCAGGTCAGCATTCCTGGAGAACCCAGAGGAACTCAGCAGAATCATGGATTTACAGAGGGTTTATAAACTTTATAATCTTTACAGGACTGATTTTCCAGAGTTTCACCCTTTCTAGTGGTGGAAGAAAGCTTCCAACAGCCTTAAAATGAAACAAAAGGTGTTAAAATCTGATTATCTAGAAGCACCCAACTTCCAAGCTTTCATCCCTGCAGTTTTCAGCCACCAGTGATGTGCAGAAATTGAGATATCAGTGATTTACACCAATGTGTTTAAACTCATTTTCCCTTGGTTCTGTAACTCTGGGATCTGTTGCTGCACATCAGTGAGACACCTGAAATGGAACACGACATCTCCAGGGTGGTTTGGGTACAGAAAAATCAAACATTTTGGGAAGCATGGCTTGGATACAAAAACCTAACAGCTGAATCTCTGCTGCAGCAAAATCCCCTCGAATTTTCATAGCACTTGGATTAATGTAGCAAGAAAATTATCAGTTCACAGGCATTGACCCCAGGAATCCAAATGATATTTTATATATGAACAGGGATAAAAACACAAATATTCCAGCCACATGGCATTGTAACAGCCTTCACCAAGGTACAGATTTCCTCTGCCTCATCCAGCTGTAGACATGTAGAATTTAACAGCAGAATAATCTTCCTGAACACTAACAATTAATAAATTTCAATTTATTGCTGTGTATTTATGGCAGGAGAGACCAATGGAGGACAGAGCTATGAGTTTCCTCAACACAATTGTGCTGTTTAACAAACAAAGTCCCCAGCAGCAATCCCAGACCAGGAGTTGATGTCTTCACCCACTGCTCCAACTCCGTGTCCCAAAGAGAAGATTTCCAGGAGAGCCACTTGGACAATTGGGATCAAACTTTGTCAGGGGTTCAGGTGGCTTTTTCCTCATGTTCTGAGATGGGACAATGTTGGGGTGAACCTCCAAAGCTGCTCTCTGGATGAAGCTGAACCCCAATTCCCGCCCTCCACGTCCTGCAGGGTCCCTCAGCCTGCCAGGGTTTGGCCAACCCTCTCCAGAGGAACCAGGACGAAACCTCTCTGGATTTAACCACTGTCAGATGTTCTTTGGGCAGGATATGGATTTCTCTCCTGAGAACAGGAACATTTTGTTGAATAAGCCCCTGTCCCCTGCAGTGCTTTGATTCCCTCTGGCAGTGCTGCCCCCAGGCTGGGAGCGTTGGCATCTCTGTCCAGCCTGGAAGGTGTCTGGGACATGGGGAGCTGAAAATGGGAGCAGTTACAAGAGGTGTTGTTAAAAACCATTTTAGAAAACGTTTTATCACACTGTGCCAGCCACTGAAATGGTTTCCTTCTCACCAAACTCACGTAGTGGTTTTACAATATTAACAAAGCCACAAAAAATCTGCCTGAAATAGTAGCAGTAATCCTTCCAAAAATCCTTCAAAAAACCTTCACCTGAGTGGCACTGGCTGGGGAGCTGCTCAGGATGGTCCTGCCTCCTCTGTCCTTTTGTCTGTGGAACCATTCCCTGGCTGCCTGTGCACTCACAATTCATCACTTTGCTTCCAATGATTCCCTTGCCTTTGGAGCTGAGACTCTGAGTGTGTTACAGAGCATTTGTAAATCCATCAGTTCACAGCTCAGTGTTGTGCTTGGTACCCAGATACCATCTAGAGTTAATCTGCTCCAGGCAGGCTGGAGCACAGCTCCTTCCCATCCTCACAAGGCAGCAGGTGCTGGGCCAAAAGTCATTTTTTTAACTTGCACTAGGCCTTGTCCTGCTCTGGAAGCTGCTCCCTCCCCTTTTTCCTGTAACTTGGCTCTGCAGGATCCACTCCAGCCACCATTTGCCTTTAATCAGAACTGTGAGTGAGGTCCAAAAATCATTGAGAGCTCATTTATCCATCCCAGTTCACTCCTGTGATGCCCAGTAGCACTTTCTGCCAGCGAGGTGCTGGGAATGGCTCGGTTTCCCTCAGAACCCATCTGTGGTTCACCACTGTGTGCAGCCTGTGTGTTTATTGGATTCACAGAACTGATTTTTAACTGGAAAAAAACTTCTGGGAATCTAAACAGCTCCCTGGAACTGGGATTGTGGCACAGCTGTGACTTTAGCCCTGTTCACACAAGTGCAAGCAGTGATGGCACCTCTAAATTCAGTAGAGGCTCTGGAGATATTTCCTGGACCTTTAGGATTTGTGTTGACCTCCAAGCTGTTGTATTTTCAAAATTACAATTAATTGTGAAAGCTGGAGCAAAGCCAGAGCAACTGCACCCACTAAAGCATCACATGCTGCAGGGAAATCACCTGAGATCTTGCTGCAGCTTTGCATTTAAGGGAATTTAGAATTTAAATTCGTAGTGCAAGAGAAAAACCATCCTTTCCTTCAGATCCAGCAGCAAAAGTTTCTGCAAATGCTTGGCCCTTCAAATATGATTTCCACCACTTTAAGCTTTACTTTGATACTGCCACAAGCAGCTGCTGCAGTGCTTCCTGCTGCACTGGGAAAATCTCCTCTCTCCAAATCAGTTATCTGCAAATTCCAGGCTTCGTCTGAGCCACACAGTTACAGCAAATTTCCAGGGATTTCATTTGTAAGACAATACTTCCAGCTTGTATTACTCTATTAGCAGCCCTAATGATCTCCAAATCCTTCCATAGCCTCTCCATCATTTCAGTCACATTTCTTGCTCAGAGAGGATGACTTTTCTCCATCAATTCCTCACTTTTGGGAAGCCCCATGTCTGCCAGCAGTCACTCTCCCTGCTCAAGCCCAATTTATTCTTCTCCAGCCCACCTTGTCCAATAACTCCAGCCTGAGAAAAGGAACTTTATTCCATTCATTTCCCAGATCCCAAAATGCATCCAGAAAGTAAACTGACCAAATCTAGAGAAAAGCTTTGAGCTTTATCCTCATTCCTCTGGAGCTCAGCACTTTCAGCTTCATGTCCTCACATTCCCTGCACTGATTGAAGAACATTCCCCAGACATTTCTGAGGCTCTGTCCTGGCCAGCTTCAGAACAGGTTTTATTGCCAATTTTTTCATAAGTCTAATATTAAACTGAACTACTTCCTTTATTTTTTTCCCAGCTGCCAATTTTCCTTGTTTCACAAACGAAGATTATCACTTTTCCTAATTGCACAGTGAGGCCAGGGATCAGATTAGGATTGCCCCTTTTCATCATTCATTTTGCAAACAGGACTTGAGTTACAGGATTTGGCTGCCAGCAGCTCCAGTTTCTGCCCACCTTTCCAGTCATTCATTAGGGCTGGGATTTGAAAGGACCAGATGTGCTCCTCCTGAAGCCCAGAGCTCACATGGAGAGGGTTTGTCAGTTTGTAAATTGATCTGAAATATCCCATCAGAATTATTCTTAAATTTCAGATTACAAGTTGGTTTTTCCTCCTAATTTCTCATCTCACAGAGATCACTGGCTGACAATCATTTGTGAGCTTCAAATGTGAGCTAAGATTCTTTGGTTTGGTTCCAAAACGAATATTTTAGCTCATATCTTCATCTGACCAAGATTTCCTCCTTCCTGCTCTTTCCTGGGAAGCTCTCAGGGTGATGGCAGTCAGACCTTGGCAGCTCAGCCTTGGGGGTCTGTCTCCAGCCTTCCCACCAGCCCTGGGAATTCTCTAGAAGTCCCCAGAACTTTCTTTCTTATCACAGCTCTCAGTCCTTCCAAAAAAGGGCTTCCAGATGTTGCAGATTGTTGTAGCAATTACATCTGGCCACCTCTGATTTCTGAAAACAAGGGATTTGAGAAAAAAAAAGAGAAAAAAGAAGCAACAACTTCTCAGATACTGATGTTTAAAAACACTGTCTGGATGTTCTGAATTAATATTGTGCTAGAAGAAGCCAAATGGCTGCGTGCCAGGGCTCAACCCAAGGTGTATTTTTATGGCAAAGCTATAAACCCACAAAATAAGTGCTTTATAATGGAAATTCTGACACACTTTTAATATTAAGAGCAGAAATGTGCTGCTTGTGGCAAGTCAGGATTTGACAGCTGCAGAACTCACCTGTCAGCTGCAGTGCCTGAACAATCCATCCTGGAGGGAGGGAGTTCTCCTTTATCTCATCCTGCTCCAGCTACAGGGTTTGGGGGCAGATGGGTGCAGCCCTGCTCAGCCATTCATCCTGGAGCCTCTCAAATCTCCTTTTCTGGCTGATTACAGGGAAAAGCAACAACTGGGATTCCCAGAGTTGTGCAGAGTGCTGGAGCTCAGCCTTGGCTCCAGCAGAGCAGCTGAAAGATGGGAGCTTTCTGTGCCACTGCTCCTTCTGAGTGGCACTTCCCACAGGGAGACAGTCAGAACTGAGCTGTCAATCAAAATCCAAAAACTATCCCTGGAAATGTGTTGCTATCAGAGTTGTGGAACAGTCCTGGAGAATGGAACAATATTTCAGATATTGCTCCCTTGAGCAATATTGAGGATACTCTATCAGTTTATACAGACATAAAGATCATTGATAAGCTGTGACAGTGATAATAATAGAAAATATTGGCAGCAATGACAAGGACTAAAGAGAATTTCACAAGGCTGAAATATCACACAAGTGAATACTGTATGTATCAGTTTAATTTGGGGAAAGACAAGGGACAGTTTTATTCCCACAGGAAGGTTCTAACTGGTCACCTACATCAGCAGCCTCCCATCAGTAAATCATTTACAACATATATATATGAAGGGACATCAGGAGGGAGAATCAGATACATTCAATTGACAATATTCCACACAATGGTGTGTGCTGGCTCTGGATCTGATCTGTCTCTATGCCATGTATTAAAGCTGAGATTTCCAAATATAATTCAGGGGGTTCTGGATGCTTTTGCCATCCCAAACATTTTGATTTGCAGTCAGGAAAACCCAGAAAGGAAGGAGTCAAGGTTTGGCTGCCAGAATGGAAGCAGAGACCTGTGTACACACACTTTTACACACAGCTTGAACTGATTTCATACTGCACACAGCAGTTGCAGAGAAAAGACTGTGAGGCAAAGTGAAGGAAACCCAAACAGCTGACAAATAAACACAGGGTGATGGATCCAGCTCCCTGAGCAGCATGAATGCTTTCTATGCTATAAATTAACTTCTACCCCTCCTAATGCACAGATTAACTGCAGCAGCAAAGAACAATGCAGAAGGCCTTTTAAATAAAATGAAAATGAAAACCAAATCACACATTACTTAAAAATAATCTGAGTCTGAAATTCATACCTTAATTTATACCTTAATTTCCAGCACTTTCAATTAACCCCCCTAGGAAATTTAATACAAATTAATTTTCTGGAGGGTGTGCTGGATGCAGGGAAGGAAGCAGAGCCTGGGGCTCAGTCTTTGGGAGAGTCCAAGAGATTAAAGACATCAGCAATTTTTCCTTGCATTTTGAGGATGTTATTCACAAATGTACACTGGCTTAGCTTGGTAGATTCTAAGGGCATTTATAGCATTCCTAGAAATGAAATCAAAGCTAAAAAAAGCCATTGTTGTGTGTCAGGTCACAAGCAGGCTGCTGGTCTCAGATGGGAAATATTCCATGGTTCTGCACAGACCTTCCTGGGAAAACCAAACGCTGCTGAAGGCAGGACTGGAACACCTCCCCAGGACCAAAACACCTCCCCAGGACCAAAACACCTCCCCAGGACCAAAACACCTCCCCAGGACCAAAACACCTCCCCAGGACCAAAACAGCTCCCCAGGACTAAAACACCTCCCCAGGACCAAAACAGCTCCCCAGGACTAAAACACCTCCCCAGGACCAAAACAGCTCCCCAGGACTAAAACAGCTCCCCAGGACTAAAACACCTCCCCAGGACCAAAACACCTCTCCAGGACCCAAACACCTCTCCAGGACCCAAACACCTCTCCAGGACCAAAACAAACCATGGAACACAGGGCAAAGATGGGATGGAGATGGACAGACAGCACACAAAGGAATCTGAACAAAGACACCACAAGACACCTCAATAATTTGGCAATTAGAGACTTTCAGAGGGCTGCAAATTCCAAAGAAAGTCAATGCTTGGAGAAGTTTCTGTTTTCCACAGAAAGGAGGGTGAGTGAACCCTGCCCAGGCTGACAGGCCAGGAACAGCTCTGGGGTTCTGGGTTTGGAAAAGCAGCTGGAATGTGGCACTGAAATGCCTTGGATTTCAATGATTTCAATGCAATCTCCTTGGATTGGGAGAGCACTGTGAGGTAACACAACCCCTCCTTTTATCAGTGTTGGTTTAAAAGGTGGCACAAAGGTTGCTGCTCATTGATGGATCTCTAATGTCTGTGTATCTACATTGAAGTTAATTATTTTAGTGGCTCTTTTATGATAAAAGGTGAATGAGGGTGTTTTGAATATTTTGGTGACGGAGGTGACGTTAACAAAAGCCTCTGTCACCAACAGGAACAGAGGATCCTGCCCTCACCCCGTGTCTTCTGAGCAAGTGGTGCCTTTTGTACTTTGGTTATTTCTTTCTGTAAAGCTTTTTGGGTGCTCCAAGTTAGAAATTAACACTAATTTTTAACCTATAAATTAATTTTAACCTCTAAAATCAGCTCTGATTCTCTGGCGAGCTGAGGAACAGCATCAGTGTGCAAGGGACAAGAGCAGGAGAGTTCACTCTGATTTTTCTGAGATCAGGTTTTGCTTTATGGTTAGTCTCACATGGTGATTATTCAGGTTAATTTTTAAATATAAATTAATAATAGTTTAATCTCCATTTGGAAAGGAGCCCCTGCGTGGGTACAAGCCCAGCTGTGCCTTGCAAAAGGAAAAGGAAGGGGATTGACAGAAGCTCTTGTTGCTCCCAGCCCAGCTCTGCAGATCTCCAGCAGCCACAGTGCTTTCCTTGGCCCAGCTCCCTTCCTTTTATTAGCTCCTAGCTGCTTTGCTGGGGAAGGAAATCAATGGAAACTGGATTTCTCCAAATATTTGTTTTGGTGTAAAACAAAGATAGCCCAAGAAAAGTACTTCAGGCAGAAATCTCATGACTGAAAAATTAGACTGGGAAGATTTTAAGACCAAGTTGAAAGTTATGGGTTTTCTTGGGTTTACTTTCTTTGGAAGCAACAGAAACCTACAAACTCTTTTTTGGGTACAACAATGCTCAGGACCCTCGAGGGTCTCAGCATCACCTTCTGGATTTAAATCAGGAGATTGTCTGTAAATAATTTTAATTATTAAATTTAGATAATTTAGGTTTCAAGACAGATACACAACTTCCACCCCTGAGCTGTAAAAGGTTTCACAACTCAGTCCCCTACAGTCCAAGCAGCAGAAGAGCTCCAATATTCCCTCCATGGCACGGGAGCAGGATATGGAAAGTTGGAAGGTCAATGGAAAAACTCAGTGCCATAGGAACTCCATTTTGTTCCACTGTGAAATCACCAGGGGAAAATAAAGGGATGGGAGCCATGAGGACAAAGAGAGCCCTGAGCAGGGGGTGCAGCAGGCAGGGAGCTGCTGCAGCTCCAGGGAATTTGGGAATTCTGCTCTCTCGGCCACTCGCAGCTCGGTGCAAACCCCATTTACCTGGGCATTCCCAGAGAGCAGATCCAGAGGGAGCTGAGGAGCCCTAAAATCCCTGAGACAAAGCTGAATGTGTTCCTCAGCCCTGTCTGGACTCAGGAAGGTGGGCTGTGGCCAGGGCTGGGCACAGCAGCGTGGCTGGGGCTGGCCCTGACGTGGCTCTGCAGGACCAGCCTTGGCCCCAGATCCCAGCCCAGCCTGGGGGGACGAGCTCATCCTGCCAAAAGCAGAAAATGAGGATTGCTGAGCCCCTTATTCCCTGTGTGCAGCTGAGGGAAGAAACCCCAACATTGCCACAGTGAGCTCTTGGCTCACCCGAAACATGGGAGGTCCTTTCCTGAAGCAGAGGACAAGCCCAGGAATAATTGTGAAAATAAATACTTCAAAACTTGGCTCTCTTTCTTCACCTCCACAAAAAGGAACAGTTAAATCCATAACCTGAAGTTTCAGACTAACTTGTATAAATTATTTCTCCTCTGCAAGAGTTAAGCAGCGTTTCTTTGATCTTTGTGTATGAAATACTTCAACTTTCGGGGTGATCACAGTCAATGTCCAGTCTCATTTTAAAGTATCATTTGTGGCTCCAGTATTTACAATGTTATTTTGATGAAACACAAAAAATATAATTCACTCAATATTGTTTATGTCTGCTTTGAAGTCCCAGATGTTACAAATTCAAGTTCAGATATTCAGATTTTTTCGCATCTTTGGGAATTTTAAACTGTGCTTATATGGGACAAAGTTTTTTGCTTTCCCAAGGCTCCTTCCCTGACTGCTCTGTTGATTTTAGGGTGATTTGGTTTCTACCTGACAGTGAAAGACAGAAATTGGCTGAAAGCAAATTCTGTAGCATAGTAAGGATTATTTTGCTTGCCAAGTAACATTATCCTGTAAGTCTATACAGTAGAAACCACAGAGCAAAGGAGTATTTATATATTAATAATTTCCATACAAAAAGGAACTGATTTTTGCTGTCAGTGTAATATTATTGTGCCACATACACGGGGCTGTCTGAGAAGGTGAAACCTGGGGTACAAGGTGGGAGAAACCACTTGGAGTTTAAATTAATGGAAAATAAAGAGCTGGAGGATGTTCATGGACTCTAACACGAAGCACAGCAAAGATTTAAACAAGAATCAATACAAATCAAAATTTATACTGACAGAAATATTCCCTTATATAACACATGCCATTTTATATGCAGTAATAATTAGTAAAAAGAAAAACAGATTGGCTCAACCCTGTAAATAATGGGAGCACCTACAACATTTTCACGTTTTCCTGTCTTATTTGTGATTTTATAAGATTGGATAAATTGTACAGCCTTTATTTCCCTTAGGAAGAACATCTCAGTTCGGAAGGACGAGCTCTGCAAACAAGGACTGGCCGAGGAGAGAGCAGTGTCTTTTTTGGGAATGACTGCACTGCATCCCCTCCAAAATAAAACTGGTGTGAGAAAATAGAGAATTCCTGCAGGTACAAAGTGCTTTATTTGTAGCAGCATTCATTTTGAGCAGCCAGGGATGCAGAAGGACATGTCCAGAGCCCAGAAAGGAGAACAGCCCTGAGGACACGTGAGCTTTTGTCACCAGAGTTTTCTCAAGAGAGAAATTAGAAATAGGTGGCAAAGATAAAGCCAATTAAACGCTTATAAAAAACAGCCCCATCCACTATCTCTGCTCCTTCCCATCTGGAATTTATTCCTGGGATGCTCCTTGCTGCTCACAGGTTCAAGGCTGCCCATTTCACACCGTGGAAGGGCTGGAGGCTCTGGGAACGCGGGGCCGGAGCGGCCGGAGCCGGGTGGATTTCCCAGGGATGCACTAATGTGTCAGACTTGTAAAATAGCTCTTAGTGCTGCAGCTCCATTTAGAGAGGGAAGGAAACTCACTTTAAATACTTAAGGCTTTAATATCTAGTCCATTACTCTGCAGAAAGGTCTTGTAAAGAGTCAATTATGGGATACTTCTGATTCGATCCACATGCAAGGGAAATCCGCTCCTTTGCCTTTAAACCTGGGGACTAAGTGTCCTGTTTAAATAATTAGTGACACTTTTTCTTTGATCAAATTGATGCACATTGTTATTCTTTTATGTTAATTTAAAGCTTAATCCATGTAAAATCCGAGACAGATCTTAATCCATCATTCGGAGGGCTTTTACAAAAAGGCACCGCCGTGAGATTGTCCAGAAAACACGACAGGTTAAAGACAGTGGTGAACCAAATTGAAGTAAAATGGGAAAATGCCCTTTTTTATCCTTTTTTTTTTTTTTTGGCCTTCTAAAAACCTGTGAATGACCAAGCCACTTAATAGCAGTAGCAGGGTAACAATTTGGAAATAATTGTGAGTGGAGACACAAAGCTGGCAGCTGCTCTAGCACAAAGCTCGTTCTCCAGCATGTTCAATAATGAAGCCAAAATCTGGGCGTCTCCTGCTATTAAAAATGTGTTAATAATGGAAAATATTTTAAAATAAACTGCAGTTACTTTTCCTTATATTCTTGTTTTCTCCTCAAAGCTTAGTTGCCCAGGTTACAGGGAAGTTACCAGCAACAAAGTTGGAATGGTTCTCAGACAGAGCTTGTTAAGGTGCTCAGCCAGTAGAGAATGTAGGAGAAAAACCACTCTCAATATTTATAATTTCCATATTTTGGTAAGTTTTCTATAAATCTACGAATGAGAGGTTGATAGTACAGTTACCTCTATAAGTGCATAAATATTTAAGTTTTGCCCAAGCCCATAAATTCAAGAGGTTTTGCCAACTCTTTACTCGCTGTATACATTCAAATAATTAACATTAGTACCTCAAAGCTGAGGTAAAAATTGGCTACAATCTTACTGGAAAGTGACCTGATAATTTCTGGATATCAGTTATATTCTAACCACAACGTTTCAGATGTTTCTGATAATAATTTCTGATAATAATTTCTGACAATAATCAAAAAGTTGTGTTTCCAGACAGGCAGCACTGGTGCTCAATGACAGAGAAGGCATTTGCTAAAATATTGCTGGATGTGTCTTCAAAAGACTCCACAGAGGATTTAAACCTTCCAAATATCCTTTCTAAAATATTACTGCGAACACTGCAAAGGAAATAACAACAGCAAATATTCAATAATAATAATAATAATAATAGTAATAATAATAATAGTAATAATAATTAATAATAATTTTAAAAATTAAAGCAAGCAAGATGACTGTTTTGTTTATCTCCATGACAAAATCCTGGAGCAAAATTATTTTCTGGAGTGACTAATGGAAGGTAATTGCTGCAAAATCCCCACTTGGGGATGAAGAGCTGGGTCTGGAGGACCTCTGCTGTCCAGGGACTGTACAGCCACACTCCCAGCAGCAGCTCTGGCTCAGCAGCCTCGGGGAACAGCCTTGCCTTGCCTTCAGCAATTCCTCTGGCTGGGAAATTGTCAAAATTTAGCTTAATAAACTCAGTGCTTCTATTAAAGAGTGGCTCAGCTGTCTATAATTTATAAAGTTAGAGATTCTGTGAGAATTGTTTTGATTCACCTGCTTACATTTGTACAGTGGTGATGAAACTCGGGGATTTGTGGGTATTTTCCTCTCCCAATTTCAAATTGAGTGAGAAGGAATTTGCAGGTGACACTGGGGACACCAAAGCACTGAAGATCCAGCAGACTCAGTGTGGTCACAGCAGCTGCAGCCTGGTGAGCTGCAAACTGGAGAGAAAACCTTCACAGGGTTCCTTCTGCACAGGAAAAACCTCAATTTCTGGGAGAAATCAAAACACTCAAGAGCTGGAAACAATGAGATGAGCCCCAGGGCAACTGAAATGGCACAAAACCATCGGGATCCATCCCCCACTGAGTGAATGTCACAGACACAAATCCCCCTTATGTACAAGAGAAATACAAAAGTTATGGCTACAAATGTCAATAAGAGAAAGAACACCTTGCTATTAAAGCAAGGAGGCATTTTAGGGAGCATGAGAAAGGTAAGAATTTGATTGTGCCCTTTAAGCTTAGGAGAGATTCCCCATCTGAGCCCTGGGCACGCAGAGTTCATACACACCCGACAGACTGATAAAAGCAGCTGGGCTATAGTCTAATCTTGCTTAAGCTACTAATTTTCCTTTATTAAGGAATAGATTTTATTTTTCAGGAAAAGCTGGCCAGCAGAACGCTGCCCCAGCACTGCTGAGTGCCACGTGAAGGGAGGCTGCTCAAGGCCCTGCTCTGTCCCCTCCCTCAGCGTCCTGCCCTTGACAAGAATTCTCCTTTTCGAGGTATTAAATCTTGGCAACATCCACCGCAGTTCCCACTTAAGCTGAAGTAAGTCCATGTGCAGAAGGGCTCTGTCAACATAGCTGGAAAGATGTTTGGATTAAGCAACAAAACCTATTTCAAATCTCAGATAATAAAATGTCCTCCTAAATCCTAATTGCAACTTTCATCTTGTGTCTTAGGGCCCTGGCAGCAGCTGATGTGCCGATACAGATCAAGTGTTTAGTTTGATAAATGCGGCTTACGAGGGTCTTGGTATTGCTGACTGACAGAGTAGCTGAATAGGATCCAGCCTCCTAAAGGTGATTATCTGCCTAAAGAAGGAAGAAGATGAGCACAGGACAACCTTGTTTGTCATTTTGTGCGCTTAATCAGACAAAGCTCATAATGCTAAGAGCTTCTCTACACTATCGAAAATAAAACAAAAGCAGCTTTCAAATAAATTACACCCCCATTTTACAGAGGGAGAAATCCACGAGCACACGTTGGAGAATTAGCTTGGAGTTGCTGTTTTCCAGCAGAAGAACTTGTAAGTGGCACATTAAATCATATTCCAGAGACTTCTCCTTACCCTGCTGAGGTTGGAGTGGGTTGCAGCCAAGTCTCACTATGCAGGACACAAAAAGCAGATTTTTTTTTGTTTTAAACATGATAGGCTGGTAGAGTGACTAGACAGAAAACAAGATCTGTCCTTTAGGTTAAATTGCTGTCTAAAAGGAATAGAAATATAATGTTCTTTCCAGGAAAATACCCACCCACTAATACCCCTTTTCTGTACTGACATTACTAGGGGTATGTGGGCATTGCTTTAACTTTGAATCTGTAATAATAATAATAATAATAATAATAAATGCAAGAATAAAGCAATTCTAGTCTAATCTGACAGTGTGGTGTATTTCTCACTTCTGGATTTAATTTACACAGCATTATGTCTAAAGAAGGTCAGTGAGCAGCCTCCTGTTACCCCTTCCTTTCAGTTTGTTTTATATGACAAAAAAAAAAAGAACAATTCATTTTCATGAAGGTCTCTTAACTTTCAAAAGGGAAAATCTGAGAAGGGGAAATAAGGAAATTTACTCCTGGTTCTGCTTTAAGGTTGATACAAAATCCACAGCTCTGTCACCAATTTTTATATGGTGAAATAGCTGTGATATTTACTTCTTATTTCTTTAACAAAGAAATTAAATTTAATTCAGTTTAATACTACTCTAAATACAAATGGAGACTTTTTCAAACCACACACAGATAAACAGCATTTTCAATGGGAAGTTCTCCACTATTGAAATGACAAAACAAAACCTCCAAACTGAAGCAGCAATAAAGGTGCCTAAGGAACACAACTTTAATACTGGTGTTTAAAAAAAATCATAGGAATCAAAATCTCAATTGAGCTGCATTCAATGCAGAAAAAATGACACATTTAGAATTGCCAATAACTTGTTACTGGCAGCTGATGGTAATTAATGTAATTCTCATTTTTATCACAAGGTACCAGCAATTAAATTCCTCATATTGAGATAAGAATCTGCACTCGTCTACAGCAAATATCTATAATTACAAACATATTTCATAAAGCAAAAAAGGAGGTTAAATTCTGAAGTGAAGGGCATTTTCTGTAAAGGATGTGAGCAGGCTCAGTGACAGGAGCACTCACACCGTGCCAGTGCCAGGGCTGGCACCAAGAATTGCACTTTTTGATCATTGCCTGATATCACAATAAACATCTTTCAGCTCCTAATCACAACATTTTCCAGCTAATTATTTCCAGTATCACTTCTACCTGATCATTTCACAGCTGCAAGGTTTTGATTCTCCACTCTGTCACCCCAAACAATTTCCAAGTGTCCTGTGATCACACCTAACTCTGCATTTAAATCATTTAGAAGGATCAAGTTGTTATAGTTGTAATGGTATTTGTCCTACTTTGAACATCACCAAACTGTTTTCTCTAATCCTTTAGGAAACACCATAATGAGGCTCATCTAATGGCTCTGACTAGTTAGGAAGGCAAACTCCAAGATTTAGCTCCTCAGTCTGTCCCTAAATCTTCTAAGTGAAAGATGATTTACAGTTAAGCTATGAAAAATGTGAGCACTCTCGAGTCTGGAAAGTCTCAATCTGATTGCAGGGAACTTCAATCCCGAGCAGAGATTGTGTCTCTGCCTGATTTAGGGAATCAGCAGCTGGTGTGAAACATTCATTAACTTATAAAAGCTTTATAGACTTGTCTGAGCTTCTATTAGGGGGAAAATGGGCAGATTTTGCCCTGAAAATGCTGATCTGAAAGGTTCAGTTTAGAGCTTCTGTGTTGGAGATTTAAATGAAATGTTTTCCTGTCCCACTTTCAAAAATGTCATAAAATCAAAGAAAACAGAAATGGTTATTGTGAGGAAAAACAGAGTCATCTCAATACATCAGGACAAACATTTCCAGAAATTCAGAGAGAAAGTGGAGTGGTTCTTGTCGTGATGAAGACAAATCCCCATCCTTTGGCAACTGAATCCAAAGCGTCTGAGGAACAAAAGGATAGGACAGACCTGAGAGAAGCCATAAAATGTTTATTAAGACAAGACTACCTTTTGTTTAGGACTCAAAGCAAGTATTTAATAACTGATTTCACAGTGAGCAAATCAAGAGGTGAGAAGGGGAATGGGACCTATGCAATTAAATTAAAATATAAATTAATTTGTACCAAGTTTTGAAGGTTGATGTTTGTCTTCTGCCTCATCAGAGACCCTCTCTCCATCCCACCCACTCCAAGCTCCATCCCCTGTTAATTGAGGCTCTATTCAGCGTTCCCAGATAGGCTGGAATTTGCAATCCAGCTCTGCCCAGTTAAAACAGCACCAGCTGATCCAAATTAATAAAACTCAAGTCTCCAATAAACCAGCAGAAGCTGTTTTGTTGAACTGAAATTTTCATTTCATAATTAACCCCTGTGCAGGACAAAAAAACAGAACTGAACTTGCAGCCAACTCAAAGGACCAGAACTGAAGAGCTGAATTTAATATATCAAGGTTAATATTGACCTAAATATGTATTTAAAGAAATGGATTTCAAAAATCTGATAAATATATAAAAGCTTTGAAGTAAAACAGCCTAGGGAATATGCAAATGACATCTCTGAAAGCAAATTTTGAGGTTGATCCTAAAAACCACTCCTAATTAGAGCCAAAGAGGACTATTTCCTTGGGAAAATATTCTTCTGTCTTAAAGTTCTGTACACTGAGCAGGAATTTTATTAGCAGTTTGATGGCCCAACAATAATCACCTCGGTGTATGAGCAGCTCTGCTGGGGCTGACACCACTGTGCAGAATTTAAACCTCTCCAGAAACAAGAAATGGCTGGAAAGAAAAGCAGAGCCTCAGAAAGGCAACTTTAAAATGGTTTAGGATAGAGGTGAGTGCAGAATTTAAACCTCTGCTCTCCTCCTTCTCCAGAAAAAAAATAAATGGTTGGGAAGAAAAGCAGAGCCTCAGAAAGGCAACTTTAAAATGGTTTAGGATAGAAATGAATGAGGAATTTAAACTTCTGCTCCCCTCCTTCTCCAGAAGAAAAGAAATGGCTGGAAAGAAAAGCAGAGCCTCAGAAAGGCAACTTTAAAATGGTTTAGAATAGAAGTGAATGCAGAATTAAACCTCTGCTCCCCTCCTTCTCCAGAAAAATGAAATGTCTGGTAAGAAAAGCAGAGCCTTAGAAAGGCAACTTTAAAATGGTTTAGGATAGAGGTGAATGCACATCCAATGGATTTATTTGTAAAACTGTTTGGAACAGCCACAAGTTCCTCATAGGGAAATGAAAATGAAAGCAAAGATGGAAGTTTAGTGCCTATTCTGCCTTCCTCCTAAGAACATATTCCAGCAGAAATCTGGGAACAGTTTTGCTGGGCTGTTCAAAGGCATTGTGCAGTGCTGAGAGGGTTTCAGTTTGAACAGCAGTATAATAATGTTCCACACCTGCTGGAACTTTATTCCTCAGTTCATGTTTGCTTGGGGAATAAGAGTTATAAGTTTCTTGCTATGACAGCACTGCAGAGATGATTTCAAGAGGTTGTTTCAGTAGCTCCTGCTCAGAGAGCAGCGTTTGACTGTGGGGCTGCTCTGGGCTTTTGTCTGTGCTCTGATGTGTATGGGGCTGTGCTGTGCTGATCCAAAGGAGCTGTGATTTGTTATTTGCAGTTTGCTGCTCAGAGAAGCTGTGAGAACTCAATTTAACTAAAGATCAAACGAAAGCATCTCCCGTGGCACTGGGTGTGCCCCACAACTGGCACCTCTCACTATTATGCACCATTGCTTTAGCACATTGATGGAATAAATTCTAGGAAAGCTTTATCAGCCACAGAAAAGCCCCTCCAGTGCTCAGGGTGCTCTAAAATCCTGGTTTTATTCCTCTGAATGCAGCACTGACAGTCCCAGCCCGGGCTGATGTGTGACTCAGGCAGGGGAACATGAACACCTCAAACAGCTCAGGGATGCTGGGAATTGCTTATTTGTTCTGAAGAATAAATTCAAAGCGTGCTTTGAACTTCCCTGGGCTGTGAATGGTGACCAGGAAGAACAGGAGAAAGGGGAGAGAGAGCAAACAAATCCCATTTTCTCACTTACAGCTCCATTGTCCTCAGTGGTGCTTTCCCCACCTTTGCACTGGGAATAACTCCAGATTTAAGAAGTCCCTTTATGCCATGAAAAGGTTTAATCCATGGTTTGATCTCATCACAGCACACATCAATGAGAAATTTGCATTTATTTTATAAATATTTCTATAGCATTTCAGATTTTTAGGCGGAAAAAGACTTCTGATAAAAGGTAGACATGTTATTATTGTTCTCAGTAACAACTTCAATGCCAAATAATAAATGAAGAAGCTGCCTATGTTTGTTAGATTCATTTTTTTCATCTCCTACCTCTGATGATACAAATGATTCCCACAATCTTCAGAGAGAGGAAGGCAAACAATATGAAATATTCACTTACAGGAAAGTTATAATTTGTATTACGGTGCCACTTACAAATATTTTGTGTGGTACAAAACTCTACAGGATTCCATCCAGAAATCACCTGCTTGTATTTCAAGTTACAGTGCTGAACTTATTAATGTTTAATATCCCCTTTTCTGGCTTTATACACAGAATATCAGTGATTTAGAGTTAAGTAAATAATTGTATTTCTGCAGGCATCAAAGTGAAGATCTCAGAACCCTGGCAGACCAGAATGCTCTGGAACAACAAAGAGAAAAATCAGCCCTATTTGAAAAATAAGTTTTAAAATATATACTTCCAAGTTGCAAATGAAATAATTTTTTTTTTTTTTAACAGCAAGACCAATTTGGATGTTATTAATTGGCTGGAAGTTCATTTAGACATTGGGGCTGGTGGAAATAACATCAGTGTTCTGCTGCCACCTGCAGCTGAACCAAGAGGCCTCGTTTCTTCAGCAGCAACCCAAGTGTGCCTGAAGTTTTATATTCTTTTCAACAATTAATATCAGATATCCAGGATTGTTATCCTCAAATCTGGGTGAGTTTTATTATCTTGCATTGGTGAAGAGAAAACTGGTGAGGAATTCAAAAGGCTGATGCAATTCAGGAGAATAAATGTATTAAAGCATTGCAGAGTATGAATACATGTTAATTGAATGGAATATTCAATACTTGCAGAAGGAATTTCCAACTTTAATATCTAAAGCATTTCACCATGCTGTAATGCCTCTCTTTGGGCTTCCCATAAGGAAACCAGGAGCAAATAAAAGAAAATGTAAGAATGTATTGCTCTTCTGTGTGGGAAGTGACAAAAAAGGTAACACAAAAAACTGAATTCTGTTTCTTCAGAGCAAACTGTTAACAAAAAAAGAGTAAAGAAGTAAATCCCAGGTAAATATGCTGTGTTTTAAAGCTGTAAATGTTCAAAAATCAATGTATTCACTGCTTGTTATCCTTATCCTTTCTATAAGCTTTGGATCTGTTTAACCTTTCATTAATAAAACCCTCCAAATACTTCGGGAGCCATCACAAACACAGTTGTCACAGCTCCTTGTGCTCTCCTTGTCACCACAATCTGTATGAAGAGTTTCCTGAGATTACAGCTCATTCCTCCAGGAATGGGGCAGCAGCAAAGATCTGTTACAGCCTAAACCACATCCTGATCCCTTTCTCTGGGTGTGTTATTGCCAAATATTTATTAACATCCAGAAGTCACCCAGCCCTGGAGCTGAAGTGACAAGATTTCAGTCACAGAAATTAAATGAACAACCTCCCACTCATCTTTCAGCATTGTGGAAAATGCTCCTGATTTCTCTGTAATCTTTAAAATAAACAAAGCCATTGCCAAGAAAGGCTCAGAAAGCTGGAGATTAAACCAGAAACTTTCTGTAACAGATCTCCAGCTTTGAATGGTCAGCTCTGAATGGCTTAAAATCTTACAGAATTTATACAGAATTAATATAGAATGGAAGTAATTTATATGCATATATCCATGTCTGAATGCATGTGTGTGTATCTACAAGTGTTTGTGTGCACACATATTCATTTATTTAAAAATGAAAGATATAAAGATATTCCCTAAAGCAATGATTGTGTGTATATCTCTGTGTGTTTGTGTGCACACATATTCATCTATTTTAAAATAAAAGATATAAAGGTATTGCCTAAAGCAATGATTGGGTGTATATCTGTGTGTTTGTGTGCATTTATATTCATCTATTTTAAAATAAAAGATATAAAGGTATTGCCTAAAGCAATGCAGATGAACAGCCAAAATATTAAATAGGTCATATCCTGCATGACTTATCACACATTGCTTCTAGAAGTTTTCTAGTCAAATAAACAGATACCAGTATTAGATCAGAGAATGGTAAGAAAATGGAAATAAAGCTTTATGTTTTGAAAAAATCTTTTATCCCAGTAGCCTGAGTCTGAGCATCAGCACAGCCATCAGATCAAGTGTCAGGGGGTGTCAGTGCATGGCAGATCTGGATCCTGTGAGGGCCAGGAGAGGAGCAGGGATGGTTCCCTGGGTACTCCATGTGACAGGGACAGCACTGCCTGTCCCCAGGGCTGGCTGCCCCCCTTCCTCCCAGGGTCAGAGCTGCTCCTCTGCAGCTTCCTGGCTCTCCTGGCTCTGTTTTCTCTTGTAAGAGAGGAGTGAGACCCTCGTGGCATTTCCATTTCCTCAGAGCCATGGAAGGGTGGCAGCTGGGAAGGGTGGCAGCTGTGCTGGCAGTGACTCCATCCTGGGTCCCTTCTGCTCTCATTCCATCCTGGATCTCTGCTCTCATTCCATCCTGGATCCCTGCTCTCATTCCATCCTGGATCTCTGCTCTCATTCTCATCCTGGATCTCTGCTCTCATTCCATCCTGGATCTCTGCTATCTGTCCCATGCCAGTCCCTGAGAACCACCCTGGCACATGTTCACAGTGCTCAAAGTCAGCTGGTATCAGTATCTCAGCACAGCTTTGAAACCAAATCCGTGCTCTATATTCCCAAATGTAGGAATTACAATGGAGCACGGGGAGCTCTGATGGGTTTGACAACACAATGCTCTAACAACAAAACCATCAGGCAACGTTTGCTTATTAAATTCCAGGAGGATGCCATGGCTGGTGCTGGCACTCTCTCCCATAGCTGTTCCTATTGATTTTGCAGCTTTCCCTTTTGTGAAATAATACATCTCCTCTCAGTGTGTGTGTGTGAAACTCATCACTTCTGCTAATGTCATCAGCCATGAATTACTGCTGTGCTACATCGAGACTTCTTTCAGAGTTTCTTTTGGCACTTCATGTGCTCACTTCCACTTTCTGTCTGAAGCATTGCAAGATCATTAGCTAAATCTGGAATGCAATTGGAGAACACGCAGGCTGACAGAAGGATCTGAACCTTGGATTCCAGGGAGAAAAATAACTTATCAGGCAGATATCCTTATTGCTTGAAATATCTGGCACGGTGTTCCCTGGGAAACCAGCCTGGCTGAGTGCCACAGCAACTCACATGAACTCACGCTGGGTTTACTGCAAATTCCTGAGAGCAAAAAAACGCACGCGTCTGGTAACAATCAGAGCAGGGCATGATACCCTCCTGTAAAGCAATTCTGTGCACCCAAAGAGGAGAAAACCATCCTGACCCTCTGGATCCATGGCTCAGGAGGAATTTAGCCAGGTACACTGCAAGAGCAATAAAGCTGTTTCTTCCTCAGTGAGTTTGGTGTTCTGAGCGGTGCCCACAGGCTGGCAGAGCAGATCTGAGTGCTCTGATCCTGACACACACACAGAATACCCCAGGCATGCAGTGACTCTGCAGCTCCTCCTGTCCTTGGGCATTTCTTTGTATTTCTTCACATGGAACCTCTCTAATGAGTGACCTGCTAAAAAGGTCACCAAAGAGCTGCCAGGGCCAGTTTTTCCAGAGCAGGTGAATGCCTGGAGAGCTGGATGTGACTCAATCCCAGCTGAGAAGTGCAAAGCACACTCACATCCCAGGCAGCACTACCTGGGCCATTCATTAGGAGCTGCAGAGCTGTCAGGTTGCCCAGGCCTCTCTGGGGATGGATCTGAACATAAGACCAAATGAATTATCCAGAAGAACATTGCCAAGTTGAATGGTTTTTTGATGGAAAAACAGGAAAAAAATGTTAGAACTCTGGGAAACATCAAGAAGAAGTAAGAAAAAGAGCAAGGAAAAAAGAGCCTGAGCTCTCTCTGCTCTAAGTGTCGTGCTTGTAGCAGCTAAGGCACTTCCTGGATGGTCACTTCATGAACTAATTGGTTCATCATTTTGAACTTGAAACGCTCTGTGCCTGGACAAGTTTTGCTTTTGTACTTCTCTAATTCCTTCACCCTTTTAGTGCCTTTAATGCAATTCAGTGCTGACTCAGTGCATGCAGGAGAGATGCACAGTTTTCGTTTGGATAGGAATTAAGAGGCTCTCCAGTAGCAGCAAGTTTGTCCTTCCTGCACAAAATGCTTTTCTCCCTTTAGCACGCCATCCTCCCATTGTGCCCTTAATCAAATAAACTGATGAAAGTAAACATCTGTAACTCAGGAGGCGTTTGATGGCTGCATTTTGAAGCCAGGGCTTCTTTTCCAAGGGAGCTGCCCTCTCCCAGGGTGGGACACGTGATTACCCAAGTCCTGTTGTTACAACAGACATGCTTAAACCACCTATTGTGTGTTCCCTCCATAATTCTATTTGTGGTTTTGTTCTGTCCTGGCTCCTGCTCTGTGAGCTCCTGCCTCCCCCTAATCCTCTTTAAATGAATGAGACACAGTTCTGAGGCCCAGAGATCTTGTTATCAACAATTACCAATTTCTGCCCTTTTTGCAACACTTAAGGAATCAAAGGTACAAAGAGGATATTAAAGATCTTTCAAATACATGAATCAATAAGCCCTATTGGATTAAAAGAATTTACCAGCAACCCTTTCATAAATCTGGAAGCATTAAAACTAAGAAATATTACAGTGACCCCAGGTTAAGTACAATAAGGAACAGAGCTGATGAAACATGGCTAATGATTGTATTTGAAATACACACACACACAGGGGGCTGGAAAGGCACTGGAGGTGCCCCCTCCCTCCTAATCTTGACCCAAACCATTATTTTATCACTGTGAATTAGAATTAAATAAAGCAAAAAGCCCATTTTTCAAAACAGAAAGACTCAAGAAATTTGAGGGACTTGAAGCCCTGCAAAGGATGGTTCTAAAGCATTCTGGCCACTTTAAAAAGAATATTTCCTTGCTGCCAGCCCACACCAGTTTCATTTGTGTTATTTATGAGTTTAGAATGTGCTACATCGGAGAACTTCATGTTTCCAAACATTGTTTAGACAAATACCAGGCAAGGAAAAGCAAAGCCCCCTCCCCACCATGGTCAGAGCTGCAGAGAGAAGAAGGAAAGGAATTCTATTAAAACTAAAGTAACCCTGTAGCACTTTCAGAATTTTGATAACACAGTAAGTTTTCTTTTGGTAATTCCATAGCAAAACACAGATTAAATAGAAGGAGTGTTTCATAACACTGCTCAGAATCAAAGTTGGGGTAAAAACCCTCTCTTCAAGGGTCAAATGCTTTTAATGTTTGATAGAAATTTGAAAAAGATCAGAATAATAAAAATTACATTGAATTTGGGACACTACAAAAAGTATAAAAAACTCCCTTCCATTATAAAGAGAGTTTTGTTTTCGTGTCACTCATTTGATGTCTAGAAAAGTCTCATACCTCACTAAACCACCACCTACACCTCTATTGATTTCATTTATTGAAACAAACCACTGCAGGATTACTGAAATATATATTTGTTCCATTTCAATGAACATCTAAGCACTGTGTCCCTACAGGAATCATATTTATTCCAGAGATAAATATTTTACAGCACAATCTTACTATAAAGTCAGTATATTAACTGTGTTCTTTACTCAAACTCAAGAGACAAATTAATATCCACTCTATGCTGATACCACACATAAAAGGTACTTAATTTAATTGGAATAGGTGGTAGAATAAAAGGAAAAAAAATATTAAAGACTGCATTGGACTCGTAACACCCTTTTACAGCCCACAGTATATTTATTTCTTTAGTGCCTAATTCTGATGGGTTTATTTTCTTTTCTCTATATAGAACTTTTAATTCTAGGTTGGATTTGAGAGATTTGAAAGCGGATGGAAATTTTTCATTGGAAGGGGCCAAAATCTGAAAGCTCTTTTAACTGAACAATAATAATTGAAAAGCATGGGCAGACCTGCATGAGTATTGGACAGCCCCTGCACAAGGTGACAAGAATGGAAAGGTTCAGGTAAATCGGGTGAACCCAATTCTGAGAGTGGCCAGAAGTGACCAGGAAGAGAAAAAAAATCAGGACAATTATAATGACTCATAGGCCAGGTTCCAGTTTCTGGATTTCCAGAGCTGGGGGGGTGTTTATTCTCTATCAACATGTTATTTTCAATTCTTGGAATAATTAAATCAACTCTTGTTGCAGAGCTTTCTTCCATGAGTATTTCTGATTGCTTTTGGAATCCATTCACGCACGAGGCACAGGTTACAACCTGCTCCAAGGAGTCTCACAATTCAATCCAACAATGCAGGGAAAGCACCAGAGTCTTTCATGTACATCAAACACTTCTCATTCAGTGCTGAGCTCTTTTTTTTCTCATTAGAAATCCTTTTTTTTTTGTTATTATTTTCAAACAAAGTATCAAACGCGATCGAGCTTCCACTGATTCTTTAGGAACCGAGGCAGCAGAGATAAAAATGTCCTTTTCAGGTTTGGTTTTTATTCTCCCAAGCCTCCCCAGAGGTCTGGCTGTAACCAGAAGGCACCAGATGAGGCAGATGCAGCCAGATGAGGCATTTTATTGCTGTGTGGCTGCAGGAGGGCAGGGTCTGCACACAGAAGCTCCTTGGCTGCTCAGGATTTTGGTATCTGTGCAATTCTTATTTTGAATATATTATTTCTCATTATGACAGCTGCAGAGAAGAGAGGTTAAGAACAATAAAGGGCTGCCCTCCCTTGTCTTTCAGCAGCTGAAGGTTTGCACTAAATTTAACTGTGCATTGTGAGCAGAGCTGTCTCCTCCCAAACCTTTCAACACGAGTTTGATGATCCCTCAGTGAATAACTGCTCCTCTGCTCTGCTGCTGGGAACACCAGCAATGGGCTGAACCTGCACAAAGACTGAGGCTGCACATGGAAAACCCTTCAAGACAGCACAGCACTCCAGCAGGGCTGCCCAAAAAGCCTCTGGGATCTCTTCCAGTGAAGGTTTTTAAGGTGACAAACATTTCACAAAGATGGTCTGGTTATATCTGAGCTCATCCCAAACCAGAATGTCCCTCTGGTCCCATCCTTCAGGGATTTCTGTGCTTGATGGATTCTTTTCCAAATTTTGGCTTCCGGGCATTGTGCAGACAAAACTTTGCTTCCAAACCCCTCCATTCCCTGCTCATTCATCAGACTGTAAAGTCTGTACACACCATAAGTGCAGCAAATTCTAAACATGTCCAAAGTTTTATGCAACTCCAGTAGAGCACAGGGTTTTTTTCTTTTTAAAGATAACCAGATTTTTGTCTTATTCTCCTTTTAAGAGTATCTAAATTCACTCTTTACATTTACCATTCAGGCAGACACCAATACAGGCTAGAAAGACATGAGTTTTTAAAACCTAATTCCAGAAAAAATGGCATTTCCTGGGCTCCCTTATCCTACTTGTTGAAGTTTGTTTGAAGTTATTATAACTTTTATATATGATAACTTTTTTATATCTATACATTGAATTTTCAAATGACATAACTTGGGAGAGTCACTTCTCTTATTTTATCTTTTTAAAGAGAGCAATGAAAATATAACATTTCCAAAGTTAATCCTAAAAGAGAAGGGTTTGATTGGGAAAATGGGAAGATTATTTCAATTACATCTGTAGAAACTGCTTTAAACTGCTTAAGAAAGCTTCTTGAAATTGTCCTAATCATGACAAACGTTTTTAGATGTATTTTTAGACAACTAAATATATAACTAAGCTATATCAAGGGGGCAAAATAGGACATGTTAAGAACAAAATGAAGACCTGAACTGTGAAGCTCATTGATACTTTCAACAATGCCTTCAATGTCACTGTAACATATTTAATAGAATTTAAACTAAGCAGAACCCCCTGCACACCCCATAGAAACCTCCACTGGGAGAAATCCTCAATTACTTTCTTGCATGCATAATTCCCCCTCCAGAATAATCTGCAGCTTCTAGAGGAAAGGAGTTGAAGTTTTTAACCAGGGATTTGGTCACACTTCATCAGTGTCATATTTACATGAGCTCAGCCAAACACCAGTGAAAGTTTTACTGTCAACTTACTTTGCATGTTCTGTTATTAATCCACCCAAAGCCCATTGAGGTGCTCCCCAAGGTGCAATCAGTTCTCAAATGTTGGGCAGGGTGTTTAAAATCGAGCCTAAATGGATTTGCCAAGGTATGGAGTTTGTCCCGTGGCAAGTTTCTAATGTGTAATGCAATTAAAAATGTTCTGTAAGGCCAGCTCTAAAGAGGAGAGGGAAATCATGCAGAATATGAAATATGGGAATGCTGTGCACCTGTGTGATTTGTACAAGTTTATTACACATTTATAAATAGATCATAAAAATGATAGAAATCCTATCTATAGACCAATCAGAAATGTCCTAAGGGATTTAGACATCCCACAGATAAAGATCCAACGGACAACACAAACATTCTAAATCCATGTGCCTTTACAAGTGTTTAATGTCGATTTCTAGCTCTTCAATTATTAGTTCTTTTACAATTACAAATAATCACTGTGTATATGGGAATTTAAGGGCTAAAAATTAAGTGAATATGAACTATTCTTAAATGTGGCCACATAAAGCTGCACATTTTAAAGCCATAAACTTCCCAGTCTGTTAGAAATAGAGCACATTTGTATTTTAAGAGGTTTTCCAAGTGCAAGTGTGATTTACATTGTTCAGACACTTGCAGTTATTATTCATTTCCATGCAGGAATGCCCAGGAGAATGGCTTGGAATGATTCATCTTAGACTTGCACCAGTTCTGTATTTTCTGTTTACACCTGTGCCTATGGCAGTGGTTTTGGGGAGGTTTTTGTGGGGTTTTTTTTCCCCAGAGCTGTATTTTCCCCCTCTGTATTTTCCCCCTGAACCCCCTCAACAAGCACCACTCCCCTTATTTTACAAACACTGCCATCCTTACAGAATATTTGAAATATTCTATGTGTTAGCTCTAAAAAAAAAAAATCCATATAGTAGTCAAGAACTATCAAGGTCATTTCCTTTAGATGAGTTATGTTTTGTCTGGATTTTTCCATTTTTTTCCTCTGGCAACATATGGCCAATCAGAATAAGAAAATCCCATCTGTTTGCAATTGGTTTCAGCTACCATGCTTTAGTCTGCTGGTAATATTTTGAATTCTAAGCTAAGTAGGTCTTAAGCTGAGATTTTTTTTGTTGTTGTTGTTAAACAGATCTCTACAAAGGAGAAGATTCCAAACCAGGTTTAAATCAGCAGCGACACTTTGAGGGATAATTTTGATTTTCCATTCTATGTTATTATCAGAATAAAAGCATTTGATAGCTGTAGTTGTTGAAGATAAAAGCACAGGGGAAGTGACAGCCCCATTTAGAGTGGTTTTAATATTTATATAGAGCCCAGTAGAGCATTCATTGTGCTGAGATCAATAATTGTGTGCAGTTTTGATTGAAGCACCAGCTGATAACAAAGCCTGGCTGCTGCTGCTGGCATTGCAACCACACTGGACTTGTCCAACCAGCCCAGAGTGAAATTCCTCTCTCATCATCTCTTGCTGCTAAACAAACACCTGGGTGGGGAAAGGAGCTGATGAACCAGGCCTGCAAGCCTGGGCTACGTTTATTTTTGCTGGATTATTTATAATCCACACCATTCCTCCTTTGTAAAACTCTGCCATTGAGATACCCTTGGAAACGTTCACATCACCACTTTTAAAGCAGCAAAACTCCTTTAGAGGAGCCCAGCCCAAGTGGCCATGGAATGATCAACTGGGATATTGAATTTACAGAAAAAGGGGCCAATATTTACTGTATTTAAGCTTTTATTCACCAGATGCTGTGAGAGGTGACTTAGGAGATTTTCCTACTTGTTAAGCATCAACCAAACCAAGTTGCACATTCACAAGACAAGGAAATCTTTCAGATTAGTGTCTGATAAGGGAGTAAATAAACCCCACACCAAACAGGAATCATAATCTCAGCATCTCAGTTATTAAACCTACTGTGCATCAAATCATCTCAGCAGTGCCTGCGAGGAAAACCCTGGAGAATAAACACCTGATAAATCACCCCTGCACAGACAGAGTTAAACACAAACTCATACAACGGCCACGAGCAAATGAAAATTTCAGGGCAGATTTATTAGCTTGTGGATGTTCCTAATTACTTGAAAAACTATAGGCTCACTACCAATGGTAACAGCAAGCTGCAATAAGACCCTAAATCTTAGCAAAGAAAGAAGTTGATTATTGGAGAAACGGTTTTGTTTTCTCTCTCTCTCTTGTTTTATTCTTCAGTCTTGGAACACAAAGCAAATATCTGCTGGGCCAGGGCAGAGCTCTGGTGTCCTGTCACTCCCAACAAGGCTTCCTATAAGTAAGGACTCAGAGATGCAAAGCAGAGGGCAGAGCAGGGCCTGATTTATTGCATTCAATTATTTTTGTTTAAAAGTTTCCTCTGGGGCACAAGCACGTAATATATTGTACTTTCCATTACCTGGTGCAAATGTAAAACATACCTGAAAAACACATTTCATGCTTAGAACATATTAAAACAACAAGTAAGATGTCATGGCATGAGTTTGATAGATTAACTGCCACTTACTGATGTTGTACTATATTAGTTAACAGCAAATTAATATCATCAGGCATATTTTCTCTTTTATACCTAAAAAATATTAGTATGGAATCAGAGATTCCCATAAATTCTTATCACTCAGTTCTAGAAGAAGCTTTTTAATCTAATTTGGGATGAGATAAGCAGTGATTTCTCCATTTGTTTGCAAACCTGTTCCTCATTCAGATCCTTTTCTACTTCAGTTATCTTCTGCTAATTAGAAATTTTTTATCCTACAAGCCCAAAAATCTACACAGGCATCCCCATGGGTTTTTCACCAGGATTCTATTTGATGCCCACACACATTCCTGGACTTTAGGAAGCAACTCCTAAAGAGAATTTCAACCATTTGCCCACAACTGTCCCTGCCTTGGGATATGATCAGGACCTTCTTGTCACAACTGATCCACACCAGGGGACAAAGGCTGATTTAAGGGAATGTTAAAAACTTCAACCACCACAAGCTTTTAGAATTGTCTGTGTATGGCATAGAGAACACTGAATAATTCTAAAAGAAATCATGAGTAGATATAAAAGCCAAAGAACAGAGATAGACTCAGGCTGTATTTTGAATTTTTAGGTCCAGTGTGGTACTTCTGGTTTAATATGAAGTGCAAAGAGGAAGAAACTGTCTTTTAAATGCTACATTTCAAGTTTTTTTCTTTAGCATGGCATGAAGCATTCAAACAATTGGTATTTGTGTTGTGGTGCACTCAGAACATCCCTGATTCCAGCTCCTTTCCAAAGCACCTTCCCAGGCTCTGCTGCAGATTAAGTTGTGACAATTTAAACCCAGCCCAGCTGAGATTTGTGCCACTGAAACCCAGAGTCATGAAGGGAGAGTCAGTGATGACAAATGAGCTCTAAAGGCTGACAGTCCCAGCTTCTGCCAAAAGGAAGAGCAAGAGTATCTTTAATGAGCAGCAATCAACTGCAATCAAACCAAAGGACTCCTTGAGAACCCTCCCGTGAGAGGAGCAGGGCTGTGCTCATACAGTGAAATATCAGCTATAAAGTAGAGGAAAAGCTCTAAAGAAGAGCTTGGCTGATGCCCAGAGCCAGCTGGCACAACTGGAACTGCAGAAAACAAAGCTTTGAGGGATCAGCATTCAGCTTATTCTAAAAATATTGATAACAAGATGATAAATAGAGGAGAAGAGAAAAATTAGTTAGAATATTTTGTGCTATAAACCCAAATGCTGAGGTAAGTAAACATGGATCTCTATTAAATCCTTATCTTCATATTTTCCAGCCCCAGCCCATAAGGAAGTAAAGAGTGGAGGAAGTGGGTTCAAACTAATTAAGAAAGAGGCAATACAAGAGTGCAGCTGTTCCTGCTTAAGCACAGCTTCAGAAAACTTTGTGCAGTTTTGCAACCTTGATCTCCAGGCATTTCACCCTGGTTTCCTTCAGAAGAGGATGAAGACCTTGAATAATGCTGTAGAACACAGCTGACCTTCCATCCACAGTATCTTTTGTGGGTTTTGTTTTGTTTAAATTAAGAAAATGCTTTTTAAAAGAATTTTTGGGGGAAAAAAACCTGGTATATAATAAAACATAGAATTAGAAAGCACAAGTGTTCTGTTAAAATTTTATTTTAATATTTTTGAGTGCTAAGATGAAACTGGAATAGAGATCATATTGCATTCAGATTATTTCAAAGAATAAAAAAGAATGACTGGGCCTGGTTTATTTAGAATCTAAGGAGTGCTCTCAGTGCAAAGGGGAAAGGAAGAAGTTCTGTGCTGGAATCCTAAAAGAGCAAGTATCAAAAAACTAGTGAAACGTGCAGCCCAGTGAAAGGTCCAGCATCTCATGATAAAAGCACAGCAGTGGTTCAAAAGCAAACAAATCCTGCTAGAATGAAAAATCAATGAGCTTTGAGGAATTCTGACAATGACAAGGTCCCTCTCCCTGTGAGATCAAATGGAGAAGCCCCATTAGCAGAGCAGCCATCTGCCTTTTCCTGCTCCCCACGTCCTGTTCCACCACCCAGGCTGCTTTCTCCTTCATCAACACAAGGACATTCACAACAGAGCAAACAGGCCCAAAATTTAAGGATAAAAAGAAAAATAAATGATCTGGGGTGGCACAGAAAAGTGCCAGGAATCAGCCCTTAAAACCAAGCCCAAGCCAAGCCAGGGCAGTGTTTGGAAGGCAGAGAAAGAACTCCTTGGAGCACAAAAACCTCCAGTGCCAGGGAAGGGATGGATCCATGAGCCTGAGGCACATCCCATGGAGAAAACTGATTATTCACACACTCACAGATTAAATATTGCTATAAATTCTTTTGTGAGGTTATCCCACACAGCAGTGGCCTAAAGGTTTGTGGCAGCCAATGTCAAAGAAATGTGTTTTCCTTGAATGCAGCTGAATAAACCTGGAGGTGAAGGACAAATCTGGATTATTGATAAGTGTCTCTGACTTGTCCCCTTTGATAACCCTCCAGAGCCTTTCCAGCCAGACTATATTTCAAAAATAATGGCTGAAAATCAAACTGTGAGGGAAGAAATTTTACAAGAGCCACCACAAAACAAAGTGCAGGAGATAACACAAGCTTAAAAGACACCAGGAGTAAAAATTCCACTCTCTTGAAGAGCAAATTGGCTCTGACTCATTCCCTGAAGGTGCCATTGAGAACAAAACCCAAAGCAACAAGTGGTTTATATTTGGGGTCTGTTTTATCAGCTGATGGTTGAAATCTGCCTGTGAGAAAGGCAACGTTCTGCTTCTATTCATGGCAGCTCTCTCGTTGCTTTGCACGACTTTCAAAGCAACAAAATAATCGGGAAATAAATTAATAAAAGTTCAAGAACTCCTCATTAACAGGCAGACATCTGCACTTCCCAAACCACCCAAAACAAAGGCTGGTCCTTAATCCCAGTGGATCATGTGGACAGCAGACTGTGGGGGAACGCAAGGAGTGTTTTGGCTACGGCTCTAATTCTTTGCAGTGAGTAAATAAATTCGCCTAAAAAGTAATGCAAAACACACGTATTCCTTCCCAAATTCCCTGAGTGCCTCGTCCTCCTCTCCCCATCCTTTCTGAGGGGCTCTGTTCAATGGACAAACATTGCTCCAATTCCATGGCCTCCCAGCTAATTAAGAGGATGTGCCAGTTCTTTACCCCTGGAGTCCAGATCTGTTTCTCTTCAAGGAGCTCTGCTCTTCAATAAAATTTCTTCTCCAAGTACAGCATGAGCAGAGCAGCTTTATCCAATGGCTCTCCCATTAATGACATGAGAAAAGCATTTTCTCTATTACTATAAACTCTAATGGTTCATTTGAAAGCAGTAAAACAGGGGGTTCAGCTGCCTTGATGAACTTACACATGCACTGTGGATTCATCCTTTAAAAAGCATAAATAGCACAATGCATCAGAAAAACCCAAACCAAATCATTCCCCAGCTTGTGGCTTTATGAGTTACAATAAAAACAACCTTCATTTATTTATTTTTTCCACCCATAAATATCAGAGAATGTTGAAATTTGGCACGGGATCTCTCTGCATCTCAGCGTTGTGCACTGATAAAAGAGAGGGCAATCATTTAAGAGATAACAACACCTGCTTGTGCCCCAGGGGAATGAGGTGCAAGTTCTTGGTGGGGTGGTTCAAACAAAATAACATTTACCCAAAAAAACCCCACCCCAAGCTACATATTCCTGACTTTGAGAAAGAATGCACAGGACTATCGTGGCTTACTTACTTCTCAGATGATTTCCAAATGTTTCATTACTCCAGAGTATGGGATACGATTTCTGATCCAGATGCTTAAAAGAACAAATCTAACAAAGAAACTTAATCTGAGCTAGACTTGGCAAATTTTCCAGAAAAAAAAAAGAAGAAAAGAAAAAAAAGAAGTAGAATGATGTTTTGGAAGCTGCTCAAACAAAAGGCAAAATGGAAATCTGCCTCTTTCAACCATACCCTGGGCTGCTGTTAAAAATAAGAGGGACACTTAGAGTTTCCACAAGTGTGAACTGCAGCTGAGCTTTATAAAATACAAAACTTCAGTGTCAAAACTGCCCAAGAAGAGTTCTTTGCTTTTATCTTAAGCTAAAGTCACCCTTCTCTACATTGTATTAACAAAAAAATTATGAGAGGTCTTGCATATACGTGGAAGATTCTAGATCAATTAGAAGGAAAACGTCGATTTATTACAATTATTATGGTTTAAAAATAACCCACAGGATCATGGAGATGGCAGAGAGTGACACAGTCCCCATCTCAGTGATAATGCAGGTTATTTAAACTCTGACCTGACCATTTCAGAGCACCTCATGAACACAGGCTAAACTTACAGAGATGGTTTTTTCACCTCCATCCTGTGAAACTGTAGGACAGAGAGCTCCAATCTGCTTGGAGTCACGTAGGATTTATGTGAATTCAAATGTGCTGAGGTATTGCTTTATCTGATAGCCTTGTTTCTCCCCTGAAGAATCAGGCTCAATCTCTGTACAGCCACACATCTCTCTATAAACACCAGGAAAATTTCAAATCTTAGCCAATTCTTTTTTATTATTATTATTTCAAGCCACTCAGAGAGGAGAGAGAACCAAATTTATGTTTGGCTTCACTTACTTCTGGGAAAGAATTTGGCCAAATGTTTGTGTTCCATCAAGAGGAAGAAACTATGAACTTCAACAATAAAAATAACCAATACCATACACAAATTACATATGGAAGAATGGTGGTAATTGTCTGTCTTTTCACCCCCCTACCTTATATTATTGCTGTATGGTTGCAATTTAAGAAGTAGAAGAGTTCCCAAAGTAGAATTCCTACAGTGAGGAAGCCAGACACAACTACTGCAGGGAATATCCTTCATACCACGGGCTGTGTGGAGTTTAATTATGGAAATCTAGAATACCATCTTCACCTTACATAAATCAATTTTATTCTGATTTCCTAGCAAGGAGGAAAGGCTCCCAGAAACCAGAGGTATCAGAGTTAGGAAACATCTGCAACAAATCTAATTCTTTTCTTCTGCTACAGCCACTTGGCTCTCCAAGTGTGAAAAACGGTTATCACTTAGTAAAGCTGGTGTCCAACTACTTGAAAGCACACTCACTTTGAGAAGGAAAGTTAAATTACCAATGTTCTTACCTTGATTGGAGATTTACATTTTATAATGGCACAGAAATTTATAGGAAGGGAGAGTTCAGTATATAAAATTTATGATGAGTTCAGATGCTTTAACCTCGCCTCGATTTTAATTACGTAACGAGATACCGAAGTACAATTTTAAAAAAGCCCTGAATACAATCATTAATACAGACATTTAGACTCCTGTCAGTGAATTGTGGAGCTCTTAATTTCCCTGTGCACGACTGCAATGCTGGTTTGAATTCGGCCCCACAATGGCCAAGACATTTCCCAGAGTGATAACAAAGAGGGGTTTTGTTACGGCTGCTGGAGGGGTCAGTGGCAGCTGCACCCTGGGCCTGCCATAATCACTATAAAATACTGGCCTGCAACAATGGCTGCTCATTGGAATATAAAGCAATTGGAATGTTGAAGCTGGAATTTCAGCAGCTGCTACTGGACATTTTCCATAGCTTTGAAGCATCAGCTATCAGCGCGCTCATTTTCTGCCTCTTCGCATCCCGCGTCTCATTTTAGTGATAAAAACCATTCATGGGATTGCACCACGAGTCAGATGCCTGATATAAGCCAGTATCAAAATAATCCCACAAAAATGGCAATATTCTTAATCCAAACCATCCCAGAGATGCATTTTGCAAGGCAGTTTCTCCAGGAGTGGAGCAGAGGATCAGCCTGAGGCACGGAGTGAGATGGGAGAAGGGAAAAGGCAGAACCTTTCCAGCTCAGCCTTTCCTTCCAACCCAGTTGCATCTGCAAGGATACCTGAGTTTATTTAATCCAAACTTTATTTTTGCACCAGAAAGCAAGGAAAATTATTGCATTTTGCCACTCACAGCTTCAGTGAGCACTGGCCTTGCCTGATGAAAGATCACTTGATTATCAGCACCAGGCAGACAATAAATCACAGTGCTGTGGCTGTCTCAGCACTTTATTATTAATTCACATTGGACCAGCCTAATACCAGCTTTGTTCCTGTATTTTTAAATCTCTCTCTAAAGAATATTTAAAGCAATTATTACATATTTGAAAGCAAATTGCAGTATAGTGGAATTCAAATAATTCTGCTAAGTTAGATGTCAGGCTTTTTCTGACAGGCTTGAGGTGGGAGATAAACACCCTTAATGAAGCTTAATATTTATATTTCTAGTATAAATTAATCTATAAAAAAACCCCAAACAACCTGCATAAAGTGACTGTGGGAGCCCAGCCCTGGGTTTAAAAAATAATCAGTTGATGACCACCAAACCCTTCTGTCTCTGCTGTGTGGGGTTGCTCAGAGGATCCCCATGTGCTTTATTCCAGACAAGTCCATCCTACCTGGGCAGGCCTAAAATGAGACAGGCATGAAATTATGGACCCAGGAGTACCTCTAAATAGAAGATAACTCTCTAATTCTCTATTTTTTTCTCTATTCTCTAATTCTCTCTATTTCTCTAAGAGAAAATATCACTGTCAGCACCAGTGATAAAACCATCCTCAGCGAGACCATCCTGATAAAAGGTTTGTATCAGATGCTGAGGATAAACCTACAATACTTAGGGGAAGTTTCACATCTTGTCCTTACTCAGACAAAGAAAAGATAAATTTCCAGGTGGAAAAGATAAGATGTTTTTACATTTCCTTCAAGAGAAGGAAAATTCATGTCTTAAAAATAAGAGATCAAAAACATCACTATTCAAAGGTTGACATGTATTTCTCACTCAGTAGGATTTAGTTTCACTTAAATACAGCCCTCAAGGAATTAAAGAATAAAATATTCAGTCCCTGACACCTAAGAGCTCTCAGCCTTCCCAGAGAGCAGTGTAACATGGCTGTGATGATAAATACGTGGCAGATTTTGCAAACACACAGAGAGACATTCCCTGAAACACTGTTCAGCTTCTTCCCACAGTTATAAATCCATTTTTTTCTTCTTTAATAAGGCTTCAGCAAACAATATTCCCAGAGAGTTGAAAACAGCAGTGATCCCAGCGAGGATCTACTGCCAGAGACAGGAGGAACAAACACACTTTGGCTGAGTGAAAAGCAGAATATTCAGTGTCAAGCACAAGGAAAGCAATTCAGACAGATAATTCCTGGGAGACAAATGGTTCTGGCACCAGCAGAAAGAAGCAACATGAAAAACCTTTTCCAAGGTCATCTCTGGATGCACAGCATCAGGAGGGGAAAGCCAGACTCATGGAAAATATTTAATCCATCCACACAAACTCAGGTGAGTTCCAATATTCCCTGGCCATCAGAACATGATTTCTTGGAAATTCTCAACAAGCAAGTGCTCAGGAGTTGATGTGTGGGTCACAGCCTTTCATGCAAAATACAATCACCCACTGAAAAAACAGTTCTATTTAAAGAAATTAATTACAATTAGCAGGGAAAGACAAAATGCAGAGCAGAAAAGGAAGAGGAAATACAAATTGTGAAGGAAAAGGAAAATTGCTGAAAAGAAATGTGACAATTTCAGTGTCAAACCATTGTGGACACGAATCCTTTGCAGCCTGAGCACGGTTTTAGAGAGCAGTTTATATGCACTGCTGTTGTATTACAAACAAACACCAGTGTGCAATACCATCACTGAAAATTCAGACAGAAAATGATCATCATCATCATGGCTGCAGAACCTCTACACTGATAGTACAGCTGAGTCTGTTCATAGCAATATTTTCATTTCAAATAATGTAAGTAAATACTTATTTCTGCAATTATTTTCAATTTTTGTCTGTCAAGTGATTTATCAAGTCAATATCCACGTGCCCAACACCGACCAGTGCACTAAAGAGAATTTGCTTTCCACAGAACAATTCCATTTTGATTTTCTGGAAGGGTAATACAGGTCTGTGCTTCAGAACTACTCAGTAATGATCTAAGTGAGATGTTTAAAGAATATTTTACGGCTCCATTTATTTTAACTTACACCGTATGAAGCCACCACCACATTTAACTGGTGCTATCAGCTGACATAGGCAACTATTTAACATCAACCAAATGCAGGCAGACACTAAAATTATTTCATGTAAGTAATGTCAGATGGATGTTATTCTCCTCCTAACCCTCCAAGATATCTCTTTCAGTGCTCATCTATAAGAAATAATTGCCAGTCACAAATCCTTTGCTTCAGAAACAGCCACATTTTCGTTTCGTTTCAGATTGTCAACAAAACCAAAGCCAAGCTGATGTCATGGTTTTCGTGGCATCTTTTCCACAACAAAGCCCTGCACCCAAGATCTGACCACTCACAATTTCTAAACCAGATTATGAAGATAAATCCATGCAAACCCTTAATGGATCAGGATTTGATTTCGAGCGCTGCAAAAACTTCGGTTGTGGCCAGGTCTTATCAGCTCCGCTGGCAGCCAGATTACAGCTGTGCCATGGATCAGGGGGAGGCACTCCCAGCTTAAACCAATTACACACTCAGCTCAAAGTTGTCAAACTGCAGCCCCATGCCAAATCCTGACATGTAATTTCTGTAATGCTTACAAATTTTAAGGAGAGTTACGCTGAGTGAAGAGTTTGGGAAAATGTCCGGCGGGAAGAGCAGTGTTTGGAAATCCAGATTTTAGTGGTGTGTAAATAGGGATCCACACTGACTCAGGCTGCAGAATCTACTGGATTTTTACCAAAAGTCCACGGTTCAAACTCCCCTGCATCTATTCAGGGGCAGACAGATCTATTAAATGATTTGCCAACTGGGAGTCATTCCTTTTACAATAAGCAGCGGAGTGAGAGGTAACTACAAAGCAATCCAGAGCTGTCCTAATTACTCCTTGCAGGCAGGAAAACGTGTGATAAAATGCATGTTTTGTGATTCCCTTCCCCTCTACTCGTGTTAACCTGTAGCTTCTGATGGCTCTTAAACCTGGTGGAAAAGCCCGGGACAGACAATCACTGTACAATTTAAGGCACGTAATTAGCAATTATTTCATGCACACTTCACAATAATAATCTGTTACGTACTAAGGAGGAAAGAAACATTAATGAGCTACTTCTGGTGCCTCTCTGTGTACTGTGTTTGCATAATAATGAGGCCCAATCTGCTGGAAAACACCGAAAGGACAAATTAATAAGGTCGTCATTTTTGTCTAATGATGCTTAATACAGTTTGAGCAATCTGCTCGAGACAAAAGACGGGCACTCAGACATAGCCGATTATGCATTCGCGTGGCAGCTGAAATCTTTATTAAACAGAATGATGAATCTGATTAACATGTGATAACAAATATACAGTCTGGGAGCAGGGCCCTGGCACCTCCCGCCAGCTCCGCTCCGGCCCCTCCGAGGCTTTACCCAGATTGAGGTCAGACTGGAATTCCCGATAGGCGCATTAAGATAAAAGTTTGCCAAATGTGGTAACGTGCTGAACAAAACAATATCCTGTTCTATGTGAGCTACTGTCTCACCAGCTGACTGTCTAATCAGTGATAGCAACAACTCCTTAATAAGTTTAAAATTTTAATTGTGGGTTTCGCTCGCCCTTTGAGCGTATGAAGGGTGATTTAGTACATTAGCTAAGCTACGTCTTAAAGCAGCCCTGCGTTTGTGCTACCAAAATATTCTCCCTAATTCCAAACTGCTGCCTTCTATTCCATTTCACAAACACAATTATCTACAATATACAATTATTTAGGGTGTTTTAAGCAATTCATAATAATAATAATAGTAATAATAATAATAGTAATAATAATATGTCACTGATTTCACGTTAACGGAGGTTTCTAGGTCAATGGGGAACACAGGATGTGACTGAATTTGTAGAAATGTAAATTTCTGCAGCAGCAAATGTAGAAATGTACATTTTCAAACAGCAGTACATTTTAAAATCTAATTGCTAATAGAAATAATTGATAAAAAGGAAGTTTAAAAAATGTACAATACACAATTTGTTAATCCCACCTTAAATTTAAGTCACGAAAATACAGCGTTGCCTCTTTAAAGGGTGACCAAATCTAGGAGTAAATAACAGCTCTTAAACCCAGGGATTCTATTTTAAGCTTGCTTTGCTGCAGCAATGTGATTTCTATTAAATGAACAATTCCTTGCCTTCCAGAACCAACTGTACTTGATTTACAGTCAGCACATGACACGAAGCAATTTCAGATGACACACGATACCTCATGACAATGTACATGATTTACCACAGGGTGGGCAGCAGCAGAAGCTGTAATGTTGATTTTATCTCCACAAATATATTGCTCAGCAACAGCAGGAGCTTGGATTCAAGAGTACAGAACTGGGAGCTGAGACTGACTGAATCACAGCTTCTTCACTTTAATGCATCTGTGTTTGCTCTGCTAAATGATAGCACGTAATAAATCATCATTTTCAACTCATTTTCGGCTCCTTGGACTTGTTCTCTGTGCCTTCATTTACATCAACATATTCCCAATTACAAGACAACAGCAGCCAGTGGATTTAGAGGAAGGAGGTGATCAAATCAAAGCTGTATTTACCTCCAGCATCATTCATCCCCAGTCCATCCTACCTTGCCAAATAAATGACGTTATTTTCGGACACAAAGTCAAAAAAAACCCCAAAAATAGTGGTTTCCTTCCTCACCCCCCCCCCAAAATTCCACATTGAAATCCCCTGGCACATTAATCTACCAAAATCCAAGCAGAGATGCCAGCTCTGACAATGGTTTCCCAGCTCTGTGGAAGATGAGGGGATATTTTTTCTCCTGAAACAAAGACCTGCATGAAGAGATCAGATTTGTCTCCACCAAAGCCGCGAGCTCTCCCCATGACTCTCCAAACCAGATGTGGAGGGGTTTAGGTCTTGCAGGCCTACAAAATTCTGAGGTTTCCTTCTAGTCAGTAGAGAAAGAATAAAAGGGAGGAATGGGAAAGGGAGAGACTCATTCAGAAAATCTGTAAGAATTTACAGTGTCTTCTTAGCTAAAAAATCCCAGAAGTTCATCAACAGGTGGGCTGAGAATACAACACTGCTTTGTTTGGCATTTTTAAGCCAAACCTGATCCCATATTTACACCTGATGGGACGGAAGAGCCACAAAAAGCCAGTTCAGAAGATAAAACAAAAAATCAGCTCATTCTGCCTCAGAGGATCCCTGTATTTCATATTCTGCCAGTATAAATTCCCTCAGTGTAACATTTCATTGTGTTTGATACAAAATGAAGGCTACAAATGCCATGAAATCTCTGTGGTGGTGTTTGAAATCCCAACATTTATGGCAAATAATGCTTCCCAACCCCTGTCCCATCACCACACTGTCATATTCCGCATTTCAAACAGCTTGGACAGTTGATAATGACACACACAGGCCAAAACATAAGGATCTTATCAGCTCTTGGCAAAGATTTAGTTTTAAAAATCTTTCATTAAACCCAACTGGATTTAAATCCATGGAATAAATGCAGGAAAATGCAGGGAAGGCAGAGGTGTCCTGGACTTACCTGCACAGATCACCCAGGATGGAGACTCACCCTCCACTTCTAAGAGAAAAATACAGAGTTTTCTCTTCTAGATTTCAAAGGGTCCTATTGAGAATTCAGTTTGCTCACACTGAAACACAATACTTATAAATCAATTTCTTCCTGTTGACTCCATTAAACCGTGTCCATGTTCATCCTTCAGGGGCTGATTAACTTCTTTTCTTAGTGCCAAAACTAACATCAAACTACATGGCTGAAAATTCAAGCCTACAGCACTTGTGTAAATATGTTTTGTTCTGGTTTTCCTTTCATGAAAGACGTGGATGGTTGCTATTTTCCTACCTCTTTTCAGATGTAATTCTACAGACGTTACAACAAATTAGGTATAGACAAATATATTTAGTGACCTGGACTCAGTTCTTCACTCTCATTTCAAATCTCTGTGGCAGAAATTAGATAAATCATATAAAATTAATCTAGATATTCATTCTACCTTTTACAAAAATATTCTTTTAATATTTCCTGTACAAATCATTCCATGATCATTTTATGACAAGAAATAAACTGATCTGACTTACCCAGGACTGCACTTTGTGACTGAAATGAGTAACCTCAGCTCCTATCAGAGGACATGGAGAGATGGACTGAAGGACACAGCTCCTGCACTGCAAGTAACTTGTCAGAGAAGATTCCTTCTCATTCCAAATAGCATTTAAAGATAAACTGCCATGCAGGTCTTTCAAAAAGAAAGAAAAAGTGGTTTATAGAGGAATCAAGAGAGGTTTTTAGAAGAGATAAAAGGCACAAGTTGTATTTCACATTTCAAAATGGTAAAGAATGCTCATGAATCCCTTCTAAAAGTGAGTCCTTTGGGAAAATCTCATTAACTGGGCCATCCTAACCCCACAGGATGGGCAACAGAACTGCCTTGAAATAAAAGAAATAACTTTAATTTTGGTCTCTGTCAACTGCAGAACCAAAGGGCTCCACATTCCATGGAATGATTTCCTGTCAAACACTTCTGCTTTAACCACAGGATACACGTGGCCAATTCATGGATTTTAACTTGTAAGAAAGGCAAAGGACTCTGTTCTCATGATCCTTTTCTTTTATTCTTCATCAGGATATTATGAAAGGACCTGGGAGTGGAGGGGACACAGAAGCTCATCTTCAGTGTTTGGTCAATGCAGAGCACATAGAGCTTTGAGGAAGGAAAAACCTCACCATGAGCTGCCCAAAAAGTCCAAGGGAGGGGTGGCAGTGTTGTGAATGGTATTTAATTTAATTTAAAGCAAATGTTAGCTGGTATTGATCAGTAGGAATTTACCTTTCACTGGCATCTGATAAACCTTCAAAGTTTCTTTAAGGTGACCAAGGCTTGCAGCATCTGAGATGACCAACATCCCATTCTCATCTTCTGAAATGCCCTCTAGCTTACACTTACAATTATTAATGGAGTCTTTACTTCTTCTATTGGCATTTCTGAAGAGTTTCCAGATTATTTGCAGCTCGCTATTACCACAGCAAGCCTTTCTCAAAATTCCTATAATTTAAGAAGTGGGGTGTAAGACTTATATACACACATGGTTTTGAATACTGTACTGTTCAACCACGCTGCAAACTTTCCACATTTACAAGATGGGAATTTAGGCCCTGATCCAATACCCACTGGAGGCACTGAAAAGACTTCTATTGCTGTAAATGGCCCTTGGAAGAAGGCCTTCTTTAAAATATTTAATGCACCCAAAATTTACTTTTCAACAGATAATTTTCCCCTTGTTATTACTCCCCAATCGACCAGCGAGCTTGAATCCACTTTGAATAAAGCCATTTATTTCTCATTTTCAGATTTTTTAACTTTTCCTCAATCAACTGGCATCGGAGATTCAGTTTAAACAGCATAAAACTTCTTGCTGACAACAGCCACCCTGGTAAGTGCAGGCATTGCTGTGCCTCAGAATGTTCTTACTGAACACTGGGTCCATTTCACAGGTTCTGCACCAGGGATTTGATGATTCTGAAAAATTAAAGGAGTGCATGAAAGGTTCCTGATGAGATTACCCAAATCTTAAAGTTTTTTTGGGATGCAAGAAGTGCCTCCATGACCTTGGCCTGCCCAATGTGGACTTTTCTAACTTGTCTGATTTAAATAAGTCCAGAACATGGAATATCTCCCATTCTCCCCCTGGCACAGGTTTGGTTTGCTGAGGAGATCTGTCCTTTCTTGGTTTCATCAGATCCAGACTGGTTAAGCATGAAGCATCTCTAATTGTTTCTGCATGTAACTGATGAGAATATCCTGTAATTAGGTCATTATCACACGTGGCTCAGTGTGATCTTCAGTCTGAAGTTGAGACTTTAAAAAATAGCAGAGTTGCTGTTACTTTTATCAGCCTTTAGACATTCCCAAATTAAAGTGTCACAAAAACACAGAATTTCCAAAAGCAGCTCATCCCCACTTTGTGCAATGTGTCAACAACAGGTTAAAAACCAAATTAATACAAGGTAAATTATACATTGAAGAACAGCAGTGTAATAATCTGGATTTTTGATAGTTCCACACAAACATGCACTGGATTCACTGAATTCCTGTGCCAAGATATTACCAAAATTCTCACAGCAACTGGTAGCAAATTAATACCTAACCCTGAGAAGGAACAAACCCCCATGAACTGTTCACTATGCTCCAAATAATTCCTTCCAGCCTCTCATAATGGGAGGAGGAGTTGCCTTCAGTTCACTCCAAAATATCAGATTTAAGCTCAAGACAGGTCAGTGTGGCAGGACCAGTGAATCCAGGAAACTGCCAGAAAAAAGAATTGATTTCAAATAATTGGTATTGTGACAACTCCTTTCTCTCCCCCCTAAAAGACTTTCTGCAGGTCTCATAACTCATTTATCCAGATACCAAATCCAGCGGAGAAATGAACCAATTATCCTAAAATATCCCTGCAGCATCCAAAACTGGGAAAGTAAAAGGGTGGATGAGAAATCCCATCCTTCCCAATGAAATAACTGATCTTACCCTGTGCTTTGGGCAGGATTTCAGCTCCACAGGCAACACAATAAATTCCTTTCCTGCAAGGCTGGTCTTGAGTTTCCTTCTACCAAGGCAATGCACAAATGCATGTAAATACTGCTTTGAATACAGTAACTAGGCAAATTGAAGTATTTAAATATAAATAAAATTAAATCTATCAAATTTGCCTCAGAGAAATACAATACTTGAAACACCCAAAGGAGTCTGAGTTGATGTTTATCATTGATATTAGTTAATAATTCAGTATCTTGAATTAAAATGCTTCACCTCACTTAAATAGAAACACTGCCGTATAAAAAATGAGGGATTTTATAGCCCATAACACTGCAGGCCATCAATTTGCTGGGAATTCTGCAAAGCAGCCTGGGATGGTTGGGTGATTCCCATGAGGAACAAAGGGATCTATTGAGTGTGTAGAGCACTGAGAGTGTGAGAGCTCTGCAGATCAGGAAGAAACCATTTCATTGGATTATTTCACTTAGGAAATGAGATCATAAATCATTCTTAACTCCCTTGCACCTTAACATCCAGCAGCCACTCAGAGCAGGTATTTAATCCAGGGATGTGGTACCTTTCTGTCTTGGGAGGAGCCACTTTGCCTAAGGGCAGCTTTCCTTCTCCTGCATCTCCTCTGCACTTTCAATCCTTGAATAAATTCAAGAGTTTGGTATTATTTCAGGCAACAGAGATTATATCAAGCTGCTATATCAAAGTAGGAGAGAAATTTTCAATATTTTAGCCTTGATAGATGTGATAAATCCAAATAAATAATTCTAGGAAATTCAGTATATTGCTGTTATTTCCCTTTTATCTGCAGGCTGGGCAGCATTTAATTCTGAGAACTACAATAAATATATTACCTATAATGAATATTCTTACCTCTAACATATCAAATAACACAGTTATTAAATAGAAAGACCAATTAAGAATGAATTTACACCAAAAGAAACAGTCCTACCTCTTCCCTTCCAAACCCAGAACACAAAGGGTTTTATCCACCTGATTTGAGTTTTTAGAGGATAGAAATTTGTTCAAGAAAACTTGAAATTTATTTTCAAGCTTCAAAAATATTATCAAGTGCTGATGTTTCAATAGATATTTGAGAAATAATGGTTAAATTGATATAAAGTTTAAATGAGTGGGATTTGACACAGAGGATTTCTGATCAAAGGAAGAGGCACCACGAGATCAAGAAAGGAAGAATCTGCTCCAGATAAGGAAAGGAGATGGGTTTTCTTCTTTTTTTTTGAATGTTACGGATTTAAAGACAGACAAATCTCCTGAAAGACAAATCAGAGGCTGTGGGCCACTGGATGAGCAGACAAGTCACAAAGCTTAAGTGATTTCTGTTATATTCTGCTCTGAGCAGGTTCCCAGCTCTGCAGAGATGGATTCAAAATGTTATTTAGATGAACTCCTATGGAAAATGACCAGTTAATAATTTCATTTCTACTCTCAGACCAAAAATATCAATCCCTATGAACCAATCTTTGGATTGCAAAAATCCTGCATTTTCATATTTAAGTAGGATGGTAAAGGACAATCTTTTCTTGAAAAGCCATTATGTTTTATTACAGAAAAAACCTGGCTGTTTTCATTGCAGTAAATGAAAGAAACATCAAAATACTTAAAAAAAAAAAGAGCCTGGGCAAGATTCAAAGAGCTTTGAGTACAATTCACATTTTATATGTTACATGTAAAAAGTGCTTGTAGGACATACAAATAAGGACAGATTTTGACAAGAATAAACACAGAATCCAACCAAAAGGAAAGAGATCATCTCACAAAAGGAAAATGTAAAGAAACCTCAAGTTTTTCTCTGAAGATCTTCATCGAGTATCAAAATGTACACAGCTCCTGCCGGACATTTTGAGGTAAGAAATTGGAAGGAATCAAAGTACTGAAGAATCCACCTGTTTTGGTACTTAGGCTCAATGTATCTATGACTTGATCTGCAAAGATACTGTTCTATAGTTTTTATTTTAAAAAAACTCTGACAAATGCAGGAAACCATAATTTCATTTTACAGGTGTTTTGCTTTCTGAGGAAAACCCCATTCTTTGACTGTATTTAATGGTGGGTTAATGAAATCTGTAATGGACAATAATTCCAAGTCAGATCCCACTTGGGTTTCTATTCAGAACTTCCAGACACGATGTCCTTTAGCCACAAAGCCAGGATGAAGAGTCTTCATTCTCTCTCTAGAAAACTTGCACATTACAAAACTCTCCCAGTGAAAACCCCAAAAATCTACTGAGAAATGGAGCCTGAGGGAAGCTTTTGTACCACGAGGACAAGGAAACTGCAGCTGCCCTGTGGTGCTGTGATCACCATGATCCCCACAGAAACTGTCACCAGGTGCCACCACTGCCCAGCAGAATGGAAGACACACTTTTATTGTCACCAGGTGCCACTGCTGCCCAGCAGAGAGGATGACACACCTTTATTGTCACCAGGTGCCACCGCTGCCCAGCAGAGAGGATGACACACCTTTATTGTCACCAGGTGCCACCACTGCCCAGCAGAGAGGATGACACACCTTTATTTCTGGATCTGGAAAGGCTGATTTTCCTTTTAGGGGTTTCCACCTCCTGAGATCCTCCCTGCTCTGCTCCTGTAGCTGCTACAGCATCACCTGCACTGCCCCTGCTCCTCTCCTTTTCCATGATTCCATGGGGTCTCCTGCCAGCCTCAGCTTTTTCAGTCCCATTCGGTGGTTCTGAGGGGTTGATGGCAAAAGGATCAGCAGGGACTGTGGAGCTGCCACATTCCAGCCAATTCCCAGTGCTGCAACAGGCTGGGAGTGGGGGGTCAGTCCTCTGCTCCTCTGCTTCTTCATCATCATAGAGTTCTGGGGTGAAGTAAATGCTCTCATCCTCATCCACATTCAATGCTGAAGACTCAGCTCTCCCTGCTGCTGGAGGGAGCTCAGCTGGAAGCTGGAGCTCACCAGGATGTCCTTCAGCAACCTCAGCATTTTCAACTGGAAGATGAGTTGTTTCCAAACATGATTCTGGTCCATTTGGTTCACGTTCTGCAGTTAATGATGATTGGCATTGATTTAAATGATCAATAAAGTCACCAGGCCCCTTCACATGCTGCTGTTTGCTGCTTGCTGGGGCCCTGCAGCTCTTGGCTACAGGAGTTGAAGTCAGTGGTTTAGAGCAGCAATTTTCTTCCACAATATCAGCATTACTCCAACCATTCATTTCTTCTGTCTCTATTTTAACTGCTGCCATTTTGGGGGTGGAATCCATTTGTTTCCTTCTCTGTTTTACATGGTGAGAATGGCTCTCTACACCAACTTGCTGGTCACCTGTGAAAAATCACAAAACAGAAATGAATTGTATCTGATTTACAGCATATTTAGCACATCAGAATTACCACTGCTTTAGGAGGTTTACAGTGATTTTACAATACTTATTAAAAACAATAATACAAACAAAAGCCCAGATGTTACAACTATCCTTGCACATGAATTGTCTTAATTAAATGAATAGATTAACAGGCACATAAAGGTAGAGGATGACTGGATTTGAAATTTGTAATCTTTTATTATTGTGCTCTTATCTTATTCACCTCTTTCTTGATTGAAAGGAAGTCATAACCTCTCCTAAAATTTAGGAATTGTGAAGCTGGAACTGGAGGAGATCACATGGAAGGTGTCTCACAGCAATGTCTAAACAACAGATGTAGAGCTTGAACCAGGGCTCAACTTGCAATAAACCTAATCTTGATGTGTTTCAAATCTATTTTAAATTATCTTCATAGTGTTCAATGGAAAAAGAAATTAAAATGAAAACATTTTTGATTGTGCTATAAACTTATCAAACATTATTGCTTTAAGACAACCAGATGGAACCAGAATTAATTTCAGTCTGTTGAGCACAGCTCCTCCACATTTGTGAATAATTATCATTTTCCACTATAGCACTTCTGCAATTTTAAAAAACATTTGTTTCTTCCAAAAAAGAGATGCAACTCCCCATTTGAAATTGCCAGTGGAAATGAACATACTTTGTTTCACTGCTGCCATGCTGGCTCTTGGCTGATTTGATTCTGCGGGATGAGCGGCGCTGACGGCTGCAGCAAAATGAACTTCGGAGGCCACATTTTGCTCCTGACTTTTAGCAGGAACATCTGGAGACAGAGGGATGGTGGCCTCTGGTTGAGAGCCTTGTGACAGGTCCCTGGAGTGTGAGGGGAATTCAGTGCTGTGCTCTGAGGGAGCTTCCCCACCCCTCTGGTTCCTGAGAGCAAAGGCCTGCAGGGATTCCAGGGCGCTGCCGAAGCTCCCGTGGTGCTGGATCTGCTGCCGGATCCACTTGGACAACCCTGAGGGGGGAAAGAAACATCTTACTGCAAAATGACAGCATTTATAACAGGTACTGCACATCAGGAAACAGCACTCCAATAATGCAAATATTTCTGTGTAGGTATAGTTGCAAAGATTTCAAGAATTTGCTCATGAAAATACAACAACTCCTCATTTCCAGAGCTGGGAACTTGATTTATTCAAAGGCAATATTCTGATAAGCAATACTAAAAATATGCTTCTTTTTCTATCAAGAGCCTTTCTCTTTTTCACTAGTCTTTCCTCTTTTCACTGGTCTTTTCCTTTTTCACTGGTCTTTTTGTCAAAAGGTTCAAGCTGCTGCCTTGCATAAACCCCATTGTATTTCTTTGATGCCTGGGTGTTCATTCTGCTTATCATGAATTATTTAAAAGCAACTTACTCAGAGTGCAGCTATTTATTATCATATTAACAGGGTCTGATAAAAATTTGAATCTAATGAAGCTTTTCACAACTTTGTGTCGGATTAAGTGACAGTAACTCAGAAAGAATCACAACTGTTGTGCAGCTACAATATAATAAAACCTGCTCCTATCAGAATAGCATTTAAAACTCTTAAATACCAGATGTCTTGAGCATAACAATTTTGGATGATGTTGGAGCACACAAGGGTCAAGTGAAAATTGACTTCCTTGACTTTAGAAAGTGTTTTTGAACTCATTTAAATATTCTTTGAGTATCAATTAAAAAACAAAGAAAACCCAAATCCAGAACAACAGAGAACTTCATTCTTCTGTGAAGTTCTACTTTTTAGAGAAAGGAATCTTACCAAGTCTTGAACATATGGATTATTTGTGTTCCTGTATGAATTACTTGTGTTTACTCCAATAATTTCAGCATATTTTTAGTACAAACGCACCAGAGAAGGAGCTGGACTCAACTGCAGCAGCTGAGCTCCACCTGCTGACTAAGCCCAGCATGGGCTGGAGAGCTCAGCTCTGCCCAGCAAAAAGGGCAGGAACAAAGGTAAAAGCACATCCCTAAGCAGTTTATTTCCTAAATTTTAATTTTTAAAGGCTGTGTGCAGGATCTGTTTTATTCCACCTGCATTTATTTCCACCCAGTATAAAACCATAAACAGAAAACACTTGGTGAATATTGAATATTCAGTTCAATTTGTGTTCCATGGTTGTGGTTCATTCTGACCCTTCCTACTCACCTCTATTTGTACAACCACATTTCTGTAATTCTGAGTTTTCAACATTAGGAATTTTCCCCAAAAGGTTTTTACTCCTTACCAGTGATGTATTTATTGGGGTTATTCCTGAAGCGATCATCAACTAAAATGAGAGCTCCCCAGTCATTCCTGTGCCTTATACACCTAAAAGTGAGGGGAAAAATAGTGAATATTTAATTAGAGGGCACACAGTAATGTTCTGTGGGAATTAGGGAACAGGAATTGCAGGAAATCAGCTGGAATATGCAAAACTATACAGGAAATGCTTTTCTACTGTAAGCAGCAAAAATTGTTATGGATGTCACAAAAGCTTCATTTTCCTTCAGCTGTTGAATTTATATGAAAACAGTTAAATTAAAAATAAACAAAACACACAGATATTCAACAGTCAAACAAACCACATCATTTGTTTTCCACTCTTGACTGGGCAGTGTAAATATTATAGAGCTTCCTGCCAGCTTGGTGGAATGTTCTGGTTTTATTAAAACCTCTCTCATACACCTTCATCCTTCCCCACACCTCAGGTCAGCAAGGGCTCTGGCTCATGGTTTTATAAGGAATTTGTACCTTTATCCCAGAATGGAAATCTGTTTTCTCCATTTAAGTTTAGACCATTCAAATGATAAATTCTACAATAAGCAATTGTCACTAAAACTTGATTTAAGTTCACACAGATTTCACAGTTATTATTTCACTGTTGGTATTCCACAACTGAGAGTTTTCCTAACAAATTTTAATTAATGCTCTTCTATCCCAAAGAGGGATCTAAGAAATCAGACCTGTAACAACAAGAATCCACACTGAGATTTCCTAATGTTACAATTTCTCTCAATTTTCTCTCCAAGCCTTCATGTATGTCATCACATTTGCATTAGGGCTAATTCAAATAAGAAGTTTTTCAGCTCTCAGTGTTTCTCTGGCTCTGTGTACCCATGACAGAGGCACAGCGCCTCTGACAGATATGGATGACAGCTCTAATCTTTATTTATATGATAAATTTTGTTGAAGGAGGATGAATTAATTCTAGCCTGTTAATAACATTTGGGGGAATTTTTCCATCTAGGAAAGGGAAGCTGCACCACTTCTTCTAAATCTGGGGAGAGATCAGTGAGCAGGATAATTGAATTGACCTTTTGCAAAGGTCTGAAAAACCCCACTGCTATTTCTCCCTTTCAAAACTACTTGTAGGCTAAATATCAAACAACTGTTCTGAGCCCACTGAGAGTGTGAACAATTAGTGCACTGGAAAAGTCCTGAGGATTTGCATTTGCTTTAAAGCTCAAGAAATATTTGTCTCTGCTCATGCTTTTTTCCCTCGGTATATCTGGACTATGAGCAATAAAACTTCAACCAAATTGAAGTGGATTCTGAATGTAAAACAAAATCTCTGAATTATAACAATGCTCAAGTGCACAAGAGGCTGAAAAGCAGGGAGTTGTCAGCACAGAGCAGCTCAAGAGACAAAATCTGCAATTGTGTTAAAAGTGGGGAAGAAATCCTTAAAGATCTACCTAAAAAAAAAGTTCTACAAATTTATATGGTTTTAGTTGTGTTTATCTCACCTTCCCAGGGCTTGGTTGAGAGCTCTGTAAGCTTGAATTTCATACCACTGACTCCCTGATAAAAGGCCTCTTGTACTTTTGTGCTGGTCATTGTACTTCCTCTTCAGTTCAACCTAAGAAAACAACCATAAAATATTGGGTTTATTAATGCTGTTGAAAAGGAGATATTCTAAAAGGGGAAAACAAGCATTGATTAAATAAGAGAATAAATATATTATGCTTTGGTGTTTCAGCTCTGGGTTTTGTACACTAACCAATTCTGGCTTCTAAAATTGCTCTTAGCTGTGATCTATTCCAATAATTTAAATATTGATACGAGAATCATACACTCCTCCAAATCTCTGTGCCAGTGAGAGAAGGATAAACTGTTCACACAGGTGAAAAAACCCAAAGCAGGTACAGGTAGGACTCCAAACCCCAGATTTATTGGAAATGCCCCACTGGAGCTCTCCATCCTTCCCTTTATCACAAAAGTCACTTCTCACCCAGTGCTGGGAGCAGACCCTGCTTTTCCCAAGTGAGGGAATCCAACTCTTCTTCCTCTACAGAAGCTGAGGAAGCTTTAGAGACAGAGAAGCCTCTCCCAAGGACCAGGAGTCAGCAACACCAAAATTCCCAGCTTGGCATCACCGTGTGTGGTTGGGAAATATTTCATTGGAGAAAGGGGCAGCCAAGGCCATGGGGAGATCAGGCAGGAAAAACACATTCCCCTCTTTAAAAACACATCCCTGATGCTTCCAAATCTGGAATGAACTGCCCAAGAAATCCCCTGCCTCCCTTCCCAATCAATGGATAACCACACACAATGCCTGGCCTGAACTGGAACAATTTCCATTAGAACATTATTTCTATCAACAGGATTTATTATTATTATTATTATTATTATTATTATTATTATTCAGCGAGGAAGACTGATTTTTTTTTTTTTGAACAAACATAAAACTACACCAAAAAGGGTCTTTCTGTTGCTCTTTTGTACAGTATTAACCTTTCTAAACTGACAAGTGAAAGGACACGCTTCAGGAGAGAAAACAGCAGACTTCTAACCTCTTCTGACAGGTAACTTTCATGTTGCATTTGGATAAGAAATTGTATTTTATGTACTTATGCCCTTTAAATTGCCTGTCAAATTTACAAATTCAATCTTTACAGCCAGAAAGAAAATTCAGTTTGATTTCACAGATTTAATATTTGTTCCAGTCACTCAGAATTTACTGACTGGCAGGTGAGGTTTCCTTTGTAATTTTCCAAACAGAAGATGATTTCCTCTGAATGGCTGATGAACATTAAAACCATTCCTTAAAAAGGAACTTGGCTTTATCTGTGCATTTCTACAAATTGAAATCCTAGCTGGAGAAAGAAAAGGGTACTGCTCACCCTTGGAAATGAGGAATGATGTTGGAAAAGTTCACTGAAGCCTTTCAAACTTAACCATTGACAATCTACCCCTGTGTGAGTTTTACACTTTTCTCCCAGTCCTGGTCAGTTTTGTAACAATTTCTTTTTTTTGAAGAATTTTGTTATCAGTAAGGTTAAAGCCATTTGGAAGAAATGAAGGTTTACCAGCCCCTGACTTTGCCAGCAGACTGTGCAAACAGCATTGGAATAAATGCTCCTGTGTCTTATGCTGAAAAAATGACATTATTTTTAAATACGTGCATAAACTCATGGAAGTAAAATGCAAACCAGTCAGATCATCCAAATAAAATACATAACATCTAAATAAAATGTATTACTTCCACCTTCTTCTAATACATGTCAGTGTTATCAAGTGTTTATTGTTTGTATGAACACCACCAATGACATTTCACTGCTCAGATGATACAAACTCAATTTTTTAATATAAAACCCCATGAGTTTGCAGGGGCTTTAGCCCCAATTCATTGCTCTAAGCATACAACCTATCTTTAAAACTTCCCCATATTAATTTTAACAGGATTACCAGAAAACAACCATTAGATTTTCTCCCTGCTCCTGCGTGAGCAGATGATGCCACCCTGCCTTGCTGTGAGTTCAGCCTGCACGGGGAGGCTGCTGCAGGTAAAAGGCCAGGGCCTGTCATTTCCATGCAATCAGAATCCATTTCATTGTGGAACTGCTGCATTCCCCCCCATCAAGCCCAGGCCAGATTCAAGCTGACATGTTACATATGTGAAAAAGCCAGTGCCTCCTGCTAGCAAATATCCACAGCGTGCAGGAAAGCACAGGCTAGAAGGGATTAGTTAAAATGTCAAAAGACAGCCTTTTACTTTTACCTGTTCATCCTTAAAAACATCCTCCCAGCTCTGGGGCAGGATTTGCAGACAAAGAGCTGCACGAGGCCCCTGGCAAGCTCTGCCATCCTGTAGCTGTCACCCAGATTAGGCTTTGATCTGTCTGGGAGGTCACGGGCACAGCCACGTTCACTCCAATCCCCCCACGTTCCACCTGCAAAGCTCTCCTGCTTTTAATGCTTAATTACTTCGACATCTTTCACTCTGCGATATTAACTGGGAAACAGCAGCGAAAAAACAGAAATGCCATCAGCAATTTTTGGTTTCTTTAAAGGCTTGGAAAGATACTTGGAGGCAGTTTGTGCTACAGCTCAAAAGGGTTTTCAAGTGTATTTTTCAAACAGAATTAGCAATTGAGGTTTTTCTCCAGTGACAACAACATTAAATGACATTTGTTACGTTCGATTTTAAAATCAGTTACCTGTGGTGATTTTCCTTCACGTGAAGAAACTCAGGCTTATTCAGGATATAAATTGATTTATACTGTGCTGACCATGGGTTATATGAGATAGTTCATGGCACAAAGTTGAGAAGAATAACTCAAAAACTACAGCTTGGTTTTGACCCCTAAATTAACCTGCAAATTCACACACAGAACCTGCAGCCTTTCAGCAACACACCAGGCTGAACCAGGGCTATTCAGAAATAACAAATTTAACAGCAAGATATACAAATATCAATCTATTTTGGACTAATTGTTTCTAAAGAAAAAAAATCAATCTGAATACTGTAAACGGATTTATCACTGCCAGTACCACGGCACGAGGGTGGAATGGGGATTGTTGCAATTTAAATCAGCAAAATGAACTGTGTTTGGTTTTCCTTCATCTGGCAAAGTTTTGAGGGGTATTTTTAGTGCTTTACTTCACTGAACCAAATGCAAACTTTGCTTTTTAAGAACAAATATTAGTAACAGTTTAGATTTTTTTTTTTTGTTTAACAAGTCAGGCCTATTCTTTGACTTCATCAACATCTCCAGCTGCCTCCTGTGTGCTCTGGTAGGTTTAAGGAAGGGGAAAGAGCTGGAAAAGGCCAATAAAGCTGGGCAGGGACAGGTGGAGGTGGCACATCCACACCTGGATCAGCTCCTGCCCTTCCCTCCCCAAAACTCTCCTCCATGGAAAGAAAAGCCAGAAAAGGGATAGGAATGTTCTCTGCCATCCCACTAACTGGTTTCTCTGGTTTTATGAGAGGAAAAATAGTAATAAAAACAAAGAGCATTGCTCACATCATCCAAAAACATTTTTAAAAGACACATTGATGTTTAACATCTACAAATTCCCCACATCTTGAAAACAAACAAGCAGCAAAAATACCAGAAATTATATCCCTGCTTCCATCTCAAAAAAGACATAAAAATTGTTTTTAAGCAAATCTCCCGTCCTAAAAAATCTCATGTGTCCACTTAGAGTCTCCCTTCCACCTGCAATAGCAATAATTGGGATTTTTCAGGAACATGCTTTGCCATCTACACTTTCCTCCTGACGAATGCCAAGGAACCATAAAAGTTTGTGAGTGCAGGGAAGTTAAGACATGAAAACCCATTTCTTTTCTTTTACAACTGAAAATTCTTAAATAGAAGCAGCATTAAGCAGTGCAGCATTTCACTCACTTCAAAAGCAGTAACAAGGGCTGGGAGGTTTAAGACAAATAATGCACATGTAAAGATCTGGGTGAGTCACAGAACAAGCTTCAAACATCCTCACCCCTCACAGACCCACTCAAAGCCATGTCTAAACATAATATTTCCATTTATTAGCCCACAGGAAAGAGATATTATGGCAGGATTTTATCTTTAAATGCTCCAGCCATTCCAAGTGCACTGTTAATACATAAAAACTATGGAATAAGGAGATGCTTATTAGATGAATTTTACCAATTCAAATTCTGAAGATCATAATAATTTATTAAGGTCATTCTAATGAGTTCATTTACCTAAATAAGGTCAGTAGACACAAATATAATACTTTTATTTTCACATATAAATATTGCATTTCCTTAAAAAATAGCAACAAGCCCCCCAAACTGTGAATGGGACATGATGAATACTTTGTGCTGCTCAATTATCACACAGAAATTGCTCAGGTGACCTTTCCTGCCTGAAAATGTCTATGTACACTTATCAAAATTGCCTTCCTTGGATAACACTGAATAAGAAAAGGAAGCAATCCAGACTTGCTCTGTCTCACAGGGGACATGGAAAGAGATTGAACAGTGCAGTGTGAATGGAGTAAAAGCAAAACTGGAGAAAGTTACTGGGATAGAAAAAATGGCACAAGAGTGGCAAATAATCTATGGATAAACACTGCTGGCTTGTTTCTCCATAACCCAAAATATGAGCTACAACTCCAAGGTGAAGGTAAACAAGGCAAAGGCAAAGGCAAAGCCCTGTCCATCAGAAGTGGCCAGTGCCATCTCCAGGGCAGGAAAGCAGCACCTCCTGCCTTGTGCAAAGCTCAGCTCCTCTCATCCTGAACCCACCAGGATGGCTAAATCCTTCCCAGTATTCCCACTCTGAATCCCAGTCTGAGAGAGATGGGAAGCTTATGAACACTTTCAGTGCTGTCAGCTCCACCCTGTGGCATCTCCAGATCCAGAGTTTTCCCTCTGACAAAGCTCATGGCACCTTCACTCCAGCCCCATCTTCTCATCCCCGCCTCGCAGGCTTTGAGGCACTGTGAACAAGCCACTTGATTAAAACCTAATGCAACCAAAACCCTGCTCTGAAGAGAAAATTCAATCCATTTCCAGTGGAGCAGAAGTGAAAGGAATCCAGGAGGTTCCCTTGAGGTCCAACACCGGTGCTGGGGCAGAGTGTGAGTGTCACTCATCCCCACGGATCCCCACGGTGAGAGCTTCACTCTCACAGCTCCAACACACTCTGACAGCAAAGAAAAACTTAAAGGTCACCACTGCTTGCTCAGGACAAGATAAACATCAGCAAATCACTGGGAAATTTGGTGTCTGGATTGGAAAAGTGAACTGTTAAATGCAGAGGGGAAGTTTTGATTTGTAAGGTTATTTAACTTTGGAGTAAATTCAGGGATGGTTTTTGAGGTGTCTCAATGCTACCACAGCACCCATCAAAGTTCCACAAATGGTTTTCTGCTCCTCACTTTTTATTTGTAATTTTTCTCACAGTACTGGAATAAAGAAGGAATTAAAAGTCTTCTATCTCTAAAAATTCTTAACTTCACAGGGAATTGTCTACAAAATACAACACAACAATGACTTCCTCATAAAATGTCATTTTCTGTACTGGTTTTGCCCATATTTTTTAATTAAGAAGTGAAAATATATATTTTAAGGGATGTAAAGGCAAAATGAAATTAGCAATACAGTGCAAGGGATGTTTCTCAACTCTGGTTAAGCATAATAATAATTAAAGCTAAATTAAATGTTAAAACAACAATTTTTTTAGAAATCTTACTTTTCCTAGAATAGGGTAAATAAGAAATTAATTTTTTCACCAATCAATTTTGTAGGATAAGATTATTTTTCCTTTCAAGGGTCACAAAGCATTTAGGCTTAAAATCTGCCACAAGGACTAGAAATTCAATATTTAGAAGTTCAATAGAAACATGTCATTATTCTGAAATGACAGAAATATCTCAATTTGCTGAGATAGGAAAAGAAACAACTTTAGCCAAAAAGCTGCCAAATTTTTGTATCATTAAGTTACATAAAGCCCAGAAAATTGTAATTGAAGTGATGTTTCCCTTTGTGTTCTGAGTTATGATATTGGAAAGCATAAAGGAAATATTCCCCCCATGGCAGCCATGGGAAATAATTCCCATTAAAGGCAAACTCGAGCAGCCACTGCTCAGAACTCCCAGCCTTACCGAGTTTATTTGCCTTGCACATCTGCTGATGTGAAAGACTTTGACTCTCTGCATTTTCTGCTGTGTTTTGGTCAAGTTCTGCTGGCTGCTCCATGATTAATTCACTCCTCTGTGGCAGGATCAAAAGCATGTGGAGAGGTGGAAGTGCAGAAATGCTCTGTGGCAAGGGGAGCTCAGAGCCTGCACTTCAGAGCTGCCCATTATCAACATTTCCGAGCGAATTCTTTATTTCCAGCTCCCCAAGGTAAGAACAGTAAATTATGACTTGAACTAAACAAGTCACACTTGGCTCCAAAATCAGATTTTCCTACCTCTACTTTCAGGTCCCAGAGGTGGGCAGAGGAAATCCTGGTCACAGCCAAAGAAGTCATTTTTGGCTCTGAAATAAATTTTCCTGCTTTACTCGAGCCAAGCTCTACCATTGAGAGCAGCAGAGCTTTGAGCAATCCTTGAACATTTCTTTTATATTATTTTGTTTTAGCAACCTGATTCTTCAGCAATGTGAAACCCTTTGCAATAACACAGAATTAGGGGGTTGGCCTCTTTCTTCAATCAGTTTTGTTTATAATCAGCTCCCATTTCTGAGCCTGAATCATTTCTTTCTCCCTAACCCTGACAAAGTGTTTGAGACTCTTCCCTTTGTGCAAAGCACTGAACCTAAGATACAAAATGCCTGAATTGTTGAATTGAAACTAAATTATTCTCTTTAAAGCCTCCACAGAAAATACTGGAACTTACAAAAGCACACAGTTCCTTAAGGAATCCCAACGTTTGCCATTTAATACCAGGATTTGTGGCATATATTTAGCACAAACATATGGAAAAAACTGAAATTGGATATTATTCATCACGCTTGACAATGAGTTTCTTGCCCAAGATTGATGTCTGGATCCAAAATGCCACACTTCAAAATATCTAAGAGAAGTTAATTAACAGTATGTTAGCATCAGATAACACATATGTGGGATTATCCATCTCTTGCTGTCACATTATTTATGTTCTCTAATATTACAGCTCAATCAAGTTACAAATCATAAAACATATTTAGAAAGCAGGTTGATCACAGACAAGTCATATTAGTGGAGATGAGCCAACATCAAACTGCCAACGTGAAATATTGCTCTCCAAAGGTCCAATTGCACCAAGGCTGCTGCTTGTGCTCAGTCCTGGGAGCATTAAAGGGATTACTCACACAAGTAAAAGCTCTGTGCAGGAGTAAGGGGTTATGGAATTGAGGCTTAAGAGGACTTTTATTAACCCAAAAAGCAGACATTCAAGTGTTTTTTCATGTAGAAGCCAAGTGTTTTTAGTGATTTAAACCGATCCCTGAAGCATATAATTCATGGCTGTTTCAAGGGAATTGGTAATCACTTGCATTTCCTATTTTTAAAGGAATGTTATTATTAATCATCTTATCAGTTTCCTCCTCTGCTGAGCACCCATTGCTGTATGAGAGTCACAGATGCACAATTTTCTGTCTGTGGCACTGTGTTTTGAGTTTTATGTCTGCTGAAAACTCAAGGTCCTCCCCAGAAGTTTCAGGCTTTCCTCAATTTTCTGCTTCACCTCCAAAACCCAAAGAAACACCAACCAACTGCATCACCACAGCAAGTGCTGTAACTGTCCTATAAACTTTAACTGTAGCAATTGGGAATTCCCATTCCTTTCCTGAGCTGAAGAAGATGCTTAATCTTCCAAATTTCTTTTCTATTTTTACAAAGGTTCTAACAACCTTCTTCAGAGTGACCCCTCTTCACTTTATCCTTCTTGAAACTCAGCTGGGAAAAAAAAAGGAGCATTAATCCAGAATTTTTAGATTAAATCCTAAGACCCTAAAGCCTTGAGCAAAGGAAAATCCTGTTCAACATAAAGACATTTCAAATAAAAACCATTTTCTGCAGCATCCTGCAAGGAGCTCTGCAAATCTCATGCTGAGAGACTGGTGCCTGCCCTTCTCTCATCCAGAATTGATCAGTGCAGAGCTTTGGGCATTGCCATCTCTAAATAGACACACTCAAACCTTGAGCTGCTTGCAATTTGGCAGCTACTGTTTCCAGCCCTACTGAAAAATTTAGGGGTTTTCTTCAGTCTAATTTTAAAAAAAAATAGTTTGACAGGATACTGATTTTTAAAACATAATTATTTGAAATGGGCTGTACTGCCTGTGATTCTGTAAAATCAAAACATAATCCACTGTGAAGAGAATTCACCCATAACACATTCTTTTCAACCTAATTTTGTATCATTTAGAGCCCAAAAGCATGACCTTCAGGAAATTATTTGGCATTAATTGTGAAGCTCCAGCCATACAACAGACAAAGGATTTCCAAAATTCCATGTCAGCACATGCTCCTGAACCCCAGCATTTCTCAGTCCAGAAAGAGGGCTGAGCACCCTCTCAATGGGAATTTTTACACTACAGTACAGTGCGTTATATTTCAGTAGGACAAAAAATGTTGTGGCTGAATGAGTGCTCCAAGGAACTGTGCAAACATTGGAAGGAGGCTGCACTAACACAGCCTCCCTGCTCCTTGTAGGATGTGGGTTTTTCCCAGCAAGGCTGGAATTAGGCACATGCTGCAGACAACAAAGAAGCCTTTGCTTGTTCACTTAAGCTCAGAACACATCTCTCAAACCAAAGCTGAGCCTGTTTGGCCTTTCAAGTGCAAACCTATGATTTTCTTGTTTGGCTTGGCATTAGTGAGAACCAGAATCCAGCTGCTCCTGGGATTTATTTATTCTGGGATCCTTCACTTTTGTTTCTTGGCTTCACAGAGGAGTCCCAAAAGCTCTCAAAGGACACAGGACAGGGTAGTGACAGTGACTGGGAGCAGTGGCAGCACCTCAGTGGCACAGACCCCTAAGAGGAAGTGGTTTTACAAACTAGCCAATAATAAACCCTTTTTTTCAGTAAGCAGAAAGCCTAGAAAAATACTTTTCTATATTTATTGGCTTTCTTTTCCTTTCAGCTACCAAGTGCCTGCTCTAATGGAACATCATCTGTCTGTCAGACCAGCCCTGCTCAAGTCAAAAGGAAGGAAGTGTTGAGGTGAGCAATTACACAGCACTGCAGCAGGATGCTGCTTTCACCACCTCCTGAAAAACACAAATAGTTTCAAATTTATTTCACTGGAGCCATTTCAAAATGCTATTTTTACAAGGAGCTTACAAGTTTTTGCCTAAAGTTACACGAAGCTTGAATATTCCAAATAGTGCTGTCCTCAGTATCCAGGAAGGGTTTATGTTGTGTCATAAATTCATGCTTCAAAATTGCACACTAATAAAGCAGCACAAGCTTGGAAAAGGTTTCCAGTTCCACTCTGTGCTGAAGTGGGACACAGAATTACAGTAAAAAAGGCCATGGGATTAGAAAGGTGAGATATTGCAAACAGTGGGACACACACGGTTATATTATGAAATAATAACATAATTAATCATTATTTATCTTTCCACCTGTTTTCTGCAATAATTTGCCTTATTTAAAACAGTTTTTCCCAGCATTTATCCCAGACCTTCCCAACCACAGGAAGGCAGGCAGTGCCTTTATTTCTATACAAACAACACAAGTTTCAGTGCATGGAAACAGGCAGGGGAAGCTGGAAACATGAACAGCTGCTCAGGAGAATATGAAGTTAACAAGCATTTTAACAAAGCAACAGCTTTCACTGGCCGTGTCAGGCAAAAATTGACATCCAAAATTAGGTATGTTCATTTGGAATGGCAGAAATGAGGCCACAAGGTACCTGTGCTGCTCCTCCTCTTACCTGTGTAGAAGGTAACTCCAAGAATTCAAATGGGATGGAGAGAAGTACAAAGGCAAACAGAGAGAAAAGGTATTTTGTGCATATTTAGTGTTTTAGAGATGATATAAAAATGAAGTGGAACTGTGCAGTGATGTCCTACCTGAAGGTCCCTCACGTTTGGGAAGGGGATCCCGATGGTCACAACTGCCCTGGCGTTCTCATCACAGAAATCCAGCCCCTCACTGACCTTCCCTCTGCACACAGCAATCAGGAGAGCTCCATCTGCAGCAGCACAGACACACACAGATCATTCCAGGGAGAAGCTCAGGAGCAGGAGAAACTTTCACCAGAGAGAGTTTTAAAGAGCTATAATTATAATTATAATTTAGTATAATAAACTGGCTGGAAAAGGTGAGTGGCTACAAAAATAGAGAATTGTTAGAAGGATGAGATTAATTCCACTTTGATCAAGAATATTCTGATTTTTAATCAAACAGCAAAACAATTTTACATTATATAATACAGTGGTAATTAATTATTCAAGAACAATGTGTATCTACAACAAAATGTTAAACCTTGAATTTTACTTGAAGAGACTGTATCAACTATTTTGAGTGTCTGAAAAATGTACCTTTTTCTCCTTTACACTTGATGGCATCATAGTAGATTTTCAGCAGCTCATCAAATTCACTCTTGGCCCCTCTCTGGGGCTCTGCAATGACTGTTTTAACATCCTCCAGCTTTCCCCACAAGCCAGTGTGCACCCAACGATCCTTTAGCTTGTCCAGCATCTGAAAACCAACAGAAAAATCCATGTCAACTGCTTGGACTGCTCAAAGCAAGCACACAAAGACACTTCTCTTACTGAAGTTCTATTATTCAGTTTTTGTATTTGTAAATACAAGTTTTCCTACCATGCACAGAAGCTCAGCTCTGCAGTACTTGGGAAATGGGAGGGTCACTTATTTTGCTAATTAGAAATAATGCAGATTTTTGAGTTATCAAAGCAAAACTCTCCAAATCTATGACATCTTCTGGTATTCCTCAAAGCAGGGAAATGTCATCCAAAGAAAAATGGAAGTTACCTGTTTTTCTGATTACTAAGTAAGATTGGAAAAAAAATCCAAATTAATTTGAAACAAGCCTTTATATCTTAAGTTTCCATAATATTTTACTATCTTCAAATTTACATGGAGAAGTTGAGTGAGGAAATACTGATGTAGGATTTCTCAGCCTCCTCTGCTTCTTGAAGAGCTCATCAGCTGTTTCATCCACCAGATCCTGAACTGTGCACATTTCACTCCAAGCCAGAACGTGCTCAAATCTCTCAAGCAAATAAACCTGTCCCACTTTTAATGCAAATAGTGAAAATGTTGCATTACAAAAATCAAAGCCTAAAGTTAGCACAGAACCTGAAGTCAGCTGGGTGGGGGTCATTCAGCAAATGCAACTTTTATAGTGAATTTTATCAAGTCAGGGAGCAAAGAAGTCCCTCCTTGAGCTGCACAGCTCTGCCCTGGAGACAAGAGCAAGGCAAGCAACACATTCCAGAGTGAACCATGGAGCTCAGGGTCAATGGACAGGATTAAATCCTTTATTTCACCCCTTTGCTGCTCAGTGTGGCACTGGCTCCGTGCAGTTACTGAGGTTCACATCCAGAGATTTCAATCCTGCACTAAAGGCTGTACTCTCAATGTGTCTGCACTTCCCTCCACTCCCCTCCTGAAGACTTTTCCATATTTTGCTCCAGGCTACACAAACTGCTCCATCTGGAACCTGCACTTGCCCTGCTTCATTCCTCCAAAAGCCACAGCATCCCCTCACTGCAGCCCACTGGTTTCCAGTGCACTCCAGCCAACAGCTCAGGATCCTGAATGGGTGATTGTTACAAAAATAATCTGTCCCACATCCAAATCCACACTTTAAGTGCTACTGTGAAGCAGAACTAATGACAACTAATTGTTGTCACATTTGAAAATTTATAGGAAAGTGGTTACAAGGCCCTTTGCATTTTTCATGTCCTCAGCATTAAAGATCTGAACTCATTCTCTGACGTGAGGAATCTGGATGGGTTCCTGACAAGAGGGGACAAATGCTGTTATTTTGCATTTTCCCTGCTTTGTCCCAGTCTCTGCTCAGGGAATTACTCTTGCTTTACTCCTGATGTGACACCATTAGCAAGCACACAGAGAGTAAGTGATGAGGAGCAGGAACAGTTCCCCCCACACACACAGCTGTAACTGCAGAATAAATCATCTCTTCTAAATGTGTCTGTCCCCCTGTCTGTCCCCTTCCCTCCCAGCTCTGTCATTTCCTGGCAGCATCCTGCCTGTAATCTCTTTTTCTATAAAGGTTGTAATCCTGTGCCTGAGCAATGAGTGTCCATCTTGCCATCCCAGCCCGCCAGTGTGGCCTCACTTCTTGGATGTGATGTGGAGATAATTCTGGGAAAGCAAAGAATCAAACGTATTACAGCTCTAAGTACATCCATTTGGGATCTGCCAGGGCCTGGAACATCATTCACTTCCCAGATTTCATTCCTCCTGTGGAGCTGGGGGCTGCCTGGGCCCTGCTGAGCTGGCTCCTGGCACTGCTAGGCGTGCCAAGGGGAGCCCAGGGAGGGAACACAGCAGGTATTTGGGTAGAGCTGAATTTCACATTTACATTCATAAAACCGCCCATGCTTTGACTTCTAAGGGTCACTCAGCCCTGATTTTCTCCTCTCCTCCCACCCCACCCCACAGTATATCTCACTAACACTCCCCTGTGAAATCTTCTTCCCAGAAGGGCAAGATTCCTCACAAAAATTCCTCAATTCCACTGTATTCCTCTTGTATTTGATAGAAGTAAAAGTTATATTCAGGACTGCAAAGATGGCAGGAGAAAACCTTCCTCCAAATTCTAAAGAAAACACCTTTTCCTCTTTGTGGGTTCCCCAGCCCCTCCAGGCAGGTCTCTCTTGGACCACAATAGCTTCAGGTTTCTTGTTTCATTGACAGCACCCATCACAACAGAAAACCTACTATTTTTGATGGAAATGTGGGAATTATTCATGAAATCTTTGGCAAGAATGGAACAATTCATTTAACTCACACAACAGCTATTACCTCTTCCATTAATGGAGTTTGCTAGATATGAAAACTTTTCCTGTATCCACAAAAACACAGGACCCATGGTATGGACAGACACTAAAACAACAAGAATTACGGAGCTGACTGAATACAAATAAATAAAATATAGAACACACACATGCCTCAGAAGAGCCAGGAACCAAGTGCGGGTTTCTCATAAAAAATTATTTCACTTTGGGTTGGAAAAGTGCAAATGGGAGCAAGATCTAATGCCAGGAATCACAGGAAGGAACCATTAATGCCCCCAGTCAGTCACTCCTCCTACCCAAGGGAATAATAGTTCCTGCACTGGAAGGCAGCCTGTGTATATTTTATTAAATCCCTTAAAAATGGATTCTCAAATGGTTTATTAACAAATGGTCTTCCTCCAAGAGAGCAGAAAATCTTGTTAGAAAGAATCTGTCATTTCCCCATGCACTGAGGGATGGTTGCTGGGATAGCTTTTCCCTTTTATTCCTTTCTGCAATTTCAAGACACCTGTAAGCTCTGATCCATAAAAACTTGGAGCTCAGTGTGTAGCTCTACCATCCACCTATGCCAGCATCGCCTTTGGAAGGATTTTTTGAAGTATTCTGGAAGTTTGGGAATGGGGGGAGTTGTTTTCTCACCACCTCCTTCCATTCTGCTGCACTCCAAGGCCAAACCTTCCCATGTGTGCCCACAAAGGAGAAGTTTTGCCCCTTTTCCATTTGCTCCTCTGTTTTATGCAGTGCCAAAAATCACATTAGGGGGCTCCCAGGTCATGAAGCAAACCCAGAGATTTGTTTAATGTATTTTACCCTAAGGCAAGTTGATTGTAATTTCCAGCACTGGATCAAACTTGGGGAGTTAACTTCAGGCTGCTGGGGATGTGCTTTTCCTGCAGGATCCATCACCTCCTGACAGGGAGTTGTGGAACAGAAATTAGCTGAGAAGAGAGAAGGTCTAACAGAAAAATTCTGCCTTATTTGAGCTCTTGTCCTGCTAAATTTCTTTACATAAAATATTCCATAAATATGTTAGCACTGATTCGCGTCATGAATGGATCACACCTTGCCAGCAGAGAAAAAAGGGATCACAGAAATCATCAAAAGTGCTTGGGGAAGCAACAAAACACCTGAAAATATCCAAGGATGCTCCAGAGCAGTACAGGACAAAAAGGATGATGACCTAAGCAGCACCTGAGAGCAGAGTAAAATAGCTCTGACTTTACTGGATAATTTAACACCATTTAACAATAATTATCATTGCAATTGCGCTGTGTCCTTGTGCACCTGTAAAACTACAAACTTTCTTGTTTCCCCTACATTTATACAATAACTGGACAAAAGGTATTTCAAGGTGAACAGAACTTACACAAACATCTTGAAATCCTCTTTAAAAATCTGCCATTACACTCTAAAAAACCCCACTTCTTCAAACTTTGCAATTTTTTCATCTTGATTCTACGTAATGATATGAAGTTGCACTTTTCATTGTTATTCAAATATTCAGGTAGTTGGAGGGGAGAAAGGGAAGAGCCATTAGGTTTTTCTTAATAAAAATCACAGTATTGGCACCACTGATAGTGCAAAAAGTCAGGGCTCCCCGAGGGACCAGCATTGATCTAAAAGCCTTTTCCCAAGCACAGCTTTTCCTGTGTTTGCTCCCAGGATTTTCTTAGTGAATAAGCACTGCTTCAAATCCAAGTGTGTCTCCAGTGGGCTGGAAACATGTTGGAGGGGTCAAACAGGAGTTCCACAGGCAGGCAGGGCAGCACAAAACTCCAGAGATGGCAACAGGAGCTGTGGCCAACAGGAGCTGAGCTGCTCCACACTGGGCTCCCTCCACAACTTGGTTCTGGTAGAGCAACAGGGCTCTGCTCCAACTGGGAATGAGAGTGACTGGCAAGGAAAAGGGAGCCACTGGCAAGGAAAAGGGAGCCACTGGCAAGGAAAAGGGAGCCACTGGCAAGGAAAAGGGAGCCACTGGCAAGGAAAAGGGAGCCACTGGCAAGGAAAAGGGCTCTCAACCCCACCCCCCCAACATGGAAAGTGCCACCCAGACTCCCAGTGCTGCTCTAACCATGTTTGTATCTTGCCAGAAAAATAACAGGTGGCAAAACCAAAGAAGAGGTTTTATTTATCTGTGCACCTACTGGAACCCCTGAAATTCAGAGACTGTCAAGAAGAAATGCAGTTCCCTTGTTCTGCTACAAAATGTTTCCCACAATTTGGGCTGCCTGCAGAAAAATACAGCACAAGTTGTTTTATATCATAGAACAACTCAACCTCCACCTGCATCAGCTGCCTCCCCTCTTCCTTTCAGTAAAAACAAATATAATTTTTTTTTTAAAACCCCATACACTCTGACAGATCCTCCTGCAAGTTTAAGCTGTTAGGCTGGAGGACATCATATTTTCCACTGAAGCAATCCTCTGCTGATCTCCAGGCACAGATGTTTTTGTCATGGCTCTAATTCCAGAGGTTTTGAATTCCCTTTCAAAAGCTGCCAGGAGGAGATTTGCTGAGTCAGCTATTTACCTGCAGCTGGAAGGTTTTGTTCCAATCCCTCTGGTCCCAGGAGAATCACCTGGAATGTTCTGCTTCCATTATGAAAGGATGGAACTGTCCCTATATTAGTGATAATCCTAAAACATATTCAGTCATTAAACACAGAGGCCTTGGATTCCTTTCAAAGGAATCCTGGAGAATGGATCTGGCCAAACTTCACCCACTTTTTTTGGTATTAAAGGTTCCTATTAAATTCATTTCTTCAAGGATTAAGATTGAGAATTAGCAGAAGTTATTTGACAGTTCTTGAATTAAAAACTTTGCCCAAACTTGGTACCAAATGACCCAGAATCCTACAGGCAACTGAGCTCCAGGAATATTGAGCTCTTCATTTTGGGGGTAAAAGAAGATTTTACAAAGAGTTTACCAATGTGGGGTCACAGGATCACTGATTATTCCACTTCCTTTTAGTTAAAAAGCCAAACAAACCAACCCCAAAACAAAAGCCAACAAGAAAAAAAGGCCTTGGAGGTTAAAAGGGAACAGAAAGGAACCAACAGAAGGAAGAAAGGAAACAGAGGAATGGAATGGGAATAAAAGATTGAAGGGACAAGAAAAAACTGCCTGGAAGGACTGGTGTGAAGAGGAAATTGAGTTTCCTCTCAAAAATAACAGGGAAAATATTTGGGCTGAGTAACCAATAAACTCTAATGTCCATTATCCCAATCTTGGAAATCAGTTTGGAACAGCACCCAGAACTATTACAAATAACCCCATAAAAAGAACGATGTCCCTTAACAAGAACAAAAGGGATGAAAAGCAAGCAAAGAAACCCAATCACGTTTATCAAAATCACCAAAAAAATGTGAGAAGGACTAAAAGAACATTCACCTCTGGGCCACAAGTCATTTACCCAACTGGCAGAAATAATTTACATTTTAGGTTTTTTTCTCCTTAATCACCCCCCACACTTTTTCCAAAGGTCATTTCAATCATATTTTTCACCAAAAAAAAAAGAGAAAAGCCTCAATTTTGCTCGACACCCAGACATTTGCACTGCTCTGGGCTGGGACTCCTCCAGCCAAGAATAACTGAGGCCATTGAATTATTTAAGCAGTTGTTTGCACTCAATTAGATTTTCATGAAAGGTTAAGCAAGAGACTGATTCACAGCCCCCTCCTCATGTTTATGGGAGGGTTCTAACACAGGACAAAGTATTTCAAATTCATTCATTTCAATGACTGAGCCAATACAAAATATAAACCTATTTTTTCACCAAAAAAAGGTATTTTAAACTTCAAATCTCATTTTCTCGACTTCCAATTCTAACAGATTTCATTTCAAGAGGAAGTGAAAATATCCATGCCAAAATATTTCATTTTTGAACTAAAATTTACTTTCAAAATAGAGCATTAAATTCCCACTGTTAACAGGAAACTGGAGACAAACACTAAATGTCCACAGAAATAGATGTAATAAATAGAGGTAATATTTTCTTTATGAACCAAAAATAAATGGATTTAATGCAGCATTTTAATGGAGAGAGGCCATACAAAGATGTTATTCTTATCAAGCAAAGGCTCCACCTGCTTCCTCCTGCACATTTCCCAACTATTTATTATAACAGGGGGCATCACCCAGCAGTGCAGAGAAGGGTTCTGGACCTGCCTGGTTCCCTCAGTTGAATTCCAGGTGAATTCCTGCCTGATTTCCTTTCCCAGAGATTCTCAGAGCCTCTGGAATGAAATGTTACATAAGAGCAAAAAAGAAAATAGTATAAAAAATAAAATTATTAACTCAAGAGGCTGTGCAGGGAACTGGAGCCACATCCCACAATTATTCTGGTATTTTACATTTCTCCCAGAATTCTGAAGGAAGAGCACAAAGACTGAATTGTCCTAACAGGTGGTCATGGAGTCTGTCCTCACCACTTCTCCTGGGAAAAAGCTGCTTTGGATTAGAAATCTGTGCTGTTCCAGGAGATTTCTCAATCTATCTCCTCACAGCAGAAAATGAGTTTGGAGGATAAAACCTTGAAACCGTGGAAGTGTGATTTTCAAGAACTTCCATGGAAATGATGTCTTTTAAACTGAGAAATACTGTACTTATTTTCTCAAGGAGAATTTTCAACGAACATTAAATAAACCCAAATATTTAGGACCAAGATCCCCACCCACGGTGGGAAATGTGGGGTAAAATCTGTGCTCATCCACACAAACACTGCAGGGGAAATAAAAAAAAAATAACGAAAAAATAAAACAAAGCTCAACTCCCTAATTCAACTAAACCCTGCCCAGGGTGAAAAACTCTGTCTTATGAACAAGATTCTGATCACCATGTGCACACTCCAGCACAATAAAAGGTGAATAATTCATCATCATTTTCAAAGGCAAAGTATGCATCACTCAACTTGGGGGCAGCACGGGGGATTTCGCCGGCAGGATTTTTTCTTTGGGGACAGTGACAAAGTGCTGCTCACCAGCAGGAAACTGAAGCACTGAAGTGTGTTCCATGTGCCATAAATCAACACTGCAGCCACAGGATGTCTCTCTGGTCCCAACATACCATCAATTTTTCAATAAGGCCCTTAAATAATGGAAAACGCGAACGGCGAAAACAGTAATGAAAAATGAAATGTTTTGCACGCCAAAGGTTTAGAATAACACTGTTAATATGTTGTTTCTGCAGCTAAAGGAGCTTTTTAATAGAAATCTTCTCCCAAAAAACCCAACCTGTTTGCCCCCCAAACAACTTGGGGAGTTTTTGTTCGGTCTTTGAGGTGTGTAGGAACAATTTGATTCAAAACAAAGTTTCTTTTGTGGTTTTAGAATTAACCAAGACAAGAAGTTCTGTGTTGCAGGAACTGTTTGTACATCCACCCTAGGCTATCATTACACCTTCCCATCCCAGGGAGGGAAAATCCTTCATGCAAACAGAGATCTCCAGAAAAAAAAATGATTTTTGAAAGGATGGTTTAGGTCCTGGTCTGAAAAAAAATGGAAAACGATGAAGTCAACATCAGTGCTGCCCAAAAGCCAAGCTCAGTCATCTCTGACCTCTTTGCTTTTTCAGAATAAAGGAAAAAAATAACACAAGATTGTCTTGGTGGCACATGAGCAGTGAAGCACAGAACTCCTGGGAGAAGTGATCCAGAGGGAGGAGCAGCCTCACCCCGGGCACGAGGCCAAGCCTGGCCACGAGGCTCCCCCAGGGGCTGGGACAGGCAGCTCCTGGCACTGGGGACCTGCCCAGCCTGGCACGGTGACAGCTCTGAGCTGTCCCTCCTCTCCTCCCCAAGCCCAGTGTCCCAACAGGAAATGTTTCATGTCCCTTCATCACACATATTAGGCAATTCTAAATAAATAAATAAATAAGCTAGGTATTTCTTCCAAGTACCCAACTTGACCTCGTCTCCCTCCTAAAAAAAAACCAACTTAAAAAGAACAAGCAGACTTTTCTGATTCTTAGGAAAATAATTTCTCACCTCATGACCAAAAATAGGAAGCAAAAGCTGAAAATGAAGTTTTTAATGTAACACAGAGCAAGTTATTTGTTTCGAAATATTTTTGCTAAAAATGAATCCATTACTGAGCTGTAAAATGAATCAAAATGCAATGAATATTCTTTAGCATACATCACTCACTAATTAAATGTTCTCACACAGGAGTTTGCTTGCCCAACCAGGAACTAAAACTGAGGCATGATTTTTCTCATTTTCTAAGACACAAATTGATGGCTCCCAGACCTCCCAATGATGCAGAATTGCTCTGAATTTAAAACAGCCCAAATATTCCTTTCAATACATTTAATATTCAGATTCTTGTATGAGCTGTGACACTGCTGATGCAGAACATGCTCCCTAAATAAATCCTTTCCAGTTATTTCCTCTCATATCTGGTGTTTTTCACACATGAAGAAGCCACGTCAGCCACTGAATCTTTCACAGACATGGAAAAGGGACCAAGAACTCTGCAGGCTGTAAAGGTTCAGAACAACATTAATGTTCCAGGATCCACCTTCTTAAAAATAATGTTGCTTATGGATATTATTCCCTGCTCACAACTGCTGTCTTTCCCTTTTATTAGAAGTTCCTGAGGGAAAGGACATGTTCACTCTGTTATTCACTATGAGGACTCCATCATTCAGAGTGCAAACTTCTTGACTGTGAAAACTCGTTTTCAATGCAGTTCCTACTTAAATGGGAGGAAAAATATGCAAGCAGAAAGTGTTAATTACAAGGGAAATTGGAGCATGTGTTAACGAGCTACAACAATTCAGCTCGCAGCACTTTGACAAGTCAGAGCTCAGAAGTGAGAAACAATAATAGATTTTTCGTTTATTTTCCTGATGCTCTCTGCTCAGGGTATTTAAATTAACAGGGTAATAAAACATTAAAGTGGCCAGCTCTCAGGGTGTGAAATTCACAGGCCAAACACCCATCTGCCAGCACGGCAGATAATTTTTTTAGACATAATATCCAATAATCTGCCACGACTGTCGCTCCGGATCGGGCTTTGTGTGACGAGCAGCACCAGCAGCAAGGAGCTGCTCTGTGTAAGAAGCAAGTGCCACAGGGCACCTGAATTATTGCACAGCCCTTGCTGGTCACCACAGCAGCTCAGCAAGTCAGGAGCAGAGTGTTTGTTCATTCTGTGCAGCCTGGAATTCAGGAGGAGAATGTGGAGCCCAAAGCACAGGTGGGGATTTCCCCTGGGCCCAGGAGAACGTTCCAGCACGAGGAGGAGCAGAGTGGGGAAGGGTCTCAGGGCAGGGACAGCAAACAGCTCCAATCCCACTGCTGCTGAGGGTCTGCACAGGACCAGGAGTCACAACAGGGCATTCCTTTCAAATCACCTCACCTACATTTCCAGTCACCCAGAATATTCACCTGAGTGCCTCTCCTGTTGTTTGGTTAATTCTCAGTCAGACAAAGGCATTTAAGGATGCTGCAAACTCACACCAGCAGCTTCAGAACATCAGGCACAGTGAAAAAAAATCAGCATTTCCAAAGGAGGATCTTTATAGATTCTCCAGTTACAGTCAACCACTGGAAAATATATTTAAAAGAAAACAGAAACATGAAAATGTTTCGTTTTTGAGACTGAAAAGAAAAAAAAAAAAAAAGGATGATCTTGGAATGTGCAATATCATCTCTTCCCCTGAGCTGTCTCTGACACTCCTCTGACCTCCTGATGAGCCACCTCAGTTCACAAGGCCACCTGGAAACTAACTAGGGAAAAAAATGGATAAAAAGGATAAAAGCTTCTCCTTTGTTCAGGAGATCTGAATCAGCTGACACAAAATTCAGAGCAGCACAAGCCCCATCCCAGGGAAGGAGGGTCAGGAAGAACCTGCTCATTCAGGCACAGGCTCCTGGATCATCTCCTCTGAGGTCTCAAAGCATCTCTAACATTTGGATTGGCTCTAATTTCCCAGAAATCAGGAAAATAACTCCATAAATGGTGTGTACACCTAGGATCCTGTCACACTATTTAAGAAGGAAAACACATTTTGCAATTACTCAGCTTGTCAGTTATCATCCCTAAAGATTAATTTTTGTCTTGGCCTGCTGTTGGTAACCAAGCAGTGAGGAAAAAACAACCAAGCAAAAATAACAAAACTCAGACAACTCAAGGTCAAAAAATTCGAAGTGAAAACCTTCTAATAAATCATTAAAGTTTAGGAGAACTTCAACTACCCAACACTACAGTTATTCCTCTGCAGAATCCAGCACTATCCTGGCTGTGAGCTTGCTGCAGCCTCTGTAATTCCACAAGAAATGATCCTGCCAGGGCGTGAATCGCCAGCTCCAGCTGCAAATTTAGTTTGGCACAGTTTGATTGAACTGATGACATGAAAGATAAAAATTATATACCTGCTTATACAAAAACTCTCATTCCAATTATTTTTGTGTGGACTTTATTATTCCTTCTGCTACTTTTTTTTTTTTTTCTATTTGAACCAATTTCACAACAGTGCCCAAGGCAGAGCAAAGTGTTGGGAGGGAATGGTTAAAATCAGGGATTTTTACAGACATTTCTATGCCCAAGTCAATGGGAAAAACAAACTGTAGACTTCAGGAATCACATTAAGATTTACAGGAGTTCTTGGAGCTCTCAGAAGGCACCTCAGATAATTTTACTTTTGGATGACTGTGAGAGCCTCAACAGCTAGACAGTTTATATGACTGATATTGAAATGATGGAAAATAGAGAATTAAACTGAAAGTAGATACTGTAAATGATTAATGGGGGAAAAAAACCCCATAAAACATAAAGAAGCTGAGATAAAGTTCAAAAAGAAAACTACTAGTGCAGGGAAGAACAAAAAACAAGCAAGCAAGAAATAATATGGACAAGTAAAATGAAATTCTATCTGTGTTTATTAGGTGCAAATGTTGAAATGAATAATTTGGGAGCCATTAGAATTCAGCTTTTTTAGAGCACATTTTCCCCAAATCGTGGCCCATCAGACAGAAATCATTCCATCAGAGGAAGGCCAAAGCTTTAAACCTGGCAAGGAGCCTTTAATTCCAAAGAGAAATAAAACCCCAAGGGGTCACTGTGGTGTCAGAGCCCTTTGGTGGCAGCCACCAAAACAACTCTGGGCATTTCCAGGGCACTGCAGAGCCCAGAGTGCCAGGACAAGCCCCAAGTTCCCCTCAGGGGTTGTTTAATTACTGCTCCCTCACCCTGCTGTCCTTTCAGGCAGAAGCTGGAGGCTGAAGGATGCCAGGGCTCTGTCCCTAAAGCCCTCCCCAGCTTTGGGGTGTCTCACTGGCTGTCACAGCAGCACTGCAGCTGTTTGGCTCACACAAATGAGGCTTCTGGAGAAGAGCAAACCTCTCCCTTGGGGGCAGAAAGCAAACCCTGGGCAGAAAGTGAGCATCATTATTAATTTACAATTATTTCCTAACTCACCCCTGAAAGCCAAACCTGTTCAAAGGCCTCTTCCTTTCCATGCCAGGGATGTTGGGCACGAGCTGCAGTCAAAACATCTAAAGTTGGATGACACATTGAAACATTCTTGTTTCCTGTAGCATTTTAAAGCTGTAACTGTGTCAATTACATTCTCCAACACAAAAATTATGCAGAAAGTTGATGTTGATATTACTTTGAAGAAGAAATTTCTGGCATAAAAGACACAAACAGATCCCTGCACCCTGCAAATATTTACACACAGGAGTAAATCTCTTCTTCAAAGCCCTCCTACAGCTGTCAACAGGAACATCAAGGAGAATATTACTCCTGATGAAGCATTTATCCCTGCCTCTAATACAGAAATACACCTAAAATGAAAAGTTCAGCATTTTTAAGGAACTTAGGATAATTCCTCAGAGTCCCCATCTGTGGTGCAAAGTTCTATTTTCCTATTTAATTTCAAATTCACCTTTCAACTGCACCAATCTAATGGTTTCCAATTTTTCCTCCGTACATAATACAAGCAAAAGGACGCTGTGGAATGTTTCTCTCTTATCTGGATATTGTCATTTTACTGTCTCAAACTTCTAAAAACAAGCTTTTGGCTGGGGAGGAAATCAGTCAGCATCAGACCTAGTGGGGAAACCCTGCACTTGCTCAATGTCTGTGCCTCTTACATAGTTCCAGATGTTCAGAACATTAATAATGCACTAACTCAAAACCTCTTTTTGAAACTTTAGAATGTGCAAATTGCATTAAAACCTCTTTGCCCTCATTAATGGTATTGTTACAATCCCAGTACTCTGGAAAATGTTTTTTGGCATTTGTTTAACTTTGTGATATTGCCATTTACTCATTTTAACAGCCAGTGCTCAAATCTTAATGCTTTTAATAGGCTGGGCTAAGCAGACTACCATCCTTTGGAAATTTATTGAAGTAATTTATTAAATAAGTAAAAGTCTGAAAGCAGAATTGCTTTGTTTTATTGATGGCAGAAAAAATGGGTTTCTTATAATTTATTTACAAACCCATGCTTCAGGAAAGTTTTAGAAATGAAAATATTGTTTTTTCAGAGTTCTATTCATTGTCTGCCACTGAAAAGCTTCTTGAAAACAAGAATTTCTACCAATCTCACATATCTCAATAAGAAAAGGCTCTGTCTGAAATGAAGAAGAGCCAGACACTGAGAATTAATCATGAAATGATATCCCTCCCTCAGCCTGTCGTATCTGAGGGTGCCACATTTACACCAGGCCAGGCTTCAAATCCACGTGGACACAGCCAGAGGTTAAACTGAGGCCCCTCCTGCTGCTTCCAAACAATTCCCCTGAACCTGAAGATTCTCAGTGTGCTCAAACCAGCTCCACACTGCTCAGAGAGTTAATTAAAATTGTTAATTCCTGCCTGTCTGGAGCTGGGTGAGGGTGCCAAGAATGGTTTGTCAGCACAAGAGCAAACAACACCTGCCTGAGACTCCAGTGCAGGTTTGGGGGACACCTGACCCAGGGAGAGGGAGCCAAGCAACACAGAGAGGAGCTCCAGCCCAAAGGAATTTGCTGTCACCCAATCCTGGCTGCTCCCACTCCAGAAAACATCAGCAGCCCAGAGAGCAGGAAAATGGGATGAGACTGACAGAGCCTGAACTCTGAACTAACAGCAACTAAAGTTACGAGACAAATAAAAAAATCAGATGTGAAATTTATTTGTGCAAGTGGCAGAAGTTGCTGTAACCTTACCCCAGAATTCTCAAGGAAAACAGCCAGTGCAATGCAGCATTAATTGTTTATATGCTAATTTATGCTAATTGTGCCTCTATTCCATGATCATGGGATCATTCAGTTTGGGCTGCAAGGAAGCTTTAAATGTGATCCAGCCCAACCTCCCTGCAACAAGCTCGGGTTTTCAAACAGAGAATTCTTACCAGCTCCTAAGTTTTCCTGTTGAAAACACTCATTCAAACCCTTTCCAGCAACAGCTGTAAAAATTTTTCTTCCAAGTGATGACTTCTCAATTAGCAGATCCAAATTAACCAGCAATGCCTCAGAGGAGAGCACAGCAAACCAAACCAACATTAACATCATCGTCCAAAGCTTCTTTTGTAAAGAAAAAAAAGCTACTAAGAAAGGTCAGTTAATTCATCATGATGGATTATCACTAAAATTTATAAGCATTAGCATTTTTCTCCTAGCTGGAGAGCCTGACTTTGATATGACACATATTGAATGAATCATCCAAGATGCAGGCACCAGGCAAGATATATCTTAATGCAGACAGGTTGGCAACATGAGCCCTAATGGGCCTTATCTTAATCTTGTTTAAAAGCATCTTAGATTTCTGAGCAATCTTTTCACCTTCTGATATTCTCTTTTATAGAGTGTTTTTGCTGGAGTTGCTACTGATTTTCACATCAATGCATTTTTGTTGCATAGTATCACCAGTCTGAGGAGCTTTGAAAATGATGGAGGCTTGGAATTTAGTGAATGTTAAGATCAAGCTGATTTTTAAAAAAGTCAATGACACTAAAAATTTCCATGTTGTTTGTGAATTATCCCCACATGAACCACCACAGCTGTTCAAAACAGACACCTATCAAATGTGGGGATGTACAACTGATGAGTCGTTTCCTCATCCATACATTTTCCTCCACTGCATTAACTCCATTTATTTGCCATACATTCATTTTAAGCAGTCACTCTTCAATTAAAAATATATTTATTCAAATACCTGATTAAGATAAATGGAAATTTCTCTACTATTGCTTTATTCCCCATTCACATTGCAGGTAGGAATTCCAAACTGAAATCCAATGTACATACCTAAGTAAATTCCAGCTCTATCAAATTACCTGGATAGAAAATATTTAAAATACAGACAATTCTCCTCAGCCTTCCAGATATGAAAAAACCCCTTTACTTTTCACCTATTCCAAAGCTGAAACTTCATAAAACAGGTTGAGCCATCAAAAAATCTGCATAACACATAATAGTGAGGTCCATGACCATGTGTGTTAATCAGATCTTGACAGCCTTGAAAAATTCCTTTGAAGGCTGCAGCTTTTTAAAGAGAGGCAGCAATTTCCTGTGAAAATCACTTTTGGAATGCAAATATTCTGTATGATGATGAAAGAAAAACACCTTGTTTTTTCCCTGTACTAATATGCCTACATTATTCTGTGTTTTCAACGTATTAATCTCAGACTTAAAGGCAACCCAATCCCAAATAAAAACAGTAGGAAGAAAAAGGGCATCCACAGAAAAATATTGGCAATGTGATTTTAAAATATCATCCTTCAATTGTCTGCAATTTCTATTTATCAATATTTTGCTGGGCTCAGGGAGTGTTCCCACAAAGAACAGAACACTCAGTGTGTGTGGGGTGACCTTTCAGTGAGGCAGAAGGGCAGGGAGGGGGAAGCTTCCAGAGCTGGTCAGCAATTGTTTTTTCCTCCTTTATTAAATGTCATTACAAAGTCTTTCTGTACTTGCAATTCACATTACTATTGTCATCAAAACTTTCATAAATATTTGTCAGCTCTGGATACGGAAGATCAACTCTCCAACGTGACACACTTGGAAAGATAATGCTGGAAAGTGAAAGATGCTCCTGTGAAATTCTTAAATAAATGGAATGGGAGATTTCTTGTCAGATCATTCCCTCTGCATGGAAGTGCACGGGTTTGTGAGGTTAAATAAATTTATGGGCAGTGATCTGGTTTTTTCTGTGGCTTACATTACCTGGTCTGATGTGGTCACCTAATGGTTACTGCCAGGAATTGCACTGTGGTTCCAATTCCTAGAGACACCCAGGCAAGAAACAACCCTCCCTTTGCAGCCTGCCAGTTAAATGATAAAACATGAAGGGTTTGTAAAAATAGAAAAAACAGTTTTAATTTCATTTTGTAAAATATTCTTTGTTTAGGGACCTCAGGGATGAGGGGAAAGGTCTGAAATTCTATTTCCATCATGTTGGGGTTTTTAATAATTTGGTAGGATTTTTTTGAGATTTTTTTTTTAGATATTTTTGTGTTTTGTTTATTAAGATAATTTTTAAAAAACATAAATAATTATTTAAAATTTTAAAAGTCACACCCTTGCAAGCATTACAAGAAAAATCAGTATGAGTTACAGAATTATCTTGCAGGTTTATATTCTTGCTCCTGACGATAAACAACAAATAGAGAAGAAAGCAGAACTACTGGGAGACCCAGATTAACCATAATTGGATATCTGTTGTCAGTGAAATTAGATATTACATAGTTTGAAATGGAGAAATTTGATTCCTTTCCGCCAATGTCAGTGAGCAATTCCCCTGACTCAAGAAAAATACACTCCAATCTCCAATGCAGTGAAATGGAACAAGAAACAAGGGAAGGAGAAATTACCTGGATGAATTCTGCATTCTGCTAGCACAGAAAGAACATGCAAAGGCGTTCTTGCTGCTGACTTATACACAAAGTATAATTTCATTATGTTATTTTTAATTTTTTCCTTAATAAACAATTTCTAAACCTTCAGAGAAACAACATAAGAAAAAATCACGGATCTGGCTGGTTTTTTGGGTAATGCTAATTGAAACAATTGTCTGTGTTAATAAGTACATCTGTTGAGAAAAACCAATCAAGCCTGAACACCAAGAAATAATATAATCCCACTGTGTTATTACAATTTATTTCTGTATGTTGATGCATAAAGCTGAAGAGCACTTTCTAAGGTGTGTGGTTTCAGGGAAAGAATGGGAATTCAGATTTCCTTACCTTATAGGATGGCAAAAAGCACAAAACTTTTATTATTACAGTAATTATGACAATTTATTCCTGTATGTTGATGTATAAAGCTGAAGATCACACAGAGCAGGTTTCAGGGGAAGAACAAGAATGAGAATTCAGATTTCCTTACCTTATAGGATGGTAAAAAACACAAAACTCCTTGGCCAACTGTCTGGCAGACTGAAAGCAGCAGAGCTCCCACCTCATCCTGGAACTCGAAGGTCTCCGTGTGCTGGAAGGTCGCACACAACTTCCGCCCATTGGGGCCCGCCCCGACCGTGCCGACCCAGACCTGGGGTGTTCCACAAGGAGAAAGTGAATTCTAAACCAGGCTGGATCAATCACATCAGGGTAAATAATGACATTTTAAGTGTGAAAGAAATATTGAGACATTTCTTAAATTAATTTCAGGAATTGAAGTGTAGTAATTGATATGAGATGGCTGTTACCAATATAGCACGAGCAACTTTTCCAGGGAAATGTGTCCAAAATTGCCTTTTTATTCATTTGAAAATGTCCTTTTTCAATTCACTGAGCCAAGCAGCAGTCTGGACCTTTCTTTTAACTGACAGAATGGGTTTGTCATCACTTTTATTAGGTTTCTGTAGCATGGGCAGCATTAGAGCTCAGCAGAGGGAAAGCCATGCCCGGTTTACCTGGGAATTGCGGATAACGTGATTCGCCTCCAGCTGGATGGAAAACTTCACCCCGAGCTCTGAGGAAAAGGAATCCATGGGAGAGAGAGTGCCTGATGTCAGAACAATGGTTCTAACTTCATTGAAGTCAGAAAAAGCCTAGGTGAGAGAAAGAAAAGCAGGAATTTAGAAAATCAACACAATCCCTTTCAGATCTGATGTGTATTTGCTATCACTCAGATTATTTTAGGTTTTCTTCACTCTCAGCTCACCACAGCAGGGTTCAAGCACCAAAAATTCAGCATGTGGACAAGGGTTTTCTGCCTTGAATTCTTTTTGTTCTTGGGCCTCGGGAAGAAGGAACTTGTATCTGAATCATCCTGTTGGTTTTCAGTCATCCAGGTGTAAGTTTGCTGTAGAGCAACCCTGTAATCATCTGCAAACCTGTACAGAGAGAGAAATATCAGTAAAAACTACAATTAAGCAATCAAACCGTGAGCATTCAGCTCAGAAATGTTAGACCTGACCTGCTGTTCTGTTTGAAGAGACAGGAAAGAACCATGAACAGGCCTTTGAGCACTATCTGTGTTGCAGGGCTCACAATTGGCACCTCAATAACTTCCTCTCTCCCATGCATAGATACTTTTTCTTCTTTTTCCAGGACAGCAGCGAGGTGTTTCTGTAAGAGGCAAATTCCATATTAATAACATTTTAAGTTTGTTCTCAAAACCAAAGTTAATAGAGGTACAAGAGTGTCAGCTCACTGCTTTAAAAGTTCATTTAAAATATCTATAAAATCAGAGGGAAAGGGGCAAAGAAGGGTCAAGGGAAAGGGAACAATGCTTTCAATTTTTAACAATGCTTTTAGCATATCTGGCTTGCACAGAAAGGAGGGGTAAACTTGAAAACAGGGTACAAACATTTCAACACTCAATAAAAATGCAGCTGATAGAACAGGCAGAACTGTCACTGGCTCAATGGCTCCATTTCAATAATTGTGAGCAATTGTATCCTTCAAAACATTGACTTTCCACAAGTTCCAGTAGCTCAATGGGATTCCTGGTCTTCATCAGGAATCATTTTCAGACAACTTTTCAGCATTGCAGTAAATTAAAAGATCTGTTTGCATTTAACTCCTGTGCATTTTAAGTTGTTTAACATCACCAATATTATGCACGGTGGTGCTTGTTTATACAGCACACAACATTACCTGCAAAATGGGAAAAGTGATCCCAGTTATTCCCATTTTGTGCAAGAAGTTGAGCATTTCTTTGCCACTCCACACCTTACAGGCAGTTTCATAGGCTCTCTCCACCAGCTGCCCAGAGCTCTCCTGCAACCAGCTGAGAGAGAGGAAAAGCAGAAATCATTTCAGCATTGATTTTAGAGATTTAGAGACACTTTGCACGTACAAAGCAAACCTCAAAAATTGCACCAGACTTCTAAGAGGATGATAAATGTTTTACTACATGGAAGTAGAGAGATTCTGCTTTTCCTTTATGCCTGTTTTTCACTGGTGAGCTCCCACGGAACTGCTTTGGATGTAGCTCATTGAAAGGAGAAGAAAATTTCTCCCCACATATTTATACTTTATGTAATAGATAATAAAGAAAAGGAATTAAAATGTAATTTCCTCTTATGATATATCAGGCTCATTCAAGCAAGACTTCTGCTGCATATCTAAAGCCACTCATGACTACTCTGATTGCTGCAGGTTGGTTTATCATCCCTGACAACTGCTGACTTTCCAATTAGGAACAAATCCCGAGGCATGGAATGAACACTTTTCATATTTACACATGGAAGGGAAATTGGGGCAATAAAAAGTGCACATTTGAAGCTACCCACAGGTACTGGCAACTGCTGCAGCTTGAAGGTGAATTATAATTGTAATACAATGCAAAATGTGACTGATAGCTAAAAATTTGAGCTCAACAGCTCATTTGTGGCAGAGCTGGAATTTTCTCTCAGTGAGGTTGTCCTCCTTCATCCCTGCAGTACCACAAGGGTTGTCTCTAGAAGACCAGGCAGCTCCCTCCCTCCTCTCCCTCCCTCCCTGCCAGGAAAGGCCGGAGCTGTCTTCTCCATCAAAAGGCAGGAGGCATCAAACAGACAGCTGTCAGTGCTGCAACAGCTCAAAATATTTACCTGCAAAATCACTTCATCATTATCAACTCCAGAGCAAGGCTCTGGGACTGTTTCAGTTCTACATTTCCTGCCCTGTCACCGCAAATAAGCTGAGCCATGGAATAATTAAAATATAACTTTCCTCCTGCCAGGTTAAATGCAAACAAAACCCCATCAATACTGCCACAGCAATCACTTCTTTGGTTATAATTTGCTTTATCTCGTTAAGGAATGGTGATCACTAACACAGGCAGGATTTGGCCTCAATTCCTCAAATGTAACATCAAAAAGACCTGGAACTGAAATTAGGACAAGGCTCCTGTGACAGGAATTAAACAGATTTACAATGGATAAAACACTTCAGGAAATGCAAAATGTTTCCCTGTTATGAACTTCAAACACAATCACGTACTTTCGAAATCATAAATGCAAATACAAAACACAATGGCCAATATCACCAAAAAACACCCTAAATTCTCAAATAAATTCCATCTAACATTGAAGCATTTACTTGCAAAGCCTGTTAAATTACTTTTAGAGCTAAGCAGGAAGCATAAATAAAATTAGCTTGATTCCCAGAAAGGTATCTCTGGTTTTGAAGTGAAAATTGCTGTGTGCAATATTTCCAGGAAAAGAATGAATGGATGCTGCACACAAGCCTTCCATTCCAGGAAGTTTATTTGCTGCTTCCCTCACTACCAGAAAATTCCAGTGTTGACACAGCAAATCCCATTGAACAGAGTGATCAGCCCTGCTAAATGTGCATTTCATCAGCAGAGCCTGCCAGCTCACCTCCACTGCTCTGCAAATTCCCCACAAAGGTCACTGCAGCACCTCTGTGGCACTAAGCCCATCCTTAAGTGCTTTCTGGAATGAGGGCCCAGGATCTTTAGAAGTGAAATAAGGTTTTTTTTCTAGCTACCCATGCATTTGGCAAAGCCATGTCACTGTGCAGGAGCATTTTGCCTATTACTGGCTATTTACACCCAGTCTGCTGCTTTCCAGCAACTGCTTTTCATGCTGCTGGCAGATTTGCCAAGACAATCAACCTTAGTTTTCCTGATAAGGTTAAAAAGCTTGAGGCAATCAAACCTTCAGCCACGCTGTTCTTATCTTTTACTCAAGTTTAACATTTGAAATATCCAAGGTAGGAGAAATTGGCTTCTGCCAAGCAGAAAAAATCCCGTGTCTCTGTGTGACACAAACATCAACTCTGAGAAGAGAGGATGGGAGGGTGAACTCCTCCTGTGCTGTGCTGCACAGTCTATTGCAGCAAAATGAAGATACAGCACACACTGAATCAGAACTCAGTTAACTGCAAAGCCACCTGTAGCATTATTCACTTTTTTTTTGCTGACTCTGATACTTCCACTTCACCCAAAAGACTCTGCCCTGGACCTGCTTCTTCCTGGGCTTCTGTCCATTTGCTTTTGTTCCATCCCCTCTCCTGATCTGCAACTCATGCTCAGCTCTTCCCGTTCCAGGAAGTTGTTTCCCAGGGAAAGCAAAGGGCAGGACTGACAAATTCACTTTCAACTATGAAGAATTCAGCAGATTGCAATCTGATTCCAAAAACAGAATCCAACTCATTCCAAACACTTCCCGTTCAAGGCTCTGAAAGCATTCTATAAATATGAACTAATTAATTCTTTGACAAAATAATGCTAATATAATATGCTAATATTATTGTCAAATCAGCAAACAGAAACCTGTGAAATTCAAAAATTCACCTTATGAAAATTTTCATACCGAGCTTTATAAACCAGGAGCCCAAAAAGCCCCATAAAGAGCAGCACATCATTCAAGAGTATAACACTTTTCAAAAGAGAATTTCAATGTTTCCATGTGAGATCAGTAATTTTTTTAATCAATCAAAACCCTGTGGATCCCTCAAATGGACATAAATCAAACAACTGCATAGCTCCAAGTGTACTTTTGTTGCATTTTATCCGATGTGACAGAGTAATTTATACCATCAAGGGGAATCTAGAGGTAATTTAAAAAGTATTAATTGATATAAAGCAATAAAAAAGTTGCCTTACTTTATCAAGGAGCAGCACACAGCTCGGAGGGGCTCATGATGCTTCTGCCTGATGTTGTTGCTGACCATGAAATCGAGCTCCTCTCGGGCAGCTCGGAGCTGGCTCTCGGTAACCCCGTAGCTCACGGACTCCCGAGCACAGTCCTCAATGTTGTGGGCTTCATCCAAAATGACTACTTGGTCTTTTAGATTAATGTCCATCTAAAAAAGAAAATTATTGCCCAGTAAAACAGAGTGAAAGATATGAGAAACAGCAACTAACAGGATCCTGTTAAAAAAATGCATATTCTGCATCACAGTGCATATGAAACTTATCAGGTTTTGATACAATTTCCACAAAATATCCAAGGGGGGAAAAACCCCAGGAATTATTTTGTAGAAAGTATTTTGGGTATGAATGGGATCTCAGCTGACCACAGAACCATAATACTCAGTGGGTGATTCCTCTTTAACTTCAGTTCTTGCCCTTTCTCCCCAATATACTCACACTGTCCCGGATCTGGGGGTCCAGGAGATAATTGTAAGGACAGAACACGATGTCTGCCCCCACCATGAGCTCTCTGGCTGCAAAATAGGGACAGGCACGAAGCTTCCTGCCCAGGCTCACCAGGTCTTCAATGTCCCAGGCCTGGGACACCCTGGCTGCAGGCTGCAGGGCATGGTGCTCACTGAGCTTGTGAACACCGTGGTAATAAGAGCAGGACTTGCCCTGAAAGCAAACAAGTGCAGAGATTTAGTGGGTGCAAGAAATAATGAAAACCAAGCAGCCTTAAATCTTCCAATGTTGCATGCATGTGGCTACTTCTTGGGAATATTTCTAACAGCTGTTTTTTATGCCACAAAATAACACATCATGTCAGGTAAATCCATGTTTCCAAAAGGTACATCAACAAAGGACACTTCTTTCTTCTTCATCTATAAACCCAGAGATAATTTAAGTCTTATTACAACGTTAACCTGGCAGTCTGAAATCTTATTCCTGTCATCCTAAGTTTTGGCAGCATTGCTGCTGTGTATCAACATTTTCTAACTATTAATATTTAATTTTAACCAAATCACCAGGTAGCATTTAACCAACCTTTTTACATAAAGAAGTAAAAAATGTTACTCATCTCAGCTGTTAAATCTGCCTTTTTTTAATGAATGTTCATTTTCTCAAACAAAATTACTCACATGCTTCCCTTCCAGCAACTCTACACACATTTCATTCCTGTTACTGCTGTGGGACACCATTGGGTGAATACAGGTGTAATCCCTGCTGGACAGGATTGTCATGGGCACACAGGAATACGCTGTCCTCTTCAGCTCTCTGCTGATCTGGGTTATTTGTTTGTGTGTTCGTGTCCCAAAAAAAATTTTGGGAACGTACAATCGATCTCCATTTTCTTTCTTCTTCGTGTGACTGGGATCTTTCTCAGGTTCTTTCCCAGAAGAACAGGAACACTCAGTGCAAGGGCCAGGAGGCTGCAAACCAAGACAAAAAAATGACTCTCAAAATCCCACTGAGAGATCAATGTGCTAAATCTGCTTATGCTCTGGTAGGAAAGTGCTCTCTGGGATAGCTGGGTCAGCCACCAGGGCTGCCCAACAAGCTGCAAAACATTCTAAAATGTTAAAGCACCATATCCTTGTGTCTGGAAAACTCTTAAAAAACTGCTAGTAATCACCATTTTAGCATAACCCAATGAGAAAGAATTATTAATCCAGTGAAATATTTAAACATGTGAATAAAGCTTCTCACATTGAAGCTTTAGATCAGGACACTCCTGTTACAGAGCGAGTCCAACACCTTCAATGAAGAAAACTTGGAACAGACACTCCAATTAAAATAAATTTGTTCCTTAAAGCAAGCAGAGGAACTGCAGACAGTTCAGGAACTCTGTGTGCAGATAAAACAGACTACACCACACACTCTCCATTAGGAACATGTTTGCTGTGCCATTCTGCCAAAGGCCATCAAGTAACCAGGAGAATAAAAGAAACGCAGGGAGTAATTCTAAACAGAACCTAATCCTGTAAAATATTTGTTAACAGCCATTTTTTTTCTTCCTGAGAAGCACCATCTTTCAGGACATTAAATACTGGAACAACTGACATGAAATTGTCATAATGAGTTTGAAAGGTTACATAGGAAACAAGGAACTCAAGCATAGCCATGTCCAAACACACCTCCCATGAAAAATAAAGAGTTCTTCCAGTGTCAAAGAGTTTGGATTTGGGCTCCAGGTGGGAGCGCAGGTACCAACATGTAGCTGCCCACTGCAGTACTCCTCCCTCCCTTTAATTGTATCAGTAAGATTATCCATTCCAAACAAATGCTAAGTCATGCTGTGTGTTACACCACAATTCTGGGGATCAAGCTGCCTTTAGCTCCCACTCCAAGGAAAAGCAAGTTCGTGTTACCCTCAGCCCCACTCAGCCTTGTCTGCCATTAAATATTACAATACATGATAGAAAGCCTGTAAATGTAACCCTCTGGAGCTGCCACTCACTGGGATAAAAGGTTCACTGATGTGCCAAATAAACAGGCCTCAAAGCAGATAAAGTTACACCCATGCTGGAATTGTTACATTCCCCTCTCAGGTTGCCAGCAACAGCAGATTTCATTACCCTGTGCTGCCACATTAAATAGCCAGTTCCAAATATCCTGCCTTCTATATTGAATAATTACTTATTCACTGCAAGGACAAAAAGAAGAGTTATGAATGGGGCTCTTGTCACCAGGCAGGCAGGAAACAGCTGACATATGGTATATGTTACATACGTGCAGTGCCCAGCTCTGGGCTCACACAGAAAGCTCCAATGCAAATGCTACCTTGATATTTCTATCAGTGAGATTCTGCTCTGCTCCTGGAAATAATGAAAACCACATCACCAAGGTAAAAATTAATATAAGTGAAGCAGTGAGTGTGTAGGGCCTTTAAGAACACATTTATCTTTTCATTTTAATCTGAGGCAGGTAATGTTTTCAAAGGGAAAAACAATGCACAGGGCACCAAGATGAGGCTTTACCACTAATTTCACTGCTATGCTAAGCCAAATAAAAATAATAGAAAAATAAGAGGGCCCATCAGGCAGCTATTTTGTAAGAGTTCTTAGAACAACAGGAAAATGCAGCTGAAATTAATATATATAAACATGAACAGAAGGTTCTCCTATGATGGGCTTAAAATACCAGATATTATTCTTTTCATAAAAAAGAAATGAAGTGTTCTTATGTGTGAAGCTTATAAATTAGAGTATTTTACAGGTGGGCTTAAAAGTTTGGTTTAAGAGGTTTGGAATTGGTCTAATACTGGCATTAAGAAGAACTTTAGCCATTATTCCAGTACTAAAATGTTACCTTTAACTTTGAAAAAAAGTTTTATGTTCAAAAAACACTCAAACCCACAATACTGAGAAAGTTGTAAACTCAGGCTGATTTTATAGTAAGCAGTTAAGAAATAAAAGTGCCTGCAGTAGTCCCAGCATTTCTGAAAGCCACAGACACCATTAGCCCCAAATATGTTAATAAATAAAACCTTCTTAGAAGGTCCTTCATAATGAAGGAAAACTTTGGAAAATCGCTTAAAACACAGTTTAAAAGTCAAATTCTTCATGTTCTTTGCAGATTATTCAGGTCGTATCAATTTGCGCTTGAATTCTTAAAATCCATCTTTAAATTTTATTAAGAAAAAACGATTTTAATTCTGTATTTCTCTACTGTGGATACCATATAGCAACACCTCATGAGGTGTTCCTCTCCCATTCCTACAGCAGAAAGAAAACTCTCCATGAACAAGGGGTTTCCTTGGCAGTGTTGCCTCCAAGAACGAATTTTTACACTAACATCACAGATACACTAGTAAAGATGTTATAAAATTAGAAAATGTTTCCATTTATCTATGAAGGAATTAATTCATATTAAGACAACAGAATTGTATTTCATAATACCCTCTGGCCTCAGAGCTAAACCTGTTTTCAGCTGTTGGAATCTCAAAGAGGGATTTTCATTTGGAAGAGGGCAAAAAAAGATCCTGCTGTACTTTCTGCAGTATTTAATCAGAAACACCCAGTAACAGATGCCATTAGAGATCAGATATCAGCCTATATGGACCTTAGGCTAATGCAGCTTGTTTGTACTTCTGTCAGGGGCTGATAAAACAGCCTATCACATCAATATTTATATGGCAAAAACGTGGAAGTCCGATTAAAAAAGGAATAATCGAGTCCACCACCCTGTCCTGTGTGTAAAATAGAGCTAAACAAACACTGGGGCTGTGATCTTTGAAACACAAAGAGGTAAGAGGAGTTCTTCATATCTCCATCTACATTTCCCAGTTACAAAGGCAACTGAATGCTGCAGCAGTGAATGCCTCTTGTGTGAAATATCACACAAGCACAATCTAGGCAGATATCAGCAGTGACATTACCAGAGCTTTTCAACTGCTCCTTTGGAAGCTCTCAGAAAGGCCAGTATTCTGCTGCTGCTGCAGCCTCTTGATTAAAGCACACAAAGCAGCTGTTTATCCTCCCCCAGTCACCAGCAGGTGAACCCGGTTCAATATTTATCACAGGCTTTCACAGATCACTGCTAACCAAGCAAACGTTTTAATTAAGCTGGAACTTGCTTCAAAGAGCTCATTCAAAATGTCAATCAGCAGCAAAAGGATCAGATACGGTGTCAGGTGAGAGCATGTAATACAAATCCACAACTTTCTTCATCCCATCGTGGTAAATTAGCCCATTCTGGAGTCCAGACCCTGATTGTAACAGGCTGCCAGTCCCCTGGAATGTGTAACAGAAGTCACTCAAACCCCATTGTGCAGGTTGTAAGCAATATGTTAAACTGCAATGGGCTAGCACATTAAGACAGATTCTTTTCACAGTTGTTTTTTGATACCCCAAGTGTTTGTTACACTACTCTCCATTTACTGTTTACTTTCTTTCCCTGCTAGAAATGGGGATTCCTTAACCCAGCTGTCCCAGTTTCTCAGGCCATATGCTTTGACAGAAGTAATCATGAGAGTACCCTGAGGGTACAATTTCCCCTTTAAGCTCACACTGGAACTGCCCTCCCTTGCAGGAGTTAATAGCAGAGGGCCAGAGATGGATTCCCAGGCTCTGCAGTGAAAGCAGAACAGGTTTGGATCCTCAGCCACACATCTGCAGGTGCGGAGATGCAGGAGTGCTGGGCATCACCTCTCACAACAACCACCCCACTCTCACTCTTAGAACATAAACAGGACTTGACAAGAAACTAAATTTGCTTTAGGATTGACCACTGTAAAACACAAGTTATTCAAAGGCAGGGTTACCTCAGCGATCAAGAAAATACTGTTACCGCATTATTGTATCACCCTAAGTACATTATGGTAAGTGTTGAACACAAACTCTGCTGACTTTATTTCCTAAGCCACACTAGAAAAGCATTTTTACATCTAACAGCCTGGGCTGTGATGCTCTTCCTATCCTAAACTAAATGTAGTTAAGGCTCAGAACTACTAATGAGAAATGAGACTTTACTTTGTGCAATTGTTTCTTGATTCCAGACAAGTTCTCAGTCTGCGAAAGGAAAAGTTCATCACAGCAAAATAATACATTTTTCTTTCATCCTTAAAAAGAAACCTTAACAGAAATAACCTCCTTTCTTTCTTCTTAGGTTACTTCCTTCTAAAGATGTAGCAAACAGTACACTGTTTAGTTTTCCATTTTCTTCTATACAAGACATTTCTGGAAGTTTTAAATCAAATTTTTCATGTATCCACAAAAATACCAAATAGGAAATTTGACAATCAGGAAGGATGAAAGGTCTTTTTATTTGAAAATCAACAGCACACTCTGGTGGCGTTTGGATTTCAAACTACCAACTGAAGCTCAGAGGCAAAAAGCATTTCAAATCTTACTGAAGAATCCACAGAGCTTTCCAAACCTAATAAAAACTGCCTTCCACCAAATGACCTACAACACAGATTCACTTTTGTTAAGAAAATGTTTAGCTCCTAGTGTCTTATAGTAACCCTACAGCTTTTGGTTTCCTTTGTGGTTACTGCATCACTGACAGAACTTTTGCTCCAACAAATATTTATGTAAAATCTATCATTTTCAAACAGTAAGAAATGCAGAAAACACTTAACAAAGCTGCAGGAATGGGTGCAAATCTGTATCTCAACTTCTGGTGTGATACTTCTGCTACAGAAAGTGGAAGTAAAAAACAAAACACTGGGGAATCTTAGCATGGGGTGTAATGGTGTAATGTTTAATTAAGCTGCATTTCATGCAGAATCCCTTCACATAAAATATTGTTTAAAATTGCTCTTGAACTAACACTCCTGATGTAAAAGATATCACTGCATTACTCACTGTTTGGGGAGAAAAAGGAGTGGTTTTCATGCTTTTTTCAGAGTGAACAGTCAGCTCTCCATTTTTTCTCTGATGATAAACTTCTAAAGCATCAACCAACTGCACTCCCTTTGCAAAGCAGTGACGTTTTCTAACCTGCTGGGGAAAGAAACAATGTAAAAATGCACTGTGCAGAGGGATGTGCTCACACTGGCAGTCCTGGTTTGGTTTCAGCTGAGTCTGTTTTAGCAACTGAGCATCATTGTTAACAGTTCAACCAAATCTAAGACACACAGAAGTTATTAGAGAAAGCTATGAAGTTTTAATTATAAAAGAAGCTGTAGTTATTGCTGAGCTTTTCTGCTTTGCTTTCCCACTGTTACAAAACTTACAGAAATTATAATACCATCAACTGGGAATAAATATATTTGGGGATATTTCTTGTTTAAAGATGAAAAATAGAGTTCAGGACAGGGTATTATGAACAATTTAGTGCAACAATGGACTCCTTTGTAACAACAATAAAAATGAACAAAACCCTGTCACTCTAAGCCATGACTGTGACATGACTCAGTTATTTCCTACACCCTCCTCTGTAACATTAATTGGGATTTGAGTTTGAGCTACTCCCAGATGATTTCACTGCCCACAAGCTCTGCTCACCTGCTGCTCTGTTTCTAAAGGACGAATCCTTTTCCTGTCTACTTGAAAATCATCATTCTCACTGTCAGATAACTTTTTTCTGGCAGACAGTTTTGAAGCTAGAGTTTCATTTTCCTTACGTTCTGTAATTAATAAAAGAAAATTATGTCCATTACTAGGGTAATGGTAACATTTGAAATGTAATTATGACAGAAAAGTAACTGCTAGAATTACTATAGATATATATGGTGTAGGAAACAGTGTTAGACATTTCTAGACACATTAACCACCATACAACTTTCATGCAGGGCAGAACCACGTTTGCCATTATGATGGTAAAAAGACATCTCTGGCTTGAAAGCAGCAGATCCTTCAAGAACAGGATTTACCTGTGTTTGTCAGTGGGCTTCCAGGATTTCTGGAAGGTTCTGTGTCAGGATTATTGGCAGAACAAGGAGCACTGTGAGCCCCACTCCTTGCAGCCTCGTTGCCCTTAGGCTGGGAGTGACACCTGCAGTGGCACGGCGGGGATGGCTCTGCCTTCCTGTCCTCCTTGTCACACGACGAGCTCGGCACTGATTTCTCTGGGGGACAAAGGCATTTGTCTGTCATTAAAAACACTCCAGACTCCACACAAGAGCCAGAGGTGCCCAAGATAAAGGTTCAGGTACCAGTTACAAGCCTGGTGTCCCTACAAATCTGAACAAACTGTGGTCACCCTCTGAAGGAAAGGAAAACACCTCCCTCTTCCCATTCAATGCACAAGGATTTCCTTCCAAAATTCCAACAGCCACATTCCCTCATGGGATCTAAATCCAGCTGAGCATTACTGCTCTATGCTGCCATTAAGGCAAGGTGTCCAGTGGTGGACACAGACCTGAAACCAAATGTTTAAAGGCTGATGAAAACAATTAATTGTTTTCTGTTTTGTAACAAAAACTGTGCAGTTTTTAAGACACTTACCATACAAAGCCTGCTGCCATGATAATGCAGAACAAAGCAATGCCAAGCTTTTGCCACTTCCTGTGGGGCTCTCCAGCAAACAGTGCTGCCTGGTATTCAAGCCTTTAACAATCTTCAAGGAGAATAAAAGAAACAGAATTAACAGAAAATAAAGCAGATATCTTTAGCTAATCTTAGGAATAATATTCTAACACCCAGCCTGAACTTTCCCTGGCACAGCTTAAGGCTGTCCTGGTTAAAACTCTTTCAAATATTTAAATATAGATGCAATCATTCATTTTGGAAAGTTCTCCAAAAAAATGAAAACTTACTGAAATATTACTAGATATAATTATTCTGTTTAAACACTGTGTTTTCCAAATGACTGCTCCCTTAAAACATTTGTATGCAACTGTTACTACAGCACACCTAGATAAATAACCACATATTTACACCACAGGGAACTTGTTTCTTGGCACAAATGCTCCCAAATCCAAAATGTCCTTCACCACTCCCTAATCACAGCCCATGGTATTGCACAGCACAAAGAACACTGAGTTGTTACAACTGAAACTCTCTGAATTTATTGTGCCAGTTTTCTAAATGCTGGCAGAGATTTTGGGATTCCAAATACTGGAAAAACACAAGCTCTCAGCCTGGCAAATGCCAGCCCAAATTCTACTCACAGAATTCATCATAGCGAGCTGGGAGGGGTAAGCCTTGCAGGGGAAGAGGATCTTCACCCCCCCAATTGTGTATTCTGCCCCTTCAGATGCCATTGCCAGCTTCAATTCCTCTTTACTTCAGGCTTAAAACTGCAAATAAAATACAGAATTAGTAGCTCAGTGCTAACAAACAAAGTCCAGAACAAATGCAGCACCAAATTAAAACAAGTAACTTGTAAACTTGGTATCAGCTCAGGATATTAGCAGAACTGAACATAGGAATTTATATTACACATCATCATTTCAGGCTTAGTCCCCATTAAAAGCAAGAGCAAATCGTCACCAGCTAAATGTAACATCAGCAATTTAAATAAAAACAGCCTGAGCTGCACACACCAGCTCAGATTCCATCAGTCAGCCTGGAGACAGAACCCAAACCCACGCAGGAAAAGTATTTTAGAATATTAAGTAACTACAACCAGCCAGTTTTTAACTCTAGAGGTTCATCTGCTTGAAGTGCAAGGCATCATGAACTACAAACATGCAGCAGCTTGCACGTTTTATAACGATGAAAAATAAAACTGGACAGTGACTTGAAAAATGAGATGTTTAAAAATATCTTTCTTCTACAGATAATACAGTAATTAGTCAGGGGGAAAGGGGTATCAGTCATTTTAGTATTCTGTGATTATTACCTTGAAAATCTCTGTCTGGATAATAAAAGACAATTTCCCTGTGTTAAAAAGATGAAATTATTGAAATAAAAATACTGAAGAGGCATAAATGGCTTTAAGAGACAATGTTTTTTAAAACTACAGGGGTTTTTTTCTCATTGTTTTTCAGCACTGACAAAGGCAGTAACTTCAAACTGACGGATTCCCTGGGATACATTAACTCGCTGACTTGTGTCCTCCTCTGACTTTGAATAATTAAACATCAGAAAAGCACCAATGCATGGCATGATTCTGCTTCATCACCGAGTTTTCCAACAGGAAAAAGCCATTCTAGCAAAAGGAGATCGCTGACATGAGTTTACATCCAACCCCTCATTAAAAAAAAAGAAAGGCCGCCTCACTCCAAGGCTTTTCCCCAGCCCATTCTGGGAGAAGGACTCGTTTAAATGAGCACAACTCCGAATGAAGTTTGCCCTGAGGAGGAGGGAGGCCCCGGGACACGGCAGAACCCCTTCGTGCCGTGATAGCTTCACCAGGGCGCTCCCCCAGCGACATTTCCACCCGGGCAGAGCTGCTTTGCCTCTCCGCGGGCAGGCAGCGTTCAGAAATCAGTGAGGCCGCCCCAGCCCAGCCCACACAGCGGCACCTGGGCGCTCGCTTCCTCCGTGTGCCCGGCCAGGCGAGGCCGCCGGCAGCCGCTCCCCCCGCGCCCCTCACGGCCCCGCACCTGCGGCCCCTCAGCGCCTCCGTCCTTCCCGCCTCCGCCCCAGCCAATCAGCTGACAGGAAAGGGCCGCGCGCTGCCAATCAGCGAAGCGCACACTGGGAGGCTCCCGCCCCTAGCGCTGCGCGTCGAGAGCCAATCACAGGGCGCGTCGTTGGCTTCCGGGTTGTACGCGTTGCTAGGCAACCGCGCTTTCTGTGAAATACTCAAATATTTGGTCTTATTGGGTTATTAATTATTAACAATATGATTATTGGTAATTAATATGCTTATTAACATTATTATTAATAATATAGTTATTATTATATTGTTTTACATATTTTTATGGTTTATAACATTTTATAGGTATTGCATATTATTATCGGGTATTATTAAATTAAATATTATTCTTATATTTAAATTATTTATTATGTTTCACAATATTTTGTAGGTATTGCATATTATCATTGTGTATCATTACATTACTATTATTATTATTATTGTTGTTGTTGTTGTTATTGTTGTTGTTTTAGGCAGAGTGCACAGAAAATACCATGGAAAAATTAACAGTTTTTGTAAAATCAGTGTCTTTTCACTACTGCCACCCACAATTCTTCTTGTCAGGTGTCTCTGCCCCCCTCAGGTGACATTTGGGATGAATCTGGAAAACTTAAAAGCAAAACAGGAAACCCCCTCTGAACTTCACTCATACTGTAGGTTGTTTTTTTTTTGGTTTTTTTTTTTATTTAAATACCACTACAGAATATAAAATTACACTTGGAACCGAGGAGGAAAAAAAAAATACATACATTTAGATTATTTACATCATTTACATCAAGATGACAGAAATACCCTGGGCAGGCAGATGGTGATGGGGGTGTCAGAGCAGGAATCCTGCAACACAAACCCAGGGGCTTTCCCACATTTCCATGGGGGAATTCCATCGTTATCCCAAAAAGAAAAACCAACTCCACGATGGAGCACAAAGGATTTGGCCTTGGAATTGCTTTGGCATGGCTGAAACCTTTTAATTCCCCTCCTTATTCCTCTGCACAGTCACCCTCAGCATCCATTCCTTTTAAAAATGTTATCCTCAAGATACCTCTGCTCTCATTTCTTTTTTAAATTAAAAAAACCACAAAGCCATCTGAGCTGCATTCTTTAAAAATCACATTGATATAGCTCATTTTTTATATCACTTCATTTTTTTCAAAGCAGCTTTCAGCCCCATTTCAAACTCTCACTGAAGGCTGACTGGTTTTTAAATTAACTTCCTGATCTCACCAACTGAAGCTCTGACACACAAATAAATTTTCTGATTTTCTTACAACTCAGTGTGATGGTGCAAGGTTTTGGACATCACTTTTCCAAGTATTCCTTAGAGTTTTTTATTCCAACCTGCTCTGCAAGGCTCTGGAGAAAACCAATCTCAATTTTTTCTCGTCCATCATTTTGCTGTTTGCCCAACAAATTAAAATACTCACTTTTTGGTGTTACAAAACCCTCCTAGGCGTGCTGAAAACCACTGTTCCCCTGGAAATTATTCACTGATCCCATCAACCTCCCAAGTTTTCCCTGGAAGCAACAAAAATCCTGGTTGAAGGCATTTCCTTCTCAGCCTGAATCGAACGAATGAAAAAACGTGGATTTTTGCTCCAGCTCCTCAGTCCAATTTCACAGCTTTTTTTCCAAATTTAGGCACCAAAAAGAGAGGGAAAAACCACAGGAGTACTTTTGTTTTTCCTAAACCCCAGTGACACTCATGTTGATGATTTCAATGATGGTGCTCTCCACGCACTGGCACAGCCGAACGTCGGGGTCCAGGCTCGCCGTGTCCCTGGAGCAGCTTTTGCTGGAGGGATCCTTACAGAGCCCAGAGAAATCGTGGGGTTTCTCCTTCAGCTGCTGCAAACCTACAAAATAAAGCAGGAAAAGCAAAGGGCATCTAAATAAGTATTGAGAATTGTGATTTTACAGCCATAAATTCTGCTTTGTTTCCCCGACGTCGGGGTTTTTGGGGTGCTTTATGGGGTTCCTGACTCACGGGTGATGATGGGGTCGAAGTCTCGTGTTTGTGTAGCAACGTCAGAGGCACAGACTTGCCCAATTTGGATCAGCAGGGACATGATGTCCTCGTAGAGGGGAGGAAAAGCTTGGCAGAAGGACACCAGGCAGGGCAGGGTGGGCATGAAGAACGTGTAACGCTTGGACTGGGTCAGGACTGCCAGGGAGGAGGAAAAATAAATGATTGTAAGATCCAAGCAAGAATTGTTACTTTTACGACAGCAATTAGACAGATAAAACTGAATTCAGATTAGAGAAACCATCCTGGCTCCCACAGCAGGGAATTTTGGGGTTGCAGGGGTGGTGTGAGCAGGGAGTTTGGGGTTGCTGTGGTGATACCTGTGAGCAGGGAGTTTTGGGGTGGAAGTGGTGGTACCTGTGAGCAGGGAGTTTTGGGGTTGAAGGAGTGGTACCTGTGAGCAGTGGATTTTGGGGCTGAAAGGATGGTACCTGTGAGCAGTGGATTTTGGGGTTGCTAGGGTAGTGCCTGTGAGCAGTGAATTTTGGGGTTTCTGGGTGGTACCCGTGAGCAGGGAGTGTTAGGGTTGAAGGGATGGTACCTGTGAGCAGGGAGTTTTGGGGTTTCTGAGTGGTACCTGTGAGCAGGGTCCCCATGACGTTGATGGCCAAACGAGCCACGCTGAGGGATTTGGGCAGGGCATACTGGATACACAGATAGGAGAGCAGCTGGATGGCAAAGATCTGTCAGAAAACAGAGGAGTAACAAAGTTACAGCATATTTTACAACTTCTACCCAAAGCTCTTCACCAAACTTAACAGCAAGTAAATATTCTCTGTTTTACCATGAAGGAAATTGAAGCCAAAGAAGCCTTAACAATAGTTTTTATGATAATTTTTCTGCTGATCTTAAGTAAAATAACCCACACATATTTTACATTAATCGAAGTGTTTCAAAATCTCCCCCAGACACTCTTGCTCCAACATTAATGATGAGCAACAGAGCAACACACATCTTGCAACTTGTAGAAGATATTTAGGTCTGACACGTTCTAGTTTTAAGCTTAGCTGATCAGCAATAATTTAACACTAAAAAGGATTAAAAAAGAGCAACTACAAAGTTGGTTTGATGCAGAAACAAAAAATCTTTAGCCCAACAATTTCCAGCTGCTACAAAGCCAGGCCTTTAATTTCAGGTAAAAGTGCTGGAAATATTACCTGAATATCCCAGGCAAGTTAGAACAGGACAGTTTTAGTGGCCAATATTTCATCAGGGTTAATACCCACAGTGATTCTGCAGCCAGGTGACTGCACAGTACCTGCTTTTCAAGTTCAGGCTGGGCAATGAGCTCAGGAATGAAATCCAGACAGATGTGCATGGATGGGATCCCAGCCACTGTCAGAGCCAGAAGCTCACATGGATAACCCTGGGGGATTAAGAGAACAGATGTGTCAATGTGTCACAGGTATGTTTAAAAGTTCTGCTTCAACTAAGATTTTAAACTATACCTGTGGTAATGGTTTTTTTCAAAATGAATGTATTTGTAACTCCCTTTTGTTCAGGGTTTGCAACAGGCCTGGAATGCCAAGGCAACAAGAGGCAGGCTGGGTACAAACCCAGGGTCTGGATCAGTTCTTTATCCTCAATATTCAAAGATTTACTTGCATGGAAGCTCCCCCTCCACTCCCCAAAGCAAAACCAGACTGCAGTGACCTTTTCCTTCCGTGTCTTTCCCGTGTTCCAAGTTTCACCATCAGCCCCAACTTGCTCATTTCACAACTGTCCCATAATGACTTTTTTTATCACTTAATCAGTTCCAGGTCAAGGCAAATTAACTCCTTGTAAAGAGTCTGCCATCTGGCAAGGAGCAATTTAATATGCATTAAAAACACATTTATATTTTAAAAATTGCTGATCTTTCCCCTCTTCTTTTTTTTTTAAGATGCTCAGCTGCTTTGGCAGGGCCAACCTTTCTCCTTCCACTCTAAAGAGATAAACTGTGCCCTAGCAAAAAAGAAAGATAAGGAGATGTTTACATTTGAAGCCAAATTAGTTTTGAATAATGGGAACATTAATTGAAAAACACAGCCAGAAAAAAGAAACCCACAAAAGATGTGGAACAAGTAATTACAAGATGATTAGGGCAGCTTTCCTTGGCCTAGATGGACAAACTGAAAAGGGCAGAGGCACAAAGGAGGGGTTTAATGAGGCAGAGTTTGGGTGCTGCCTTCTCACTACAACCAAGCACTGAAACAGGGAGCAAGTGTGAGCTCTGTCATTTGGAAGGAGGAAAGTGGGTTTTTATCATTTCTGAGCAACATCCAGCAGCCCCTGACCACTCCCCTTGGCCCTCTCCCACCCTGACAAAGCAGAGCAGAGCCCAGGCAGTGCAGGGCAGACCTGGAAGTGCACGAGTTTGACGATGTTGGGGTCTGCAATGTACATCTGGTGCAGCAGGCAGCAGATGAGGCACTGCACCTCCCGCAGGTTGCACAGCAAACTCTGCTCCTCCTCCTCTTCCTCCTCCTCCTCCTCCTCCTGCTCTGCCTCAGCTCCCTGCGGGCTCGGGGGGCTCTGCACATCCCTCAGCAGCTCATGGGCACTGCTGCTCTGGCCTTTCTCTTCTTCTGTAGGCAAGCAGATCTCCAGGAGGATCTGCACAGCTGCACTGTCCTGGGGAGACAGGGCACAGAGGATGCTTAAAAACCCCAGTGAAATAAAACAAATCAAACACAAAATAAGCACAATTTAATAAACTGTCCTGTGATTAGGATTTCTGCCTGTAGATTTCTTTAAGTACAGAATGAAAATGACTCAGCTCAAGAATCACAAATCCTGTAGAACACTTAAAGAACTTCAACACTTTATCTCAATCAAGATGCAAAGAAAAAAAAAGCTAAATCTAACAAAATATCATAATCACAGATGAAAAGAACAGATTCAGTGGAATCTCATATTGCTTCAGAATAAATATCCAGTGGTCCCTTAGAGCAGACAAAATATGCACAGGGCCATGTAATTCACAGTATTCATCATCCTGCTCACTTAAATATGAAACTTCCTATTAACTCAAAAATTGTATTACAATGGGAACACCCTATGTGACATTTTTCCAGACAGAGGGATGAAGACACTGTCTGTGAAACAGGATTACTCAAGGATTTCCATAATGTCAAGCTAAGGAAGTGAACCATCCTTCAGCCTCCCACTTCCCAGTGCTGGCTGCTTCTCTGGAACACCTTCCAGATGATCAGGCAGAGGCCTGACACATTTATTGATGTTCCAGTGCTCCAAATCCAAGCACAGAAACAGCCTCTGGATCACACAAGCACCAGAGCAAAAGGGCTGGTAAGCAGAACTCTTCTGTTCTGACACAACAACCACTATCAAAGCAGTAAATCAGCACAATGTTTCAGGTTAGAAGAAAATATTTAACCATCTGAATACAGAGGTAGTTTTATTTTCCATGGCAACAGAAGTTGGTAAAAAAAAAACAAATTTAAAAGGTCTCACTCTTTAATTTCCTGTTTCTTCATTTCTCTTTTATCTCTGTTTTTCCTCACATTGTGTAACATCCATTTCTTCCCTCTTACCTGAGCTGCAAGTAAAGCATTTTTTAGTTCTTCCCTTGTAACTTCTGGGGCCTCTGGACCCATTGCATTGTTTTGGGATGGCCTAATGTCCTGCTCTGCTGTTTCCTTCAGGTGAGCATTCAGGTAAGCTTTAGAAGCAAGAAGATACCCATTCAACATGTGCAAAATTATATCCATCAGAGGAGGACTCCTGGCATGGGAAGACAGCAAAACAAAGACATTTCAGAGACATGAACAGACTAAAAGCAAAGGCTGTAGCATCACTGACATCTGGAGAAACCAATTTCTAAGCACTGCAGAGATTTCCTTGGGAAATGAAGCAAATCTGCTTCCGTCACATCCATCAGCACCCACTGACAGAAACTGCTGCCCAAAAGGATGGAATAACCCACAGGCACAAACCTCAGCCAGCACCACGTGGCAGCAGCCCTGTCCAACACACTGCAAAGTCACCAATTCACACCCCCAAATCCAAAATGGGTGAGCCACGTGCAAATCCCAAAGTTTCCAAACCACAGCAGGCCCAGCTCCTCAGTCCAAGCTTAAAACAACAACTGCCAAGCTCCTGTGATCAGTTTGAAAAGGTGTTTTGAAGTGCTGAAAGCTTTCAGAAGTTTTCTGTGGTACACCTTTGTGTTTAGTATTCACTGTGCAGCAGCACAGAACTCACCTGTAAACTCTCTGGTCACACCTCAGCACAATCAGGGGATCAATCATCAGATCATTCTGGGTGTATTTCTGCTGTCGTGCTATTTTTGCTGAAGGCTGCAGGGCATTAACAGTCATCACCCACAACCTAAAATGAGAATATTTTCATGATTTTTTAATAGAAAATTCGTATAAGAAAAGGGGTTCCCTAAGCATTTGGTCACTCAGCCATATTTTTCTAGGCCTATCAAGTAGCAAAGATCCCATTTTCAGTGCTTGAAGTTAACCAAGGTGCAGTTAACTCACACTCCCTGGGCTTACAGCAGTTTTCACTGCAGTAGAGTATCCACTTCATAAAAAAAGGCATTTTCTTACCAAAGTGAGCTCCTGTTTCATCAGTAATTCATCATAAACAACAGACATTATAGAACTACACTCCTGTATTTTAAACTGAACTGGTGACCTCCTTTCCCCTGAGAACAAGAACCACCTTCCTTTTAAATGCAAAGGCTCAAAAAGTCAACAAACCAAAAAGAAATGCAGCTCCAACACATTCTATTCAGTGACAGCCTCCAATCTCCCACATAAAGGCATTGTGCCATTATTTTTAAAAGAAAAAGTGGCCTCCCACCTATGTGCACCAGGAAACCAAACATTATTTTGAGCCTTGATACCTTCTGGGCATGACAGTGTTCAGAACCATCCAGAGTTTATTGACAGCCTGCAGAATCCCCCGTGGGACTCCAGCTTCCAGCAGGAGATTCATGTTTGAGGTCAACACCTCTGCATAGGGGATCAATTCTCCAGCTGAGAGAAGGGTCAAGTGTTCCAGGATCTGCATCAGCTGGGTGTGATTTCCAGGCAGCATGGAAAAGGCTGTGAAACAGGAACGGCAGGATCTTGGCAAAACTGGACTTGTGACATTTGAAGCATTTTGGTTACACAAATGCAGTACAATCACACACTTCCAAATCCACTATATTCCAACCCAGCTGGGAAGAATTCACTTGGAATGAAGTTCTTTACCTTCTTGGAGCTGTTTGGGGGAGTGGTTCTTGGCCATGTTGGTGAGGAGCATCCTCCTGAGCAGGGCGTCGGTGCCGGTGATCTGCTCCTCGCAGATCCAGTCGTCCACGATGCACAGGTGGGGGTAGTTGGTGGCCAGGAGCCTCAGCAGGGCAGAGTGCAACCCTTGGGGACATCAGGGACATTCACAGCTCAGATTTGAGCAGCTGCATCTGGCACTTCAACACATCTGTGCCTTTTATTTCAACCCCTGAACTGAATCACTGCTCAGCAGCTCAGTGAGGTGCACGTTCACAGCCTGGAAAAGTCACCCTTTGGAAAGCAACTCCTAAACTCAGCCTGGAATATTCAACATTTTCAGGTAATTCAAATCTGCCCTAGAGAGGTAAAATCTGTTCTAAAAGGAACTGCTTTCCTCACACTTTCACTGTTACTCTTCAAACATCTCTGCAATCTCAGTAGCTACTCCTGACAGATTTTAAACGCAAGAAAAATGAAAGCAAGCTAAGAAAAAAGCAACACTCAGCCTTCTTTTTCATGCACTTTAGACCTTCAGACACATTTTTACCTCCCAACTCCTGCTGCAGCCCCTGTGCCTGTCGGATGAGGTATTTGATTGGGATCTGATCCATCAATGCTGAGGAGTAGGACTTGGGTTTTCTCTGCATTGCAGCTACAGGGAACAGGACAAGAAACCACACGTAGCAGTTACAGCTAAAAACAAGGACTTCCCCAACTGGATCAATAAGGAAAATGTAAAGCACTTGTCTCTGTATTATCCAGGTAAAATCAAGAAAATATCAAATAACTGTAATTGGTTTTGTAGTATTTCAGGCTTTCTTGATTAGCACAAAGACAAAAGATTGAAGAATGCTGGAAGTTTTGCACCTTAAAAAGGGCTGGTAAAAACACACACCAGATATCAACACTCAATTTCCACTGAAACTTAATTCCATCAATAAAATACACAACAGTCTTTTAGAACTGATTTAAAGTCCCCATATCAAAGGTAAAAATGGGATCATTAAGCATTACCAACTATAAAATTGCCAACTCAAAGAAAAATGTGTGCATATTTGATGACACGTGAATAAATGAAGACCTCAAATAATCGTGAAATCTTTGTTAATTGTTGCTGCACTCATTAGATGCTCATAAACATTTCTTGTAACTCAGCTTGGACCTCTTTTAATCTGTAAAACAAACAACTCCACTACAGAGCTTCAGCAGGAACTTTATGTCCCGAATCTCTACAGCAATTTTATATTTAATACAAACTTCTAAAACTTTTATGCCATGCTTAAATCTGACAGCAGCATGACCTTTTCCTCTCTCTGCACCTCATTTTCAGTTGATCTGTTTCCCCCTGATGCTGTCACATTTACCTAGAATCTTTGTGTTGGCCAGCAGTGCCTCTTCATAGGACAGGACATAGTAGAGGACGAGCAGCTGTGTGGTGATGCTGAAGCGCTGGGTGGGACGAGTGTTTTCTCCCTGCACATAAAACCACACACAAAGGTGAGGCTGTGCTCCTGATCCTTGGGAGGAAAAATTTGGATTTACCTACAAACATGATGAGTATCTGAGTAACAAGATTCACTTCAAAACACATGACTGTCACTGTAGCAGAAAGGAGTTTACAGGCAGTGAAAACAGAAAGTGAGGCAACTTAACACAAATACAAAATCCTGAACCACGTTTACGTAAAGTACACGAAAGATCCAAACAAGTCCCTTACCCCAGAGAGTCCTTGGAAAACATTCAGGATCTCCTGCTCTGTGACAGGCTGGTTGGTGGCCTCTGGGTTGGATTTAGATGCAGGAGTGAGGATGGAGTTGATGTAGACATCAATGAGGGGAAGCAGCTGAGGGTGCAGCGGGGTGGTGGTTTCACAGAGCTGCCGGTAGATCCAGTCCTGCAAGAGAACATCCCATGGCATGAGCAGCTGCCAGTTTGCTCTGCCTGCAAGTACAACCCCTTTTAAAAAATGAGGCTTTGGCTTTGGAAAGTGTAACATCAGTTCTGAACTGGTCACAAACTCTATATTCTATATCCTAATTCACAAATAGAACTTGTCCCAGCTGGAAAATCATTCTCACTACTATTAAGCAAAGATGGAGGAGAGGGACTTATTAAACTTCACTTAAATTGTGGTCCCTGGATTGCAGAGCTAAAAATGGGCACCTTAACTTAAAAACACAGTTCCTTCCTAAATTACATGGCAGTGAGGTCCAAGATTCATCAAGAATTCTGCTCCAATAATTCAACCAGACTGTAAAAGCCTCATCAGCATTCAGAATTATGAAAGGAAATAAAACAAAGGTCATACCTTTATGGATACTTTGTGCTTGGTGAAGGAACGACTCTTTAAGAGCTGGTAAATGCAGTGGATAGGTAAAAAACCAGTGATGTTGGCACTGAGGTTGCCTGTAACAGGCACACGGACAGCGTGGGCTGTGACCACCTAAAGGGAAGAGACAATTAACAGGAAAACGCCACTCAGCACAAAGTGTAAAAGTCACACAGCCACAGCCCTGACTGGCATCTCCTTATTTTTGGGGAATACCCCAAAGGGAAAGGAAAAGGGGGAAAAAAAAACCCTAGGTTGAAAATACCTGTTCAGTGAAAATCTCCTGTGTGAAGATTGTCTTCATCCTGCTGAGCGAGCTGGGCTTAATAACAATCTGCAATTCAGAAGAAAGTACTCAGAATTGCAAGTGCTATCATTCTTATAATTAAATACTGCAAATTTATCTTATAAACTGTTAACTTTCAGCCTTTTAAGATTTGTCTATCTTTCTGGTATCCCAGTCAATCCACATCTAAATCAAATGTCAAACAGAAATATTTTCAAATGTCACAAGCTCATCACCTCATGTCTTCCTTGTCCTAGAAACTCCCTACCCAGCTTTTACATCTGGTGAGACACTGTTTCACAACAGTGAATTGTTGGCAAATCTCCTTCGGTAATTTACTGGAAGTAATTTTTACATATATAGATATTTCTTTTGACTTTTTAAAATAAAAAAAGTTTGCAGCTCAATTTGGAAACTACTTCAGTTAGTCTTCCAATAAGTTCATTTCTTGGAAAGAAATAGTGATTACAACAGGGCAGCACTTTCTGAAGATACTTTCATCATAATATTCCTCTGCATCAACAGCTATGCACATTTGAATGTTCTTTCAGAGGAATTATTACTCATTTTTGGGTTTTATTTACTTTAGGTATATCAGCAAAACCAAAGTTCTTTATACCAAAAGTAAATCAACACCAAAGTATCAACACACAGTAAAAAAGCTGATTTTAACAGACAAATGTACAGGCTAGAAATAGTTTAGGATTTACCTTCATTCCCAAGGTGGAGCAGACCAAATCAATGATGGCACTGAGCTGGTTGCTGTGGAAATACATGGCCACCAAGAGGAGCATCTCTCCAAAGGAAGCAGACACACCAGAAATGCTGATGATAACAAACACATATAGGACATAAGTAAACAGGACATAAATAAACGTGAGATCCCTGGAATCACTGAAAGAAATCCAGCCTGCTCTCACCTTTCAAAGTAGGCTTCTTCCTTTATCATCCAGCTGAGCCACATCACCATGAGCTGCTCCTGTTCTGGAGTGCTGCACAAAGAAAATCCATAATAGATCCTTTTCCCAGAAAACCAGTGCTTGTTTCACTATCACTTGCAGAAACAACAGTATTTGAGGAATCTTACACCAGGACACTTTTTGTCACTTTCACTGCAGCATCCAACTGCAGTGGTATTTGTGACAAACGTCAGTCCAACTGTCAGGCAACTTCCTTTTTGGAATGCACCCAACATAAAGCTACACCCCTGAATTATCTGCATTGCTTCTCTCTAAGGAATTCAGCCATGAACTTGTTCTGTGGAAAAGGGAACTAGTCAGGCCTGCTTCAGTCTTCAAAAAACCACTCAAACTAAGTTCATGCTCCCCTCTCAAAAGACTTGCTATAAAACAAGAGTGAAATATCCATTCGCTCGCCACGGAGTGAGACAAATCCCTTTCACCAACATACGGAGATTTTATAAAGAACTAGGGGGAAAAAACTGTGGGAAGGGCATTGCCTCAATGGTGCTAAAACAGTCAGATCTCCCAAAGCTCCTCCTGCACTGAGAGTACCTGACCAGAGTGGAGAAGGCCAGCAGCATGCAGAAGGACAGGGACACGAAGCGCACGCCGGCCGGGGTCGCGGGAGGGCGGCTCGTCATCAGCTGCAGCAGCTGCTCAGCTTCCTCATCCGTGGGCCTGAGCAGGACACAGAACACAACAAAGCTGGGCATTTAACAGGAAAGGGATTTCCAGCCTCTCACAATGGTTAAAGATTTTTTCCCTGTTATTTCATCTATCAAGCTGGTAATTCCCTCTGAACTTAAAATCATAAAAATCTCTGTTAAGAGACAACAGTGAGAAAACTTCCCCAGGATACAATCTTGCCTATTAGTACAAATTACTTTAATCAAAACTAACAATGCATACATTAGTACTCTCTAAAAAGTGAAAGCAAAGGAATTGAAATTCAAAATCCACACAATGTATATTGCTAGAAGAGAAAGCAGCTGGTAACTCCACACACTGCTCCAACCATGTGGGTTTAGATTTCCTCTACCAAGTCTGCAGAAGTGATTTTGCAGCAACAGAGGGCTGAAATTGCTGAGTCCTGCCACAAGTTTTGAGGACACACTGGCAATAAGACAAAAGTGCCCAAAGCCCTCACCCTCTGCTGAAATGGGCAGCCATGAACAAACCCCCAGAGCATGAGAAGGCTCCTTACTTGAGGCCAGCAATGCCCATGAGGGCACAGTAGAGGCGCAGCAGGGCGCTGGCCTTCACCACGTGCTCCTCCTTCAGCCCAGAGTACACAGAAACGTTGGGCTCCGTGTCAGCATCAGCCTCCTCCACGATGTGGGTGCTGCGCACCGTGGGCAGGATCCCCATCAGCTCCAGCAGCAGCTGCCTCCTCATCTGCCACAGCACAGAGCTGATGTTGTCTCTTTTTCTCTGTGTTAGAGGTTAAAAGATGAGAACGATGTCAAATTCCATGTATTACGTAAGAGTTTCCACAGTCAAGGGAAGAGAATTATTTTTTTTTAATACAGTTTTCAGTTTCAAGCTTTAACTAACTCACCTAAGCAAGTCAAGATAGATCTTCCTACTGTGAACACTGAGGATGAACATATTGGTAATACAACAAACATACAATTTTGGTTTCCATGCCTAAAAACCTCTCAGGGGAACAATCAAATAGCTGCTGCCTTCAGGGACATTATTTATAGACCTGAGGGCCCCATAAGAGGAGACTGCCTTATGAAGGTTCCTCCAATATATGCAACAGGATTTATGTGCATTCAGACAAATCTGCAGCACACCTCCAGAAGAGTTACAGCAAGCTACAAGAATATTTCTTTAAAAGCAGAATACTCACAGGTTTTCCTACCTGTTGGCCATTCCGGATGAAAGTTCCAAACCACGTCCGAACCTTGGCGTTTGTTCCCAGCAGCAAACCACTCACAAAACACACCAGGTCACTCACTCCATCCTCTGAGGATTCGTTCTTGGTGTGATCCAAGGTCAAAGCCACACCAAGACCTGGCAGGTGACACTCTTCCACCTGGATAAAACACTCAGGCTCAGCCATCTTTGTTGGGTTTGAAGCTTCAGGGAGGTTTTTAGTGATGATTCTGGTGACAGACTCACCACCATGCCCCGGACCCTGAGGGCTTGGGAAGGGTTCATCTTGCACAGGTGCCGAAGAGCTTCAGTTCTGCGCCGGCCTCCGACGCTCTCCTCATCCTGCCGCTCGCCGTTCTTAATCAAACCTCTGCAGACTGAACATCCAACAGCAATCTTAAAGAAATCTGCCCTTCCCAACACAGATTTTCATCTCAACACAGTGGAAGGGACAAGAGCTGTCAGCAAGGATAGAGCAGGTTCTCAGACCTGGCCATTCCCTGCCCAATCAGCCTCTGTAACAGTGACCTGCAGCTGTGACACACACAGCAAGCCTGGCCTGCACAAAATGGGAATCAACATGATCAGATGGCAGCACCCAGCAGTCCAAACCAGAACTAACCACACTGCTAGAAATCATTTCAAATCCTCAGCAAAGGTTTGAAGAAGACCTTTTGGAGAAGGTGGTCTTTGGAGGAGAAGCAGCTGTAACTCACCCTCGTTGAAGCTGTCAGGGACATTGGCCACCAGAAGGCAAAGGAACCAGGCCCCATTCTTAACGTGCAGCAGAGCTTCAGCCACATCCACTATTGGCAACAGTGAGGGCAGCTCTGGATGGAAAGAGAGTGTTCAAAGTCAGAATGTTTCACTGAGAAACAAAAAACGCCTGTTTCCAAGAGCTGTACAGCTTAGATTAACCTTACAGCTCCCGAAGTTGTTTTGTTACATTTGTGAGAGGTCAGAAAACACCTTAAATACAGAGCACCACACCTGCTTGCAAAATGCAGAGAACATCTGCTGCCTCCTCCAGGTAAACAGGACTCTCAAAGAGCTCAGAAGATTTGAGGAAAAATTCACCATTTGATTCTGACACCTGCAAGGCAATATTTATCATCACTGAACTGGTTTTATGAAGCAGTTTGTCTAAATCCGCTTTAAATTCAGTTTTATAGATTAAGAACTGCCAAAAACATGAAGGTATCAACACAGAACAAGCAGGAAAAGTTTGTAGGATAAGAAATATTTACTACTGGAAATACAACACAGATGGTACCATTGCTTCTTTTCAGAAGAAAGAAAAATAGCCCAATGACATTCTAAGTTTACACAATGAAAATAAAATGCTTGGTGAGCAAGAAAGTGGGGAAAGAGAAATATGATGGCTAATACCACACTGCAATAGGAGCAAAGAATGGGATGGAGAAAAACCATCATTTAATTTCCAAACTATTTCTGCACTGATAGATCACCAAGTCACATTATGTTTGAGTGCAGCATACTATAGACTCTCTATAACATTAGCAAAGTCTTCCTTTAGGAAGTCACAAAGAGTTTAAGCCACTGTAGAATCAGCCTGAGACTCTGAATCTTGATAAAGAGCTAAGGACTGGAGAAGAGTGCTGGCGCCACCAGCAGCACTAGAAACAGAACCAGAGTGTCAGCCAGTCCAGAGTGCAACCTAAAACCCACAAATACGCAGCTCTGGGGAAATTCACCTTGTTCATGATGGCCAGCAACTCGCTGAGCACCAGCCGGAGCCGCCGGGGAGAGTCACTGTGCTCAAACTCCAGCGTCAGCCCGTGCTGCAGCTGGGACACCAGGATGCTTTCTCCGCTGCCGCCTCCCAGCTTGTGCCTGGCACACAATTCAAAACAACAACTAGTAAACGCTTCTGCAGAGACACAAATGCTTTCGGTTACAGGAAGGCAGCAGCTCTCGAGGGATCTCTTCTATCCAGCCAAAGATCCGTAAAGACGGGTGCAATTGCAATACAGGGAAGCTAATTCGGTAGATTATCGGAATGTGAAGCGCTTCCATTCGCCAGCAGCACGAACAGTGAGGAAAGCGCATCCACCTGAGCTGTGCCTTCATCCCAGAGCCAACCCAGCCCTTCCCTGCCGGGGCAGCTCCCTTCCCACACCCTCCGCTGAGATCCCCAGGACACACAATTAAACCCCAGGGCTTTTCTAGGAGAATCTCAAGGGACACGAATGGCCGGGTCCGTCCGGCACTTTAACAGCTGCAACAGCTGGAACAGCCACACAGCGCTTCCGCCACAGATCTCTGCGTTACCGGAGCTGCTGCTCCTTGCTGGCGTCCTGCTCCAGCGCGTGGAAGTCCACGGAGAGCAGCGCCACGATGGAATTGACCGCCTCGACCCCCGAGAGCAGCCGCAGGATCAGCTTCTTGTCCTGCGCCCAGCTCTGGCTCTGGTCGGCGGGCGCACACAGCGCCATGCGCACCAGGCAGGGCAGCAGCAGCCGCAGCTCGGGGTCGCTCAGCGCGGCCAGGCGCACCACGTCCACCTTCTGCATGGCCTCGAAGGCGTAGGGGCTGACGAACTGCAGCGCCGAGCACTCGGCCATGGCGGCGGCGGCACCTCCCTCACGGCCCCCGCGCCCACCCGCCGCCACTACCGGGGGAAGCGGGAAGTGACGTCACGGCGGGAGGGGCGGGAAGGGCTGAGGGGCGGAAAGGGAGAGGCGGGAAAAGCTGAGGGCGGAAAAGGCTGAGGGGAAGCGCTGTCCCCGCCCCCTCAATAAACCCACATGACAATCAAGGCTTCATGAATAATTTATTCCATTTGAAATTTTTTTTTTTTTAAAAAGTATAAACTTTTTTTTTTTCTTCATTTCCTCGATCACAATTTTGTACAACTCAGTGTTTATGGCATTCGGCAGCAATAGTGTTTGTTCCTTAAATCGCTTTTTTGTTTCTGTGTTTTGTCACGATAAATACAGCGGCGGCTCGGCTGAGGGCACAAGGTGGCGGCTGAGCGAGGCTCCCTGGCACATCCAGCCGTGCCAGAGGGGTGTGGGAGCAGCTCTTGACCTCTCCAGCCATGCCAGAATGGCGTTGGAGCAGCTCTTGACCTGTCCAGCGGTGCCAGAGTGGCGTTGGGGCAGCTCCCTGACCTGTCCGGCCATGCCAGAGTGGCGTTGAAGAAGCTCTTGACCTGTCCAGTGGTGCCAGAGAGGTGTTGGAGCAGCTCCTTGGTGTGTCCAGCTGGGGTGTTGGAATGGCTTCCCAGTGCATCCAGCCATGGCAGCGAGGTCTCGGAGCAGCTCCATGGTGTGTCCAGTCAGGCCAGCGAGGTCTCGGAGCAGCTCCATGGTGTGTCCAGCCGTGCCAGAGAGGTCTCAGAGCAGCTCCATGGTGTGTCCAGCCAGGCCAGCTGGGGCATTGGAGCAGCTCCATGGTGTGTCCAGCTGTGCCAGCGGGGTCTCAGAGCAGCTCCATGGTGTGTCCAGCTGTGCCAGCGGGGTCTCAGAGCAGCTCCATGGTGTGTCCAGCCGTGCCATTGGGGTGTCGGAGCCTCGCCGCGGTGTCCAGCCGTGCCGGAGGGGTGACATGTCCAGTCATGAGGCCACAAGGCTGCGTCGTCCCAAGCCGGCGCTCGGCAAGGTCCTCACGTCCAGTTGACTCGGAAAAACCTAAAGCTCGATGAGTAACATCCTGAAAAAGTGACCCTGAGGATTGTGGTAGGTCCCAAATCCAGTTTGACTGTAAATTAAGCTTTACTCCACTGAAAATAAAAAGTACACCCACAAACAATAATAAAAAAACCCATTAAAGTACGAAGCATAGTCCTGGGCCCTTTACTTTAAAAAAAAAAAATTAAAAAAAAAATAAAACAAATAAAACCACCTTCGCAGCTGGAGGTTGTGAGACAGTAAGGTTGTACAATGTCACCCCATTAGTGAATTCTCCAAAGAAACCCAGATCAAAACAAGGTCGATGCAGCATTACTATCCCAACAGACTGATATGTGGTGCCATACTGTTGTGCAGCAAATTATATGGTGCAATAGCATTTTTTTTAAATGTTTTACTCTTATTTTTGAAAGCTTTAAAATAATGCAACATAATATTTTGATATTACAGTATTAACAAATAGTGCTTGATTAAAGACATTGGCAAGTCTTCGTAGCAACACACAAAGTTAAAATTACCATCAGAGGTAAATATAGAAATACAATAATCTGCGCCATAACTGACAGCTAAGTAAGAACATAGCTGAGGATTTAAATATAAATCCATTTATCTTGAATTATTTCAGAGAATGTTAGAAAGATCTAAATGTTAGAGCTACCTTTAAAACGTGAGGGTTGTTACAAGTACAGCTGGTGGCCTTGCTGGTCGAGCAACAGGGATTTCAGAAACCTAATTCAAATAGTGGTGAGTCAAAGGTGAATAAATGGCTTAAATGCAATAATATCTGGGTTAAAACCTGTATTTTTAATTGGAATGGAAGGATCTCAGCTTCTTCTTTCATTGGAAGAGATAAACCTCCACAGCTCCTTAAAGCACTGATAGTAACAACATTTTCTTGCAAGGCCATTTGGAAATTTTCAACTATTTAAGCCTGTACTTGCTAAACAACCTCGACTTATTGGATTGTGACAATTTTATTTATAAACCAGCTATTCTGTGCACTTAAAATAGTTAAATGAAAGTAGCTAACAAAAAAAGTATGCCCAATATAGCAGTTGGCTCCGTGGTGCTGGCAGGTTTGATATGTACATTGTGACTATCACTCCAGGAACGGCCCTTCTAATCTTTTATAGTGGTTATAATATTATAATTTACTTGAATTGCATTTGATGGAGGGGAGGAATGGGAAACTGGCAGCTTTCACAGTAGGAGTTTCACAGGGAAGGCTGGTCCAGGTAACAGAACACAGTTACACCAAGGTTCAGGCAGCTGATTCACTTACCTTTAGGAACACAAGTCAGATTGAACACAAACAAAGCCACGCCAAAACCCAGCCCTTAGAACTTGGTTAGCTGAGCCAGGGTTAGAAATGACCACTTAGCAACAAAGATCAAAAAAAAAAAAAAAAAAAGGACATACACTTTGAAAATTCCAGTTTTAGGAGCACTTTTCCACTTCAAAATGTCAACCAAATGAGAAAAAAACCTTCTGTAAGACAATAATGTGCCGTTTAATCTGCAGTGCGTTACCGAGATAAAGTCATGGACAGACCCAGTTTTTCATTCTGTTTATCAAAATATGCTAACTTCTGATTGCACTCATGTTGTTCTGAAGAAATGACTGAAAATTCTCATCACCAATTGTACAACTTCTTTATACAAAACCAAAAAAAAGTCGCTAATATTTTATGTACACGATTCAGTGAGACTGTTCATACGAAAAAAAAAAAAATCACCTCAGGCAGGTCTTTTTGCATTTACGAAACGAGATTTTCATGAACACAGTAAGTTTGGTAAATGCAAGCAAATTCTTCCTTGTAGAGGGGTTAACAGCAGGTGCACAAATGGATCTTAAAACTTGCTCCTTTACAGGTTTAAACCAGCGAGACAGACAATGTTAAGACCCAGGATTTGGGTGATCGTGACAGGCTCCTGGGAGCGCTGCAGCAGTTCAGTTTTTCATCTGGCAGTCAGATAAGGAACCCAGAAAAAGCATCTGCAGCTGCTCTTCAGCACCCGTAGGGGCTATTTTAGAGCAGCACCAGACATTTGGCATGTGCTGGGAAAAAGGAAGGAAACTACTGAGAAAAAATGGTGGCTGTAAAATAGAGGGAGACGTTTAGGAAAGCCTTGTGGTTTGTCAGTCCCTTCCTTGGGGAGGACAAAGCCTCCTTGGCACATGCCCCAGCCAGAGCCTGAAATTGGGATATGGGGAAGGCCATACACTGATACTTGGGACCTTCACCACAGTGCCAAAAATACATGGAAAAGGAAAATGTTCAGGGTTTCGTGCTGTTTTGCTTTTTTTTTTTTTTTACTAGTGGAATAAAATCTGAATACCAGAATTCACTGAGGATCTATATACACCACATTTTAGTTAAACACACACCAATCTTAAAGTCAAGATTGACTAATTTTTGCATTTGTAAAATGGCTAGAGCTGGGCTAAATTTCAGCCTGGCAGGAGACTTTGGATAAGGTCGGAGTTTTCTGTGTTTTCTGCCTCAGATTCGCATTTTATCGCAAATGTGGAAGCAAACAATGCACAGCGCCAAGAATATCCAGGGAGCCACAAAGCACAAGAGATATTCTTGTGATATTAAAACTTGTGCCCTGGAAATGGATCTGAGAATCTAGCCCAGCCCTGAACCATAACACAAACTTCAATTGAAGAGTTTATTCGTTTTATTCTCACTACAAGTTAAACCACCTACAATATCACTTATATATTGCCATTGTTACTCTGTAAAGGTGTGATATAAAATGCTGTAAGACCCGGTACCTTTTCAATTTATATAAACACAGTGAACTTCATTACTGTACATGTACTCTGCAACTACAGCTTAGCTGTAAATCCCCCACACACAATGGTATGGACATTAACCCCTCTATCCCCATTAAACTGTACATCAAGACAATACAAATTTACTGTCCCCACCCCACCCCTTACAAAAAAATAATACTCTAAAAGCAACCTACTGCAACTTTTAATTAAGACGATTACATATATTTTAGACCAATTGCTTTAAAGCAAGAAGGCAGTATAAACCTTCTAGGAAAATTTTTATAAAAGAGGTTAAGAAATATAAGACAATTTATACATTTAAAAACTTACAATAAATAAGAGATGCAGGCATTTTTGAATACTAAGTACTATAATCCAATACAAGAACATCTTGATGTTCTGAAGCCATAGGTTGAAACTTAATTGTTCCTCGTGTTTCTTCTCATCTCCATGCTTTTAAAATTCATTAACCATGACTGGGTACTATGGCTCATTACTCTTCACAAATACTGTGGCTGGGGAAAAATGGTTAATTTTGCTACTAAAAATGTTATAATACACTTTCTCATCATCATTCTGAAGCGTCCCCCATAGTCAGTGACTCAAAGCCAGCAGGGCGATGGGTGCCCCTCTCACAAGTCAAAACAATATTTGCTGGAAGTAACAAGATTCATACCCCATCACAAACAACTTGCACTGAGAAGAATTATAACTTAGTCCTGCAGTGAAATATCCCTTTTCCTCATTTTCGTCTTGCAAAATTCAGATGAAGATCACAGCATATTCATGATAAAGTTATACAACTGATTCAGCACCACAAAATGAATTGGGAGACATGACCGTCTGTCCTGGGTTGCAGGATCACAGGTTAGCCAGGAGAGTGCATTGTACTGTTCCAGAACAAACCTGAAAAACAAACAGCCTTCTGTCAGGCCAACATATTTTCTCACCAGGATTTTACAGCCCTAATTTACTATAATGCAGCTTCTTTGGCATCAAAAACATGAAACAGGTTTGCCAGCATTCAGGAATAACATGTCTTCTGAATTAGTACAAGCAGTTCAGAGCTAAACTTGCTTTAGGTGGAAAATTGTCATTGTAATTGTCTATGCTTAATTCATATCAAGAGGTTCACATTTAAAAAAACAGAAAAGGAAAAAAAAATCTGATGTTTTCTCAATTAGTGTCCCATGTTTACATAGATCTGGGCTCCTGTCCTTCAGTATTTCAGATTTTCCACAGGATTGCTGTGCAATATTCTGGCTTAACTATTACTGTCTTTTCTGCCAGACCTCAAACTCTTTTCTGGTTTGAGGAATTCATTGTTTTTCAAACATTTTCAAACACTGATTAGTTAAAGAAAGCCTTAGAGATGTTTAGTTTTAATTCCACTATTCTGTGACACTTAATCACTTAAAGCACAGCAATTTATCTGCACTGAGGATATCAGCTGTGCAAAGAAAACAACCAACAGCAGGAAAAACAAACACACAGCTTCCCTGCAGCGGCATTCCAAATTAAATGCACAATATTTTTGCAAGTGATCAATGATAAATACCTGAGCACATCAGAAGTTTGATTAGAATCAAGTGGATGGGAGTGTTTACTGTGGAGTAGCTCGTCTGATTGCACTGAAGGCACGTGGAGGTGCAAAGAGGCCTGAGGAAGGAAGAAGGAAGCCAGAAGTTACTGCCTGATCAGCTACACCGTATTTCCTTCCCCCATATTGCTGTAGCTTGCAGTCACCTTCTCTGCCTGACACACAAGCCAAAACAAATCTTATCCTTAGGCCATCAACAGGTTCAGGAATTATCAGAATATTTATATTCTCTCACACAGATCTCTCCTAAAAGCACAGTGCTAGTTGGGCAATATATATTGGGGTTTTTTTAATCCCTTTGTTATATCAAGTGATTATTTAAAAAGCAACTCAAGTGGCCCAAGATGTCTAATAATACACAGACTTGCAAGTTCAGTTGCTTTCCATAGACCTGGTCTATTTATATTTCATATATGGAGCTGCTTAGCTTAAATAATAAATCCTCTCTTCAAAATAATATCCTATACCAAAGCCACAGCTGAGCTTAGGCCAAGAGGAACTGCTAATCCAGACACAAACAAGGCTGCAGGAGATCTATCTGTATCATTAGAAAACAAAGCACAGTATTAGAGATGCTGATTTGTTAATACAGAAAGTTTCTCTGTACACCAATGTATGGCCTTAAATGTCTTGATTGTGCCACAAGGAGATAAGGGGCTCAGACAATACCCAGACAGATGATACAATGGCTATAACCTGGCAAAGCCAACATGGGAAAAACAGCTTTTATGCTTTGTGCAACACAGAAAGATTAATTTATTCCTGATTTTACCCAGTGTAACTGAGTTATTATACTGTACTTATGTACCTCCCTCTCTACCACTAGTCTCAATGGGAGTCCAGGAACTCAACCTGTCCTTACAAAATCCTGGAGCATAAAACCAGAAAAGAGCCCAGACTACCAGGAAGAAACCACAAGCAAGGCAGAACCTTCCAAGCAGCCAAATCTCAGAAGTTTAACACTTGGCCTCTCCTGAAGCTAAAGCAGAGCTACTCCCAGAGACATGCACTGACTTTGGTGGTTTTCACCCCCAGATCCCTCAGGCTGCACAGGTCTCTGTGCCAGGACAGTACCTTAAGAAACAAGGGACACTGATTTTGTGCTTGAGGACACGCTGACCAAAACCAGTCAGGCAATGGACCTGCTTTGGCAGTTGACACAAAATAACCGAGGGCCAGTGGCTGCTGCAGTATATTTGTTACTTCATCATGAGATTCTGTGGAAAGCAATCGATCTGTGCCTTGACCCTGGAACACAACAGGCAATGGTTTCAGATTAGGAGAGCACAAATTTAATAGAAATTATCTGTAGCTTCTGAAACACAAAGCATTTTGAAATATCCAAGCATGACACGACAATCCAATATCCAAGTGATTTAAAACCTTTCATTCCACAAAAGGAAATTAACAGATGGAGAAAAAACAGACAAAACACATGCACACAACTGTATTTAATCCAATAGTTACCTTGCCCATATCACCTCCATGGGGGTAGTGGGACCCTGGAGAATGCACAGGGGATCCACCAGGAGATGCAGGAAGAATATTTATAATATCAGGATCAAGATCATCTCCAGTGTCTAACAAGTCAAAGATTCCCATTCCATCTGCTCCATCTTGAAAAAGAACAAGACCAGTGAGTTCCTACAGTTTCACTATGTGCAGGATATGACAATACATTCAGAAATAAAGTGATTTTCTATAGAAAAGGAAATGGTTCTTTAGAATGCACAGTTTATTCTTGAGTTGGGGGAGTGACAAGGAGGTTTTAGAAGGCAAGAACAACTCCAAAGTACCAACCATTGTTTGTGTTGAAGGCCAGGTCCAGGTTCTCAGTGGTGTAGGTGGAGGATGCCACTTGCACGGATGCAGAGGTGGGGAACACCAGGATGTGGGTGCAGGACGTGTCCTGGGGCGTGTTCAGCTGGGACGTTTGCATGTTCAGAGTGGTGCTGCGCCCGAACACGGAGCCCGTGGACACTGAATCTGTGGGACAGAAACCCAGCATTCCCTCAGTTTTGCAGAGCTTGAACTGTTAGCTCTCGTGCCAAAAAGAGAGAGAGTTTCCCAAATACCTGGCATAATAATGAAGGATCCCTGGGGTTCCATGGCCACCAAGCAAGCACTGAGAATGCTGGGGGAGTCTGCAGCAGAGATCCCACACATCCTGCACATGTCCTTCAGCCTCTTGCTCAGGGACTGCAGGTTCCGGCGGCTCAGCAAACAGCTCCAGTCTGAGGGAGGAAATGTCATCAGTTAAGTTTTCTTCCAGTAGCAGGGACAGACATGCTTGATATTACTGAAAAATTCAAGCTTCAAATCAAGCTTTAAACTCTAAAAAAATGCTGCTGTTACCTTTTAATTCCCCATGCCCTATTCTTCCCAAGCGGCCTATGACAACTCTCCATGGCAAAGAGCTCATCTGCACAAGTCCCAAGCACCATTCCCAGAGTTTCTGGAGACCAAGTCTGCGGGCAGATCCCTTTTTCCTGCGAGCTCTGGAATTAGGAAAGAAAGGAAAAACAATGCTAAAATCCACCTGCAACAGGTTTTCAATGCCACATTTAGAACTTTTTTGTATTAACCTGAACATTCACAGGACCCAAGAACGTTGGTATTGCAGTCCCCCAGCTGCAACTTCAGCTTTTTGTTTTTTTTTAATTAATCACATTCTAAAACTGACATTAAAAGCCAGCAAGTGAGGAAGGGAAATATGAATACTCATACAGTAACACTCAAGAATCACAAGAAACTAAACTATGCTCTTCTAGAGATTTAACTCAAAACAATATGCACATAATAGGGAAAATATTCATCTGCTTTAGCCACTTTTGCAACACAAGAAGTCTACAAAAGTCAGTTATTCTTACAGCACCAAACCCACTCTAATTCTTCAGGGGAATGAAGGAAAAGATACTTGCTAAAAATGAATGAAACAGTTGGGTTCTTACCTGTTTGGTACATCAATATTAATTATGCAAGTTTCTAACTGCTCTCCATAGAGGTCTGTACAGGATGCAAGCAGCCACCTCTGATCATGAGACAAACAGTAGCCCACAAAAAGCACGTTGTACTTCTGGCCAGCTTCTCCAAAGGTTTCTCCCAGCTCTGTTTGCTTGTCCTTTACTGGAGCCAGTATAAAAGGAGGGGTGTAGAGTCGAATACACTCAGGTCTCTGGAAAGATGACAGAACAGACAATGAAGTTTGGGGAAGAAATTATTCCAAACATGAAAGATGGTTGGTTGACAAGCAGGGACCTTTCTCTGATCTGGGTAATTCCACAATCTCATTACCAATACTCACATCAGGGCTCCTAAGAGCAGTTTCCATGGCTAAACCTGGCCCAAAGCCAGTTAGGGTTTTCACGTTGGTGGAAGTTGGGAGAGGTCTCCGACACTGAGTGAAAGCTGAAAATGCCAAAGATTTTAAATGCTGAGTGTAAATTTGCCGGTCCTCGTGTTTCACAGGCTGGAGCAGGTACTGACATGGGACAATCTAGAACACAGGAGAGGAGAAAAAGAATAAATCATTGTTTCATCAATAGTTTAAAAGGCTTTTGACACAGTATTTGGTACATTGCTTTTTGAATTTTACTTTGCAGTCAAATTTCTTCCAATTCTTTTAAAGCCCTGTGGGGCTTCAAGAAATTACTCTCATTGAAATTTTCTTCAGAGGAAAAAATAATGTGTTTAGAAGAGAATCTTAGTGATTCCTCCAAAAAGCTGCCCTCTGCTAACTGGTCCTGCAGCTGCTGCTGGAAGGAGCTGTGCCTACAGCCCAGCAGAGTCAGGCTGCAGATTCCAGTACAGGACCAGCAGCTTTCCTGTACTTCATTCATCATTGGAGTGGGCACCACATTTCCTCTGAGATAAGACTGATGAGTTTGGAATGTACAGCAGGATTCAGCTTTGGTTAACAGCACCCAAAATGCTCTAAAAGCTATAACCTAATGATTTAACAGCTGGAGAACTGCAAGTAATGTTTGTGAAGGAAATGAAACTTCCACCCTGAGGGCGTTATTGCCCCCAAAACACAGCCAAAGCCAAGGATACTCTGTTTGTTTCTGTTGGCTCACCTGCACAGAAATGATGTTCTTGATATTGGGAGGAAGAACCTGAACCATCTCCAGAAAGCAGCGCAGAAGTCCAAGTGTCCACAAGCTGGATGAGCTGCTGTTCTCATCCTTTTTTTCATATGTGAAAGGGTCAATTATGTAAACTACAATTGCAGGTGGATAGGTGATAGCATGTGAATCTCCATCTGTGGGGACTCCGACTTTATCACGATCCATAGTGCTGGAAATGAAATTTTGAAACCAGTTACAAACAGCTGAGTTTTATGAAGGTTTGCTTTTACTTTAAAACTAGATCAAATTGTCAATTATTAATCTGAAAGACCTTTGAGTCAACTGTGGTGTAAGAAACAGTCTTTTTATGTCATTTTTGTATAGGAGCTTATCAGTAACTCTGAATCCCTTTTCTTTCCTTTAGCCTTTTTTATTACAGCAGCTCAACGGCTCAACTATTGCTTAACTGGGGAACAAGAATATCTGCAGTAAGAGCTGTCTTCACTACTCTAACTCTGATTACAGAAAATAGAACTCTAAGATGGTGCCAATTATCTATCTCCCCCTCCTTCCCCAGCCCTTTAAAATATTGAAGTGAGTAGTTTAGTGAATTTTCTCTCTTTAAAGAGAGAAAAAAAGAAGGAAGTTTATTTTTGTACCAGAGCAGACACTGAGACAACTGAACCCTCGTTCTCCCTAAAAAGCAGCTTGGTGAAAATAATTACAGGATTTTTATTGAAGGGGTGAAAGTACATTCACAAGTTCACATTAGCTGAGCTGATTTTTCAGCTGGAGGTGTGACTGCAGTCCCCTACCTTTCAGAAACCTCTGGATGGGGCTGTGCAGGTGCTGCAGCTGTGTCTCCAGACATCCCTGCTGGTTGCAGTGTTGGCTGTTGCTGCTGCCCCCCAGTTTGCCCGTTTGGGACCGGTGCAGCCTGGGCGGGCAGGGAGGCAGGAGTGGTGTTGTTCATATTGCTGAAAGGTGGGAATGAGGAAGGCTTGCTCGTTGGAATGGCACTGCCCAGGCTGGCAGAGGAGGAGGATGGGGCAGTGGTGGTCAGGGTGGAGTTGGCTGTAGTGGCTGCAGAGGACATGGCACTGCTGGAGGTCACTGTGATGGTGCTGCTGGTGGCAGCTGCGGGGGCTGACGACGGAGTGTTGGGATTGGCAGCAGGGGCTGACACCGGGGGCAGAGCAGAGGCTGCCTGGCTGGAGGGAGGCACCAGGTTTGTTTGGGAAAGTAAAGAGTTGTCCAAAGGCTGAGAAGCAAGATAAGGACCTAAAACCAGGAAAAAAAGCACAAATGTATATCGCAACCATTTTGAATTTTATGTCACCTATGTAAGTCTACAATTGTAACAAAATGAGCAAACCTTGAGCACACATTTAAGCTCTCAAATTAAAATACCTGTATTAAATTTTCAAATTCTAATCTTTTCATAAGAGCCTTTCAGAAATATCCAAAAATCTACTTTTAACATAATATTTTTGAAACCACTGCTTCAGAATCCAAGTCACCACTACAAGAAGACAGCCAAAGTCCCTGTCAGGCAGCCCCACTGCCATTCCCTAAAGACATTGCTGGATGGTAAGAGGCCATTTCAGCACGTATTTAAATCTAGTTTAAAACCAGAAAACTGCCCCAATCAACACAACAATAAGCCATAATTTCTTCTTCTCTATTGCAAAGGAGTAAGTGGCAATTGTACGAAATAAGGAACATTTTAAAAAGTCATACCCAGCTCATATCTGCACACTTGAGCGTAGAGTTTGAGTTTGGAGAATGCCTCGTTGTTGGCATTGGTTGTCTGGGAGAACCACTCTGTGACCAACTTCTCTGAGAGCTTCTTGGAGGCTGTAGGGCCAACCCTCATGATCCCATCAGGCAGTAACTTACAGATAGGTCTGTGCTGACCAAGCCTGCAGGACTGCAAAGAAGGTAAAAAAAAAACGCCTTAAAAGCTGTTAAATATCACACAAAGGATATATCATGTATATATAAAGACTCTCAGTTTATTTACAATACTCCAAAGCAACATTTTAACTCTAGAATTCCACCAGTAGAAAACGTTGAATAGTGATTTTAAGGCTTATTTTCAGCGTTTTCCTAAATGCAAGGAAACCAAGTTGATAATCATCTCCTCTAATCTTCCTCACAATCCAAGCAATACAAGCATGTAATTAATTAATTAAATGGAGGTACCACAACTAGCGTGGCAATGCAGAGCTGTGCCACCGGGTGGCGTTTATCGGATGGGAACGGCGAGCACTGAAAGGAACGGGGAGCAGCACGAGCAGCCCTTATCTTCCAAGTGCCCATTCCTAAAATCCCTCCGAGCAGCTTTCCCCGATAGCATTCTGAGCAGGCGTCGCTATCAGCTCCGACAAGCCTGATAAGTCCTCATGAGCACGTATTAGAAACAGCCTTTCCCAAATCCATTTCACTGCAAAACTGCCACAAATCCCGTACCTCGTATATTGCAGTCAGATCCCTAAAGAAGCTTTTGGCTCCGTTGAGCAGAGCCTCGTTCTCCGGGCACACCACAACGTAAGCCACGTCTCGCTGAGATCCGTAGGGTTCCAGCATCAGCCTCTCCCAGTAGGGCAATGCAAATGGAGACAGCACCAGGAAATCGTAATCGTATCCCAACAAAAATGTTGGGATTGGCAGTGGTTCCGGGGACTCATCAGTTCCTGGAAAAGCCAGACATGTTTTTAAGCAGAAAGCTTAAAATTAACTTCAAGGAAACATGAATAGAACAGCCTCTGGTGCTTTCCCAGCATCTCACAGGAAGGAGCACTGGCTATCAATGGAATAGTTCTCATTTTATAGATCCAAAGTGTAGGAAACAACCCTCTGCAAAGAGCCCGTCAGCCGATTGTTTTGATTTGAAATATCTGAGGGCCTCGGGAAGAAGTTCCACAGTGTTTTATATTTCTATTAGTACACAGAATCAGGAACAGATCTGCACTGTCCAGGAAGCCTTTTCCCACAGAGCCAAAGCAAGCAGGGACCAAAGACAGGGAAAAAATGTAAATATTCTAAGCAGATGGGTAAAGGGCCAGAGAAGGAAACAAACTTAAGAACATGCATTTACATGTACTGTAAATGTATGATTGCCATGTTCTAAATATAGCTACACAGGATCTGCTGGTGAAAGGTCACTCTTGTAACACAGTGGTAAATCAATCTCATATGCTAATGAGGCCATTAAATCGTGAATGCACAAAATTCACCTTCTATCTGTAAATGCATCAGGTGCTGGCCACTCCAAACATTTATCAGAGACAAGACACTGAGTAACCCCAGATCTTGAACACAGTTCTGACAGTACTGAGCAAAAAAGCACACTGTCCCAAGCATTTCAAAATCAGTATTTTTAACTTCCTATCTTTAGAGTGATTAAAATGGGGTGAATAGAAGAATTTTGAGTATAAAATCCTGGGCGGTTACTCTGTTTTTAACACTAAACCCATCTTTGCAATTTCAGTCCTTTACTGGGTGAAGCATCAGGTGAACACAAACAGCGCAACGGAAGCTGTACATTTGAAATGCACATCTTTAATTCATTGCCTGGTTTAAGGAACATAAATATTTTCTGTTTTCCTAAAGAGAAGAATTCTCCTCTGTCTAATAAGCTCTCATTAGTTTAAAGAAAGGTCAAGTGCTGTTCAGAATTCCAACAGGCTGAGCAGCACCAGCCACCAGGGTTGGGTGGATGGGGCAGAGGAAGGAGGTTCCATGGAGCAGAGGAAGGGGATTCCATGGAGCAGGATTCCATAGAGCTGGGGTTGGGTGGATGGGGCAGAGGAAGGAGAATCCATGGAGCTGAGGTTGGGTGAATGGAGCAAAGGAAGGGGATTCCATGGAGCAGAGGAAGGGGATTCCATGGAGCAAAGGAAGGGGATTCCATGGAGCAGAGGAAGGGGATTCCATGGAGCTGGGGTTGGGTGGATGGGGCAGAGGAAGGAGAATCCATGGAGCAGGAGCCCATGGAGCTGAGTTTGGTAGATGGGGCAGAGGAAGGACATTCCATGGAGCAGATTCCATGGAGCTGGGGTTGGGTGGATGGAGCAGAGGAAAGAGATTCCATGGAGCTGGGGTTGGGTAAATGGAGCAAAGGAAGGGGATTCCATGCAGCAGAGGAAGGACATTCCATGGAGCAGATTCCGTGGAGCTGGGGTTGGGTGGATGGAGCAGAGGAAGGAGAATCCATGGAGCAGGATTCCATGAAGCTGTTACCGTAGGAGCCTCTCCCAGCCATTTTGTGGAACTGCTGCCACGTGAGGGGTCCCTGCACGCCCCAGGACCGGACCGTCCGCTTCTTCTGGATGGCGTCCTGCAGCACGGGCTGGAGCGAGAGCAGCATGCGGAGGATGTCCTGGGAACACTGCATGCTCACATCCACCACTGCGGGGACACAAACGTGGTCAGGGCAGCTGCATGACAGCCACAACCCCAAACCAGCTCCATTTTAAACACTCTCTTCTGAAAAAACACCTGCAGGCCACCCAAAGGCTGGGATATACAAAGTTGAGCACACGTGGATTTACAGTTCTCTCTCTTCCCCTGACAAAATACACAGATGGATTTTTTTCATAATTTTTTTTTTCCCCTCTAGAATTTTTCCCATTGAAAGGCTCCCATCTTATGAGTTCAACTAAGGGAGAACACCCTAAAATAAAAACAAACCAATCAAAAACAACCCAAGACCCCCCCCCAACAAGTTGTAGGAGCCTGAAACTCCTGGATTGTCCCTCCCAACAAAGGCAGATTTGCAGGCTGCCACCCAGTGCTCATTTCAGAGAAGCCGAGGGAAGCCTCGAGCAGACTCAGCCCATTTCATCCAGAGCCACCACTGGGCCATTTCAGGTACAGAGCTTTTGACTGAAAAGCTGACAGAAGATTTTGCATGGCTACAGTTTCCAAGTCATCTGTTTTAAAGTAACTTTACATCTTTTTATCCCAAACACCACAGTCGCAGTAACAGGGAGTCTTCTCCTGGGTGCCTGAAAACATCAATTTATCTACAGTCTGGGTTTTCCAAGTTAATCCCCCAGTGAGGCACAGGAACCTGGCTGTGTTCTCCCAGGATTCCTCCTCATCTTCACTTATAACTATGAACTGCAGCTACCTGTGATTCATAACTTTGTCTTTCACCCTAACCCCGTTAAGAGTTGCCACTTGAAAATTCTATTAGAGAACAGTAAGCAAATACACACAATAAAGGATGTTCCAGGAGACACTGCATCATTAGTCAGGCCCTCAAAGGAAAAATCCAAGGATTTCTGGCAGACCCAACATACAGTGAAGACTACAATAATGCTTTTTTTGCCACATGTGCCATTAACCTACTGCCCCCCTCTCCTCCTTAAAGAAGGGGGAAGCCAACTGAATCAGAGCTGTTGTTTAATTCTGCCACAGTGGCCTTGACAATACAGTCACCACTCGATCCCCCTGCACTTCCTACAGGCATCAATCATTCCAGAGCCTCTGTAGAGCCAGCCACCAAAAGCTCTTTAAAGGATAAAGCCGGTGAGGTGTTGTGGACACTGACAGTGGTCTCACGTTACACTTCAGACACATATTGGGAATTTACAGCTGAGGGTAGCCAAGGCCTTAGCCAAGCCAAGGCTTGGTGATCAGCACAGGACACAGAAGGGCTGGTTGGTCTGAACATCATCAACCAGAAGTTTGTACGAGCACAGAGGTGGCAAAAACAGCCTGAAGCATTCAATATCCACAGAGGAAAACCACAAAAAACGACCCTTCAAAAACAAAAACCCAAACAGGTGGACAAATAGGAAATAAGCTGTTTTCAATATTTACCATTTCTTTTCGACCAGTGGTGCAAGCAAGTAGTTTTCACAAGTGCTTCATCAACTTTCCCTCCTGACATATTGTCCATGAACTGCCGTCCATGTTCCAAGGCTAAGTAGCAGTCATTGCAACAATCCCTTTCTTCTACACGTACCAGGTTGCTGACAGCACCAACTTTGGGGATGGAGTCTTGGTCTGCTGCTCCAAAGGGTGAGAACAGGTTGGTGCATTGATCCTGCAGCAACAGTATCAAGTCATCGGGCAGTTTCTCGGGTTCTTTCAGCCCTCCACTGCCGTGTTCAATGGAAGTAGCTCTGAAGCTTCAAAGCGTTTTTCTGCTTCTTTGCCGCACTCCGTGTTCCGCCCCAGAATATCCAACTCATCTTCAAGGAACAGCCCGGAACTGTTGCCAAATTTTCTATTCATAACAGCACTGAAACCACAGGTACACCTATACTGGGCCTCTTGCGTTGGATCAGGAATGTAAACTCCAACATCAGCACCTTTGATGTTCATATTGCAAACGCAAATGCAGCAGCTGTCGAAGTTGCAGTCTTTGAAGAGGTTCATGACAGACTCGGAGAGGATGAGATTGACGTACAGGCTGTGTGCCTCGGGGATGGAAGGCACCGTGGCGGGCTCCACGGAGTTCAGGGGCCGGCACGTGGAGGGCGTGGAGGCGGGCGAGTACAAATCCGAGTTCTCGTATTTCACCGAGCCCTGCGCGCTCGCGGGCCCGCCGGCTCCGCGCGGCGTGCGGGGAGTCCTTGGTGTTCTGGGAGTTGGGAAGCGAGGGGTGGAAGGAGAAGGGAGGATTCCAGCCCCGCTGTTGCTGGGAGGGGCACTGCTCGGGGGCATCCCAAACGGAGTGTGGGTCTGGGGGGTGTAGGCAGGGCCATACTCCTGGTCCATGGCGCTCCCATCGCTGACGGCAGCCACAAGAGAAGGAAAGGCTTTAAGTACACAACATACTGGGTTTGAAGTTTAAGACTCAGATTTCTAAAGAAGGACCTTCCTAATTAATATTTGCTTTTTTAAGCTAGTCTTTCATAATCCACAGCAAGATTTTCATTCCCTTAGGAACTTCAAGAGCATTTGTTCTAAATGACTTTGCAGGACTCCCACTGACAGCACCGTTAAAGAATCTCTCCCTGCCTCCTTTCGTCTTTTCCTTTGCACAAAGCTCCCAGGAAACAAGTGTGGTCAGAATAAATTATAAATTCTGTGGTTGTATGGAGTCTAAAGGACACCTTTTTCATTCATGTTTTATTTACACGTTGTGTTGACACACACTAAGAAAATAGACCAAGTCTATTGACAGCAGATTCAGCTGAATCCATGAGGAAAGTATCACCTGGAAAGGTCTAACATTTTCTTTCCTAAACACCTGAGTATCTCTAAAGACTTGTAAGGCTAATGAGACCTGGAAACATATTGCTTAGGAGCAGCCTTAACAGAAGCAACATCAGTGTTTAATCCAAGATTTAATATTCATATCACTTTATCAAGAAATACATAACACCTCCTTGCTGCCTCATCCATTTATACCAGCTACTAATGCAGAAAAGAAAACGAAAAAATCTTTCCTTAAGAAGAGCTGGCAGCAAGACCATCCCTACCAAATGCAGGGTACAGAAACGTCCCCTGCAGATCTGCTGTGACCAGGCCCAGTCACACAGAGCACAGGAAATGTTTTCCTAGTCCCAGCACAGCTGAGTTTACTGCTACTTAAGAAAATAATTTAAGAAACAGCAGCACCACCTACTAAGCCCTTCCAGCACCGACTACACCGCTGCAAAAACAAAGTCCCAAGTTTACATTTATCTTGATTGTTACCATCTTCATTACTTATTAAACCTGGACTTGCACCATTAAGCTTCCCTAAGAAACCTTTAAAGGAGACAACAAATAAAATGTATGTACAGTTAAGAAGCTCTTTGAGAAGAGCCTCCTGCAGTAGCTTCGGCCAGAAGGATGTTTTTAAAGGCTCTCATCAGTTGTATAAACACAGTGTATATACAAATATTCCCATTACTGACTGGCAAAATAAATATTATGGGGTGGCAAAGTGAGCACCTGACAAAGCTGAACCCCCCGTGGTCGTACCCATCTTTGATGAAAGGCATGGCAGGGCCTGGAGGGAGCAGGTCCAGCTTTCCCACAGTCCAGCTCTGGCGGTAAATGCACTCCTCAGGCAGCTTGATGGGAGGAAGACACTGGCTGGGAAGAGTCTTCAGTGGTGCAAACATGGAACATCCCACTAAAGCTTGACAGTTCTCAGGTTTATAAACGTAAGAATAGTCCTGGAAGGCAGACATGGGAAAGCATTAGTGTGTAAATAGATCACTGCAGCAATTAAATGCTTCTCCAAAAAACAGAGCTGAGTTCAAGCAGCAGCTCTTTAACCCAAAATCCTGACACAGCTGCAAGAGAGAGCTGAGACGTGCACACACAATATCCACAGTACACCAAAACAAACCTCAGTGAACTGCAATGACTGAAAGGCATTTCTGCAGCTCACTAATGGCTTCTCAGGTGTTACTCTTTCTTGAAGTTTAGGTGGTAAACCACAACATATTTACTACAAATAAGTAGTATAAATACACAAATAGGTGTCCCCCAGCATAATGCAGGACAAATTACAAATTGTATTTAATCCCCCCCCCCCCCCATTCCTATTCAGATTTAAGTAATAAACTGATCAATAATCCTCACAAGCACTGATCAGGGCTGTCAGCACCACCTACCTTGATTTCAGCAGGTTTGGGGCTGCAGAAACCCTCATCTACTTCGATTCTGAACTGAGCTCCCACAGTAGAGCTGTTCCCTTCCAGCACTGTTCCTCCAAGTGTAGTGTCCATGCTGCCATACTCCTTATTGTTCATGTTCATTGGAGAAAACCCCATAATATGTTGTTCCAGTGAAGGGGGAGTTGGATACATTTTATGGAGATCTGCAGTGCCTAATTTCAGATCAGAAGCAGACTTTAGAGCATGAAAACTTTCTGAAGTATTTCCTGAGTCTCAAAATTTTTTTGGGTACATCCCCAAATTGTCACAACATATTAAGAGTCAAATGTTTAGGGCTAGTATTCTCTTTAGGCAAAAAGAAAACACAAATAAATCTTACTTATGCATGACAGTGGGTCTAGATTTCCTGTTTTTGCCTCTTTGCAGTTGGATTTGTCATCAGTGCCGTTCACTGTTCGTTTAGATCCAGGCTAAGAAAGAAGTATTGTCATAAAATCACTTCAGACATAAACACACATTGATGTTTCCTGCTAACAGGAAATCTCACCTGCACATACAAAGCTGAGACATTGTAGAATATTTAGAAAAATTAAAATAGCTCAGAAGCCTAAGGTTGGGGTTACACTTGGAACCCGGAAAACCTTTCCCAACAGGTCACAATGTTATTGAAGGGAAAAACCAGTTACAAAATAACCCTCAGCCTGTTAGCAGACAGTAAAAGGAGCTAAATTAGAGCTACCCACAGTCTACCAGAACAAACCATAACACTCCCAGAGCCACATTAACATCACTGGTGTTACCACAGGAACAGAAAAGACAAACACAAATCCTGCAACAAGAGATACAGGGAAGAAAAACTGTCAGAAGTAAAAGAAGAAGAGATATTTTACTATTTAAACACTTCAGATGTCTACAGAATGTAAGTGTTCATGTTTAAGAGCAAACACACTTCCTTTACATACTGATGACCTTTGATGGCTGTTAAGATCCTTCAGCCCTTACTCAGCTCCAGCTCCCATTAAAGTTGATGGGCATTTTGTCTGGGTAAGGGGATTTAGGATTAAGCATGGAGCAAAGCACAGTTCAGAGAAGACAACTGATTACAAACAGTATTGAAACAGAAACTAAAACATAATGGATTCAGAGCCATCAGAGACTGCAAGTGACACTGTTCCAAGGTAATAGCTCCTGCAGAGAAGCAGTTTGTTTGGTAGAATGGCCAGTGTTTCAATGCCTTTTCTCTTTCAGGAGTTGCTGTTTTGTTTCAGCATTTCCTTGATGAACCTGTTAACCAGAGCCCAGAGCACAGAAAAAGAGCACACTAGGACCTGCTGAATCTGTACAACTCTGACTAAAGGTATGTTCAGGCAGCACACACTGTGGGGATTGTAAGGAAGCAAGATCAAAAGGTTGTTTGCATCAAAAATCTGCCTGCATGAGTCAACCAGAACAGTCCGTTTGCCACCGAGGGGCCGCAGCTCTTGTTTGTGTGAATGTTTTGCAACCTCTCCTACAAATGCCAGAAAAACCACAAAAAGACAGGAGTTGTTCCTTTGCTGGATTTTTGGCTGGCACCTGCCAGGACTTTTTTGCACATCACTTACTGTGAGTTCATCTTCATCAGAATTGAAGAGATTGTCCAGGTCAGTGTAGGACACCACCAGGTCTGTCTCGTGGAACAGGCTGGTCGAGGCAGTGCGGGCGTGGGCAGCCAAGCGCTGGGCATCTGTGGGGAGAGACAAAATCACAGCACTGCCACTGCATCCTCACTAAAAACTTCATCAAAGAGCTCTTCCCACAGCTGGGGGGAAAGGGAGCCAAGGGGGTGAGATGTCCTTGGTTCCACTCGTCCATCTTACACAGAGGTGAGGGCCCTTCGATTTTAGAGCATTTGGGGTTTACAGCCAACATTTGTTGGAAGGTGTGACAAAGAAACCTTCCAAAGCAGACTGAAGGGAAATACAAACCATAAAACACCAAACTTAGCAGCCTATTAGAATCTATTGATTACTCAAGACAACATTAATATAATACAATTAAAACAGAGAGGGGGCAAAAAGCCTCTTTACCTTGCTTGACAGAAGGACTAAACAGAGACATTGCATCCTCTCCTTCATGGGATAGAACTGAAACACTGGATGTCCCATCCTCAGCCTATTAAAAAAAGAGAGAAAAGTTTGCTTAATTAATGGGTGGGAGGTATTTGATGTCCCTGAGAGAATTTTGTCCCTGGAGAAGGATCAGGTTCTCATTACCCTGTGAGCTCAGCAGGGCCAGGCTGGGGGCTGCTGCTGGCTCAGGGGGAGCAGAGCTCAGGCTGCAAACACAGAGTTTGGGTTGGGGATAAATTTACAAAGCAATTGTGGATTCCTGCTACAACACCTTAAGGAAAAACCCTTGTTGTCAGATGCTACACCTTAACTGTGCCAGTTCTTGAATGGAATGCATCCACACACAACTAATCCTAATAAGCAAATTTATTTCGTAGACAAGCCCCCACTGCAGTTATAATTCCTCCTTTCCTGTAGGTGCCCTTTTGCTTTAAGTACAAGTCTCACATAGCTGCACTAAAGCACAAAAAAAGAATAAAAATTGCAACTCAGTGGCCAGGGAACGAGTCAGGGCTCACCTCACCTACCCCCAGACCTTTCCACTCCAGAACAAAGCACTTGCCTTGTTCTTCCTCTCTCCCCAGGCACCTGCCAGCACCTATTCCCACAGGGAGGCCACTGAGCCAGACTGATCCAGCAGCTTTCTCCTCATAAAACCTGGTGCAATGGCACCTCCAGCGTGTCAAAAAAATTTTAGGTGCCATTAGAGACATGCTGCTTAATTTCATTGATCATTCCTGCTAGAATATAATTTGGTTTTTAATTTGCTTCTAAATACATAAAGAAGGATTTAAATTCTATCCGGTGCCAAAAGCAATTTGTTTTAATCTCATCACTGATTTGTATCCTCACTCCTTTACTCACCTTGTGTTTCCTCCCCACTTCCCTCTCAATGTTCTGCCTGTCCTTTTTACTGTCAGGAAATAGGAATTCCACATCTCCATCCACAAAGGCATAAGGATCGATTTCAGGTTCCTGGTCAGCTTCCGTTGCTACAGCTGTTAAATATTGTTTTTTACTCTGATACTGTTGCACCAGTTCATCTGAAACCTTCAAAGGTTTCCTACATTGCACCATTAATCTGAACAGAAGAAAAATAAAAATCACAAAATCATTCATTTAGCATTCATTATATAGAATTATTTCTGCTATCACACAGCCTTTACAAGAACAACCTCATCTTCCCACTTCCTTCCTTCAACACCCCAGCTTCAGAAAACTTTTGGGGATGAAGATTAAATCATTACTCATTTAACATCACCTCCTTCCACACATCAGATCCAGCCCTGTGATTCATCCTGCCCCTCTCTCCTCAAGCACTGTCAATTCACATAAAGATTAGTAATTTATCCCAGGTCATGGCTGTCATTTATTATAAGGCACAAATGGATTCAAGTCTCCACATCGACTAAAAGAAACTCACCAGGCTAAAGAATTACTCACTGCATTCCCAAAAAAAGCCCAAGCAATAATCACAAGTAAAGCACACAAATGCCACTGTGTTCAGGAGCCATTTATATCACTTAGATCAATACAAATGAAGCTTGCAGCACACCAGTAACTAATTTACTAATGAGAAAAATCAAACCACATTTGCCTTTATCAGCATTTTTCTTTTGTTAACATTCTGAGCCAAAACTGGAGCTTGTAAGTACACAGAAATTAAGGTTTTCTCTCAGGAGTATTGGTTTCACAAATGTAACATTGCACCAGGAAAAAAACAAAGATATTGGCAAGAAAAAAAACTGTTCTGATTGTGAGCTGTAGATGTGCCCCTGAGCCAGCTTTATTTTCTGTATCCCAACATAAAAAAAAGGCATCAGGTGAGGAAGGTGCTCCCTCAAACAGGATGAGAAGTTCTGCACATTCCTCTCAACTACAGAAAGAGTTTGACTTTGTTAAAGACACTTCCCAGAAACAAACTGTCCCAAAAAACACCTCGCAGCCAACAGCAATGCCAAATCTATCCATGCTGCTCCTCCATGCTCAATAAACCAGTTTTCTTAATGCTGCAAAAATTGCCATCAGAAAAAGGAAAGAAAAAAAAAAAAGGCAAAAAAAAGACATGGAAACTGCTTTCTAGGAATGGGGAATTAAAGGCTTTGCTGTAATTTTGACCAGCACAGAGGAATAGAAATTCCCCAGATATCCTAAGGGGAAAAAAACCTGGTTTTGGGAAGTTGTCAAATCAAAGTAGTAAAGACCATGTCTTAAAGCAAAAAAAGGAAACATCTTTCCTTATCTACTTGGCTGAAGTGAATTCAAGGTAAATGAAAAAAAAACACTAGAAGTCCTATAAATGCACATCTTGAAAGAGTCTTTTAAACACTGACCACAAGATAAGAAACTGTGTGAGCACAGAGCATCAGCTACAACACCTTTACTCCTCCTCCCAGCTTTCCTACAGAGCCATTCCAGTGCTGCCACCAGTGGCTTCCCACTGCCAACAACAGGGCAAAAACCAACTCCAAGCTTCTGTCTTGTGAGTAGCTGCTTTTCCATCAGAAATCCAGCACCCCAGCTCCTAAAATAAAACCCAAAGCTCCCAATAATTTAATCCTGATCACAGAAAGAGTTTCCTTTCACCTGGAATAAGAAAACTTGGACCAAAAATAATCAAGAGAAGTGCACGGACAGAGACAGCTCTGGGTGCAGTCCTTAATTCCTCGATCACAGCCCTGAGTCCAGGTTTGTCCCAGTCCTGGTGAGCTCTGCCTGTTGTTAACAGCCCTGTCAGCACCTGGTGCTTCCCCGTGCCTCCTTTTCCGGTGGCGTGTCCTCACGGGGAAGTGTTGGGGAACAGGGATGACAGGAACAATTCCCTGCTCACTCCAGCAGCACAGGGACACAGCCCTCAGGGCCACGGGGTTCTGCTTCAGGGTTTTTGTTCTCCTGGTTTGGGGTTTTTGGTGTGGTGATCTTTCTTTGGCAGTTTGTTTTCGCGCTAATTGGTAAAGCAAATTCATCTTGGCTCATTCTGCAGTAGAACAGAGCTCAAACCTAAGTTTTAGCACTAAAACCACCAGGGGTTTATTTGCTCCACTGCCCCTAAACTCCAGAATTTATTAAAATTTAAAATAGTATCCAAAGTGACCCATTCCTTCATCCCAATGGAAACAAGCAGCAGAGCAGAATGTTTGTAACACCAGCTCTTCTGAGTGAGCACAAGAGCAGAAATGAGAGAAGAAATTTTATCAGGATCTCTGCAGCTGAGACCATCCATATTTTCTTCAAATAATAAAGAAAGCAAATACTAAAGTGAAAAAATTATTTCTATTTTTTTGGGGAGGGGAAAGGCAGGGACTTAACTGCCAAATAGGCATCATTTGGCTGCAGCTTAATTTCATAGTATAAAAATAAATACCATTGCTATCAGCTAAATCAGAGTTAAAATGAGAAAAAGCTAGAAAGCCTTGCTGCAGATCTGACTGTGCTTTGTGCTCCCATTTCACAAGGATTAACTTCTTGTACCCAGATTTGTGCTCACACTCTCAGCATTACATGAGGAACTCCTGCCTTTGGCCTTCCTGCTCCCTCACTTCTCGTGTTGTCACTCCAGGATCGAGTACTACTTACTCTGTAACTGATGTTACATTTTCCTGTCCAGCAGGTAGTACTGGATCATCTCTCAACTTATCATTTGGAAGCTGCGGCGGCAAGAACTCCACATCCTTTTTCTTTGGAACTTTATAATACTTCCAAGTCGTGTCAGCTTCATCCTCCTCCAAATTCACGGCGGTGCCGACGTACATGGTGGGCTCTATAACCTCGGGGAACGCGGCCGGGAAAGGCTGGGACAAGCCATCGAGCCTGTCTTCCATTGCTTTTGTGGGGACCAAGGGGTCTGGAGTTGGCATCTGGTAGAAATGCTGACTCTGGGGCGTGGAGGGAGCTTTGGGCACCCCCTCGTCGGTGCTGTCGCAGGGGTGGGGGCTGAGCGGCGGCGGCTGCGGCGAGTTTGCCAGCTCGGCCCCGTGCAGCGCGGGGGCCTTGGCCACGTCGTTAGTTCGGATATTGGCAAACCTCACTTGGCTGTCTGGTGCAGTCATCACAAGCCTCTGACTCGCTGAATCTGCCTCCATGGCAACATCATCACTGATAGATACACGATGATGAAAAGGAGTCAAAGGGCGTTTCTGTGGCTTATCCCCTTTGTCTTGCTTCTCATTTGTCTTGTGCTTCGGAGCCGCCGGCTGCTGGGGGCCCACAGGTGGGGCCTGCCCCTGTTGACCTGAATTTCTTGGTTTGAGATTTTTGTGCCTGTGGAATTAATACAGGGGAAAAGACTCCACATTAATCTTTCAAATATGCCTACAGTGTTCTTTTTCACTAGATAAGAACCTGCTTCTAGGCCATTAAACAGCCCATTAGAGATGGCCGAAACTGAAACCGTTCCGAAGTGGAGCTGCCTCTTCTTTCTGACCAGAATTTGAGTGACTTGAGTAGCACTGTGCAATTTTCAAAAATTGTTACATCTGTCCTCTGAGCCAAACACACCAATAATCCTCAGAATGAAGACAGTATTCTGTAACTGCTTTAGCAGAAATAGATTGTCACATGAATACCTCGTCACTTTTAGCTCGTGCCAGCACTGATGAATCAGTAGAACAACGTAAGAATTAGTGAATGGCTTCTGGAATTCAAACACTGATACCAGCCAAGAGAGCTGCCCAAGCCTCACTGGGTTAAGGACTGGAAAATTAACACCAAGAACCAAGAAGCCAAGCTCAGTCCTACAAAAGCTATTTCCAAGCTATTTCAAGGCTTTTGTAGCTGTTTACCTACAAATTTAGCGAGTGTGGCAAAATGCAAAACTCAGTGTCTCACTGCATTAATGCAGTTGGGTTTGCTCAGTGTAAATGCACTTGAGCTTAAACATTTCATCTGCAAGTTCAAGATGCCAACTTCCAGGATCGTCTGACAGAAGGAGGCACACGAAAACGCTGAAGTGCAGAATGAAATGTTTATGATTGAGCCATTGAACTGCACGTACATCCTCAGTGCCTGGCAGCTCTTTGCCACTCTTCCATTAGCAAAGTTAAGCAGCACTTGTATTGAAAAAACAGGATTAGGCAGGGATAAAAGGTAAGAGGTATCAAAATCTATTTTTACTTTAAACTCTCTCACACATCCACATGTTTTTCTCCACTTAGAATTCAAAACACACGGAATAATAAGGGGGTTTAGGTGTTTGCAATTTCTCTTTAGGCAATTGCATATTTCTAATATACACCTCACACAGTTAATTGATTGGTTTGCTCTTAACTAGTGCTATCATAGCTCAATTCTCCTTGAAAAGAACATTTAATCCTCCTCCACATCCCAGCTCTTCTCAGGACACAAGTATTTCCACAGAACTTTAACCAACCATTTCAATAAGGGAGTTAAAATAATGCATTTCTCTCAAAATGCTACATCCTCCAGACAGTAATTTTATCTAAGATACCAACATTCACTGCAAGGTTATCAGTGTAACATTTAAATCAGAGAAAGTGTTTAAACCTATTGCAACACTTCAGTCACCTAAAGATTAATATTCTACCATAACTACAGAAATTGCGATTTCACTGAAATTAATGTTTCCATTTATTTTAAATACCTGTATTAACAGTCTGTGGCATTGCAGTCTCAAAAAAAGGTTGTATTATATATATATATATTTAATCTCAGACTTTTGCCGTTTGTTTTGATCCCTTTTTCCCCAACTAATATAAAAAACACACATGGAATCCACTCCCAGAGAAGCACTTTCCCACACAGCCACCCATGCAATGCCACCCTTTCCAGACAGCAGCTTTGGGGTTTTTATTCCTAATTATCAAGCTCATGATTAACAGCTTTCTCCCTTCAAGGCTAATGCCACAGCCTTCTAGAAGAGGTGCTTAAATCCTAAATAAAGAGCATTCTCTGAGGAAGCTGCCCATGAGAGCTCCTGCCCATTTCCACATGGAATTCCAGCCCAGGGCTCGGGAATTCTCCCCGCACTGGCAGCAGCGCCTGGATTCACTCGACTCCAACCCCTGCATTAACTTCTTGGGCAGAGTTTCAAGACCTCCAATGACATTTAGGAGAGGAGGTACAAATTTTGTTCCAGCTTTCCTCCAAGCAGCTACTGCTTAATTACTCCTGCAGGAGCAATCAGGAGCCTCTCCTGAGCTCTTGAGCCCCGGCGAACGTCGCCTCTGCCAAGTGCTGTACCTTGAACAATTGCAATTTGTCCTCTGCGTGGCTTCAACAAAATCCCAGGATGCCACCTTGTCAGCTGTCTCCTCCTCACACAAGCCATTTGATGTAGCAGAATACTTCCTCCTAGGATTCAATACAAGGAGAGTTATTTGGGAGCAACATATGTTCTTCTCTTATCTTCTGGCAAAGCTCAAGAGCGGTTTGGTGACACGGGATTCAGCAAAGAAATGATAAATAGCCTTTTCCTGACATATTCAACTGAGAACTAAGTAAATCATTCCTAAATAGTTAAGGAGAAAAATGAACTTCTTTAGAAATGGTTTATTAGAAGAGTAAAGCGCGTTCCACCAGCAGCACCTTTAACAGAATTAATTGCTACAAGGAACACACAAAATATTGGTATTTTTGGCTTCAGGGGATGAGTACATACTTGTTCTGTGCTCTGTTCATGTTGCACTCTTGCCAGACTCTGTCCACCACTTGGTTGGCCAGTTTTCTGGGGATTTTGCCACCGTGATGGCTGGTACTGTCTGAGATAAATCCGTCCGAAACCGAGGAAAACTTCACCCATTTTTGGGCAGATTGAGCATCAACTGAAAAGCAGCACCAGAGGAAACACATTCAGGCAGTGAGACAATGCAGTGTCTATCACTACAATTCAATCATCACAGAAGAGAAGTATCTTCTTGACTCAGGAAATAAAAACACACAGAAAATTGAGGAATAGCAGCAGATTACTATAGGAGATTTAAAAAGCACCATATATGTTTATGTTGTAAATGGGCTGGATATTCTTTATCTTTGATGAAAGTGACCTGAAATAAAAAATAACTTGAGCAAAGCCAGCATTATGATAACAAAAAAAGGGTCAAGTTTAAGTAACAGAAGATCATGGAGGGAAAAAAAGAAACAAGACCTCTTCTGCACAATCAAACTTACGTCAGTCACCTCAAACTATCTGTGAGTGTCACCTGCTGTGACCTAAATCAGCTGCCCATAACCACTGCTCACACCCAGGGCAGAGGGCACTCAGCCTCACTGGAGACTTAACTGCAGCCAATCTTCCTGGGCTAGGAGGAAACATCACCTTTCACTAATGACCGAGGGCACAGTGGGGGTTATGAAACTGTGTCAGAACACAGGGGGGAAAACCCCAAAAACTTCCCCAGAGCAATCTAAAGTACAGGTAACAACACCAGGTACAACAGCAGCTCTCATTCCAGCAGCTCACAGAAGAGTTTGAGCTCATTTTGCCCACAACTGGCAACATTGGTTTTACTACAACAAACTTAGGACTAAAGGAATGTGATTTTTCCTGCAAAGAAATGTGATTTTTCCCCACAAAAAATGTGATTTTTCCCCACCAAAAAATGTGATTTTTCCCCACCAAAAAATGTGATTTTTCCCCACCAAGCTCTGCACACAGAGCACCTGAACCCCCTGCAAACACTGCTGGCTTTGAAGGAGAAGCCACGGAAGCGATTCCCTCGTGCAGAAGCCGATTCCTTCCCACCTGTCTGAACCTCCTCTGGGGACGTGGGTGGAGTCAGGGTGACGGAGGACATGGCAGGGTCTCTGGTGGAAGCAGGCACTTGGTGGACCCCCAGGCAGGCAGTGGAGCAGTGGGGAGCCCCCGCAGAGCTGGGAGCAGGGATGTCTGTCTGAGGGACCAGCACGAAGCACGCCGGGTACACCATCCTCACTCCAGCTGCCAAGAGAGGGCATTGCCCAGTTAGTTACATTCAAAGCCATCAAATGCATCATTTTAGCACTCACTCCTGATTTACAGAGCCTTTTCTATCTGCTGAAGCATCTCCTTGGACAAAAATCCTCTGTTGTCACCTCCACCATCACTTGATTTGCTTTGTACAGAAGATTGGGGTGAATCAATTAAAAGGGCTTTGTATCCACAGCAGAGACAGCCACGTGCTGTTAACTGCTTCTGTCATTTTGTTTTATAAAAGCTGCAGAAATCCTTTTTACTGTCATGTAACATTGCCAACACCCCCAGCAGCATGAGGGTCTCCAGCCATCAATGCACCACGAGATCCTCAGAGAGGGGCTTGCATTTGCTGGCAAATCAAAGCTCCCCAGCCCACAGCAGAACAAACTCCTGCATCCAGGGGCTGAGATTTTGGGAAAATCAGCAGAAAAAGGCAGTGCCTGAGCACATCAGGGTCTCCAGGACTGTGGGTTTCAAGACATCCCTAAAGGCAAGGCTGCTCTCTTTGAATTTGCAGGGACTCTGAAACAGCACAACCTGCTTTTGATGCAGCTCAGATGCCAACAGTGATCATCCAGGGGATTTTTTAATTCTCTCAATTATTTATTTTTTTTAAATCTTGCCTTTCAGGGCACATAAGAAAAAGACCTCCTACTAATGGGTCTGCAAAATCCACTTGGAGCAGCAACTCATCATAGACAGTCCTGAGCAGCAAACAGGAAAACAAAACCCAACAACCACTGCTGCACAAGGAATCAAATGGGGTCACTTGTGCATTCAGAATTTTGCAGACTTAATCAGCCAGTTTACTTCAGTAATTAAAAGGTAATCAGGCTCACCAACAAGGACTTCAACAGCAGCTAAAGAATCATCCTCCCAGTCCATTTCTTCTTGTTTTTCCTCAGATCCCTCCTTCAAGTTGGATGTGACGGGGTAGAATTGCTTCCACTCCCCAATCAGCTTTTTAGTGGATGAATCAGAAAGCTTGAAGGACTGCCCTGTGAGTGTGCCATTCAACCCAAAGGGGCTCAGGATAACTAAAAGAGAAACAAAAATCCATTGGAGATGAGATCCACACCAAATTCCCTCTTCCCCTCTGCAATAGCACCACTCTTATTTCAGCCATAAAAATTTCAGCTCAATTATTTCAGCCCAAATAAACAACTTACCATTGGTAAGTCAAAATGCAGCCCAATTATGATTTACACTACATGAGTTTTTGGTAATAGGTTCACATTGTTAAATTCATATGTACTGTAAGAATTGAGGAACCACAGTAACAACTACAAATCAATCCATTCAAACAAGCAACAGGCAAATTTTCATCTTGGCTTGCAAGGAGTCTCAGATACATGTGGGATAAAGAAACACTTCCAAATCCTGGCAGAGTTAAGGTGTTTCCTCATCCTTTCATTCAGCTTGTTACAACAACAGGGAATACACAGGGAATCATCTGTTTCATGTTTAGTCTTGTCCATAGTAGGGAAGCACAGCTGCTGTTAAGTTGCACTCAGGAAAAAAAGCAAGTTTGGCCACTGAGAGCATTACTGAAGGTGTGTGGTCATGCAGGAGAGGTGATTTCTGCAGGGAGGGATCACACAGCCCCACTGACCAGACTCAGGGCCCAGCACTCCTCTGTCTTCCAGAGCACAACCTGCATCTGCTGGGGGAACCACAGGGATTTACAGGCAAGGAAGAGCCAAGTGAAAAGGGGAGGGGTGTGAATAGGTTAAATACACTGAGCCAGAAAGGCATTTCTGACAGAGGGTTGTGAAGGCATGTGGGGGTTATAAGGTGGAAACAGCAAAATACTGAAGTCACCAACAGGACAGGACTTGGATATGGTGTCATGAGGACAAATTATTCAATTACATGCCAAGAGATGAATATGCAAATGCTCCACCTGCAGAAGGGCCAGGCACAGCACTGCCTGTGGGAGGGCAGGGCACAGCTGGGCACAGCAGCTCCCGCTCTGCCCCCACTGCCAGCCTGGCCAAGCCCTCAGGGAGCACCCAGAGGATGAAGCCAGGTGAAACAGCCAGCCCTGGCTGCAATCCCACCTTGGAAGGGGCTGTTGGACTGCTGGGCCAGGGTGAGGTGCTCCTCACTGAGCAGGTACACGGGCTGGTGCTGGCTGATCTCCACACTGGTGCACACGTTGCTGTCCCCGTGCAGGAAGAAGGTGAATGAGCAGGACAAGTGCTCACTGCAAAAGCAACAGCAGAAAATCAGTGTGAAGTACACAACTTCAAATTATTTGGTCTCTTTTTAAGTAATTTGAAGGCCTTTCCTCACAATTAATGGAAGTAACTGAAACACTTCTAAATATCAAGAAAATGCTAAATATATGTTCCCTTTACAAACCCAAAGAAAAATCAGTTAGAAAACAACAGGCACTAAGTTTTCCATTTCTTTTACAAGACAAAAACCTGTAACTTAATATTTTTATACCTTATGCATTTATGTAAAATCTCTAGAAATATTCCTGAATGTATTTCATTTTTAATGAGGTCACATCTAGGTTCTCCTGTCACAGCTCCACTAAGCAGAATTTAATATCAGCCAACAAGTCACTTATTTGAGAGCAAGAAGAATGGCAACAGCTTGGATTTGTTTTGTTATTTAAATTCAATCTTATCTTCGTGTTCTTGAAGCCAATCAAGTAACTAAAAATGAAATCCCATACCTACACACAAAAGGGAAGATACAATCAATTAAAAAAAACCAAGGCTCAAGACATTCTTAATTAAAGTCATTAAGGCAAGTGTCAATGTTTAATAGCAGAGGCTTCACTGACAGCATCTCTCATGGTCCAGAGTTTTAGAGAAAAAAAATCCAACAGGCTTGAACAGCAAAAATCTCCCCAACAATGAACATTTCTCCTTCCTACAACTCTGATTTAAATGCTGTTTCCCAGTGCTGTGCACAGTTATTATGAGCAACTACATGAAACCTTCTACTCCCCAAGATCACACTGCAGAGAATTCCCAATTTTTGGGGCCGTGCTCCCTGTTGTTGGAAAATAACAAAAATACAGCTGAGTCCTGCAAGGACAATCAGAAAAGCATTTCATGTTGCATCCACATCAACTCCATGGTTCATGTGAAATATATTTCACCAATTTTAATTAAAGGGCAGGAAGAAAGGAAGGCAAAACCAAGCAGATCCCTGCCAGAAGACCCACCTGGAAAACTCTTTTCTACTCCCTTTTAAAGAAGCTCTACAGGCACAACATTCCCAGTCATAGGGGCTACAAGTTATCCCACGTGTCTGCCAGACTGGTGCACTCCAGCAGGAACAGAGCAGATGTTTAAAAGCAGAAGATGCTGCTCATTTGGACATTAAATTAAGTCCAACATCACGGCCAGAGAAGGACCAAGGTCAAGGAGAACCTCAGAAGAACTTCATAAAATGCTGGGAGAAAATAAATCTTCCTCTGTAAGGAGGGAGCAGCAAAATCCTGCTCAGTCTCAGGAAACACTGATTTTAGCCAGTTAAAACAGCAGATACTGGAGCAGGTTTTTGCATGATCCAGTGGAAAACTCATTCCATGAACTACTGCAGCCTAAAAATGAATGCAACACCACTGTGTCCCAAAAAGACAACCTGATCCCACCACCCAATGGCCAGGGTGGTGTGAATGCTCTGGGACATTTGTGTTCTTTAATCTAAAAGCCAATCCCAGTTTGGCATTCCTGGGAAAGGCACAAACAGCTCCAGGGCAGGGAGAACCAACAGGCACCAGAACAACCCCATTAAAACACAACATCCACAGCTGCAGGGACTGGGAACGTTTTTAGTGCCATTTCCAAGATGTTTCTTTCCCAGAGGGAGATGCTGGGATGGGGAACAGCAAGGGGAAAGAAAAGTCTCTGGAACTGGCACGTCCATTGAACCCATGGAAATGGATATGGGGTGGTCCATTCTCACCCCAAAGCCTCAATCAGGAAGGAGAAAGGTGGAACAGTGACAAAACCACAGCAGATTGAAAAGTGAGGACCAAAACCATCCAAAAAGGATGGAGAACCCACAGAGTGCTCATGGAAGAACAGAAAGAAGGGTACATTTTTATTTCAGCACCTTAAAACAGGCCTTGCAGTGACCCCACTGAGGAGCTGCTCTGAGGCAGAACAGTTCCCCAGCTTTGCTCAGCTGCTGCTCAGGTTTAATTGTGTTTTAGGAGCAAAAAAGGCAAGATCTGGATGAATTACCAACTGCTCCGTAACAGCTGAAACCCCACACTGCTCAGGAACCCCAGGAAAGTTAAGTTTCCAAGACACAGTGAGGATGGAGCTGAGCATCTTGTTGATGATTTCAAGTTGAAGAGCAGTCACGTGGCCAGGACACACCACTAAATTCCTGTATGGAAATCTGATTAAACTTTAATCCTTATGCAAATAGTGGGAGACTGATTTTTCAAGCTGAATTTTCTGTTCCAAACCATATTGGATGCTTTAAGGTGAAGGAGTTGGCAGTGCCTTGGTTCCCAGTGACAGACACGATTCAGAGGCTCAGTATCAGCAAGATAAAATTTCCAAATAAAAGCACATATTCCCTATATACACTTTAAATGCAATTAAGCTTCACCTCTTGTAAACACCCCATTGTTAGGCAGATAAAGGGCAGACAATCACAGCATAATCTGATGGAATTCAGATAAACCAAGACAAAGGGAGGCATCAGCATGATAACAGAAGCATTGCAATTCATCACACTGCAAAACCAGTCCTGAGCAGGAGCAAGGAAAACTCAAGGTCACCATGCAAAAACCAAATCCAAAAATACAAACAAAAAAACCCCCAAAAAAACCCAAATCAGGTTTCTTTTCTCCCTCAACTCAGCAGGGGAGAGGTTTCCAACAAAATAATCCAGTGGGTGAGCACCCACAGCCATTGTTCCCAGCTCTGGATCCATGGCATGGAGAGAGGATCTACAATTTATCCTGGAAAATCCAAATGTCACCCAATTTCCACTAATCCTGGGTATAAATTTCAGTATTAAACAGCACAAGGATGCACCAGCACCGGGGCGTTTCCTTTTAGAGGTGCAGCAAAGTCACTTTGTGGCCAGGAGGATAAAATGTTTCACAGGAGAAATACAGAGTAAAAACAGAAAATCTGGAGACTTGGGATAAGGGAAACAGATCCCACCTGGGACACAAAGTATCCCTGGAAGCAGGAGTTCGATTTAAACTAAAGGTTGACCTGAAAGGCAAAATTAACGCTTCATGGACTCAAATAGTTTGTTTCCTCTGAACCAGTAATGCTCAGAAACTGGCTCTTCACATTTAATTTCTTTTAGGTTACAGAACTTGAGAAATATCAATGCATGTGGAAATAATCACAAGAAATACAAATAAAGAGGCCTAATTAAAACAAAAAAAAGAAAAAAAAATCAAAACCACAGGGCAGCTCTTTGGAGGGAGTGGAGAAAAGGAGGAAGGAACATGAAGAACCAGAGCTCCACAGAACTGGATGCCCCTACACAAATTATTTTATGGAAACTCTACAAACATGCATGTTTTTTATTATTGTTTTGTTTAAATTAATACATTTGAACATCCTCCAATTCTTTAAGTTTCTAGAGCCTGGCTACCAGTGTGCAACCTCAGCTTAGGAAGAATATTCCAAACCTTACCATAATCTATTAAAAAAAAAAAAAAAAAGGTGTATAAATATTTATTTTTTCCCTATCATTTCTCTAAGCCCTCCTCTAATCTTCTCAATAATTCACAGCCAAAAAATCCTAATCTAGCAAAAAATCTACCACGTATCACTTTGGGGTAAATAGGCAAATTATCTTTACAATTCAGTCAAGGACACAGTAACAGAATCAGGCTGGTGGTTTCCTGCCTGCTAACGGAGAGTTCATCCTATTTTTATTTGCAGACTATTTCAGGTAGCTCAGAAGATCACTGGTAATTTGTGCAGAGCATCTCACCACTGAAATACTAAAAAAAAAAATCCCTACACCTCGACACTTTGAAATTTTATTCTGCGTGAAGAGAGAATCAGTGATGTCCTTAAGGTCAGATAGAGAAAGAAAAATATCTGATGGTAAAGTCAGCATTGATAACCCCCCTTTTTTTGTACTTTTACCACTATCATGTATTGTTGAATATACTTTTATTCAGAAAATTCTGAAAACAAAATCCTCATTCTCAAAAAACCTCTTTGTCTTGTCTTTACCCTGAACATCAAGTTGCTCCATTAACATTTCTAATCAACTTCATTAAAGTCCCAATCACAGAATTTAAGTATCAATAATCCAGTTCCCAACTGATCTCTGAATACAGACATGAAGTGCCATCAGAACAAGCATTCTTTATGATTTTTGATCTGAACACACCAGAATTCAGTTAGATTGAGGTCCAATCCTGAAAGCAACTTTAAAAACAAATAAAAAATAAAGTAAGAAAGAGACTCCTTGGGAATAATATCATTTGAAGCAACCTTCAGTCCTCATCTACACTCCATTAAAATACATTTGTGCAAAACCATTTGATTCCCCCATGCTCCCTCTTCACTCTAATCATTCAAAACAAAGATGTTTTCGTTTCAGGGACAAAGGATTATGATTTTATGGGGGGGGGAACCAGAAGCTGCTGTGGATAAACCCAATACAACTCCTACTTCTACCTTTTTAAGAATAACTGAAGGGTAGGAGGGGAAACCACACTAAAATCCACATCTCCAGGAGGTTTCCATTAGCATACCTGAAAATATCTTTTGGATAAAAAGGTAATTAGGTCTGGTTTTGTCTCCACATTAGGACTTGTGCTTCCCAAACATTGGCTGCATTAGGACCCCACTAATCCACACTTAAATCACCCAGCACAAGGAAGGCTCCAACTAAGAGCACATTTTAATAGGAAATTAAAAAAACAAAACAAAAAAGCATCCAAATGTTTCAGCTGAAAGAGAAAATGTTTGTTTTATGTAATTACTATCTCCTGTTTTCCTTGCTTGTCTCTGTGAATTACTTCTGAGTTGAAGTGGGAGCACCTTACGCTGCCAAAGCTCTGCTAACCCAACCAAAATATTTACTGAATCCTTATAAAGTGCACACTGTCCCTGCCACAGGGGAACACACACTGCACAGGGGAGCTCCTGTCCCAGGACTGATGCTCATCCCACTTCTGACCCCACCATTCCTCCTCCAGTGGTGCAGAACACACCTGGTGTAGGAGCACAACCACATCAGCTGAGCTAAGGCTCTAATTAATTCATTAATTTGCACCATTATTATTAAAAAAAATGCCAGAATTTGGTACATCTTGGCCAGAGCCCACAGTCCTTGGGGGATTTCCCCCAAGAATCAATGCCAGGACTGGCTGATAATAATTGAGAGTTCCCAACTCTTCAGTCACCAAAGAGAACAAGCTCCCAAGAGTTCTGGGTGCCTTTTAAATAAATTCAAAGCATCAAAGAACCTCCTTTTGAAAATGTGACAATTCCTTTCTATAATAAAGTCTTGGGCTGGAGAACAGTCTTACAATTAAATAGGTTCTTTAGGAAATCAAAATTTAAATAGGAAAAATGGTTTATGGTGACACACCCCCCCCCATGAAGCCCTAAGACCCTTCCTGTTCTTTATTTTCTTTTCACTTTAACCAAGCTGGGATAAAACAGAACAGGTTTTTGGGACTATCCACATTTCCAGGTGCAGCTGGAACACCACAGGCACTGAGAAATTTCTTCTCCACCTCCTTCCCACCTTTGCTGCTCCAAAGCCTCCCCTCTTTCAAATGTGGCATCTTCAATCCCCACTCACCATCCACAATCCTGAATTGCCAAACTCCCCAATCTTAATTCTGACTACAAAGGAGCAGGATTTGCAGTGTGCTTGTGCTGTGAGCAGCAAAATAGGAAATAAGTAAAACACTAAAACCAGTGCAAAGAACCTCAGCAAAAGCACGGCTACGTTTTCTAGGGAGCTGCACGTTCTGTGTTGTAAATGAAATATCCAGAGCTGGAATTGCAGCTGCTGCTCTCACTCTGGACAAAGCCATGGAGCAGAGATGTTCTTCTGAGAAACTCCCCATGGCCAGGAAGGGAAATACAGCAGAAAGCTGATTTTGATGATAGCACAAAGCACAAAAACATAGCTAATAGCAAAGCAGAAAAAAACCCTTCCAGCTCAAAGCACATCATTAATGACTCCTGTCAAAAGGCTCTCCCAAAGCATTCTTCGTGGCTGAGGATGGTTTGATTTGACTTAGACCTGAGAGTTAAAAATATTTATTTATTCCATAACTATGTGCACTAAAACAAACATAAATGTAGCAAGCAGCCTGTATTCCAGAATAAGCCACAGTTGCCTTAGATTGCCACGTTTTAAATTAACTTTATTATTAATGGGCTTAGCTTCATCCCAATAAAACCAATTTTATTTTTATATACACTAAAACTCCAGGATGATATTTTAAAAGGAAGCAAACTGGTTTTTTTCAGATGGCACCAAGAAGTTTATGCATACACACAAAGGTATATATTTTTCCAGATACAATTATAAAAAACACTACAGAAAGAGTTTGCTCACGTTCCTGTATTTCAGAACTTAAATGAGACTAATAAACCTGTCACCTTGTATTTTAGCATCCTTTAATTTGAGGCTGCAAATCTTAATTATCTGAGCTTGAATTTTCACAGGGAAATGTATGTGTGCAATAAAGAATAAAGATCCAGAACATATTTGGGAAAAGGATAATCACTGAACATCCCTGTGTTCCAAAGCCAGGGGAACAGCTTTCCCTGCATTGCTCTTTCCCATCCTGAAACATTTACAAACATCTTCTTAAGCCACATTTTTTCCAAAGTTCAAAATTGGAATGCATTATAAAATTGTCATCTAACAAAATCTGAAGTATCTGTATGGCTTTTATATTATTTTATTGCTCAGTGAACAAAAAGAGCAGATTTATGCTTGAAAGCTAAAAACCAAGAGCCGTATCATTTTTTTTCCTTTTTCCTGATGAACCAACTACCAGTGTAATTTAAGCTAAATAAGAGAAAACTGCTTTGTGATGTAAAGTGCTAAATTTGTCTGCTTGTAGTCTCTGTAGCAACCCAATATTCCAAAGAGACAATCATGTGATCAATGCTCTCAGCTCCTGCTGTTTATCCTGCACTGTCCTACTTACAGCAGCTCTCAATTCCAGCTGTCTACAGCAAAAGGAAAAACATCACCTGCTCTCCTGCCGGGACATGATGCCAGAACAGCCTCATTAGAGCAGCTGTAAAAAAATGTTGACATTGTTTGATTTAAAGATTAACATAGGGAGGAAATTTACACTGCAAAGAGTTGAGCAGCTTTAATAGAAAATATTCCAGCACTGTCAGGGAAGAGCCACTTGGTTTCAGACTAAATAGACAGAAATAAACCCAAAAGCTGTGGGTGAACCTTGTTTTGGTGGTTAACTCTCTCAAGTATGAAGGAATTTTTGAGCTTTAGCACCCAGAGATCTTGTTCTGTTCATTAATAATAATAATAATAGTCATCATAATAATAATTCCCAGTAGCATCCCAGGGGATCAAGAAGTAAAATTCTGGTTTTGTGGAAAGATGACCATGGGAACTGGGAAAAGGGAGGCAAACAGGGCAGAAATGTGGGTTAAAAAAGACCAAAAGCAGCATTCCCTTTGTCTTAAGGGCAGTGAAGCCCAGGCAGGCAGGAGCTGATCCCATCCACGCTGCTCAGTGCCAATTCAGACATTCCTGATGGCACAGCAGGACCCAAATTTAAAAAATCCCCCCCAAACTGACACTGCAGCCAGGGCCATCCCAATCCAGAGTGCAGGGCTGCCACCAGGGTTGCACCAAGCTCAGCATCACTCCCACAGCTCCTCCTCTTCCTCATGGCAAGATGAGGTAGAAAAAAACCCCTCTCTCCACAACTATGATAAGCACACCTTCAAAACGAGATAACTGCATGTACAAAGGTTTAAAATAAAGCCTAATTTACATCTAGGATATTTTTCAGCAGTCATTTCCCATGAAGTTCTATAATTATTATTTGCACCACGCAGCTAAAATAGTATTTTCATGGGAAAGAAAATAAGAGAATGGTGGCCTGGTGTTCCAAAACCCTGAACCCAGACTTGTGGTAAACAGAATTACCCTGAAACCTGTGCAGCAAGTTATGATAACCTTATCACTTATGAATTTCCAAGTGGCTTGTGGGATGGTTTTTTGTGCTTTTAGTTCTGGGTGTGTGGTGTTTTTCCCTGGTGTTTTTTCACAATTTTTAAGTGAACTTGTCAGACACAAGTTCTGCTTTGCCACCCACTGCAATTGGCTGCATTATTTCCCAATTACAAGGGGGAAAAAAAAAAGCAACCATACAAGTAATCTAGCAGCTTTTAGCATTCTAGACTTTCAGTTGTCTATCAGATCCACCCACAAATTCAGGATTACTCAATTGTTTGCTTACTGCTACTTCAATTGTGCTAAAGTTTGGCAAGTTGTAATTATTACCAAAAACTTCCAGAAAAGCCCCTCACGTAAACACTTGTGCTTCATTAGGAATGTCACATTGAATCTATTTAAATTATATCTAAAATAGTATTTAATCTGACAGGTTTCCTAATCATATTTATTCCAGGTATATCCCACTAATGAGTAAGAGGAACAGTCTCATCCAAAGGCAGTTCTTGAAGCACATCACAGTCTCCTTCTCACATTTATGAGGGGATTTTGGAATAAACCATACACAGCCATATTCCTGAAAGTGGCAATAACAACACAACTGGTTGGAAAGGAGAAAAAATAATGAAGTTCCTATTTGCCAAATTTTAATTGAATATGCAGTAATTTAAACCACATTATTGAGCTTCTGCAGTCTCCAAGTGACCAAAACAGGTAGTGACAAATACAGAGGTCATTTTTCTTTTAGTTGGTTGCAGTGAAGACCTTCAGCAAAATCCTCTCTGTGGTTTTTTTATTCATCTGGAAAACTGGAATCACCTCCTTAAAAACGGGCAACAAGACCCCAGCACAGCCTGCTTCTTCAGGGAGCTGCTCCATCCCTGCCCCATCTGTAAACAGGAGTGGAATCAGCAGACTTGAAAACCTCGGGGAGTTTCCCCAGGCAGGATAATCGTGACTTGTTCTGAGATCAGATTTCAGCCCAGATTCCAGCCCATCCTCGAGTGTCTGCCTTTGCTCAGTGCTGGTTTTAACTGGGGAGCAGCAGGGAGGGAGGGAAGAGCAGGTCACGGTTGTTACCTCGCAGCAGGTGAGTGCACAATGCAAACAGCTGAGGGGTTACTGCTCCCACAGCTAAAATTTTAAGAGCTATCATATAATAGAGGTGAGTTTAATAAGTTTATTTGTTTAGGAGTCACATCATTAAAGAGTGAACACTCAAAACTAACTCATTCTGACTTCTCCGGTCATCTGCTCACGTGCCACACTGAACATTGGGGACTGTCCTTTTAAAATTAAAATGTACAATGACACGGACTTTTTATTTTAATATAACCTTATGCAAGGAGAAAAAAAACCCACCAGAGCAACAGCCAGGAAGGCAGAGCTGCTGGAGGAGCTGTTATCACAGCCCAACACCTCTCAGAAATCACAGCCTCCCTCCCGGCTGCTGCGCCACCACCGCCGGCTACTGCTGGGAGAGCAGAGCACAGAAAATCTCCCCTTCTGGAAGCACATGCTTTCCACCAGAACTCGGAAAAATCCAGATGGGATCAGCTTCAAATGAAAGAAACAGCTCTATTTGCACATCCTCCAAAGGGACACACAGGGCCAGAGCGGGGCTGAGGTCCTGCAGCTCGCTCAGCCACAGCCCCAGAGAGCCCAGGGCAAGGAGTCACCTCCACACCAAGGGCACTGCCTGCTCCATTTCCAGCCCAATTCCTTGAAACTAAAGATTTCCAGCAAGAACAACCGACCTGATTGAAATCTGCAGCTGTAAAACACAGGGAACAAGTCTCTGGAGTGGCTGGCCAAGCCCCAAAGTGCAGGGTAAGATAAATTACGATCCAAAGCACACTGGTAGCAAACTCCACAACCCCAGGATACCAAATTACCTCAAATTACACAGGCACAGGAATGCCTTCCCAGGGTTTCTGAGCCTTAATGCAAAGAACAGTCCCAAAGACAGCAGAGTAATATGGGATGGAAGACAAAAATACAGCTTCAAAACTGATTCTTAAGATATGTGCAGCAATACTCACAAACACAAGAGGGGCTGTTGGGGGTTTAGTTTGGTTTTTAATTAAGTCAGCCACATCTACACAAAAAATTATAAACTTTGTATAGGTTTAGCTGATTAAATAGATCCTAAGGAATGAAAAATATGCAGGAGTTGTATTAAGGTTTGGATTTTGTTAGTTTTAGAGCAGCTGTCTGGTAGGAAATGCATCAGCACCCCAGGTGCAACATTCAGAGCCTTTTCCAATCTGGCTGCAAGTCCCTTTATGTGGGGTTTGCTGCAGTGTCACATTTAACTTTTGCCATGTCAGAAATGTTCCTCTTACTACAGGAGTGTTCCAGACTTTGGAGCTGCAGAGGTGGCACCACAAAGCTGCATCCATGGCAGCATTTGGGTTTCTCCCACAGGCCTGAACTGACCCCTCTGAAGAGCCCAGCTTTCCAGAGAGCAGAGATGATCCCAATTCTAGATATTCCCAGAAGGGATGAGCCAAACTCGCCACAAGAACACACATCTGTTAACCATTCCCCCACTTCATTCCACAAAAGCCAGTGCTCAGAGCATCACATGGTATTGAGCTATCTGGTAGGAAATACTGAAATTTCTCAACAATAAAATATCTTACACTGATCTGTCAAGGCTTTTTAAATATTTTTCCCGTAGTTCTGGGCTACATATGATGAAATTGTGTGAGTAAGCACACAATTCCTTCAGTTATTTTCTCAAGCATGTTGACATTCTGACCTTCTTTAAAAGAGAATCAGAGCCTCCAAATTAAACAAACACTGCTATTTTATTTTAAAAGCTTTCATCAGCTTTTCCAGCTGTTCTAGAGAGCTTTATAGAATCACTCTAAGAGAATCCAGGACATAACTAATGCTAGTTTAAAATGGCAATTTGGTCAACCAGTTGCTCAAAGGAAGAAAGCCCAGACTGTGCCAACACGATAATGGCCAAAATAGTTAAAAGTAAACTCTTTACTCTTGATTTATAGCAACAACACACAGAAAAAAAATGGATGGACAAGGACACCCCAGAGAGGAAACATTTGCCCTGACCAGGGTGGAGAAAGAAATGCCTGGAACTAAAGGACAAGTTTATACATAAATTAAAAGCAGCAGTTCACAACTACTAATAGAAACACACACAAACATGTGCTTCTGCTTCTTTTGCTCCAAAACAGCTTCTAAATTTCTTTCAAGTTTAAATTTATTGCAGAAGATGCCAACAATGGCCAACTCCACACCCAAAAAGCAAAGCCACTGATCTCAAAATTTCCTGCATGCAATATTTAACACATACATAGACACACACACACAAAAAAAAAGCCACACAAAAAAACCATCATCTAAGCTTTAAATTACTTTGGATTTTAAAAGCTGATTTGGGAACAGCGATTAAACTTGTTCCAGCTAACCTAGTTTTTATTCATTTCATTATTTATTGCTAGGCAACATAGACCGTGTCAAACCACGTTAGAACCATGAGAAGAAGTCCTTCCAATTTAGATCAAAAATTCTCTCCTCATCCTCCTCCCCCCCAGCATGGAGACCACATGGATTCTTTTAACACCAGCATTCCCTCCTCCTGACCAGGAGCTGCCATTCCAAACTCCCAGCATCTCCCATGGGATGCAATCCACCCAAAGCTCAGGTGGGACCTGCAAAGAGCTCTCACAGTGAGTTTTTCTTGGGGTTTGCAAGCAGAATTAGTCCCAGTGACCTGCAGGTGTCTCTTTGTCCAGGTATCTTTTTCTTCCTTTGTGAAAGATTCTACCTCCTTTTCCAACACCCCCATTATCCATGGTCTGGACATGGGTACCAGCACAGAAGAGATTGTTTACCACATTCAGCATTACTTCCTTCCATCATAAGGAAGTTTTGAAGAACCCCAAAAAACCAGAAAAATAAGAAAGAGCAGAATCCAACCTCCAGAATAAACCCTACACAGACTTCTCTTAATGAAATCTTTCTTCTAGCACAAAGAATAAACCCTCCAACTTGTTTAATAAAGCGAAACAAAGCCTCCTACCTTTTGTTGATGGGTTTCTCATCCTTCTCGTAAGGCTTCACGAACCACTTGCCGATGCGCACGAAGTTCCTGTTCATCAGACACCTCTCCAGCAGGTTGTGCACGGCCTTGAACAGCAGAGTGCGGCACTCGTAGGACAGCCCGTTCTCCCAAACCCCATCTTCCTCTTCTGCAAGGCACAGGGCAAACAGAAATCACCTCTGAGTCCCATCCTGTTCTTACAGACACATCACAACGCCCTTTTCTCCCCCGCAAGATTTTGAGATATTCGCGGCGTAACGCGCAACCAAAACCAGCCTGGAAGGTTCAGATAACTCTGCTTGCTTCATGATAGAGCTGCTAAAAGTGATCAGCTGTAAAAATATCTCGTCCCCCACAAGGAAAGAAGATTCAACAGTTATTTGTACACAGAAGGAAACAAGCAGCACCAGCACGTTCCGTATTTCAGCCTCCAAGAGCACTGTGTGATCTGTCTGTGAGGTGGCTCGTGTTTTGGGCAGTCTGGATTACTCATCCTGCAGAATTGGTGACAATTAGGCTTAAAAATAAATTTACCAAAGTCAGACTTTTAATAAATCCTGGTGTGTTTACTGAGGAAAGCCAGGAACAAAAATCAGCGATCAACTGACCCTCAACGATCAACAATTAGCTAGAGATGACAAAAAAATACTCCAATTCAGAATATTGGTAAGAGCAACCTGATTCTCCCCAGAAGACTCAAAATTGATATTTTTCTTTTTAATTCACCATTAAAAATGAAGATATTTAAGCAGTCCAGCCCTGCTTTCTGATGTACACACAGAAGAGAAAGATCAGCAAGACAAAGCCCAGCTCCTACCGATGGGATTCTGAAGTCAAACACTGACATCTTCTGTGCCCCACAAATCAAACACAGGCATGGAATCCAGCTTGCACAAGCCAACTTGATTTGCCAAATGGAAAAGTGAGATTGATGACAAGAAACTGCAACTTCTTCCACCACTCTGGCTCCTGCTCAGTGTTTGAGCAGGGTCTAGAGGCCCTCAAAGCACAAGCACTGCTCCAAAGAGCTGCACTGGCACTGGAATTCCCTTACCCAGGAAAAACCAGGGACATGTGAAAGTTCCTGGGGTGTCTCCCAGGATATATCTGATATCATTCATCCCCAGCAACACTGATAAGGAGCATAATACAACACAGCTTGAGATATTGCCCTTAAATCACTGGCTATCAGATCTTACCTTTATGGCTCTAACTCCTCATGTTTTGTGTTTTACATCTATCCCTCAGGATCTGCTCCTGGTCTCCTTGGGCTAACCTAGCAGAGTTACTCTTCAAATGCCATTGCTTTTATACTCCAGGTAGCAGCAGAGATGAGAAGTTTGGCTGACATAGATAAGGAGACGTATTTTTACTGCAGTCTCTGGATAGTCATGGAATAATTTAGGTCGGAGGGGACCTGTGGAGGTCATTGCTCCAAGCTCCACACAGAGCCCCACGTGAGAACAGGTTGCTCATCTGTCACATCCACTGGCCCTGCTCATCTCCAGGGGCTGGGGCTCGAGTCCAGCTCTGCTTCAGCACCTCAGCTGTGACAGCAGTGCCCTGCCCGCTCCCCTCTCCCTCACAGAGCATTTTGGTTCCTTTGCTTTGCTCCCTGGTCAGAAAATCTCAGCCAAGATTTTGCATTTTAAATCCCCCTTGGAAATAAGCCCCTTCACCTCTCTCTGGAAGCCACTTACAAGCTTAAAAGGTTGCAATATTATTAACTAAAGTCTCAATATCCTTAAATTAGAGAGCATCTAGAAAACCAGACACCTAAGAGTTTTATTTAGGGGAAAAAAAACTTACAGATTATTACAATAAACAATATTTAAGACAGAGACGACAGAGAAGGGAATTTCAATACTATTGGAACCAGAACATGGTGCCCATGTTTGTGTTTTGCTACATTCCACACAGGGAAAAGTACATTTCCACACAAGACCAGTACTGTGAGTAAAAGAAAGTTACTCCCAGTAACTCTGAGGGACAGAATGAGAGTAAACAGACCTGCCCCATCATTTATAAAACAGGAGGTGTGCATCATTACACATGAATCATTCCACGAAACAACTTTCTGGGAAAGACAAGGAAAAACAAGGAGCAGCATTTCCCAAAGCAGAGACCTCACCACGAGTTTTCCCACTGCAGCGCTGGAACTGAGCAAAAACTTGTTTTTAAAAACTGTAAAGCTACAAGATAACACAGTAACTCACTAAAGAAACATCGCACACCACTCTTGTAACAAAAAGCAACAAAAGTCCAAAGTCAAAGGGTGTAAAGTGCCAAGCACAGAGGTTGCTCCCCAGCCCCAGCTCTGGATGCCCAGGCACAGCCCTGTCCCAGGGGCAGCAGCTCTGCCCCAGAGCAGGGCCAAAAAGCAGCTCAGCAGAGCAAACATTAACTCCAGAGCTCACTGGTGTTGGACTTTACCTGCACAATAAACCCCACTCCATTTCAAAGGTTACACACTGGCTCTGTGCACGGCTCTTCTCATTGCAAGGGATCACTCCAAGCACATCCCCTGCATCCAGGACCTTCTGGAAGAGGGAATGCAAGGAGCTCCTTCCAGTTTTATGCCTAATTTCGTTTTGGCAGATTAGTGCAGCAATTCCATGGAGGGTGCTGAAATTGCAGAGATCCTGAAGTAACACAAATCTTGTGTTTTGATGCTCACACTGGGGACACAAAGGAGAGGTTTCCACTCTCTTAGTCAGGTGCTTTATTTACCAGCAGCAGCTGTGCTGACCACCAAGTTATGAGCAGGTTTCCATGCAGGAACTTGCCACAGGATGTAATTCTTGAAAGCTCTCCTCCCTTAGATTATTGAGAAGCAGAGAGCTCTTAGCTGACTGTGTTTTGTGGAGAAAGTGTAAGGTTTGAGGTGGAAATCACAATTAAAACTCCAGTTTTTGCTCACCAGACCACCTGCTCTGAGTGAAGTGCACCTTGCCACAGAAAGGGAAGGTAAAAGAAGCTGTCAGCTCAAGAAACCCTCATTTCAGAACATTATTCAAATTCATGCAAAAAAGCCAGCAGTAAGTGTTCTCTGACTTTCTGAAGTCGATTTAGTCATTCCCCTTCCCCCATTTTTAGTGGTGGAGAGAAGCAAACATGACATCTGCTCACATCTGCCAACTATTTTTCTTCTTAATTCAAATTGTTGTTTCTCAACATGAGAAAACCCCTCCCACTTAATAGAAAATTGTACACAGCAAACCATTCATTAAAAGAGGGGGAGAGGAAGAGGCGCTTTTGTCTTCTAATCTTTCTTAAACAATAAATTCAAATGTTCCATCTGATAATGCTAACAAACCAAAAGGAGTTGCTGACTCATTTTCAAAAGGTGCTAAGCCACAATTTCACTTTGGACAAGTGTTATCCACAGAAGTGGCTCTGGCAACCTGAAGGTTACAAGTGCTTTATTTTTGATGAGTTCTCTCAGCTGTCCAAAGCACTCAACTCTTCCCCAGCACTCTTGTTTTTATGTCAATCCATTAAACAATTTATATCCATATCCCACTGCTCCCTCTCTCTTTACATCACATGCTGGACAGAGTTTCCCTCAAATGAAGCTAAAAATTATCAGGGAATTAAGAAATTTATGGAAATAATGACCAGGAAAAAGTAATTTGCACACTGCACATATATAAACGTTTTCAGCCAGCACCTTCTTGATATTACCAATTTTATTGGAGGCCACTTCTCTTCAGTGCTTTTATGTCCTCCTTTCCATTCTTTCTACAGTTCACCTGAACCAGTAAAGTTCATTTTTGTTTTCATGCCCTTCTGTCTCTGTGGTGCTCTTGGAGGAGGAAAGAAAAAAATTTGGAGCACCCTCAGAATATAAAACTCTTATAATTTTTCATGAATTCTGAAAAAGGAATATCTTTAAACCTTATCATTTAATTCATGTCAGGTTTTTTTTAAGCCTTTTGTTACTCCCAGATCTTTAGCCAAATTTATTAATCAAGGATTTCTAAGAAGTAATGTATATTTTATATACAGACAAATCTAGATTGCAACAGATAAATACACAGCCTTGAAAATGTCATTTTTAACTTTTAAGAACATGGATTTCCCTCCTTCCTTTAGCACACACAGAACACCAGGAAGCACCAATTCTTACACAGGCTGAGTGTTTACCACACCATTAAAAATATCTTCCTAATGCTCAATGAACCTCTAAAATAAACTATGCAAAGAAACAAAGCCTCCACTTTGGACTACAATTCCCCCCAATTACTTCAATTACACAGGGGAAAAATCCATTCTTTCATATCATGATTGAGACTTGTCTTTTGGAAGCATTTCTTACCTCACAGGCTTCTTTTTTGCCTTTATGTGATTTTGCCAGTTCTAAAAACACTGACACAAACGGGATTTATACAATTAAACTTCCTATAAAAACCTCAGATTCCAAGGGAAGTAAATAAGCAAAGGAATGTGAAATTTCTGCTGTACACACTATTGTAATGATATGACAGAAACACTTTGAGTCAAAGTTTTCTATTTAAAAAACCAAATTTTTGAATTAAAATACTTTAAATTGCTCAAAGTGAGAATCACCCAGCAAAGCTACTGAAATTATGCTTTGAGGGCCTACACCCCTCATGAAACCAGTGAGAAACAACAGATTTTGCAAGAAAAAAAAGGAAAACAATACAATTTCAAAATATCAATTTAAGAATCTGAGAAAGACAACTGAGTTTGTTCCTGTTAAGAGTTGTATCTGTTATCTACACTCCCTGAACAGAACCTGAATCCAAGACTCTGGATACTCAAACTGTCCAAAATACCACAGTGAAAACATTCAGCACCATTCCAGGTCAGTTTTTGTGCTGCCTGTCCTTTACCAGCATCACACACAGAGGTTTCATGCTCTCATCCCAGCAGAATATTCTCTAAATCCTGACAATTTAAAAGTAGAACTTTTCTGTAAGAGTGTAGCCACTGCTGTTTATAAGGATAACAAGGTAACTGCTCACTGTTCGTTGGGTGTAAGTTTGGCTACAAAGCCCCAAGAAAAGCTGAAAAACTTCCCAGCTCAACCATCCAAAATCCTCCTCCTCCACAGAGTAATTCCATGTGCAGGTAGATGTAACAGTGTAAGTAAGATATTTCATTGTTCTGATTTTTCCAGGTCATGATGCATGTGACACCGAACACACAACCAACACGACAGGATGCCAAATCCTCACTGCCTGTGACAAAGCATTTTTCACCTGACTCCACAGATCCCTCACGTGCATGTTGGTCAAGGGAAAAAAAAAGAGGGGGGGGGAAAGTTAAATCTTTGTCACCTTTGAGCTCGCAGCGAGTCACTGAAGTTTGATAAAACTGCTTCAGTAATTTTTGCATAATGCTTATCAGCAGTTTTGCTTAAGTGGCTACATCTCTAACATGGAGGACTGAAGAAATGCTGAAGCATCAATGCAGCAAGAACACTTGGAAAGCCTCTCCTGCCTGACACAGAACACACAGATCCTTCCCAGACAAGGGGCTGCAGCTCACCGTGCTCACATCAGGTGCAAAATGTTTTAAAAAGCATCCTTTCCTTGGGGTTTTTTGGGGGATTTTTTTGTAGGAGTTAAATGATCTTCGGGAGCAGTTGTTATTTTAAAAAAGCATCACTGGCTGAACTCTTTTCCAAGCTGCCTTTGCCAACTCCTTGCAACTGGCAGGGTTTGCAGCCCTTGGAATGATAACTGGCTCATCCTCTGGTTTCCATTGTCCTGGAGTAATGAGACACTCAGTGCTGACATCAGCACAAATTCCCTGGTTTTTTGGAGACAGGGATTTGATCCATCATGCACATGCACCAACAACTCCACAACACACATCAGTCTTTGCTGCCATCACTGTTTTTACCACACAGACAAGCATCATATTCTTCTTTTTATACATTTCCCCCCTCACAGAAGCATAAGCAAGATTGTTCAGCAAACAAAAACTGATTATCTTGATATATGACAGACAAGTCTTTAATTTTTAAAGTAAATTAACCAAATTTAATAGACACCAGAATGAAAAAGATGCATCTTGCAGCTCACCATTTAAAAGATGCAATTTGAAGGTCAAAGCCATATAGCAGCATTCCCCTATCCCAGCATTAATCAAATTGTAACCATTTCCTTGGGACTATGTCTTGTACATAATTCATACCCGACTGTTCTCAGGTTTAAAATCATCTACTGCCAATTTAAAAAAGAATAATCCAAGTGTGGAGGTAGCCACATGAAAATAAGAAAGAACCTTTCTAATAAAATAACTGCTGATCAGAGCAGTGAGAGACCATTGCCTGCTGAAATTGGAAGAGATGTCCTACTTTAAGGTTTGAGTTGCAAGAATTACTATAATCAAGCCTCACTGTCAGAACAAAAACATAACCTTTGAGGTTGTTAGAGGCTAAAATAACATTTCACTAACTTCTGTCTGCCTCTAGCTACGTTGGGTTAGAAATAGACCTCTGTTTTTTCGGCTCTATGTACAGTAAGTAGGTTCCTAGGGAAGGGAAAAAAAATAAATGATTGAGTGAAGTCAATATTCCTGATCAATCAGCATCTCTGAACAAGTCTCCTTTTGACATGCCCCCAGGCAACAACAATCCCTGACCATCAACAAGACACTTATCCAAGGCTTGCAATGAGAACTCCGACACAGCCACGAGCAGGATTCAAACGTGACTGCAGGGCAGAGAGTGAACTTCTAGAATGTACAGCTGAACACAGAGACAGCATTTATTTTTCCAATCTGATGTGCATAGATGTACATTCACAACTCTGGACATCCCCTTCTGAAGGGATCTCGAGAAGGGGACAAAAGGGTTCTGGAAGGCTGACATATTTCAAATCCCCCAGGGCTGATAACCAAGATGTGTTCCAGTCACTGAACACCCATTGTTCACTGGAACTACACAGCACCAAAAAAGTCAGAAACTGTCAGAATACCAACCTCTCCTTAACAGGAAGAGTTTCACACCAAAGGCAGGCAGAATCAAGAGTTATTAACGTGGCTCTGGCAGATTTCTAACCAGATTTCTCTCAAGGGTCACTTCCCTAGGAGAAACCTGTCCAAAGGCACAAACTACTCCCAGATTCCTCCCTGTCCCCATCCTCCAGGACAATCCTTCACCTCTCCAGCAGCAAACTTCTAAATGAGGCAGCACCTCAACCTCCAGCAGCAAACAATTTCCAATCAATTTTGCAGGTAACAAGCCTGTGCTAAGAAGTCATTTATCATTCCCATTGAAAATGTAACAAGCAGTCACTGGGAGAACAAGGCAGTGTGAATTACCAGGAGAAATTGTCCACCGATGAAAAAATCCATTAGGCTACGACAAAGGTCAGATAACATTGTTTGGGTTCAGCCATAATTCTCCCTTCTATGAGATCCACGTTAAGATTTTGTGTAACAGCAAAGAGAAAAAGTGCAGCTGTGGGCACCCCTCAGGCATCTCCTCTTCCATCCAGCTGATGAGGATCTGCACCAACTCCTGGGCACAGAAGCCCAACACACACTCACAGATTTTTAATGTCACTTTTTCATTCAAAGGGGACAAAAACACATCTGCAAGAGCCCAAGGTGTCAGACACACCCACACACAGACACAGGTGACATCCTCCTGAGCACCAGCACCGCACAGAACACGTGTGGAACAGCTCTGTGGAAGCACCCACAGGTGACCTGAACAAAGGAAACACCCAAAGACATGGCTGGGAGACTCTAATCCTCCACTATCTCTCCCTTATACCCTAAGAGAGGTTAAGAGTTGCTAAGTCCCTGGGATGATACCTGCTTATCTACCTGTGCAAAAGGGTAATTCTGGACAAGCACAAACAAGGTGCTGATCTAAAACTCCAGCTACAAACCACTGCTGCTGTCAAAAGGTCCCTCTGCCCTAAATCACCAGGAGACAGACTCAACAGAAGGCAAAGAAAGTTGCTCAGACAAATAATTGTAGTGGTTAGGTAGCACAAAACTGCACTTTCCAAATGGCTTCAATTTTGTTGGATTTCCCATTCAAAATGTATTTGTGTCGATTTAATCCCACAAAATTCACACAGGTCCTTCCACACAAGTGTTGGTGTTGGATCAGGGCAGGCCCAGGCCAAAAACACCCAGCACTGGGTCTAAGTTACATCTCAGGCACACAAAGGATGCTCCCTGCAGGTCAACTCTGAGGTTATTTATAGGTCAAAATAAGGAAGCCTTAAATGCACTAAAATATCAAGCAAACTCCAGTGTAAGTGCCATTTAAAATGCAGAGTTTGTAGTTCCAGGACAGACAGGAATAGGAGCAACAGCCCAATCTTTGAAGTCAACTATTCAAAGAAATAAACATCATTTCAGTGCGTCAATTGTTTTTCAGATCACAGTATTTTTGTATGAAAATTCCACACGTTATTAAATTGTTTCAAGTCAACTTCCTCAGTGGCACTTTAAACTCCTGTTTGTTCTCCAGCTTATCCACACACACAGGCAGCATTAACAATTTCTGGTTACCAGGTCACCAAACCTTGGGCTCATTTTACACTTCAGTAATCTGAATGCCGTACATTATTCGAAAGGAAATTAGAGTGATGTGTTTGTTGGGGTTTTTTTTTCCCCCCCCCTAGAATTAGTTTAGTCTCACCTTTAGACTCACCCAATTTAAATATCTACCTTCGTCACCTTGCTGATAAGCAGCTGGAAACCATCTACGTGGGGAATTGAGCTCAACAAGCAAACATTTCCAAAGGATGGTGCCAAATTTGAAGTACAACATTATTGAGAAATACAAATATTGTCAGTCTTTCAAAAGGCTGGGTTTGAAAGCGGGTTCAGAGCACCAGGAAAAGAGGGGGAGAGGAATCATAAAAACTGAAGGTTTACAGATTTTTTGCATGGAAACAGCTGGTTAGTTCCAGGTGCCTCCTTCTGAGGGCTTCTCACTGATGCTGGGAATTCCATCTAAAACCACTCCAAACGGTACAAGATCTGCCCAGATCTCTACAGTTCTTATTACATAATAAAATGAGCTTTACTATTTCAATTTGAAAATTCTAATTGCCCAACAAAAGGGATCTTATCAAAACATGTTTAAGACATCACTCGTGAATCACAGGCACAGCTTTCAGCACAGCTTTCTCCTGAAGGAGCTGCCAAAACTCACAGGCTTGTGTTTTGTTTTTTGCAGGGGAAAAAGCAGGGAGCAAAACCCTTGTTTCTTGAAAATCCAGCAACCCAAGGTGAGCTGAACACAGAGTGGATGGATGCAATAATTTGGTGAGGGTTACAGCGATAAATTTATCTTTTCTAGAGACAACATCCCACCTGGCACAGCTGTCAGGAGTACAAGGATCCTTTCAGTGACCAAAGCAAGGTGTGCCCAAGCTCCTACCTGAGAGATCATGATGGATCAGGTCAGCAAAGTTGGGGTCATCCCCCCACCAGAATATCCAGAGCTCCCTGCGCCCAGGGCGCTGGTCCCGGCGCCACACGCTGAGCACGTCGGCCTTGAGGCAGCGGCTGAAGCTGCTCAGGATGGGATCCTCCTCCGTGACCGGGAACAGGATGGGGGCAGATGTTGGGCCCTGCCACACGTAGCGCTTCCATTTAATCCCAGTTAGATCAGCCTGGGGGAAAGAAAAGCACAGTCAGGTTGGAGGTAACTCCAGCAAAGCACATCCTGCTATGAGGTGATGGCACGGGGAGAACGGGAGGATGGATCGCCCAGGATTTTACAGGAACCACGTTTTGTGTGACTTAGGAGATAAACCAGGATGCCTGATTGCTCCCAGTTTAATAGCTCATTAAATAACTGCAGGAAAGCAAGAGCTGTTCGTTCTCACTGCAGCTTTAAGGTTACTCAGAGAGGAATCAGATTTGGTTTAAAGTGAAAGAGTGAAAGACGAGTGAGTAATGTTATTATTCACAGGCTGCAACTGTCCAATCTCCTAAACACTCGCCTTAGCAAAGAACATCTTTCTTTTTGCTTACTTATGCATGCACTGCCTTTTCCATCCAAGATTACTCCATGGAAATAGGTGATACAGTAAATCACAAATTCTTCCAGCCATCTACCACTCTGGAAAATTTCACAAGTTTCTCCATTGTAAAAAATTCTGTCTCTCCCCCAGGAAGCCTCTCGTGTTCACTGATTTGACCAAGAGCTATCACACTTTTCCTTCCTCACACCACATTTCAAGAATTTAAATGCTCGTTTTATCATTCAATTACATGTTAGACCTGCAACCACTTTCATTATGATCCGCTAAACCCCTTCCTAGGCAAAAATTAATTTGACTTTACACAGGGAAAGAGTTACTACTCTGTGTAACGGGAAGCAGACAATTGCAGGATTATCTCCACCACAACACCAAGTTTTAGCACTCATTTTTTCACTCGAGCACAGGCACCTTAAGGCAGGTAAGGGAGGCACTGCCCCGGGATCTCCTTGGCAAGGGACAGCAGGGCAGGCTGGCATTTGCTAAGAAGTTGCTATTTTTTGTCTTCCCAACGTGACAACACACAAAAGATTACTGCAACATTTAAACCTAATATGGCAGCCTCCCTACCTTCAGCAGGAGAGCAATTTAGATGAAAGGTTGTCTGCAACAGTTGCTACTTTTAAAAAGACTTTCAGGTTTAAAATTGCACTATTCATCTGGAGCTGCGGGCCTGATGCAGGCTGCAGACACGGTCAGGCTGTCCAGATTCCCCTCCACCCAAAAATATGAGTGCCACAGCTTGGCACAGGATTGTTGTAACAATCTCTAGAATCATAAATATCAGGCAGGCAGCTAAGATTAGCTCATTTGCATTAAAAGCTGATGAAACAGCTCAACACAGACACCAAAAAATTGCATCACAGTCCAGTTATATCGAATTTACTTTCTGAGCTACCAAAATCCAACAATGTGAACGATTTGGTACTTGGGTTTAAAAAAAAAAAAAAAAAAAAAAAAAAAAAGACTACAAAATGGTGCACATCAAAACACAAGACAGGGAGGGCATCACCAAAAGCAACCCTCCAGAATAAAAACAAGCAGGGAAAGCGAGGAAGAAGGGGAGGTTTCGCCTCGGGTTTGCCTGGGATGTCACGAGTGGGGAGGCAAAAGAGAAAGTTCCCCGAGCGATGTGGGGCTGGGAGGAAACGCGAGAAACACCACGCTCAGAGGCAGGGATAGTGGGGGGAGAAAGGAGGAAAAGTTGGAAGGCACGGGAAGGGAAGGAAAAGGCGAGTTGCGGGGAGGCCACTACCCAGGAAGAAAGCGGAGGGAGGGGCGAGGCGAGACAGACAGCGATGGAGGGGAACCAGAGGGGCATGGGAGAGTTGGCTGCTCCAGGCAGGGCCTACTCCGAGGGCTCATCCAGCAGAAGCTCTGCTAAAAATGGCTGCTTTGCTTCCACTGCCCCTTCCCCCTCCCCCAGAGCTCCGAGCCCTTCCCTCGGTGGCCCCGGGCGTGTGTGCGCCGGGGGCCGGCACTCACCAGGCAGAAGAGGTTGGAATGGCAATCCTCCAGGCTGGCCCCGTTCGGCACGAAGCAGGAACTCATCCTCACAGCCACAACCCACACGCCATTATCCCACAGCCTCCGACAAGAAAGAAAGAGACAGACAGAGAGAGAGAGAGAGGGAGAGGGAGAGAGGGAGAGACAGACAGCGAGAGGGAAAGGGGGAGGGGGGCTCTGCACACGCACAAATAATAATACAATTAAATAAGGGATTTACAGACACACGCACGCGAAATAGTGGCAGGGGGAATAACCCGCGAGGAGAGACAGAGAGGTTTGGAGTGGGGGGGGGTAAAAATATATATTTAAAAAAAAAATTTTAAAAATTTAAAGAGGAACTCAGAACGTTTTCTCGTCTTCTGGAGCTCCAACGGGGGTGTAAAGCCGCCGTGGAAGGGGAGAACAGAAAGAGGGAGGTGGTAAGTAATCCAACGACGGGAGATTAAGATCAAAATCCTCCCTGTTCCTCTTGTCTTCTCGTTCGCATAAGGAGGGGAGGGAGAGGAGGTGAGGTGAAGGGGTAATTGATCCAACAAGAGAATAAAAATGGGGTAATTAATCCAGGGGACTAGGGGTAAAAATCAGTTGACATCCCTCCTTCCTCTCTTCTCAGATGCCAAGCAAGAGAAGCAGGAAAAAAAAATAAATAATCCAGCGGGGGCAATTAATCCAGAACCCCCCCTCCTCTTCCTCCTGTTCCTTTAGTCATCAGACGAGAAAGGGGCAAATTGTGGAATGACTGGGAAGGATTGGCCGTGGGAGAGAGAAAAATCCAGGCTCGTCTCTTCGGAGTCCGAGGGCAACAGGGTGTGGGGGGGTCAGATTCTTCTCCCCTGCTCCAAAAAATATTCCAAATAAATTAAAATTTAAAAATCATAAAAACAAACTTCAGGGGCCAGAAGCAAGGCCAGTCTGAAGAATTCGTAAAGGCAGAGCGAGAAAAATTTCCTGGGGTGTACCCCAAAAAAACATCTGCGGGGGCAGGGGAGGGGGGGAAGGTATTCCTTGAGAGAGAAAGGCCGCAAAAGTCTCCTTAGCAGCCCAGCGGGGGATTAAATTCCCGTGTGGAAACCCCCCCTCCCCAAAATACTCTTCGCAGCGAGGGCGAAACCAAAATATCCTCCGCTGGGTAAAAATTCCTTCCGTGGGGAAAGGAGGGAGGGGGGGAAGAAGGGTGGAAGGAGGAAATTGCGGGTGACCCTCGAAGTCTCTTCGGGGAAGGATGGAGGAGTCTCCGGGAGGCCGATCCCCAGCCTTTTCGGGGGAGGAGGAGGAGGACGCGGTCAATCGCAGAGTGTCTTCGGGGAGCCCGGTCCCCCCCAGCTGTCCTCGGGGGCCGGGGGAGCCCGCAAAGTCTCTTGAGGGGAGCGCGGAGCCCGCCGAGTCCCCGCGGGGAGAGGGGGAGCGACCCCCGCCAGAGCCCGGGGCGCGGGGGGGCGGCGAGGCGGGCAGCGACCAGCTCAGCTGCGAGGCCGGTCCTTTAAAAATAAAGGTGAAAAAAAAAAAAAAAAAAAAAAAAGGCCAAAACAGGGGGAAGAAAAAAAAAATAAAAAACGCCGAGGTGGGGGAGGATATAAAAAACGATCGTCTTCGGCCGGAGCGGTCTGTGCCGGGGGGGGCGGGGGAGCCCCGAGACCGCTCGCTCCCCTCAGGTGCGGGTCCCCGCGGGGGCGGTGGGCGGAGGGCCCCCTCCCCGAGGCTCCTGGGCAGGGCGGGGAGGCGGCGGCCGAGCCCCGGGCTCTGCTCAGCCCGAAGGGGTCGGAGCCCCGCAATTCCCGGCGCCGCCGACACACAGGGACGCGGCGGCCGCCGCCGCTGCTGCCGCTGGCGGAGTCGGTGCCGCCAAGCCCCCGCCGGCGCGTCGCCTCCCCTCAGCGGTGCCTCTGTCGGCGGCTGCCCGGCCGCGGCATCCTGTGGCGGCGGGAGCCTCAGCGCGGGTCCCCCATGGCCGGAGCGGGAGCGGATCCGGCTCCCGGGTAATTCCGAGACCCTTTTTCTTTAATGGCGGCCACAGGGACGGCGGTCGGGGCCCCCCTGCCGCGCTCCCATTGGCCGCCGCGCCGTCACGTGGGCGCGCACCGCCATGGCCGCCGGCGCCGCTGGGGGAAGGCGGGTGCGGCGGCGGCGCGCGGCCGCCAGGGGCGAACGCGGCGCTGCGGAGCCCCCCCCTTGCTCGTTGGGCCGGCGCCATCTAGCGGCTGCGCCGGGCGGCGGCGGCGGCGGGGCCGCGGGTTCGAGTCCCGCCCCTGCCGGGCCCGCGGCTCCCGGGATGGGTCTGGGTGGAAGGGCCGCAGTGGGGCGGCTGGGCAGGGTCAGCCCCGAGCGCTGGGCACGGGGTCACGCCTGGGATGTTGCCGTGAGGAAGGCTCCACAAGCTCTCTGAGTATTGTGCTCCAGTGCTCGCTCCTTGGACAAGTTCTTCCTCGTGGTCAGGTGGAGCTTCCTGGCCATCTATTCCTGCCCGTTGTGCCGTGTCCTGGTGGTTGGCACCACGGAGCAGAGCCCAGCCCATCTTTTGGCACCCCCATTTAGATATTCACATGCAGATCACCCTTCCCTTATCCCTGCTGGGGCTCCCGTCCATTCCCGGGGCTGATCCCCATATGGGCTGTAAGGGTTGGGCTCAGTGGTCCTTGGGATACCCTGGGATCCTGTGCCCACCCCAGGGCACCTGCGGTCAGCCTGGGGCCAAAGTCCGGGCACAGAGTGTCCCCCAGCACAGGGAACACTCGCCTTGGCTCCTCTTCCACAGCTTCCACCTCTTGGCACAGGATTGCTGAGATTGGCGCCACAGAGCAAATTCCAAACTGAGGATCTCGGAGGCTTTTTGAAAAGATAGGCAAGTATTGTGAAAGCTGACTTTAATATTTAATGCAAGCGTTAATGCTCTCACTAGTCCTGCAGACAGCCTCCCTGCCAAAGCAGAGCCCTACTCCAAAACCCAGTTTTTTCCATGCCCAGATCCATATTGTGCAGTTCAAGAGGATGAAGTAGGTGGTTCCTCTGTTACTACATGCACAGATTTGCAGAAGGACTGTGAGATTATTCAGAATTAAGATGCTACAGTGACAGTGAAAGCTATTTTTAAGAGATGTTTGGAAAGTGTATGCATCTTACTAATCCTCTCATATTACACATTAATTTTTCTAGGCAATGCCTTGCATGCAGAACGGAAAATTTCAAGTTACTATATGCAGAATTTTTACTGCAGCGCTCAAGTCAAAACACAAACCAGTGTAAATCACCTAAAGAAAAAGAAAGCCCTGAATGTCTCAGCTAACCTGACATTCACATTAAAATATGATATGTTCCTGCAACAGCAGCACGTTGATCACAACTATGCAACACGATGATGTTTCAAAGGCCCTGCAAATTATTTCAGGACTCCTGAACAAGACGAGCGACAACCTTCTGCAAATGTCTTGATAGAGTAGGAGGAAAGAAGGACATTCTATAAATAAACTTATATGATAAGTTTAAAAAAAAAATAGGGAGGCTAGATATATTCACCAAGAGAAACTTTGAAGATTTACTCACACCGAGCCTATTTTTGTATGCCAGTGTAGGCAAGCAAGATTCTTCTTTTCATCTAAATAGAAGCAGAGTATTTTTAAACGCAGGAGATTCATTCCCTCGGTGCTCATCGAAACACGGCAGCTGGGGCCGGAGCCGGGATGCGGGGGGAGGGCTCCGGGGGGAAGCAAACCCCTTTCCAAGGGGAACAGATGGTTTTCCCTGCGCTGCCTGCAGCCCAGGGCTGTCAGGAGCATTCCTGGGTGCCCAGGGCCAGCCCGAGCCCCTCGCAAGTCCCAGCGCCACCGCGATGTCCCTGCGGGAGAGGTTCTCGAGTCACTGCTCCTTCCCCAAGGAGAAATCCAAGGGTTCGAAGGAAATCAGGGAAAGCGGCATTCGGCATTAAGTACACGAGGGCTGGTAGGGATTTATCACTGCAAGGAAAAAGAATCGTTCGGTAAAAGGGATTTGGTAGATTTGGAAATCCAGAGTGATGGTTCTTGCATCTCCCCACTGATTTCAGGATAACACCGAATTTTCCCTTGCTGGGAATCCATTTGTTTTCCCTCAAAGGCACAGCTCAGTGTCTGGAAGAGAGGATTAGTGTCTAACACCGGGTTTGGTGTGGATGCACCTCCCAGTTTTGAGGAGCTCAGCTCGTGAGTCTCAGCTCACTTCTCTCTAAAATGCATTTTGGGATCCACTTCATCAGTCCTGACACATTCACCACAGTAAATCCTTCCACAGGATCCCAGCACAAGAGCAGAACATCGTCTGCCCAGTAAACCTGAACACAGGATAAGGAATTAATAAAATATCCACAAAAGAGGGGAAAAAATGAACATATCAACTAGGGAATTCTGAACTCAGACTCTTCCTGACTCAGAACCTTGAAGCTTTCCCAGTTCCATGTACAGCACCTCAGACCAGTAAGACACAGTGGAGAACAATCACATCCATGTCTGGCAAATTCTGCACCTGAGACACTGCTTACCCTTTGTACTCTTTGGGAAATAAAGCTTTCTGAAAAACAGGGAAGAGGCGGATTTAAAAAAAAAAAGAGGAAAAATGCTGTTGAAAATGTGCTTTGTTTTGTAGATAGGTTCTTATAGAGTTCTCATCTCTGCAACTTCCAGAAGTGCATTAAGCTGCATAATTAGCATCTGTCACATGAAGCTTTTTCCTTCCCTCTTCCTCTCCCTAGAGGGAAACTGCACGAAGAAATTTTAATATAAATTTTAGTATCTACTCTGTGCAGTGCAATCATATTAGGAAAGCTACGGGCAAGTCAGTTTGTGCTCAGTCTAAGGTTTATCTTTGTGTAATAGAAACTTTACCAGCTAAAAAAAAATGCTGCTGATCCAATTTAAAAATTAACCAGTCTCTTGGAAAGACAACAGGGGTGGGGGAGAGATGGTCCCCATTGCATCAGATTGAAACCAGTGGAATTATCAGGAACTGGGCAGTTCAAGCCAGTCCTGGTATTAAATCCCTACAACCTCACATGGAAACATCCAGCCAAAAAGAGTAATGGATGAGTGGTTTCCCCTTCCAGTCAAAAGCATTTATTTTGAAAGGAATATTTATATTTTTAAGACAGCTAAACAAAGTAGGAGTTCATGTTGCTTTTTCATTCACATCAAGAGATATTCAGTGCTGAATATGAAAGTCAATGGACTACAGCATCTCCTGGTGAATCTCTGCAGGCAAAAGAAGATGCTGCCTTTTAGAAATAGAGATTAAATAGAAATAAATGCAGCTTAACAATAGCAACATGACAAACAACTCTATTATCCAGCCCCTGATTCCCATTCACACTGTCTCCTCGTTTTTTCAAGTATTTCTTTTCTACTTAATTATTCCAAGAAAATTGAGATTATAGGATTGAACATACTGCCAGCAACCTGAGGTATGGAGTGCAGACCGACTGCTTAAACTTCAGCTACAGAGGTGGTAATTATTGTAATTGGTGCATGTGAAGTAAATATATCAAGCAGTGTAGAGTTCAAACTCGTGCCAGTCAGTCTCCAGTTGGCACCAACAGCTCTGTCAGGAGGATACAGAGGTCTCAGCAGGACTTATTACTGGCAACTGTTCAACAGTTCTCTTCTCCTAATGGTTTCAAGGGGATTTGGGTGGGAAGAAAGATAATTTTTAACAAATTAAACTACCTAAAAATGGCGAGCTGCCCAGAGCCACCTAGTCTGCCTTAGTCACTACTACCAACCCATCTTAAAAGAGAAGATTAAAAATATCATTGCTGGCAAAATTGCCTACCTGGCTTTAACAGCTTAATCAGATCCCTGCAAAACTACCCAAACATGTGCTGCACACCATCCTACAAGTGTGTGTAAAATATGTCCAGAGTAAAAAGTAGAGCAGAATATTCACTCAGAGTGTGTTTCTCAGAAAACAACAACCTCGAGTTACCAGAATCCAAGTATCCCTATAAGGACATGGTCTGCAGTTTAAAAAGAATTAAAAATAACTTAATCTTGAATTAAAATTTAGAAAGATCAGGAGGAATGGTTCTTTCCCATTAGTATTTCTCTCACAGCATTTGTAAGGGGTAGAGCAGAGCTCTGCTTTGCACGGCGAGCTCTCCCAGGAGCCTCTGCCCTGTGCCAGATTGATGTCCAGCTGCTTTGTTTAGATCTTACTAAAATGCCTTTTTCAAATGGTGAATGTGTCATTTCTAGCAGAGGTCTCCAAGAGAAGATTTGAGTTTAATGCATGGCAATAAAAAGAGGAATATGAGGATTCTTGCTCTCTTTAGTGTCAGCTTTGGTTAAGACGTACGAATGCACATGAATAGTCTTGTCAGAATCTCTGGGGCTACTGACATTCAAGATCTAACATATTATTACTTCTGACCAGAACATGAGCTGCTGTGCAGGAAGGAGAAGGGAAAGAGGAAAAAGGGAAAAAGATAGGACCACTCCCTAATCAGACAGAAATTGTTATGGATTTCTCTGGCTGGAAATCTCTGAACAGAACTTTTGCGCTGTGAAAATACAATGCTCGTGTTCTCCAATCTGACTGTACAGCTCTTTAAAATCTGCAGCAGGAAAAACAAAAACCAGCATATTTTAATGCCTGATCTTGCTCATTTTACTCATGGAAAGGATCCTAATTAACCTATAAATAATGACTGTACAACCAAGTGTTCCATTCTTGTAAAGGACATGTGCTAAAGAAGGTTTGAGCATTTCAAGCTGCCGACTCTATTTTTTGCTATTTCTTTGAATCACTGGTTTCAGATACAAATAAGCTAATTAAAGAATTTAGTTAAAATAATTTTCATTCCAATCTCAGCATATATCAAATCTGGATACCACTACAATGGGAAGATTTGTTCACCAGAAGCAAAAATCTTCCAATGCCTTCCTGGCTGAATGAAGAGAAAATGTACTTCAGGTATTTTCAGTTGTTGCTATTGTTGTTCACAATTCATTTCCAAATAAACTGAAAATATTCAGGTATTGGTTCAATGAGTATATTTGTGCTCTGAAATCTGAGCTGAAAGAGAGCCACCAAAGGGAATACCCTGCCCTTTGTGACTGAAACCACCTTTAGAATCCATTCAGGAGCTCCAGCACGTCAGACAAAGGCCTGGATTTGTTTGGAGCAATAAATGATAGAGACCTTTACATATTTGAAGTGCAACAGATGGTCCTCCAAGGAGAACATAATGACTGGCAGACAGTACTTCGTTAGAGGGGCTTGGAATGTCTTCAGCAATTACACAGGCAGTGTTTTGGGGGGAAGCCCTGTCATCTCTGGGATTCTTCACATGGAAATAGCTGTGATTTCCTTGTTTAGATGCTAAAAAATGGTATCCTCTAAAATCCAGGCAGTGAATTGGAAAATGAAGCACCTTTGGCCCTCCCAAGGCTGCTCAAGATGAGGCTCCACCTGAGAAGAGAGATGTGAGTATAAAAAAAATTAAATCAGCATGAAGGGGAAAGAACTCTGGGCACATAACTGTAAAACTGTTAATGCACAGCCAAGTATTCCATGGGAATGGAATCCAGGAAAAAAGCCAAGGTTTAACACAAGGTCCATCAGGCTTTTAGAAATTGGGAGGTCTGTAGGTACAACAGGCAGAATATCAAGGTGAAAACAACCAAAAGACCTAAATTACTGAGTAACAACCTCCTTTCTTCAAGAAACTGGTGAATTTTGAGGAGTCCTCCTCCACATGAAACACTGTGCCTGCAAGCTCTTCAGGGCAGGGAAAAGGGAGCTTTTTTGAGGCTGTCCATTCTTTCCATTTCCACAGACAAGCCAGCAATAACTATAATTTCAAAGAAAGAGCCATAAAATGCTGATTTTTATACCACAGATGTAGCTTAGAACAATTTAACTTCCATCCCTCCCGTCCCTGTAATTCCAGGATTAATCAGTTCTGTTCTCAAACCTTTCCCACCAAATCCACCCCGAGAAAAATTTCATGTGGCAACACAACCACAACAAAAAACGTGTCCTTTCCCAATGTAACTTAAATGTTGATGGAATCATAACTGCATTAGTCCCTCTCCAATTAGCAGCAGCATTCTTTATGTCTGCTTACGAAGCGTGAACCGTTCGCTTGTCACTACAAAGACCTTCTGTGGAGGACTTAAAAAAACAGCCCCAGCAATTAAAATGACAACAACAGAGGTGGATTGGTCACATCGTGGCACAAAATATCCAGCTGTTTCTTTCCAGCAGAAGGACATGAAATATTATGAGGAAATTTTGACAGGCTACGTAACGCTGCTGGATATTCTGGCGAAAATATGGATTTCCAAGGAAGGAGGGGACTGATGTGAAACTATGGCTAAGCTCACAGATTGATTTTTTCCACATGATCAGGATTGTCATTCATGCTTTTTATCTGTACAAATTTCCCTTTTTTCTTTGCTGGAGCTAGAGATATTCTATTTTGTGAGAAATTATCTAAAAATAAGAAGAATTTTGGGGTGTGTCGTCAAAAATGAGGCCAAAAGTGATCTGGTAGGGTTAGAAGTAGAAAATCAGATTTTCAACTTACTTAATTTGGTTGTGTTAAAAACATTCTAAGAGTTTATTAAGACCATAAGTCTCATTACAACAAACAGAACATCTTTTATAATCACATCTGTCTGCTGCTGGTTCCTGCCTATTCTGCCTCCCAATAAGATGGGAAGTTGTTTGTAATACATGTAGGGAATTTTTAAAATAATTTAAAATGTATATTTAAATAATAACAAAGGCTGAAAATGAAATGTTTCAGGTGAGCTTTTCCTAGTTAGGATTATAGGAGATAGAGAAATAAATATAGATTTATTTATCCTGAAGTGATAAGGTAGCTTTGATTTCTATTAGAGCAAGAGAAAATAACTAACACACAGAACCAGACACTCAAGGGGTGAAAAAAACCCCAAACACTGTCTACAGAATCCACCCACAGATACATCCTTGGAGAAAAACTGATGAGAAAATTATCAGGCAGATTTTTCCTTGCTGTTTCCTTCCTGGAAGTTTTTGCCTCTCATAGCAGCACAGCCATGGCCAGTGATATGTATCAGAATCCATCCATGCAGTGTATTTTGCACATCAAATTGATTATCCATGACTCCTTAGGCAAACACAGGAATGCAGCAAACATGTCAGCTGTTATAGACAGAATATATGGGCATTTCCCTCCTTACTTTGCATTTAGAAAGAGCAGCAGATAATGAGCTCAACCATTACCTCGAGAAGAAATTTCATTTCCAAGTTCAGGAGTATCTCTGGGTTCTCATCTGTTTTGTGAACCAGAACTTACAGGTGGCTCATAACATTTGTCTTCTGAGCTGTGTTTGTCTCCAGAGTAATTGTCATAAGTGGGCAAAGGCTTTGATGTCCTCATCTTCATGCCTTCAACCATGATGACCTTACAGACTCAAAGCAACCACTGCAAAATACAGCAGACAAGGAAAAAATTTAAGAAAATAAAAGCCCTGTCTTTTTCCTTCCCTAAATTCCCAGAATTCATCTTCAGATTCATGCCTGTAGCAAAAAAAACAAAACAAAAATCAGACTAAAATATTACCCTTCTGTATGTTTCACCTGATATAATTGCTTGACAACAAACAGCTCTTACTGTGCAAGTACTCTGCAGTGAAATTATTCACATCAGGAAAAACACTTCACAAAGGTGTCTGGTTTGAAAGTTTCCAAATCAGACACCAGGGACAAAAAAACCAGAGTGACAGAACAGGCAAGACACAATTCTGGGGACACACAGACCATCTTTTCATCAACAGCCCCAAGAAATATTAGACAACCAAAAGTTTTGAGTCAGCGGGTTTTGACAAACCAGTAATTAATCCTGAGCTGTAATAATAATAACAACAACAATGTATGTTTGAGCAATATGTCATAAATATAATTATTCTTTGCAGATGTTTGCTATTTATTACAATGGAAATTGTTCCATTCTACAGTGTGGCCAAGTGGGATCAGACACCATTTCCAATAAGACATCAAGCACAAGATGTTCAGTCTCAAAAGGTGAATTCCCAGACACTGGGCTGATAAAGCCATTTGAGATTCTGTAGAATGTATCTCATACAATAATTACATTTCATTTTGTGGTTTACAAAAGTCTATTCAGGAAACTACAGAAGCTTGTCAGGCATTCTTGATTTCCAAAGAATAACACTCATCCATGAAAACTGTCTGATTTAAATCCCTGTGAGTGCTGGCAGATGAAAATTACTGGATAAAGCAAATAGAGTCTTACTGGGAATCAAAGCTACGAGTTTGAGTCACTCTTGCTACTGAGACACTCAAACCTGACCAGGTTTAGAAGGCATTAAATACTAGAAATGCCATCTGCTTTCCAACACATTGGCCTTGCTGTTGGCAGAATTCTCACAGGATTCTGTAGTGAGATCAAAACAAGTCCAAATCTGGAAGACTTGAAAACTTGGCCTCTGAATGACTGCAAAATGCAAGTGAAACATTAAGCTGCAATCACAGTAAGGGAGTGGAGATGGAGTTCCAGCTGGAAGTTAAATCCAACCCCTTTGTATGAAGCGAGTGACCACTGCTCAATTTTGTATTTGGCATCAGACTTCAGAACCTGTGGAGCAGAAAACCAGGGAGAAGGCAAAACTTATGCTGGAAAGATCTGAAAGATTCAGGGAGGAGAGTGGTGGGAAGTGCTCTTCCTGTCCATGCAGACACTGCACGGCCCCAGCAACTGCAGTGAGCAAATAAAAGGCAAGAAATCACAACATATGGATCCTAACCCCACAAACTGCTGGGATAAAGCATCTGGAAGCACAACAGAGAATAAACCCCCCTCCTGTCAGGTAGAACAGAGCCTGTGTCAACAAGAATCACACGCTCCCACTGTTGCTCAACAGATGTACTTGAACCAGAGATAAGGCACTTCAGAACTCCAGGGAAGTTATGTGCAAAAGGTGTTGCCTCCTGTGCCTCTCTTCATGCAGGGAAGGGGACACCAGGCAGGGTTCAGACACCTAATTCTGCAGAAAGTGAGGAAAAATCAACAAAAGAATTCTTGTCAGTACAAATTATCCAGAGTAGAAGATGAGGGGACAACCAAGCACAGACAGAGTCAATGCATTCATAAATTAGAATACAGCAAGTACACTTACCACTGGAGAAAACTGAGTAAATCTTTCCCCTGAAGAAGGCTTTAAGCCTGTTTTCGTTTTTTCAAACCTATGTCACCAGGGAAGTCCCACAAATGAATATTCTCTTGCAGATAAAGTGGTTGTCTTCACCTTTTGGCAGCTGCAGTCAGAACAAAACATTTCCTGCAAGGAGGTTTTACTCCTGAGAGTAATCCCCTCAAAGAGTGAGGAGAAAGCACAAGCTAAAATCACTTGCACAATCATGTTTCATAACTGCTCCCAGCCTGCTGGTGTTGGTCCTTCCTGAGCACAAAAAATGCACAAACTTTTCTCCCTCTTCTACTGAGAGGGGGGGAAAAAAATCTGCTTATCCTTGGATACACAGAGAGTTTGGAGGAACTCCAAACAATGGAGCACTGTGTGCCCCACTCATCACACAGACACTGAAGAAAGAGTGTGGCAAAGAATGCACAAAGTATGTAATTACTGTTTCACAAGATAATTCCATTATTAATACATCCCCAAAGATAGCATGCACAGCGCTGCAGTTTAATTAGATGGTAACTGGAGGGGGTTTGAATTTATGAGGTAATAAATATATTTTGGACTAATAAACTCCAAGGCTGAAGTGTTTATTAATCTAGAATATAAAGATTACATAGTTGATAGGAGACAACCTCAGGTTGTGCTGAGATGCCTGTTGTTTATACACTTCAAAATTAATATTTTCCTCCTTTTGGGAGCCGCATCAGAAAGCCAAGATTGCTGTGGATGGTACTGACAAATGCTAGAAACTGCCCAAAATTCTGTGTTCTCAAAGGCAAAGGCTATTATTTAAGTCTCAGCAGATGGTGTGGTTTTAAAGTTTCACCTTTTAATCAATTTATCACCTCCTAAACTATTAAGCACAGCAAATAAACTCCCTTCTGATGCTGTCAGAGCCTCATTCTGATGGTAAAAAGCACAGACTCCCTTGTAGGATAAACCAGACCTTCACAAGACTAAGAGATCTCTCCTCTGTTCCCCCCAAATACTCAATTCCATCTCTATTTTCTTGTTTTTGGTTTCACCTCCAAGACCACATGAACAATTTTGGTGCCTCACTGGATTTTTTTCTCTCCTGAACATGGTTGTATAAACTTTTTGCCTAGTGCAGCACATTAAGGATTTGGAAACCAACTGTTGTGAGGATTTATATCCCAAACAGCTGTGCCAGGAAGTCAGAGGAATCAAATGGTCTCATCTATTAACTTGTCCTCAGGTAGTTACAACTAGAGCTTTATAAATTACCACACAGCTCAGTCCATTTAAACCACATTTCTCTCTTCTTTTGGAAGTGCCAATGCCTCACTCAGGCAAGACAGAAGACCAGGTTTGGTCCAGGAAAAAAATGGGCATGATTGAAGTCAAAGACCAGTTTTGCTTAAGCCAAAGCTAAATTTAGGCCTGAGGGAATTGCAGAGAAAGCAAAAGGAAGAAACATGAGGAGGAACAGCTTGTGGGACTTTGCAGGTGAATCCAAGGTGTGCAAAGAACTGTTCCCATACCTGACGGAGTGATGGATGCTGGACAAAACCAGGAGAATCTTGGATGCTTCCATGGGGCAGGAAAAGAGGAGAGAGGCAAGAATCACCTTGGATTTACTGGTAAGGAAAAACCCTGCTTCTCTGAGCCAGCCCGTGGTGGGTGCCAGCAGGAAGAAAGTTACATTACCAAGGGCTGTAAAGATTTAAAGATATTTAGGAAAATGTTTATGAAGGAGCTTAGGTGATCCAAATAGAATTGGCTGTGTGTTCACACAGATTCCAGGGTGGTTCCACAGTTTCAGGGCAAAGGCCTCACCACTAATTCTTGAAAAGACTCTACAGATAAATCATGGAAGATGACAAAGAACCATTTCCAAAGCTCCTGCTTTTCCATTTATATCCTCTCACCAACTGAAACAAGTCACAGAACCAACTTTCCAATATTAAATCTCCAGGCAGTGTGTTATTCACACAGCTTATGGAGATGTCTTTACCCTCTGGAAAAACAAAGTTTAAGAAAAATGGCTCCATCTTTGGGGAACAGTTTAAGTCTCAGGATAACTACATTAGGAAATCTAGCTCCATTACTTTGTATCTTACATTTTATTACAAGATTGGTAATAGGAAATTACCAAATAAAATTGGTATTTTACTTGGTAATTTTTTTCCATGGGCCTCGTCTAATATGAAAGATGGTGATCATCAAATTTATTCAAGTTTTCCTGTCAACAACATCATTAACCAAATCCCTCAATTTCAAAGTAAATAAAAGCATCTGGGCTTCTCGCACAGCAAGACTGACTTGCATATTTAAGCCTCATATATAGATGAATCTGCACTGGACCAAATTTGCATATTAATGAAGGACTAATTGCTCTTTGCAGTCAATTTTATGCAGATGAATTTACTCCTCTCAGTACAATTTTCATAATGCTCGGAAAGAACCAAAAAATGTAAAACTTTGTAAAAGTACACAAATGTTAGACAATCAAGGAAGAAATGTCCTAATGGCTTCCAACAGCTTTACATTAAATTGTACATAATTCATCTTTTATACTGTTGCTTTATTTTAACAGCCTCCCACAAAGAACAGAACAATCCATGGAATAACTTCAGCCTATTCCCCCTCCTCGGTCTCAAATTTTAACAGCTTGTAATAACCCATTATATGATCCAGTTTCCAGCTGGAAGGATGGAGCCTGAATTTTTAGGAGAAGTTAAATTTGCTAAACAGGAATTTATTTGCTCCCCAGTCATCCTCATGCCACAGGACAGAGTCAGGACAGAGTTGGTCCCACACATTTTTAAGGTGGTTTCTATCCAGTTCTGCACTATTAAGGAAAAAAGGCTCAAATCCTTGTTGAGTCTCCCTTGAGGTAAAGCACAAAATACCAAAAAAAAAGGTCAGGAAAGTTCATGGGAAAGCAAAACATCAACAAATGCTGAGGAGAAAATTATAATATTAGGGGAGAAGGGGAAAAAATATGGAAGTAGAAGAGGAAAGGAAGTGGAAAGGGATGGAGAGGAAAACGATGCTTCAATGTGTTTATTCAGGTCTGGCTAAAAAGAAGAGAAGGATTTGGGAGAAAGTTCAAGGCAAAGTAAACAAATCAAAGAAAAAAATGCAGCCACAAAAACGAAAAAGAACAAGAAAGATAATGAAATAAGAAATAAGTGAGAATCAGAGAGCACACAATACATAAAGAAACAAATAAAAGAAAATACAAAACCCACAGTTTTTCCTAATTCTGCCAGAACAGAAGGGCAGAGTTAGTGGGAGTGCATCAGGAATCTGAATTTGCATGTACAGCCTTCCTCCTGCCAAAGAAAAAAGCCTTATTTTAACTGTGAAGACTGATAACCATAATATTTATATGTATCATAAAATCACTTGCAGAAGACCACTTTAATCAGACAAGGAATTGCATGAAAGAAAGTTCCATCTTTCAATGACTTGGAGGCCTTTTGTAGAAGGAACATGGGAACACAGTTCACATTCCCCACATCTGCCATATCTTTGATTGCATTTTTTGCCCTTCTCTGCAGCTTTTGCTGCTTTAACATCTCCTTTTTGAGGCAGAGAATATTCACACAGATTTATGATGGGTTTATAGTGGTACCAAGAAATGTTTTGTGGTTTTATTCTATTTCTTCTCTAATAATTCCTACCATCCCACTTCCTGGACCACACTGAGCTTACAGACCTCCTATGATCCCATCATTTGGTTCCTGAGGAGCAACAGTTTATAAATAATATTTCATGATCAACATAAAATAATCTTCAGAGTGAATATCTTTGGACTGAGCTGTTGTGTTATTCCCAAAGAAGAATCAGAAAATCTGCCAGGAAGTCACTTGGCCATCTCTCTTTTGGTCTTTCCCATCTTGATGACAGAAGAATTTGTCTGGGATAAACTCACTCCTCCATGAGCAATAAAGGCAACAGTTTTATGGAGGTAAGGTCCCATTGTGAGGAGAAAAAGGGAATAAAAAGGACTTTAAGGCACAGGAGTTGGCAGAAGATATCAAACCAAGGGGAAAGACAGGGAAAATGACAGGAGGCTTTCACCAGCACTCAAAAAAAAGAACAGACCACAGAACAAAGACAAATAGTTATAAAATAATAACAGTAATAATTGGGAAAGAATGACAAATATTCCAGCAGGAAAATACTGGAATGCTACTGCTGAAGAATTCTCACCAAGGAAACAGGACTCAGTTCAGCTGGTCAGCCTGGAGGTCTGGCTTTTAAAAGTTATTTAGCAACAAATTACAGCTCTTTGTGTACTTTGAATTCTGGATTATTAATTAAAACAGTTTCCCGATTTTGCTCATGGAGGAGAAGGAAGGGAAATGCATCTCCTTTATAATTTCTGTACATTTGAAAACCTGCTCTGGGCACTCCCCCTCTTTCCCAAAAATGTCTGGTTCAAGTGATTAATGCTGTGTGAATGTAAACAAAGATAATTATTCAAACAAGAACAAGATGTTCCACCCAAAATGATTTGCTTTCCAGTGGCTGAGATGCCTACTCCTAATCAGCAAGAAAGGTTAACCTGACCAGATTTAATTAACCACTTAATACAATAATAAAGATGCACAAATAACGGGGGAGGAAACCCATAGAGGCAACACTGAATCCAAATAAATTCCTCCAGCAAGCACAAAGTCTGTCCTGTTATCACCTGATTACACTGATGTGAGAATTCCCAAGTTTTTAGATCCACAGTTTTGCACTTGTCTATGTGGAACTTGATTAATAGATGGTTTTAATTATTATTGAACAAACTAAAAAAGCAAGAAACCACAACCCTAAAATTCAGTGATAAAATGAACCCAGTGATCTTTCTTAACACTGTGCTTCAAATTCACAGATGGGGTCAGTTGGTTTGTACAGATAATTTGAGGACAACAGTGAAATAAGTTACTATTCCCTCATATATAAATATATATGTATATAAGGAGATATCAGACAGACATTTTCAAGACAGAGTTACTGTTTTCAGTGGAAAAAATAGTCTTAGTGTAGAATATTCCTTAGTAATGAAACAAAAGCTTTCTATTACAACAATAAAGTGATTTGCAAGTATCAAATGCCATAAATTGGGAATGCTACAAAATATTTCACATTGCAAAGAATGCTAGGAAATGTTCTTGGCCCTGGATCTCTGGATAATGTGTGCAGCACTTGGTGGTTGAGGCAGGCTGCACTCAGAGTTACCAAATAATGAGCATTAAAGAGGAGGACTGGGCATCAGCCCTTCCATTTTCTCCCAGTAAAGTTTAAACATCCCTTAAAATAAACAACTCGGTGCAAACCAACAGATCTGCTATTGATTCATTCTGTTCATAAAAAGTAACAACATCGTGCTAAATTCAATCTAGTCAATGAGAAGTTTATGAGCCTAAATATATCAAAAGGGCAATGAAAGCTAATATATAGTGATTAAATAACAATCTGTGAGCAAAAGACACCCAACTTTCAATGCCAGGGCAGTGGAATCATCTCCTGATGAAAAATGGGGTTTGAATTCTTTCAGAGGACACTGCAGCCATTTGCCCTTTTTAACAGCCTGGAAGTTCACATGGCAAGATTAACTAATAATTTAGCTGAAGTGGATCTCGAATAAAGTTTTTTGATTAAAATCTCCATTTCTGTGCCTCCTGGCAGTGCCAATATTGCTGGAACAGGACATCAGCTGCAACGCCAGCGACTCTGGAATGCGCTGCCATAAACTGTAAATCAGCTTTGTCCTACTTTAATATTGGCTTAACAATAAAAAAAAAGAACTTTGATGTTTAATATTTAAATAGTACAATTATCCCTTTAGAACCGAGGCCAGAAGGACCCTTCATGGGTACACAGTGTGAAACAACAATGAAGGGAATGTGGCTTTGCTCCACGAGGAGGCTTTGATTTGTAGGAGCTGGCTGAAAGGTGAATTTGTGTGTGCTGAGGAGGTGTCACAGGAACTCTGGAGCGGGGGAAATGCTCTCCCACGGTGCCACGGACAAAACTGAGCAGCAAAGCTCCAACACTGTCAGAGCAGGGAGCTGTGAACAACACCCATGACAGGAATTGTCCCCAGCTGGCCACGCTGGTGCCTTGGTTTGGAAACCCAGACACAAGGGTGGATTTCTCCAGCATTGTTTTGGAAGTCAAGATTTGAGCAAGCAAAGCCTCCCTTTCCATTTTCCTTTCCTTCCCACCTTTTGTCACTTGAGGGTGAGTGAACACAGAAAATGTCAATTTTTGGGAGGAACACTTCAATCATGAGCTAAGCATTGTCCCTGAGGAGTGAAGGAGGAATTTTCAGATCCATAATTTCTGTTTTGGGGGAAGGTCAGAGAGGAAGTCCTACACCTGCACTGCTCCCAGGGGGTGCAGGGTGATGGTGAGTGTGACTGCCCATTTCTGCCAACCTTGAGGACTGTGCTGTGCCCAGGAGGGGATGGGCAGTTTGTCTAGACAGAGCAGGATCCGTGGATTACATGGATTACACGGCTGGAGCACACATATGCAGGCACTTGTGAGGAACAAAAGCACAGAGCTATTTACTACCTCACACAGATGGGTAAGTCCACTCTGGAGATCTCTGCAGCCTTGTGAAATCAGGATGACGTGTCTGGAATTCTTCCTCTCCTCTCCACTGCTGAAGTAACTCAGGCAAATGCAAGTTGGCAGCTCCTTTAAAGACTCCAATTTACCCATTTTACATAATAACTTTCAGCTGCATTAAACACAAACATACAAAAAAAGCCAGGTAGCAGCAACAGTGAAATCTAAATTTGGATTACTCACTGAGAAAACACACAGAGTCTGAGTGATTTTGCAATTAAGTCAGAAGCAAACTAGAATAATTTTTACAGTAAGCTGGATTGTCCATGGGACACATCAGTCTGCAGCCAGAGGGAAGTTGGAGGAGCAGAGTTCTGCACTTCCTGAGGCAACTGAGGAGTGGCAAACACATCAACACACCTCTAGACCTACTGGTTCCTCCCAAATCCAGAAAAATCCACTCTCCTGGGGCATCATAAACCCTTTCTCAGAACAGCCCTGCCAAAAGCAAAGTGCATTTTTCTGTATTAAAGAATCCCCTTATTCTATAGGTCCTGCTGAGTGTTCACCCCAACCCTGAGTGCGTGGCTGTCCCAGTCCTTGGATATCCATTTATTTGTTGTGGGGCATAACAAAACCTTAAATCATAACTTTCAGATTAGATTCATTTAGTATTTCAATTTCCAGTCTAAATTTTAATTAACTCTTTTATTTCAGCATTGTGTTTTATCATGATGAATTAGTTGGAGGAATACACAGTGCAGAAGCTCTATACAGCAACTGAATGTAAAAAGATTTACTTTGAAATTTTCATTTATGGTTCTCCAAACTGTTAAAAAAAATGTACAGACCCAGTGACAGAAATATGAGGTGACAGAAGAGAATGGGCCAGATCCTTGTGAATCCACTCCATTTTACCAGGCACATAAAACTAAACTGGCCTCAGCTTGCTGCAAGTGATACATCTCAAAAATGAATGTTAGTCATGAAATAACAAAAAGACTGGTGAGCCAAATTTATCTTGTGGGTTTGGAGGGGGTTTTTTTTGCTATTATTCCCTTTCTATATTTTCAAAATATTCCTTAATGCTCTTTCCTTCCAGGAGGAAATGTAAGTCTCTCAAAATGATATTTACACCTCAGCTGTGAGCTCCTCCATGGTAATTCAGCCTGGCTGTTTGTTACTCTTTGTGAGGAACAGTTCTGCTTGAGTTCTCCACAGAGAAGAAAACAACTCTGTTTTCCTGATATACTTCAGATTCAAATTATTGAAGTGCAGGATGGAGAAATGCATTAGATAAAGGCATGGGAAATGTGTAATTCATACCTGGCTGCTGTGATGAGCTCGCTGGGAACTGATAAAGCTGTGAGTGTAAAAAGAACTTTAATGAGAAATGATATTGACCTAAGTGCCAGTGTTATCAGCACTACTGCTTTTAAAATAAATGAATTTTAAAAATATTTAACTTGCACTTCAGCACTGTCCACTGGCAAACATTTTAGTTTAATATCTACCTCTGATTTCCATTAAAATACCTTTAGATGAGAATATCAAAAGCAATTTCCATCTTAGTTTCCTACAGTCCTACAACATTTTATGCTCTTATAATTCAAAACAATTCCAACCTCTTTCCTCTTTGTAACTAATTGGAAGGCAGATGTAACACATATTTTTGCTACCTCCTCTCTAAATTGACAACATTGTTTCTGTGCAGCCTGTCCGAAAGTTTCCAGCTGCAAACAAAAGTGTCCAGAGCAGAGGGGGAGTTGTTCCTGGTTACTGCTGGAAGAAAGTCAAACTACAAAGTAACTCTCATGATTAAGAACTATCAATAATCATCTATTTTTAAGTGCAGCATCCTATAAATCCTCCTAATTAGTAAACTAGATGTCTTCTTTTTAGCAAACAATCCCCCAGCCTCCCTCCTTGTTTATGTCCTTGAATTCAATTATGTTTGCACCTGCTGGCCCAATCACCTAAATGACAAATTCTGGATGGAAGGGAGAAGCTGGGCCATAAACAATAATTTCATTATAGTTCAATTTCAAGTATTTGCCTGCACCTATTTTCTCTGCTTTATGAAGGATGTTGATGTTATTTCCTCCTCTGTGGCTCTGCTCTCCTGTCAGGAGATGCAGCAGCAGGGATTTCACACTGCTCCAAATCCATCCTTCACTGCTGGCTCCGTAGGAATCACAGCTGAGATTTTCCTGGAGGGGAAGGACCATCAGGATAAAGAGGGAAGGAGTAATCTCCAAGTCTGGGCTGAAAAACTGGCAAAAAGTCCAAAAAATTTAGTTGGCTGCTAAAAAGGACTCTTAGTAAAATAAAGGTTAGGAAATGTTTCTTTAGAATACAAAAATAACAGAACTACTTTTGCCATGAAAAGCTATGGAAGAGGAGGCATTCCTGATGGGATTTACCTACCATAGGACTTTAAAATCCATCTACTCCCTAAATCAAACTGGTTACTTTTCCAAAATTCTTCCTGAATGAAATTCAGTCTCTGGATGTAAAATCCTGAGAATTTCAGAATGGAATCTAAGCCATTCTCTGCCTTAATTAAACAACACAGAGATGGATCTCAAACTGTGGAAGCACACAGGCCTATCCATAGGAGCAAAAGGAGACACTGGAGACTGAAATCTTCTTTTGGTCCATTTTGTTCTTGAGTGGAAACTCAACAACATCCAAACCATCGATGTTCTACAGCTCAGGTGTTCAAAGAAACCCACATTTGCTTCCATCACCTGAAACACAACATACCTTCAAAATATGTTCTGAAGCTGGTACACCTTGAATGTTGAGTTAATATTGGGCAGAATGATCAATTTGCCATATTTATCTCACGATAAACAGTAATTTGGGTGAGTGTGTAAAACTGGATTGTATATAAATTAAAACAGAAAGCAAAGGGGAGGCAAACAGGCAGCTACAGCCCTAAGAGAGCAGCCTTGGAGAGAGGAACTGCGCTGTATTTTTATGTAACACGTGGGGAAATTGTGCAGCATGGGAGTTTTGAATGTTAATTCTGCAGCTGTACTAAATCCAGTGTGTCAGACTCTGTCTGCAAGCAAGCCAGATTTAAGGAAGCACACTTTTGCTGCAGCACTGGAGGCTGGAAAATGGTTAACTTGGTTAAGTTCAGCAGGAGGAAGTTTATATAGGAGTCTAAGATGAATTCCAGTATTCCTTCAGCAGTGCTTCACTTCAGAAGTAGTTCTTAGTTAAATACTAAAGTACTTTCCTGAGTATTCTTCCATTAATTCTTTCTATTAATGAAGAAAAGCATGGCCTGAGCTAGAACTCTTCAATTAAGATAATCATTATCATAAACAGATGTTTTGTTTGACAGTTTGAGGGATATGAGTGTGCTGTGATTTAGTTCGGAGATTTCAGTTCAACTGAAGACTTCAATTAAACAACCTCACCCTCATCTCTGATTGTATCAATCACAAAATCCCCATTCTGAGGGACAGAACTGGAGATGTTTGGTTTTGCTGTGTGACAGAAATGCAAACAAACTGCTGAGGGCTGGGTTTAAGTACAGCATGAGGAGCAGGGTACATGGCAGGGAGATAACACACGTGGCTTAACCAGCACCCCGTTATCTCCTTGGAGCAGACACAGGAGCTGGGCCTGTGTCACCCATGGGCTGCAGACAAAGGCTGGGGCAGGTTGGAAGTCACTGATCAACTTCTAATAAACCTCAACCACTGGAAATAACACACAGCCAGCTGTGATAGAAATATCAAATGCAGAGGGGGAAGTTCTTCCATGGAAATGAACTTGTACGTTTGGAAATGCGGTCTTGTCAGCTGTAAGGATCTAAAATTCATCTCTGCATTTCCTCCTAAACCATGCCAGCCTGGCCACTGTGCTTTGACTTAACTGAAAAAAATGGTTAAGTTAGTGCTTGTTTTCCAAAACAAAAATTATTTTCAGAATAAGGAGTACTTTAATTTCACTTTACCTTCTGAATTAGTGTCTGTGTCCTACATTTTACACCCTAATTTTACAGACACCAGCAATTACTTTTAAATTTGGTAAGACATTTAGTCACTTGACCCTTTCAAGCAAAAAAAAAAAATCCTTTTCATACTTGTAAAGGGTTATAGGCATCATCTGGATAATCTCATTACACGACAAACATGGTCTGACTCGTGAAGAGCACTTCCTAATAAACTAACACACCTCTGTTAAAACAAAATCTTTTGTTAGAAAAGAAGCAGAAAAGCCCCCCCTACCCTTAAGAGAATTTAAAATATTGTCACCAAGCTAAAAACAGCAAGTAAATATTAACTCTGTGAAGTGCAAAACAAGTTTTATTGACCTGTGAGGTAAATATTGACTGAAATGAAGCAAATATTGATGTGCTGACGTTAACGGGATGAATCCCCTTCACCACGGCAAACAAGATTTTGCCTACTGCATTTCTGGGTTTGTAGTTACCCCAAAAGGTCTGAAAGGAGATACTTCCTTTTCTAGACATCTGCTTTTTAAAAACTAAACTGTCTTTCCTCAGTGACTCAACTGGATGTGCATCCAGAGGGCTGGAATATTGTACAACACACAGGTTTGACAAACTGCTTTCAGACAGAAATGTCACTTAACTAAAATCTGAGCAGACAACAACATCCAAGACCCCTCTTTGATCCCCAAAAAGGTAAACTGAAAGTCTAATTCCACTTTCTGAGTTACGTTAGAAGATTCATTTGGATTTTGAACATAAAATATATTGCTGTATATCACACACATGATGGGATTCCTAGGGCTGTCCTGTGCAGGGCGAGGAGTTGGGTTTGATGATCCCAGTGGATTTCCAACTCAGGATATTCTATGATTTAACAAGGATATAACAATTAAGGATATAACTACCAGCAGGTACTAGAAATGAAATATAAATTAACAAACTCATCTACTCCTTCCTGGTAAATCCACTCATGTTTACACACATGAGAATTCATTGTTCAGATGAACAATTCACATGGGGATTCACACGTTCAGATGAACAAATTAGATGGGGAAAAAAAACCCCTAATTTTGAGAAACTTCAAAGATTCTACAGAAAATCCTGGCACCTTTAAGGACAACCATTAGAGAATACCAACGTCATGATCATTACATCTTCTGACCTAAATACCTCCGTAATGGTCCAACAGCAGCAATTAACACACACCTCTCGAAATTCCTCAACAGCTGAATAATTTTTTGAGTCACTGGATTTAACAGATCCTCCAGGGTCACTACAAGAAAAGCCCGGTTCAGGAAACAGCTTCTCCACTTGGCTCTGATGACCACGGGAATCGCTCCTTCCTGCAGATAAAGACAGAGGTTGAGCACCCTCCTGTGCAGGGAGCAAAAACTACAGCTGCCCTTTGTGGCTCCGCTGGCTGATTCTCATTCAAGGCTTTATCTTTGCCTAAAAAAAAATAAATAAATAAAATAAACAAACCAAGACTCCGGGATCTAATTCAGCAGCTTTGGAACAATTACATGACACCACTGCAGTGGAATTACTCTCAGTTTAGAATGACTTCACAGGAATGAACACGCTGCTGTACACAGAGGGCTTGTAAGATTTCTGGAAACCTCAGGGAACGGGGGTGATGTCATTGCAATACAAAAATATCTGCTTCGAATTCCTTGCGAGTCTCCTTGACAAAGCTTGGAGGAGCAGAGTTCAGCAGTGAAACTCAGCCATCACCTCGGGGATGTTTGCAAAACCGGGCTCTATTCTTCACTGTCTCAGATGCAGCAGCACGGGAGCTGCTTTCTCGTGCTCAAAATACAAACTAAGCCAGGGTTTGTAGAGTTTTTAAAGGATGGAGCTCTCAAAGCTCAGGAAACATTCGAATTTTAAAGGTTATTTGAGCCTCTTGGCAGGACTTTCAAATCCTTCAAACAGTTTCAACTAAACTCTCTTAATTTTGCAGAAGTCTTCCACACTCAAGCAGCATTTTGGGTAAAATGAAGACAACCAATAAAGCCTTTGAATATTCAGGACATTCTGCTATTCTACAGACTCTTACCAAAAATCCCATTTTTTTATCATATCATTAACTAAAATTGCTTTCCCTGTATGTGAGATCAGCTTCTTTAAATTCCACCACAGATGATGCTGCACACCTCATTTTAAAGCACCAGCTCCTTCCACACCTTCTGATGAAAAAAGGTGATAGAAAAGGTGAAGATTGTAACCCCTTAACGTGCTCAGGTTTGTGCAGAGCTCCTTCAGGACACAAAATAAGTTCTTCTTATATTTCTGCCTATAAAACAAGCTTTCAGCAACTTCTAGCACAGAGTAATTGTAAATGCAGAGGTAAACCCTGAGCTGCCAGGGCATCCCAGGCAGAGTTCCACAAGGATCAGAGTTTGCTCCAATGTTTTCAAGCACTGAACAACCCCAGGAAAGGCAGGTACACACTGATGGAAAGTGCTGATTTTTCCAATTAAGAAGGTCCCACCTGTTCCTGGGAGGATGAGAAAGTCTGGGATACTTCTGAGGGTATAAACACCTGAAAATGTGCCTGGGCACTGTGAAGTTTATTGGCATCCTGGGAGTAGAATCCAAATACAGATTGGTAAATTTATCCCCAGGTATTCCACGACCTAATGTGTCCAATACCCAGGGGAAAATACTTCCAATTTTCTGTGAATAATCTCCCAAATCTCTCTTGTGTCAGGAGTTACTAAATCCAGAGGTCATTAATGGCACCAGGAAAACACACCTGTTAAATAACAACATCTCTGAAGAGTTACACACCTTCTAATGAGCTGTGAATGGGAGATAAATCAGCAAGTGACCTGCATGAGCAAACAGCACTGATTAATAAGCTGCCACGAATTAATTTCATATTTCCAGTGCATGTGGCAACGAGAAACAGTTTGAGAACAACGTGGATTTAAAGCTACATTTGTACTTTAATGCATTTTATAATTACAAAAAAGAAACAGCTGAACAAATCCTTTATATTTATACCCTTCCAAGCGATGTACAGAAGGCATGCATAATTTCCAATCATAAAACACTATTTAAAAATAAAAGATTTATAATTGCCTTCCCTGATTTGAGAAGCAAATGAAGATTTTTTTTCCACATTGTCCTTCATAATCCAAACACGATGTGAGTGACTGACTGAGCAAAGAGTGGGAGAATGAACAATATGGCACAGCAGAAGCCAAATACAACAGGTTTGTGTTATCCTTGGAAGGATGGGGACATGGCCATGAAATTCTTCGAGTGCTTCCTGCCAGGCATCTGAAATCTGCATTGGTGCTGCTACTGAGCAGTATTGTGATAATTAGACAGAAAAATTACACAAATGAGAAAGGTCTTTTGAGTTCAGAGGGCCTGCAGGAACAGGAGGCCTGTGGGTATGTTTAATTCTTGAGTGTATCTGTAATAACCAGTCCAGGTTTCTCCCAATCCATCAGCCACAGCATGAGTGAAACGCAGAGGATATGTGACCTGAACTTTCCAGTCGGGAAATTCTAGGAACAGCTCCCAAAAACATCATAAAAGCAGACCAAAGTGCCTCCTCAAAACCTACCTCCGAGAGACACAGAGATACAGCCAGTGTTTTCAGCTACTTCCCTGAAAAAAAAGGAGAAGGTTTGTTGTTAGATGGTGTCACTGAACACCAGGCCACTTAACTCTTCCAAGCAGTTTTTCACCTCATGAGATGCATGTCTAAGGGCCCATCCTTTCCCTCTCCAGGGTTTACTGACCCCACAGCATTTCTGTTTCTAAACTTCGGAATTAAACCAGCATTTCTGTTCTAACTCAAAACAACATGGCACGGATTTTCAAAGCTGCTCAGATATTAGCCCCACTTTCCGTGTGAGCTGCATACCTAAACACTTTTTCTAGAAAAATATCAGAGCCAGGGAAAACAGATGCCATTTCTGGACGCAAACTGATTTATTCAAGAGCATATTTCAAAAGAAAACCTGTATCTATTTCATTCCAAGCCTCTCCCAAGAGCCACGGCAGCATTAACTAGGGCAGCGCTTTCCTCAGGTTTCCTGGGAGGCAAAGCCAATTTCCAGACAGCAGGACTCCCTTAATCGCCGCCGACAAGTAATGATACCGCAGTACACATATATTTATATACGTATCCCTTCATTTCCTTCCTTATTATTGCCTTCCCAGATTAATTTTAATTGAGGCTTTCAATAAAAAGCAACAGGAACCTCCCCCCTGGTTTTGGCGGGGTTGAGGCTGAGGGGAGGTGCCCCCCCCCGCCCCTCACGGGCCATGAGGGGGCGAAGGCCGCGATGTTGCCAGAGCAACGCCCAGCTCGGAGCCTTCCTCCTTCTCCTTCTTCCTCCTCCTCCTCCCCTCACGGCTCCTCCTCTTCCTCCCCCCGCCGAGGCCTCTCCCACCCCTCGGCCCCGGCGATGGCGGCGGGCGGCGGGCAGGAGGCGCCGGGCGCCCCATGAGGTACCGGGGAGAGGGCGGGAAAGCGGCCGCCCCTCACGTCCCCTCAGGGCGCAGGGCGGGGAGGGGGACACGGGGGCGCGGCTCCGGGATCGCCCTTTCTTTCCCTATACGGGGGTCCCGGCGGTACAAACCCACCCGAAGGGTTCCCGGGACAAACCTTCCTAAGGAGTTCCCGGCGGCTCGAAGCCTCCCGGGGGTCCCGGCGAGGTGCGGGAGAAGCTCCCGGAGCGCGGGGGGAGCAGCGGCCCCCGGAGAGACGGGGAATGTTCGAAGGGCCTTTCTCAATAAGCTTATTTTAGCTAATTTGTTGGGGGGGAGGACAAAATCTGTGTGCGTGAGGGAGTGTTCTATGAAATCCCATTTAATAACTGGGTGATTTGAAAGTTTGCTCGGCGCGGTGCCAGCGGCGGCTGCGATCCTCCAGCTCCGGCTTTTTAAACAGCGAGCTGTCAGTTCTTGCAGAACCCGGCCCCAAAACACCGACTGCAGTGCAAATGAGGTGGTTTTTTTTATTCCTTCCTGTAAAAACATCTCTCAGTAACTCTGTTCACGCAAGTCGATACCATCTCCAGTCGATCGGTTTTATTCATGTGCAAAAAAAAAAAAATACAGAGAACGAGAATTTTGGTTGTTTGAAGTATGATGTCATCTTTGGCCAACAAAAAAAATAGTAGTAGTAGTAGGAGCAGCACTTGTAAATATTAGTAAGTTGTCATATTCATATGTTAAAGTGGTTCTACTCTTTAATGTTGCCTTCTTTTTAAATGCTAAAGAATTTGAGGTTTGTGCAAATACACCGATAATTTTTTGCTGTGCAAAACCGATTTTGCTTTAACCTTTTTGTATCCCCAGTGAACCTAGCTGTGGAAATAATAATTTCAACGGGGAATCTGTAAGAGTGTGAACAATAAGGAAAGCATTGCAACAAAATTCTCAGTGTTTCAGTATTACTCCGTAGTTACATAGTTACAAGTATTGTGTCAAATCCAGCTTCAAGGCATTCTCCAAAATCATTACTCTGATGTCACACCAGTCCAGAGAAGTTGATTTAACCCTATTTGATGCGAGTAAAAGCTCACAGAGAAGTGAAAAACTGCCCAAAAGACAACCAAAAGATGCCAAAGCAAAGACAAATCAGACCTCATTTGGCTGCGTTTCATTTTTCACCCTTTTAAATGCTTCTTAGAAAATGGCCTAACCTGGTTCTGCTCCCTTCCCCAGACAGGATAATCTCATTAATCTCATCATGGCCCTCAGTTTTGAGCATGGCTTTTGACTGGACGTGTCTGAACCAGTGCTCACCAATTAATGGATGCATGGAAATGCACTCCTTGCTTCCTTCCCATCACGGTTTGCTTCTTCACTGGCCCACTGCTGTTGCTATTTATGTGAAATTATGCACCACTTCCAAAATCTCTCCCATTCAAGCCAGTGCTGGTCTCCTGTCCAGCAGCTTTTGCTGCTCTGGTTTGCACTTTTGGCTGTTCCTAAGGCAGCCAGGTCACTGCAGGCTGGGAAATCTGCATGTGGAGGGAAGGAAATAATTTTAATATGGGGCACAGGAGGTGGGGTGTGAACCACAGAACAAACTCAGGCAGGATCTTGGGCGAATCTTGCCTTCATGCAACCACTCAGTACAACCTATTGGATTAATTTTATTTTCCTGATCTAATGATCTCTTTTTTCAACTTTTCCTGCTCTAGGAGACACAACTTAGAGAAAACTCCAGGAGCAAACCCCACCATGCAACCCAGCTGCGCCCATCTGCACAGCATCCAGGGGAGCGGCGATGACTCCTCCTCTCCCCGGCTGTCGGGAGAAGGCTCCTGCCACCCCGGCACAGGGGATGTGCGCATCCAGCTGAGCTCCGGCGCGGGGGAATCCAGGGAAAACGCGGCCTCCCGGGCCTCCAGGCCGGGCTCCCAGAGCCGCTCCCACGGGCACGCCCATGGGGAGGCAGGAGGGCCGGAGGATTCGGCTCCGGAGCTGGAGGAGCAGGGCGGCAGCTCCCTGTCGGAGCTGCGGTACCTCCTGCAGTGGCTGCACAAGAGCCTGCCCTACCTCCTGATCCTGTGTGTCAAACTCCTCATGCAGCACATCACTGGTAGAGTATGACAAAATCAGCTCTCAGGGAACAGACCCTCCTCATCCCCTCCCCACCCCAAGAAATATGCTAATAACCCACTCCTGAAATGTAATTCGATTTATTTTTAGCTTTATTTTTATTTGCTTTATTCATCAGAAAGAGAGATTTGCTGAACTACATTTCAGTGGCTTCTGTTTCCTTTGCTGGCATATGTATTATGTGCTTAATTATCCTGGCTTGAGAGTCTGAGCTATTAATTCTAATTACAAAGACATATTAGAAGTGGCTGCCTTTTAACCCAGTTCAGTTATTTTTTTTTTCCTTTTCATGTTTATAACTGATCCTATTTTCCTAATAGGCATTTCTCTTGGAATTGGGCTGCTAACAACTTATGCGTATGCAAACAAAAGCATAGTAAATCAGGTTTTTCTCAGAGTAAGTATCACCCTATGCAACAAAATTCTTTTAAGTTAAGCAAGACTTAAACAAGTTAATCCACTTTTTAAAGAAATGTGAATGGAGATGGTGTTTTATTTATTTACTTAATAGCATTAGGTATTGAGATGGAAGTAAAGTCTTAATGCTTCTCAGATAAGGTTTGCAAAATTCAAGAGGGTGGTTTTTTCCCCTCTGACTTTTTACTATTGAAATAACTTTTTTTTGGTAACTTATGGATTAACTTAACTGTATTTGTGGGATGAAATAGCAGAGTTTAAATTTTCAGCTCTTCGTTCACTCCCAAAGCGAAACCTATTGTTTCTTCAGAGTGGGGTGGTTTTGGTTTTCTTTACCTAGAAATTGGTAGGTTGAAAATACTAAAATTACTGCTTTACCTTTCCATTGAGTTCTATTTTATGGGGTCTAAACCCACAAAGATAAAGTCCTCTGGTAGTAACTGCTCAGGTGCAACAGACAGGGTGTTTGGGGTGTATTTCAGCACTGATTCTGTGTTTTCCAATTCCCTTGCAGGAACGGTGCTCCAAGCTGCAATGCACTTGGTTACTCCTCTACCTAACTGGATCATCTCTCCTCTTGTATTACACCTTCCACTCTCAGTCCCTGTACCACAGGTAAGCAGAGAAACAGCTCTACCCCACCATAAATTACTCAGACATTAACTGGGGCCACTTTATCTGCTGTTTTTCTTTAATGGTGGCACTGGTTTCTCTTTCACTTTAATCTCCATTCCTCCCCTTCTGCCAAATTTAACAGGTGCTGTCCTTAAAAACAGTATGTTGGAATTTCCTAGGCTCCATACTCGACTTAATGGCACTGCTGTACCACAGAGAACATTCCTGGCTTTGATTCCCAGCTCTGACCCTTGGGAATACCAAACGTGGCATCCTGGGGCTCTGTGGAGTTTATTACTCCAATTGATTTTTCCTCCCTTGCAGCCTTGGCTGGAAATCAAAGGCTAAATGCCAAACTGAGAGAGCAAACTGAGCTCTGGAGGATGGGGGCTGTGATGAAGGTACAAAAAGAAGGTTCCAAGATGGAAAAGTTGTCAGAGATCCCCAATGATCCATTTACAATGAGCAGTTCATTTTCTTAGCAAATGTTTTCCCTTTGTGTAAACCAGGTTTCCTTTTTTAATTAAACCTGCTGTGATAATCTCAGGTTACAGTTTCCTCTAAATAGGGTGCTGCAGTAACTTCTGATACTTCTTTTTGTAGCTTAATCTTCTTAAGCCCCACTGTGGATTTTATGAACTTCTGGGAGGTGCTTTGGATTGTGGGAGTCACAGACTTTATTCTGAAATTCCTCTTCATGGGCTTGAAGTGCTTTATTCTCCTGGTGCCTTCTTTTATCATGTCCTTTAAATCCAAGGTAAGGAAACAAGCCACAGTTTTGCTTCCTTGGGAAGATTCTCTTATGGTAAAAGCAGCTAATTATTAAATTCTACCCAGAGAAAAATCTTTAATTAAATGTCTGGTAATAATCCACCACTACACCGTGGGCAAGAAAACCCTGTGGATTTCATGTTCTTCTCTGCTTGGTGCTAAAAAAGGTTTTCAGTCTGATCTGAAAAAATTGCTTGTATTACATCATTGGATAAATGGGTTTATTTCTGTCTCCAAGTTGGGGGTTGAAGAAAACCTTTTATTTTCTGCTCTGTAGGAATGTGTACACGGGCAGTTGGCCTGGAGCAGCTGGAGCACAGCAAATCTTGCACATGCTCGACAAGAACTGTCAAGATTTTAAGATCTGCACAGGCAAACAGCTGGTTTTGTCTGTCTCTTCAAAACTAATCCTGAATTTTCACTGCTGTTAATAAACTTAAGGAACATTTGTGTCAGATCAAGGAATTTGGTTCATAGCTTAATTCATCAAATCAGTGAGGTTTAATAATTTTCTCAGAAGCTTACACTCACTGGTGGTGTCTTTATTTTTATCTGCTTCCCGAGGTGAGGCTGGCAAAACCAATTACATTTTATCTTAAAATTCCAATTACTAGTGCTGGTTCAGAAAAAATAAATTACCAAGTACAGTTTGATGTGGCAGCATTTGAACAGGATGTTTTGGGACGTTTTTATCTCTTACAATGTACCAGAACAGGTTCTTCTCAGGTACAACCGGCTTCTCTAAATACTGATTTATAATCAAGATCTCTATTTTATTTCTACAGCTAGAGATGTAACATGCAAAAAAGTTACTGAAAATTCTATTACACTAACTGTGGCTAAATTAAAGAAGGGAGTCTGGTCAATAGTGGCAAATTGTGGCATCATCCAGTGTACATTACAGGAAGAATTATAAATACACTTTTAAGAAAAACTTCATTTCCTTAAAAGCTAAGCTAAATATTTATGATTATACATACACACACAGTGCTCTGTGCAGGACACTTGAGGTTTGTTGTTCAGTAATTTTTTGGTGTTGTTGAACTCTGGTTACCTGTCCAGTCCAGCTCCCCTTCTGCTTCTCTCCTGTCCTCTGATTTTTATATCACCCCATCCTTAAAGGAGTTTATTATCAGGAAATAACAAACAAGTTTCTTAGAGAGACACAAAACTGTTTACAGGAAAAGAGTTTGTAATTTATTATTATTTACAATTAATAACTTACTAGTATTAATTATTTGTTACTAAAAGAATGGGCCTTACTTTCATTTTTTAACCCTGAGTGCAGGACACAACTCTGGCTCACGACAAGCTGATCTTTGTGACCAAATTTGTGTTATTCTCCTTTTTCATGTAACTTTACTTTTTTAAATGCTTATGAAATTAAGTCTGACAGCCTTGTTAAGTAGGTAGGCATCTGCCAAGCCATCCCAATTCAGCCTATAATTCGATTTTCTGCAGTTCAGCAATGAATTCTGTTACAGTTACTTGGACAGCTGTGGTGAGACTCATCCTCTGATTTTTTTTTTCTGTGCTTCACATTTAATTGTTTCGTTATGAGAAGCTACTCCAAAGAGTAACAATGCATCTTTTCTGTGTATTTTGCAAACCCTTGGTGTTTTAAATCTTGAGCAATTCCTTTGCATGTCTTGCTTAGGGCTACTGGTACATGCTGTTAGAAGAACTCTGCCAGTATTACCGTATGTTTGTCCCCATACCAGTTTGGTTCCGTTATCTCATCGCCTATGGGGAGCTGGACACTGCTCTGGGATGGACCCTGGGGATTCTGCTGGGCCTTCTCTACCTCATCCTCAAGGTATGCAAGCTTTACACTCTTCTCTAACTTTATATAAAACTCTCAAGTGATTGTTCTGCAGGAATAATCAATCACTGCAGGGTTACAGACACGATGCATTTCTGGAGTTCCCCTCTGAACTTGCTGGCAACTTGGCGATTCAGTTTTAGTGATGCAGCCTTCCAGGAAAACTGCCTCAGGACCCAAAACCATCTTTTTCTGGCAATGGATTGGGATTGCAAAGGACACTGCATAGGTCCTCTCACATCAGACACACAACTTGAAGAAATAAAGATCAAATTAACAGCTAAAACAATCACCATTTTCCAGGAAACCAAATTTTCTCTGCTGGAGAATCTTGTGTGATGCTGAGAAAGTTAAACATCTTCATCCTGGCTCTCTGCTTCTCCTAAGAGCTCATCTGCCCCAAATGTAACCAGACTTGGGACAAGTTTGGCTTTGAGCATGACCAAAACATCATTGTACTCTGGTGCCTTAATTCCAGGACTAAAGACCATTGCAAATATGATCACAATGCTGATATATTTGCACCTTGGTGCTTTCATTTCAGAACCTCAACACTCTTTTAAAGACCAGACCCCCAGCAGGAAAGACTTCAGCCTAAATTCTCCATTTGGTTACCTATCAAACATTTAAAACAGGACCATTAACATTATAGGAACATTAAAATTTATAGTTCAGTCTGAACTGTAGCTGTGTTTATGTTGATTCCAACATCCAACCAGCAGTGAGATTTCCAGTGTTGGAATCAAAAGCTTGGGAGTTTTTTAGTTCACAGTGAAAAAATATTAAGCATAACTCAAGTTTTCTTACCCATTTCAGCTTTTGAGCTTTTTTGGACAATGGAGGAACTTCAGGCAGGTCTTACGGATATTTTTTACACGCCCAGTGAGTACTGAATTCCCTTATGACAAAACCATAACCCCAATTTACATCAAAATTAATTTAGAAATTCCTCATTCCTATTCCTTTTTGGTGTTTTAGCAATAAACAAATGGATTTTTAAATTAACCCCTGTGTACTCATTCTCCCTTTTCACAGTCTGGATTTCTTGACTGAATGATAACGTCGTCACCTGAACAACAAAATCACCCCCCCCAAAAAAAATCTATTCTGCACATCCCTTTGGATAAAAGGATGTGAAATAATCCTTTTTGTCCTGCTTCTACTTTCAAACTTAGCAATCTTTCCTTGGATTAGGGATTTAAGTTTCCCTGACATAGCAGCCCTTATTCCAAATTCCTTTCTGTCCTGGTGTTTGGGTTTGGCTTTTTCATCCCCCTCAAAATTAATATTTGCTGCAAATCCTTTGTTTTCCAGCACTATGGGGTGCCAGCCAGCAAGAGACAGTGCTCTGAACCTGATGATATTTGTTCCATTTGCCAAGCTGAATTTCAGAAGCCTATTCTGCTGATCTGTCAGGTAATACACATAATCCCAATGATTTTCTAAAATTACAGAATATTTTAAAGTATTACACAAAACAAAATTAAATGAGTGTATGTTTTATGATTATTTTTAGAAATCACACTGTACAAATAATTTACCACCTTCTAAATGAAGAGCTTAGAAGCTCTAAGTTGTCATTCTTTTCATTGCAGCACACATTTTGTGAAGAATGCATCTCTTTATGGTTTAATAGAGAAAAAACCTGCCCACTCTGCAGAACTGTTATTTCAGACCATGTTAACAAGTGGAAGGATGGAGCCACATCTATGCATCTCCAGATTTTCTAAAGCTTCTCAAACAACTTGGGTCCCATTTTGGTTGCTCACAATAAAGCTTTTCAGTTTAGTGCAGATGAAATTGTAGGTGGCACAAGGAAGGAGTTTCCAAATTCCAGATCCCGTATATTTTAACAGTGCAGAAAATGGCAACTTGACCTTTTTTAAGTAGAGAAAACTGAAGTTTTCAGCATGAATGCAGAAAAGCCAGCATTGCTTCTCCTGTGCTTCTCATAGGAAACAGAAAATGTTTGATATGTGCTGCATTACTTCTTAATTCAACATCTTATTTTAAAAGTTTCATGGGGTTCAGACTGTACTAAACTGAATTTATCCTCCTAACACGACTCAAGCCAAAAGGTCAACCTAGTGATTTTATTAAGATTATGAGCAGATTTTATACTCTGGACTGCAGTGAGGATTAGAGCTGCTTGGCACTCTGGGCATTAAAGATCTTTAATGCTTGCCCAGTAAATGAGAGAAATGAGTTTATTGATGCACCTGGAACAGCATCTGTTTCTCACTGCACCTGTAAATAAGCACAAGAGTAAGATATTTCCCCTTTAGCTTCTTGTAGGCTTCTAATGGATCCTTGGCTTAATCTTTTGGCTTTAAACCAACCACTGATGTTAGTTTTTTACTAAACATTTTATAAAGCTGGTATTTTTAAAAGAAATCTTTAATATTATATTTTTGTCATAACAGGAACCAGATTTTCTTACAGGGGAGGATCTATTTTATACTCTATTTGCAATTTGTAGTTTGCATAAAAATCAGAGAGAATAAATGCATTTTAATCTATTTGTTTGCTGCATGTTGAATAAAGAAAAGATTTCTTATTGTTTTGGTATTAACTCACATGTAAGCACATAACAACTGCTCACTGCCAGGTATGTTTCTCTTGTTACAGAAAACAAAACCCCTTTAAAAGTTACAATTTATTCATGATCAGTTTTTATGTTATTTCTAGCACTAACTTCTGCATAACCTCACTTTCTTCCCTGATTTTCTTTTTTCACTTTGCTGTTCAGGTAAGACTGAAAACATCACCTGAAATGATTCTGTTACAGGAAAGTTACATTTAGTTACCATTAACTTGAGCTTCTCTTGTCTGAAGACATTTAGAAAACTTGTAAATTCAGGAAAAGCAGAATTCAAAAGTGAAACATTTACTTGAATACCCTTAAAGGTACAGACAGCTCCAAGGGCAGAATCCAGTATTCAGAATAAAAACCTAATGAGATGGAAGATTCAAGCTAAGAAATATCATTACATGTAAAGCTCACCAAGATTATTTTATGGAGCACAACAACGTGTCAGTGCTTTAAATCAACCCTGATCCTTTGGTCTCTGTCTGCAACATTGTAGGAACAGCTGTAGGAAGTGTGAGATTGGTCAAAAACAGGGATCAGGGAACAATTTCTCTTCTTTCTCCCTTTCTGTTGATTCTTCTATCCAGACCCAGTAATATGAACAAACAAGTTTTATTAAAAAAACCAAGAATAAAAAGAGATTTTGATCCACTTCATAAATGAAACAAGTCATCCTCATCTTACTTACAGAGAGAGGAAAAAGTCCTTTAAGTTCTGAGGGAACTCCTCCTCCCTTTCCCATCAGAGCTCTCAGGAAAGACAATGATTTACATTGACTGCTACATTTAGGGCCTACCTACTTCCTAAAATAAAAAGAAATAGGTCACTTGGATTAACATATGTTTAAATTTGCATTTAGTTGCTATTCACATCCACCTTATTTAGCACTTGAGGTTATTTAGTTCCAGCAAACTGTGAGAGATGAAAACCAGGACAGGGATTACCTTTGTTTCTGCTAAGGCAGCTCAGGGCTGTTCCTGCAGACAGCTGCAGATGGGTTTAGTCTAGAAGAGAACAACTGGAGAAGTTCAGATCTGGGAACTGGATCTGCAGGGAAAATATTCAAGTAATTTGCCTTTTTCTTAATGACTTCTCCTTTGGATAAAGGATTTCCCTCTAAACTGGGAAAATGAACCAGCAAAGAGCCTGCTGTAGAGACAGAACTTAAATAAACCAAACCCCAAACATCTCCCCCAAAACCAGAACAGCCTCCTCAATGTTTGATGCACTTTCTCATTAACACTGAGAGCAGGTTGGGAGTTAAGATTAAAAACAGAACAGACCCAAAATAAACTTCAACTGTACACTTAGAGACGTTCCTCCAGCAGTTCAGCTTTTAAACAGCACGGCAAAAAAAAAAAGAAAAAAAAGGGATAGTCAAAAGAACAATTGACTCGTTGATTTTTATCTTTTATTATGAGCTAATACCAGGATGACATTCAAATGTCAGATGGCACAATTAAGACAGTCTTGGTAGGAATTATTCCAGCATTCCCAAAATTACAATTTAGTACACGAATGGCGTCAAATGTATGCATCACTCCCACAGAGAAAAATTATGGAATTCTGAATATCTTATACCAGAATAGTTTCTGCATCGAATGGGAAAAAGAAAAACTGCTGGTAACACAGCTGACCTAGAAACCTTTTCTGATAATGACCTGCAGAACAAAATATTTCCCTATTTAACATCTAGTAAAAAAAAATATGACTTTTGTTCAAGTTTAAGATTTAATACTTTTATATGGTTAGCCACAACAGGTATTAACCTCAGTTTTACTATATTTTTGTAATGCTACAAAAATCCTATAAAATCAAATTATAGTGAATTTTTCAGTGATTATAATTAAAAAAGCGCAGCTTGTACAAAATAAAAAAAATAAGATTCTATACTCTAATGAAAAATTTAAGACATTTTTAAATGAACAAAAGAAAGCACTTGTTAAGCTCTCCAATATTCAATGCATTCTGCACTTATCTGAAATAGCCAGACAGGAGCTAGAACTCCACTCCCCTTAGTTCACAACTAGTAATTTTGACACTATTATATATATATATAGAGGATCTATGTCTGATATTTTTACAAATAAATACAGGATAAACCATATTGCATAGTGTGTGCTTGCTGTCTGAGTCACACTCCAAAAGTTTCACAGTTCTGGTAGGGAATTCAACTCAGAATCTACGGGCTGAAACATTGACAGTACATGGAATTTCCTTGGAAAACTGATGGGTTTGGGTTTGTAATTGATCAGTGAACTCAGACAAACAACTCTTGCCATTCTTGCCAGCCATTAAACCAATCCCACTGGACAATTCTATCCAGCCAAGCAAAAAGCAACTGTTAGCTGTAATTAGGACCAAGAGAGATCTGACTCTAAAAAGTTTTGTTTTTTTGTTTTTTTTTTTTTCTTTAAACCAAGTTCCTTTATCCTCAGTGAATATCAGGAAAGTCCAGGTGCTGTTTGTTTGCAAGCAGGCCCAAAGCAAACACTCCTGAGCACCTGGATTTTGGTTCCACAAAATCACCCGTGGCCACGTCACCAATGGAACAATGGCAATCTTCCAGTATGTCACTGTAAGGTAACTTGATTTTCCTGCTAAAACTAAAAAAAAAAATTAAGTTTTTCAACAAAAGGCTTATCAGGAAGGAAAAAAAAATACTAATTTTTGCTCGATCATAACCATTTTTTTGTTGTTGGTTCTTTGTTAGCATCAAGGTATCGCTGAATCCTTCTGCCTTGCCAATTTTAGCGAAGAGCACTGTGATGCTTAGAGAGAGTTTTATGGCTTGGATCCTATGGCTCAAAAAGATTCAGTATCCACAGAGTAAGCAGAATCTAGAATAAAAAAATCCCTACTGTTGTGAAACGCCAGAAGTAGACTTTGCACAGTTTGACTAAAGATAATGCAACGTGTGGCAGGCAAAAAGTGACAGGACTTGTATGCAGCTGCATGATCATCTCCACACACACGCACACACCATCCACACTCTAACTCTAGGGTAAAGCTCTGCAGATTTTAACCCTTTCACCAGCTATGTTCATGGAAATGCTTTCTCTTTAAGGCAGGAAGTATTTAAAGTAAGGTAAAGTTTTACCTTTATTTTTATTCTTTGTACCTGTAAGTCAGTTTGTACAGATCGTGACAATTTTTAAAAACATAAATAGTGTCCTTAAGAACGTGTTTGCTAAATTAAAGTTTTGCTAAAGTTCTGACCCACTGTGGAAGACATTCACTGAAAGGCCATTGAACACTTTTCTCATACAATCAGCAAATTTATTGCCCCAGCATAGAAAAAAAATGTTGATAAATTTAGAAATGTATAATGGCAGGGAACTACCATAAGCAAAACTTCATTATTATTAATAATAATAATAATAATAATAATAAAAATTCTCAAATTCTTACCCACTGGTTACAAAAATATTTATTTCCTTATACTCTGAAGGATTTGTCTGTGATTTCTGTGGTACTTCCTAGAGATTCTTACTGACCTTGTGTTCTGCTTGTTGATGTCTCTGTGGGTAAGAATATGAGCTCTCAGCCGTGCCCAGCTGAGGACCAGCGTGTACAAAAGTGATGTTTCCCAGTGAAATGTCTGCTGAGGACAGGCATGAAATAAGCAGGACGTGTGTGAGCCCCATGGCTTCCAGTTAAGCCTAGAACATAGCAGCACTGCTGTTTGATTAGATCCATTTGTCTTTGCAGGAACAAACAGGAATTTCAGCTGGGGAAGCAGGGAAAAAAACACAGTTCTCTCCCACCCCACACTGCCAGGCTGGGCAGTGAGTGATTCGTTTATTGATTGGTTGGTTCATGAGGAGGAGAATCAGAACTAGAGCCTTGAACTTTCTTCACAGCAACCAATTAAGTTTGCCTTTTTTCATTTTGGGATACTTTTCCATAATGAGCTGAATCAAAAAATCTATTTGAAAAATATATATTTTTATATATATATATATATATAAAAAAAACTCATTATGCTTTGAATGTGAAACACCAATTAAGTTTAGCTTTCCTCTTTGATTCCACCCCATTGTAGGAAACCGCTTAACGAAGCTTGCATGCTAATTACCCCTCAGCTGCAAGCCTGCAGGCATTCCAAACTCTGCCTAGTGAAAGGGCCAACCCTCCTCGACACATTCACGACTACACCAGTGATTCTGAAGCAACATCCTGCCCCTTAATACTGTCAGTTTCGAGCTCTCAAGCTGAAAGATCCTTGATAAGGTGAGAAGATGTCACTGGAATCAGTAAGATGATGTGCCTAGAGTTCTGCAATACCATTTGCTAAAGTTTGTTGTGTTTTTTTTATGCACCATTGATTGACAGGAAAAAAAAAAAATCCGTTTTTCTTTGCTTTCCGAGTCTCTCTGTGCAATGACCGATTCTTTGATACTGTCACTTTTTAAAAGTAAACAAGCCCTCAAATTTCAGCTTCAAGGGGGCTCTCACGTCCGTTCTTGGTTTTCCACCTTGCAAGGCTTACAGAAATGGTGTTGTCATAGATTCATGCGCAAGTGCTCCGGTCGTTTGGAAATCATGGGAAAAGCCTGTTTTTTGTAGGGCCCAGAGTTTGGTTGCCGGATTGGAAGTGGTGCTGAAGCCTCTCCACACACTGTCACATCCATCTGTTCAATTCCACTGGTCTCCATCGGGTATTCCACAGGTGGCTGGGTGTTGGATGCGCCGGCAGAAGCACCTCTTCCCCAGAATTCCCCAGGGGAAAACTTGACAGGGCTTTAAAAAAAAAAAAAAAAATACAAAAATCAGAGATGGAGACATTCACAGCACCAAGGTATATCCCTTACTCTGCAGGAAACTGGCCTCAAATGCTTATTGAGAAGCAATTCTAATTCTCCCTTCCACTTTCAGGAGTTAGGAATTTCCATGTCTGGCTTCTACCACAGTCTCCTGTGTAAATGCTCTCATTTTGAGGTGATTGCAGAAGGGTTTTTCTGTACTAACACGATTCTTTAGTCCTTAGGATGTTCTGAAACAGTTTTGGCTGTATCAGCACTGAAAAAGCAGCAAATTAGAACTTCTTGTGCTGCCCAACACCATAGATTTGTCTTTAATAACGTGATTTATAAAACAGGATCACTTCTAATGGAACTGCTGGGCTTACTCAGAACCAAGGCTGCGTTTTTTATTTCTAGTTCTTCAACTACTTGTCAAAAAGTGCATTACAAAAGAAAGAAAAAGAAGACAAAGTACCTGACAGGTGTCCTAGGGCTACCTATGAATCTGCGAGGTGATCGAATTTTTGGTTCAAAAGAAAATTTCTCTTTTACACTTTCAAGTACAGATGGAGCCACGTACGTGAAACCCTGCAAAACAGGAAAAAGGCACTGCAGCTCACAGGCAAGGCTGGCATTCAGGAGCACTTGTACAGTTAGGAAAATCTGATTATTATAGGACAATTATTAAAAGAAGAGTAAATGTAGGTAGATGAACTTCTAGTCACTCCTTGAAGCAAACAGTGGGACTTGAGTGAGTTGCTATACCCCAGCTATTCCTCCTCAGATCTCACATTCCCACAGGCACACTCCATTTAATTAATTTTGCTTTATAGACTGGCCATTGTTGTCTCTGCATGTGCAGGGCTCACAGTGCAGCTCTGAATCAGAATGCTGACATTCCACACAGGCAGCACTGTTTGCTGGCTGCTGTATAAAGAAAACGTCAGCAATAACCAAAGTATTTCAAATCCTTTCAACATTTCAAACCTGTTACAGGATTTGTTTTATGAGTTTGCTTCAAGGTGTTAGGAGTCAATAGAATGAATTTAGCTGAAATGCCCCCATTTCCAGTAGCAAACCTCCCTCTCCAGAGTCATTCCTCACTCACCAGAAAGACCTGGTTGGCACTTTCACTGAGAGTTGAGTCATCTGGGCTATCAACAGGTGTCTGACGTGTAAACTTTGAATCAAACTGGCTCACATCCTCTTCAGATTGCTTTGCAAAAACAAAATGATTAAGGGTTTATATTACAGATATCAACCAAATGGCTCAGCGGAGAGCAGTGCAGCCTCTGGATGGAGTTCATTCCATAGGTTTTTGGCAGAGCTCTGCTGGAGGAAAACCCTGGAGTGGTGTCGGAATCCTGTCGCTGCCAGTGGGAGGTCACTATGGGCACTGCCACTGAGAAATAAAGGCAAGGGGGAGGGGCAAAAATTATGGATCAAAAAGGAACACAAATTAAAAAGATGCCTTATAAAAAAAAGTAATTCTCAAATTACAAACAAAAACTTTTAGAAATACAATGCCAGTTTCTTGCAAGTTTAGCCCTTGTCACAACCAGTATTGAACAGTTGCAACTATTCAGCTTTTGGAAGCCTCTCCAGATAGTTTTGTCCTATTTTTGCAGATACAGAAGTGTTTATGGTCTGCAGGATAGAGGACAAGTCTGGAATAAGTGATTATGAGGAATTATTGTTTCATTTGCTCAAAGAACAGCAGTAATTCTGAAATCCCTTCTTTATTCCCATGTGTCACTGGAAAGGCAGCAGGTATTCATCTGTGCAGGCCTTCATGCAACCATGGGAAAACCTTATACAAGAAACTTCCATAGAATTGCTACTAACAGAAAAACCCAAAACCACCTTCAGATAAATAGTATCAGTCTTGAGTCTTTCTGAATTTTATTCCAAAGGGTGAGGGGGAAAAAGGTCTGGAGTCCCCATGCTGTAGAATGCTTGCCATTAGTGATGCTTAAGCCAGTTTAAAGTGAGAATTTTAGTAGCTGGGAATTACAGAGGTGGCAATACCCACAGCTCCTGCAGCTGATTGTACCCAGAGGGAGAAACAGACACCATCCAAATATCAGATGGGATAATAAAAACTTGTTCATCACCTCACTGGTTTGAGGTAAACTCTTAACTACTGCTTGTAATGCACAGGATGCATTGTAAAGATTAATAAGCAAACACAGAAACTGCTTAATTAGGTGATTTCATTTACTTTTGCTTAGCAACTCTATCTAGTTGAAACTAAGTACTGACTTACTGTAGAGGGTTTAGAAGCTGATCTCAGAGTGAACTGCACTTGCAGGTCTGTTTAACCTAGGGGTCAGAAGCAGGAGGAATTCAGGCTGAAGCAGATCAGGTGCTAGATCAGATCTGCCAGCTTTAACTGACAAGAGAGAATCCGTCCCCTGAGCTGATATAACTCAAGTATCAGGAATCAGTGGCACTCCAGTTTGTAAAGTGAATGCTTCTAAGCTTTATTAAGAGCTTTGCTGAAGGCACACAGGGAATATCTCTCTCCCAGTATTCCCAGTACATACCAATAAGGGTTTAAAGGGAGGTTCCACCTTGCGTGCCAGCAGCTCGTCCCAGTTGATGTGTCTGAAGAACGCGTGAGCCTGCACGAGTGACGAGAGCACAGGGTCAGCACCTGCCTCCAGCCACAAATCCCCCAGTTTAACCATTAACATCTCCTTTTTCTGCTGTGCTTCTTTCCAAAATCACATTTGGTGAAATATTCTGCAGCACTGCCTTGGAGTAGCTGGAAGAGCTGAGACTTGAGATCACACCTCCAAGTCAGACAACACATCCGCATTTCCTTGGAAGTGTTACATAAAGCCAGTTTACATGCAAAATACATCTGCATTTTCCAACTCTGGAAGTTAAACCATGACAAAACCCTGCAATAATGACAAATTATCAGAACTGTGATATATAGAGGACTCTAATACTTTGCCAGTGTCACCACAAAAACAAAGCCAAGCCTCTGGCTGGGAGGTTTTTCATCTGCTAAGAGCATCCTCACTCTTCCAGGGCTGTGCAACTACTAGAACAGATCTACTGCAAGACAGAGCTAAAGAATAGAAGTTATTTTCCAAATCTCAAATTATCAAATAGGCAGACAGTTGCTTTTGTTAAGCTTTAAAGCCTTCAGGTTTTGATGAGCTGTCACATGTGGCTGCCTTTCTGCTCATTATCCTTCAAGACAGACACTCTCCTTCCCTGAGCTACCTTCAAAGCTGTTTTATTTTCAATTTAAGCATTCTCAAGTTAAGTTTAAGTTACCTGAACTTCTCCAGCGTCTCCAGGACCAGCTCCTAGACGTGAGGCAGCATTTCTTTTTAGCAGCTTGGTGAGAAATACCATCCAAAAAAGCAGAATTAGTTATGCTGTTATGAGCAGACAAGTTCTGCCATGAATCATCACTACAATGAGTACTGTGCAGAACGAATACAGAAAAATCTGCATTCACTTGAAAACAGTTGTATTTTCAAGGGAAATCACTTTCTGTAGCACTCAAGAAAAAACTGACTTATTCAGTAATAAACCAAGCTTGGACTGAACAGCCACAGTGGTATCATTATATTTCTATTTTCTACATACATGTGGAGTACTGACATTCATGAAAATTCTACCTTTTTAAGCAGATCTCTGGCTTCTTGTGTGAGGTAGGGAGGCAAGTTGAGTTTACACTTGAGAATCTTGTCAATTGTTTTCTTTCTGTTCTCCCCAGTGAAAGGAGGCTGGAAAGCACCATTGAAACAGGAGGAAAAACAGGACTTGTTAAGATCTCTTATTTGTGTACACAGAACTCACTTCAGTCATTTACAAAGCAGGTAAAATTACTGCAAATAGGCACTGTTTGGATAAAAGCAGCTCATGCCTGTAGTCAAACCTGAGAGCTGCATTTTGGTTATTTCTTACTTGCAGTGTGTATAGATACAATATTTGTATTTATACATGCAGCTGAGTTGGGGTAGGGGGAAGCAGAAAAGCTACAAAGGGAAATAAATACATGCAATTATAACTGTGCACCTACTGCTCCAGTCAGCATGTCATACATTAATGCCCCCAAACTCCACCAGTCCACAGCACGGTTATGCCCACTCCTCATCAAGATTTCAGGGGCCCTACAAGCAGAAAAATCGAAAATATTAAAGTGTTTTAATGAGCTTGATACTAATTGTGACTGCTAGTTTTCAAACAAAACCCCATTTATCAAGTAAAGTTGTCCTAAGTGACTGAACACACGAACCACCAGTTAAAAAAGGCAAAATGCAGCCATTACCCCCAGAGCAGAGTAAAACTTTTGTATTTCATATGCAGCTCACATGTATTCAATTGTTCCACAGAATGTGTGTGTGACTGTTCCATCGTGGATGGATTCTTTACATAATCCAAAGTCAGTCAGCTTTACGTGACCTGAAATGAAATATATCAAATTTAAGATGTGTCAGAATTCTGCCAATTTGTGGAAGTAACAGTGAAAAAAAATCAGGAATTTTTAAGATGGATATGTAATAACTCTGAACTACTTCCACATATGGTCTGACAAAGCAACACAGCCATAAAACAGAACAAGGTAACCACACTTACAGAGAAAACCAAGTGTTGCTACTTGACAAACTACTAAAATTTATTCAAATACAGACTAATGTATTTAAACATAAAGACTGCAGAGCATCATTTAGCTAAAAAAGTAGGTTACTGAATTTTCCTGCTTGCTTCAAAATTCACAGAATGATCTTCAACAAACTGTAAAGTGCTCTGAATAATTCAGTACAAAGACTCAGACTAAGTAAATAAGTTGTTTAAGAAAACATGAAAGTTCTGGGTGGTACAGATTGCCAGACTAATCAGTGTCACATAGTCACTGGAACAGTCAAATCAGGAACTGAAACTGCTGTCAGTGGGAAGTGTCAGCTGCTGGCTAAGGCATTTCAGCCACAGATAATCTGGCATCCTACCCAAACTGCCTTTCCTACCATCAGTCATCCCCTTTGACTAAAATATCACAGATTCTACTTCACAATGATCCAGCAGAAGAAAAAAAAAATCCAGAGATGCAGAAATGGCAAATCAACCACTCAAAACATGCCTGGGTTCATGGAACTTGAGCTTGCTGTGGCCTGTTAAACCAAGAAGCTGTGTTTGAGGGCAATTAGCTCTGGCAGCTCTGCACTTATCCCAGGACTGGTAACAACCCTGCCACTGTTCCAAGGAGATTCACCTAAAACTGAGGTGTTGTGACCTTTGGGAGAATTGTTTCCAAAGGACTGGCAGCCTGACTCATGACTAGAGTCCTACCTTGGTGATTGAGCATGATATTTTCTGGCTTCAGATCCCGGTAGATGATTCCTTTTTGATGCAAGTGCCCCAGTGCCATTGAGATTTCTGCCAAGTAAAAGCTGAAAGGGAACAAAATCAGATATATTTAATCATGCAGAGCACCTAAATCAAGTCTTTCATTCTTCAACACCTAAACTTTGACCACAGCCTCATTGAGCAGCCCACAGTGGACCCTCCTCTGTTTTAATACTGGAGTTCCACCAGCACAAACTGGTGAGTACAGCACAGACTGGTGCACACATGCACACCCTCCCCAAACCCCCTGAACTGCTCTTTCACTACCCTCTGAAATGAATGACTAGTTAAATATAGTTTAGCACTTGGAAAAAAACCCCAACTATTAATTTACAAAAATAGCTTCACTTACCAAGCTGTGTCTTCCATAAATATCCCTTCTCTCTCTAACTGCATAAATAGTTCTCCTCCTGTCATGAGAAAAAATAGATTGTACTCAATTAAAAGTATTATTTTTAGTCAGTCAAAAGTCTGTTTTCTAGGAAAGCTATAAGCAACAGGTATTTTTGCCTGCTGTACAGCAGGCTGTTTCACAAAAAAACAACTGAGCCACTAATCTGTTACCCTCAGGATTCCAGCAACCTGAAGAAATCAGCATTTAAAAAACAAGAGCATTTCCATCTCTGTTTTTTGTTGTTGCAGCTTGAAAAAATTGCTTCTAATCGGTGTCTGTTTCCCTAACCATGAAATAAAAGCACTTTCTTCTGTCACAAAGAAGTGTCCTGCAAGGACTAAACCCTCAGGTAACTCTGTAGGATTGCACAGAACACACAAAAGTGACAAATCTAGTGGAAGAAAAAGTATTAAACCCCCTCCTCTCCTATCAGGACTGTCAGGAAAAACAAGTATTTTATGTTTCATTCCTCTTTACTGTATGGAATTAGAAAGTTTATTCATGTTGTTCTATATATTTTTAATACAAACCTGTTTCAGTTTAGGACACCAAGCCAACATTAATTGGCCTTTTACTTGTAGGGTAAAAACCCCAAATTCCTGATGGTGTAAGACCCCAAGAAGCAGGTAAAGAATGTCATATACTGACCACTGAGATACTCAAGGATGAGGTAGAGTTTTCCACCAGTCTGAAAGGCATAAATTAAGTCTACAATGAAGGGATGTTTCACTTCCTCCAGTATATTCCTCTCTGCTTTCGTGTGAGCTGTATCCTTGGCATTCCTTACAATCATTGCCTAAAAAAAGCAGGGGATATGTGAGCACAAGAATTTGCTAAACAAGGCAAACTTTTTAAATTAGTTCAGTTCTGAGTTTATTAAATTACAACACTATGTATGAGTTAGCAACGGCATTAAAAATTGTATTTCACCCCAATATCCACATGAGAGGTTTCTTGCAGAAGTTAAAGTCTTTATTTCATAGAATCACACAATAATTTAGGTTGCAAGGGACCTCCTGACCTATTAATTGAGCTGCTAAGAACAACCCAGACAGAAACATTTGAAGTTTAATTCTAATTCCAACTGTATCTGGGTAAAAACTGTACATATACTAAAGCTTATTTTTAGGTATATTAAACCATTAGATAATTGTACCAGGTAAATGGAGGGATAGATTGATTTTGTTTTTTGGATTCAGAGAGCAGTGAAATTCATGTTACCTTTTTAAGAACTTTCATGGCAAATATTTTCCCGGTGTTTGCTCCGGTTACTTTCCTTACTTGAAACACCTAAACAACACCAACAAAATCACACATTTCAGCTGCATGAACTGCCACAAGCTAAAAAGCCAAGTTGTGCAAGAGAGAGAGAGAGAGGAGATCACCCACAAACTCCAAGGCAAGAGGCAGAGATTGGATGCAGAATGAGTTTGGGCCATTCCCTGCTGCTTCCAGAGGGTGAGGCTCTGGCAGGGACCTTGACACCAACCTTGGCAGCTGGGGTTGGTTCTGCCCCGTTCCACCTCTGGCAGAATGAACTTTTCAGAGAAGGGGAAGGGGAGAGCAGAGTGAGGGAGCAGGGAGGGTGTGCAGGATTTGCTCTGGAGGTTCCTGACCTTGCCGTAGCCGCCTTTGCCCAGCACGCGCAGTAACTCGAAGCACTCCGGGCGGATCTTCTCGGGGCCTCTGTTCACGCTGGTCTCTGAAATCTCAAACTTTTCACAATGTTCCATCCCACTGCAGAAAAGCAGAACAGGCCTGTGAGTCTGCCTGGTACTGAGAACTGAGCAAATGAAAGCATTGACTCCCTGGAAAGGGTCTGTCTGACCTAACAGTGACAGCCTGGGAGATCTGGAATTATGATTTATTGTGTGCAAAGCTGCAACTTGCAGAGGTTACCTGCAAATTTGGGGATTTCTAGTATCAAGATTTCCTTCAAACCCCTTCAATTTAATGCACAATAGTACATCTCTGCATTAAATTTAGAGGATGAAAGCCTCAAACTGACTCAGATAATTCTTTATATATTTCTATCCATATTACAAATATTGTTCAAAGGCAAGAGGTTTGTGAGGAGAAGCAAGGATCAAAAGACAAACAGCAACTTTCACCAAGATTTTTTTTATTATTATTATTTTATTTCAAGACACAATTGACAAATTTTGATGTGAGGAAATAGTGAAACGTCTAGAAACTACTCAAAATTGAACCAGAAGGACAAAATTTTCTGTTTACCTCAACAATGTAACAAAATCAGAAGTTATAAGTGGTTGGCATGAATGATACAGAATATTTTCTAGCAGCAACTTACAGATCATATTGACCAACTCCTCCATGGTCCATGCTCTCACTTAATTGACCCTGGGCATGAGAAGAAAGATGAATTAGAAAGCATTAAAAATAAATGCACTGATGTGTTTTACAACTTTTTAAGTTTGAAAAGACAGAATCTCTATACAATTACAATTTATATAATTAAACAGTTTGGGAGTAATGAATTATCAGGAGAAAATCTACAAAATTCTGTGCAAGATTTGCAGTAGTGCCACTTATCTCAAACAGTGACACTGTCTTACCTGGCTGCATTGTTATTTAATAAATATTAAATATTAAAAGTACAATTTGACACCCCCAGGTGAACTTGAAAAATGTTAAGGTACTGCACTTTTCTTTAAAATTGCTCTCACAGAAATTTTCAAGTCCTATTGCAGTGCTATGCAAATTAGACCAATAATAAAGATTATGTGGATAGATGAACTGGGACTCATCTGCACCAGAAGCAAATAACCTGCTGAGAAGGTTTTATTATTGGATATTGGTAAATCAAATCCCAATAGTGATGAAAGAACTCAGCTCTACTCTGATGTTAAACACCTCTTCTGACCAATAATCAGCACTGAAGAAGTTCCTGCACTTCAGCATCAGAACCAGTCACCATTAAGGAATGTGGTTTCATTCTGAAGAGATATTTTCCTCAAAGAATTTTCAACCTGATCCCTTCTGCAGGATAATATTTCCCTCTAACTGTGGCTCTACATGGCAAAAGAAATGCAAAGGCAGCAGACAGCTGGAATGAATACAAATAGAATGCAATGGGCAAGCTTCTAGTGAGCTGCAGGCTTACCCTCACATTCTTATTTTTAAAAATATGGACACAAAATAACAACTGTGAGTTAGTGGTGAACAGCCTGGAACCTACAGGCTGAATAGAAATATATTGAGTGATCTGTGACATCCAGAGAAGCTGAAGAAAAAGAAAAACCACTGAGATCTGCAAAAATCAGCCCAAGCCAAGGAGTGCATTTTAAAATATTATCCAAGTGAAAACACTAACCAAAGAAAACTAGAAACTTTCAACAGCTTCCAAACCGTTTCAACGTTAAAGTTTACAGAGGCTGGTTTATTTTGGGTCATCTAAAGGGGAATTTAACTCCTGGTTCCACCTACTAACACCACAGGCAATTAGGGAGTCCAAAAGATCAGGTTTGTTTCCAGCTGAGGGAGCTGCCAGCTCATGTCCTCCTGCTGACATTTATTGAAGAAATCCAGCTTATTGACATGTTTCACAATAAAAGCCACTAAAGCTGCCCTTGACCCCACTCTTAGATGCCAACAAATGAATTTTAAAAAATTCAACCCAGAGAATAAACACCCCTCGGTTCCCAGAGCAACTCCTCCTGTTACCCAATGGTTCTGGCAGAGTTTACGTGTGCTGCTCTTGCTCCTGTGAACTTTGAGTTTCATTCTCAGTATTAGTTTAACCAATATTCACTTCAGACACCATGTTGCTATTTTTTCAGGGTTCCTTCTCATTTTGCAACACCAAGAAAGGCTGGAAAGCCACCAGCCCTTTAGTCCATACATTGTTTTGCTCACTACAAACACCTAAATTAAGGCTGAGGCTTTCTTCATCATAATAATTAGTGCAAACAACCACACGGCTTTTGAGGAAACTCCTTCTAAACAACCCTTCAGCTTTTCCAGGATGGCTGTGCCTACTCAAACTGAGCTGTCTGGGCTCCTCCCGGACTCAGTTTTTGGGAGATACAAATATGACAACACAGTCCTGAGTGTCCCCTTTGCTCATTCCTGGATCTCCACTGCTCTGGCTGCATCCTCTCTCGATCCCTGCAGGACACACCCCACAGAGATACATTCCACTGGAATGTTTTTCCCCTTACACATTCCTGATGTTCCTCTCCTTCCTTGCCCCTACATTTCCTGCTGTTCCCATGTTTTAATCTCAAGCCCATTCTCACCCTCCTTTATCAGTTTGCCAAAAGGCACCTGAGACCAACCCAGGCTGCCAAGGTCCATTAAAATGTCAGTCGTGGCAAGGTTTTAAAATCCACAATGGTTTAATTGTTCCCTGGGACTGAATTACAGGAACACAGGAGAGAACAAACTCAACTTTCTCTCCACCTCGCTGAGAACCTGTTCTTGGCAGCATCAACAGGGTGATGCAAGCGACATTTTCTAAAGTTTTCTAAAGTGTTTTATTGATTACTGAGGTGACAGACAGAGCTTTCCTGCAGGCTGAGAAGCTTTCGAGCCTTCAGCTGTCAAACAATTGTCCCTACAGGTTACACGGAGCGTGAGTAACAGAATATCTGCTTATCTCCCGGAGGGAAGTACCTGGAGGGAATCCACAGCAATCATGGAAGGGACTTTTTACAGGAGCATGCAGGTTTAGATTGGATATTTGGGGGAAATTCTGCCCTGTAAGACCCTGGCACAGGTTGCCAAGAGAAGCTGTGGCTGCCCCTGGATCCCTGGAAATGTCCAAGGACAGGGCTTGGAGCACCCTGGGACAGTGGAAACTGTCCCTGCCCATGGCCTGAGATGATCTTTGAGGTTCATTCCAACCCAAATCGTTCTACGATTCGGCGATCTCAAAGCCTCCAAGGCTGTCATTAGTGTTTAAAGAGCAGAAAATAAACGCAGTGGCAGTTCGAGCAACAGCAAACGTTTAACGCGCAAAACAATACCAAAAAGCAACAGAAGATCTAGAGAAATATAAACAGAGATGATGCAATCAAATCCCTTCAAAGCCTTGACAGGATCTAGCCGAACATCACGAACTGCAAAGTGCACATTGTCAGGTGCTCTGCTCGAAAGCACGAGATGCGGACAGCGCTGACCCGCAGCATTTTAAACCTCTGCTTTTAATTTTGGCGCGAGAGCAGCGACTTTGCACGGCTCCAGAAAGATCGGCATTCCTGCACTGACGTTCGGACATGTGACAAGAAATAAATAATAAAAAGGAAAAAAAAAAAAAAAGCCCGCTGCGGCGCTTGTGCTGGGATCGCAAACGCCGAACTTCCGCGGGGCAGAGCTCCGGCGCTGCCCGCAGCCCAGACCCGCTCCGGGCGCGGATGCAGCGGGGCAGCGCGGGCGGCTCGGGCTCTCCCGGGCACAGCGGCGGCCCCGCCGCGCTCCCGCAGCCGCCTCAGCGCGGCCCCCGCCCGGCCCCGCGGCGCCTCCCGCGCCCTCCCTCCCTCAGGCCCCGCGGCCTCCCCCGCTCCCTCCCCGGCCCCGCCGCCGCTCTCACCCCCTCCTCCAGCTCCTCGTCCGAGCCCGCCTCCTCGGGCTGGTCCAGGTCGATGTCGAACACTCCCGCCATGGCGCCGCCGCCCCTCGCTGGCTCCGCCGGGTGCCCGGGGCCTGCGCCGCCTCATGGGCCCGCGCCCCGCAGCGCCGCCGCGGCCGCCATCACCGGCTGCGCGGCCGCAGCGCGCCTGCGCCTCCGCCCCGCCCGCGCCCCCCGCGCACGCGCAGCGGCTCGGCCCGCAGCCTCCGAGCCTGCGCGGAGAGCGCCCCTTGGGCCCGCCCGCCCCCGCTGCGGGCACGGCGCCTGCGCACAGAGCGCGGTGAAGCCGCGCGGACGGCGCGTGCGCGGAGGGCGCGGTGAGGCCGGCGCGGGCGGGAGCGCCGTGCCCGCTGCCCGGAGCGCGCTGTGCGCATGCGCGGCGCGGGCCGTTCGAGGGCGCTGCCGGGGCCGGGCGGGAAAGGCGGGGATGAGGTGAGCCCTGAGGGGAGCCCTGAGGGGAGCCCTGAGGGGCCGGGGGGCGAACACAGGACCCGCACCGAGATCCGCACCGACATCGGCATCCCGGGACGGGCTGCTGAGGAGAAAGGCTCGGGGACGGAGGACGTGAGGGCGGGCAGCGCCGGGAGCGTGGCGGTGTCTCCTGAGGGGGAGACGGGCCCTGAGGGGGGTCCTGTGGCCGCGGGGACCCGAGTGAGGCTCCCCATGCACGCATTGGACATGAGCCTATTTTGGGGAATAATTCGTGTATTTATTTGTTTTCTGCGTGAGGAGTGACTCGGTCTCCTAGCGACACCCGGCTTGGCTCGGGGCGGGCTGGCGGCAGCGCTGAAATCAGGCCCGGGGATGGCCATGAGCTCGTACCTGGCTCTGAACCCGTTCCAGGCACGGGCAGCGATCCAGGGAATGCTGCTACAGGAGAGCTGCTGGGATGGGAGCGAGGAACAGCAGCCCGGCATAATCAAGAGAGCTTAAAAAAAAATTGACCTTGTTTCTGTGGAAGAATAGAAAAGTGAGAAAGCAGGGCTGCTGTCAAATGCTGAGTGAGGGAAAATGTCAAAACATGCCAGGATGGAGTCAAACACTTTGCTCTGTATGGTGGAAACAAGGGGAGTTCTCCAGGGAATCCTTTTGTCACCTCAGCAGGCTTTGGCATCAGGCCTGGTGCAGTTCATAACTGGAAAATAACTACGTTTTTGAACCGGTTTAAGATTTCTGAGGGCACATGATACTTTTTTATTGTGCTTTTGCGTCCTGTCATCCTGTAACTGTGAGTTATAATTCCTTGTATCCATCCTGCCTTACCAAACAAAAGTGAGAAAACAATTGATTTTCTGTTTCAGGTTTGAATCCCGGGTGAATCAGGATGTCCATTGTCACAGTGCAGCTTGGGCAGTGTGGGAATCAGCTCGGGCACGAGGTGTTCAGTGCTCTCTGCAGTGACATCCGTGGCACCCACGGGCTGTGTTCCAAAAAAGAGAATGAATCCTACCACGATTCCTGCAGGGAACGGTTCTTCAGCGAGGAGGAGGCTGGAGGTACAGCTTGAAAGGGCTTTTTTTCCCTCCTCAGGGTCTGCTTTCAGCACACACACACATCAAGTGGAGTCTTTCTCGGAAGATCTGTGCTCTCTGCAGTTCAGATTTGTCTTTGGCACAATAAACGGCTCAACAGAAATCAGGGCATGGCCAAATCCTCTCTCTATTGTCCTGTTAATAGCTTGGCTAAAGTGGGTGGGAGGAATAACCTTGGGATGTTGTATCCATCCAAGCCCATCCACCTCACCCAAACAACAGCACATTTTCCCCAGTTTTGTTTTCCTCCCTGTGCAGTGCCTGTGGCCCGGGCTGTGCTTGTGGACATGGAGCCCAAGGTGATCAGCCAGGCCGTATCCATGGCTGCCAGCTCTGGCCACTGGAAATACAGCAGCCACTCCCACTTCTGCCAGAAGCAAGGATCTGGGAACAACTGGGCCAACGGGTAGGAACAGCTGCCCCAAGCTTCCCTGAGGAAACTCTGCAGGCTGATGGGCTGCTCAGACTCCCCAGGGGTGCTGATACAGCAGCTGTGAGAGTTCAAGCAGAATGTGCTTTCTGAATAACTTCACCTTTCTGCTTTGATTTCCTGCTGTTCTGTGTTACCCCACAGTTACTCTGTCCACGGCCCCAGACACAAAGAAGCAATCATGGATCTGGTGCAGAAGGAAGCAGAGAAATGTGAGAGACTCGGGGGATTTTTCACCATCATGAGCATGGCTGGGGGCACAGGATCAGGCCTGGGAGCCTTTGTGACCCAGTGTTTGAGGGATGCTTTTCCAACCTCCTTCATACTGAACCACGTGGTGTGGCCCTATGGCACTGGGGAGGTGAATGTCATATTGCCTTTTAGTATGTAATCATAGTTTATATAGAATTGATATGTTTATAATGTTAAAATTGTAATTTTAAACAAAATACCTACAGCAGAAATAAACTAGAAAATGGGTGCATTTTACACTGAAAAAGCTCAAATGACTAAATACAGCTAAAGAATTTTCACCAAAAATTCTTGATAATTTAAATGCTGAAGTGATGCAGATTCACAAGAAGCTGTAACAAGAAATCTCCTGATAAGATCTTATCTCAGCATTGCAATCAGTTCCCAGGCAGATCTGGTTGCAGCATGTTTGTATGGAGAGAGATGGATAACCTGATTTTCACAGGTCTTGCCCTCTTTCCATGAAAAGGCTCTCAGCTCCTGACCTCATTCTGCACTCTGGCAAAGAAAATGAATCACTTCCTAAATCATAACTGAGGAAACAGCAGGAGCCAGAGGATTATAAACTAGAAAGAGATTAAGCTGTTTGACTCTTGTTTGTGTGTGGCTTTTTGTTTGCTTCCAGGTCATTGTTCAAAACTACAACTCTGTCCTGACTCTGTCACACCTGTACCAGTCATCAGATGCCCTTCTTGTCCATGAAAACGATGCCATCCACAAGATCTGTGCCCAGCTGATGAAAATCAAACAGATTTCCTTCAGGGATGTCAATCAAGTCATTGCTCACCAGCTGGGCAGCGTTTTCCAGCCCACCCACACTGCAGGAGGGGGCTCAGGCTACAGCAGAAACCCATTAGGTACCAAACCCAACACCCACACACCTTTCTGGAGTAATTTCATCTCTGAATTAAAGTTCTTCAGTCTCCTTGCTCAAGTATTTCGATACATCCCAAGTTATAAGACACAAAAAGATCCATTCAGAAGTTCAATCCCAATGTTGTAGCAGAGTCAAAAATAGAACCCCCAACTTCTGTTTTCATTCTTTACCAGAAGAACCCCGTTTCTCCTTTTTCAAGTGATCACAGACACCCTTGTACCTGTTTACCTTTCAGAGGAAATTTGTGCAGGGCAGTAATTTTGGACTGAGTTTCACATTTTTCTTTGGGTTAGAAGTTTGCATGAGCTAAAACAAAGGAAGAGCTTTGTGTTTTGCTCAGGCAGAAGAGGTGAGCTGACAACTGGGTAACAACACCCAACAGGCTGACATCTGGACCTTTAAGGAACTGGAGAAAGTCGCCCATATTGCTTGTAAAATTAAACTTTCCCATCTGTCTGGAGTGCAGAGTCCTTGAGATTTTGAGCCAGACTAAAGTGAGAAAGTCTAAACTGTAAAATAAAAGCTACTGACAGCCTGTATAGAACTCAGTAATACACGGCTGTGAAATTGCTAGACCTCTGAACATTCCTCACTCTCCTCCATTTTTAGCTGCCCAGTGCAATATTTTTGTCAATCAGCAGCTGTTGATTTGTCCTTTCAGGAGATTTGATGGAGGCATTGGTCCCACATCCCGAGTTCAGGCTGCTGGGCCTGAGGAACATCCCCCAGATGCCTGAGAACTGCCTGGCCTACAGCACCTTCAGCTGGCCTGGCCTCCTCAAACACCTCAGGCAGATGCTCATTGCTAATGCTCAGATGGAGGAAGGTAAATAAACACCAGCCACTCACCCTCAGTCTCCATCACTCTTTAAACATTGATTTCTACTGACTGTTTTGTGGAGCTCCCAGTTCAGGCAGGAGCTGCTGCCCTCAGCAGGAATTTGCCCCCACAAACCCAGCTGCTCCTTTAACCATTCCCTCAGCTGCCACAGCAGCTCCCACATTGCTCCTGCTCTGCTCCCAGACATCTCAGTTAATTATAAGTGTTGAAAATACACAAACCAAACTGACAGTTTGTGGCTGTGCACTTAATTTACATAACTCATTTGGAACATTCCTTGGATGGTGAGCTCTGCTTTTTCTTTTTACACCTTCTACTCATAAAAATCAGGCTCAGCTCTCCCATATAATTTACATGGAGAATTCAGTTACAGCTCCCAGTTATGCAAGGAATGGGCTGGAGGCTTGCTAAGAATAGAAGCAGGTATCCATTTTCTGTGGCAGAGTGACTGCCAGGCAAATCCTGCTGGATTAGCACTGCTTTTCTCTGGGAATTGTGTGATTGCTGCTTAATTCACGTGCAGCAGCTCCAAACCCCAGTGTGGCCTCAGTTTGGGGCACAGTGATGGTTCCCATCTGCACCTTCACAAAACATTAACTTGCTTTTCCATCTCTTTTTCCCAAATCCCAAAGGTATTGATTGGCAGGTACGACCACCCCACCCAGGCTCCTCCATCCCCTCCACAAAGAAACCCCTGCACTTCAACACTTCCATTGCCAACCTGGTGATCCTGAGAGGGAAAGATGTGCACAGCGTGGACTTGGGTAAGGGGGAAAGCACAGCACCTCAGGGGTTCTGGTTTCACATCTCTGCTGTCTTTGCAACCAGGTCTGATGCAAGTGGAAACATCCCAAGACCATGTTTGACTCCTGAGCTCAATATTCCCTCTAGAAACATTTTACTATCCAAGGCCACATTGTCTAATTGCTTAGGGCTGTTAGATTTTACCTCTGAGTTTCCTGAAGCACTTCAGGGAAGGAGGAAGAGACTCCAGGCTGTATGTCTGGAATTCTTGGCTATAATGTCTGAAAATGCATTTAGCTGTTTCTGGAGTGATGAGCATTGCTGGCAGCTGAAGTATCCACAGCAGTGTGCTTCCAGATAATCTAATGAATCTGTTAAAAGCTGTATTTTCAAAGTACTGCAGATGTTTTCCCAGGCCTGAACTGATCTGACAGCATTGATTAGGCCACACAGGGATCAGGTTTGGCTTTTGTCCTGTTTTTGCTGCAGGAAGTTTCCAAGATCCCTCGTTATACACATCGTGGCTGAAGCCTCAGGATGCTTTCAGTGCATGGAAAACACCCAGAGCATTTAACAAGTATGAGAAATCTGCCTCTCTGCTCAGCAACAGCCAATTCCTGCTGAAACCTCTCGACAGCATCGTAGGGAAAGCTTGGAATATGTTTGCTTCCAAGTAAGTGAAAATAATTATGCTGGTAGTTCATTAATAATTGCCAATATCTTCACTGATTTCTAATGTCTGACCCATTCTTCAACACTCAGAGCCTACCTTCACCAGTACACAAAGTTTGGAATCCAAGAGGAAGATTTCCTGGACTGCTTCACAACCCTGGAACAAGTTATCTCCAGTTACACCAATCTGTGATTTTATTGCTTTGTTAAAATGGTCTCAAATAGAGATTTTCTGAGAGAACCAAGCTGAAAAACCTTCCATCAACTTCCTGGAGTATGTAAATTATTGTACTGGAGTGATTCTTCAGTCTTAGGAGCAGAGTGTGTGTGTTTGAATAGCAAGAACTGAATCTGAACTGAATATATTTTTATATTATTCTTATTTAATATATCTAATAAATACCTATTTTTCAATTTGCTATATACTGTAGCTATATCCTTTTCTGACCATTTCCCTAAGCAAAACTACAACTCCTGTTCTTCTCCCTCTAAGTCATAAGTTAATTAACCTGTTAATTATTTAAACATATTTGAGATGAGGATGGCTGTTAGATTGCAGATCTAAGAGCCTGTATTTGATATAATATAATTATTACAATACATTTGGTGATTTCCAAAGTCAATTTAAGGACTTGGCTCTTTTTTGCATGATTTTACCACGACCACAAGGTGGTGCCCTGGGCAGCTGCAGGAGAAGGGATGGAATGGCTTGGGAAGGCACCCACTGAATTCAAAGAAAATTAAAAATTAGAGTACAGCAGAATTAAGGATTACCTTGTAACACTGAGCTTTCTTCTGCCTCTGTTGGCTTTGGGAGAGCTTTGGGAATTCTTGTCATTCCCCCCATTGTTCTCCCACAGAAATAATCCCACAGGCCAAAAATTAAAAGATTTAAATCAGTCTCAAGGACTTTTCCCTTGACAAAAGGACAGATTTCACAGGGCACCTTCAGCTTTTAGTGCCATTCCATTCCAAAGATGGCAGCTCAGAGCTGGGGTCAGAAGGGATTTTCTGCTGTGTTTCTGCCACTTGCAAGCATTGTCTAATTTGGGTATTTTCACAGGAGAAACTGCAGGGAAGATTGCACAAGGAGTTCAGACAAACAGCACAGGCAGTTGGAGTTTGCAGGAACAAAGGGTCAGGAAAGGAGACCATGGTGAGCTTCTCCCTCCTCCAAAAGGCACAGGATGTTCAGCAGCACTGAAAGAAATTCCCCTGGTGTTTGCAACAGATCCCAAACTGAATTTCCAGTGTCTGAGATGAGAATAGGTAACACCATGAAAAAAAATGGCCAAGTCCCAGGAATCCTTTTCCTCCTCACTTCACAAACAGGTAAAATATTTTCAAAAGGCTGAGCACAGGTAAGTTCCCTGAGAAACAAGGAACAGAGCAATGGGTCATTGTACTGCTGTAGCAATAAATAACTTTATTGCAGAAATAACCTCACCTTATCTCCCTGTGCTCATAATTCTGAGCATGAAGCAAACACAGCAGGTGCTCAGTGCACCTACAATGATATAGACCCATATTTATGATTTATTTATGGCACTTCCAGCTAATGGAACAGGATATTTGGTCTTTTTTGTTTGTTTGATGGCAGAATTTGTGCCACGTCAGGAAGCACAGCTCACAGGTAACTCTGAAGCAAAAATTCAAATTTTAGTCGTTATAATCCCTCATTTCTCTGGAGCAGGGGCTGACAGGAATTGTTTTAGGCACCTCTAAGCTTCTTCCTGTGAATGTTTTTCAGTCCTGAAATTCTCACACCCTTTCCCAAACTCAGCATTCATTTTTTTTTTGATCTATGATGGGATTCCTTTATTTTTTCCCCAGGATGTGGAGAGGGTCAAAGCAACAGGAAGTGAATAACCACTATCAAATATTCATCACTCACAATTACCTTAAAAGGTGGAGGAGTAATTCTCTATATTATTCCTAAAATTAATTATGTAAATGGAGCCTGGAAAAAAACCTTTATTTCATTAACAATTCCAATTAATGAGGGAGCTCAAAGGTCAGCACAAGCCAATGGCTCAGAGACAGGAACAGCAGAATCAGAGTGGCCTTGACCTTGTTTGTTGTAGGCAAAGTCCCCACAGGATGTCCATAAACCCAGAACAATGCTCCAAACCTCACTATTGTTTGTTGGAATGGACAGGTGCAGCTCACTTGGAAGCTGATTCAAGGACTCCAACTACAGCAGACATTTCATGAATAGGAGAACATTTATTTACCAACAAAAAACCCCCCACAACAAATCCTGCACCCCAAAAAACAACCCACAAACAAAGCAAAATAAAAAAAAAATCCACCAAAATCAAAAATAACCTTAAATAACCTAAAATGTTTTAAACACAGTCAGTGATGTAGTTACAGATATAATTTATCTATTTGGGCATAAAGAGATATTGGTGTTTTTAAGGTTAGACTCAGTACCAGCACAGGAAGGATGGAAATATATAAGGGAAAAAAAAAAATCTGTGTTTCCCTCAAGAAGCAGGGTTTAATCCATGAAAAGAAGAAGTTAAATTCAAATTACCATTGAAATACTACTGAGAATCACTAAGGTACAAAAGGCTGTTGAATGAATAATTCACTTCTTGCTGCATTTGCTAATCAATTTAGCATGGATAAATATTATGAAATGAGAGCCCAAACATCCAAAAGGAAACAGGACCGAGTGTACTTTAAAGGAATCTGCTTTTTGCTGGACACCTCTTTAAACACCGCACAAGAGGAACCAGGAAAGTGATTCATGGATCCGATATAGCACAAAAAACGTCCAAAAGGAACTGAGCTGCTGCCTTTCCTCAAGGGCAGCCCAGCCCCAGCTTTTCCAAGGCAGCAAATTCCCCCGGAGCTTCCTGCTCAGCCTCTGCCCACGCTCCAGAGGCACAGCCCGGACACTCCGGGAGCTTTCAGAGCCTGGAAGTGCAGCTGATAATCCTGAATTTGAACCGTGGAGCCTTTCCGGCTCTTTCAGCCCAACTGGGGCTCACAATGGTCCCTTCTGAGCTCCCATTGTGGGAATCCTGTCCCTGCAGACGGCGACTTCCCCTGCCCGGGTGGGGCAGCACAGCCCCGCTTAACCCTTTCCAGGAGCTGCGGTAAAGAAATATTCCTGCCAGCCACAGGGGAAAGGTGGAAACGGCCCCAGAGAAGAGACTGGAGAAGCTGCTCCTTAGGAAATAAAGGCAATTTTTAGAGTGCTCCATGATAAAAATCATGGAAGAAATGTAAATTTTAACCCCATGTTCGTACAAGCCTGAGAGGTATCAGAGACTCCTAAGAGTCACACTTTTCTGTGTGAATTAGGTGCTAGAAACCTTCTTGTCTTAAAACCGAACTTAAAAATCCCAAATGTTACAGTGTAAGATAGAAAAATAAGTAAAATGAAGGTGCTCTCTAGGCCAAAACAAAAGTAAGAGCAATAAGTAAAGAAATTAAAATAGGCCACTGGTTAAACAAACAAACAAAAAAAAGACTGAAAAACATTTTTTTAGCTTTTGTTTCACTGATGGGATGTGAGGAGAAATGAGCCCTGTGTTGGATTTGCACTGAAATGGGTGCATTCAGCAAAAATGATTATTGTACATATTTGGTTACATGGACAATGTCATGTTTATTTAAGGCTCACAAAAATACACTTCAGTTGCCTGAGAATGGTGTAATTGTGGGCAGATGGCAGGACTGGATTTGAGCCTCTGCCCAGCAGCCTCTGAGATGTGATGGATCATTTACAGGAGCACGTCAGGAGAGCAGAGCCCAGGAGCCAAGTGGGAAGTGGCCTCATCCCACAGGCTGAAGGTGGAATAAAATCCTGCCTGGATTTGGCTGGCAAGGGCAGCTGTGGCTGCTCCTGGAATCTCCTCAGCGAGAGCTGGGCACTCATTCAGAGCTGCTGCTTTCCACATGGCCTGGAGCGATCCTGAGTTCAAGGATCCATCTTTCCATGGAAGTGCTTTGCTGCTGCCTCTCCTGTCCCTCTGCCACTTGCAAATAAAACACTGGGAAGTTCCCTCCCCACCCCACTTTGGGCAATTCCAGCCTGTGGGGGCTGCCTGCGAGTCACTGAAGTCAGCACTTGTGTTTTGTAGTGATCTGGAGTTGTGAATCGCTCCTTTACAGGCTGATTTGGGGAAGAAACCAAATGTAACTGATAAAACAGTCAAACCTACTAATTTGGCAACAAAAGACCAAAAATCCAATTAAACACTCTGCTCTCAAGAAGAAAGCTTCCATTCCCCCCACCAGCCACTTGCTCAGGGTTTCACATTATTTTCCTCTATAAAGGCTTAGTCAGGCTTCTCCTCAAACCCAGGATTTTCACAGAGGAGCATTTTTACATAAAAACCAGACTCAAACCTGATGTGTGCTGTGAGGGAGAGCTTAGGGACACGAGGAAGGAAACCTCAGCACGTGGGGCCCTGCTCAAGCTGAACTAAACTGCAGGGAAAAGGCTTGAACTTGGCCAAAAATTGCTCCACACCGAGGGCAGAGACGGCTCCGAGGCCCGAGGGAGGGGACAGCAGTGACAGCTTCAAGTAAGAGCTCTCAGGCTCTGCCAAAAAACACTTAAAGCCTTTCCTTCTTCACTGAACTGGAACTTAATCTCTCAGTCACAACTGAAATCTGTGCCAGAGATTGCCTCAGCTCTCCCACAAACACCTGGCTCCTCCTGGGCAGCCACGAGGCTCCAGGGCTGCCCTGGGGTTCACCACACTCAGAAGTGGGAGAGACACTTTGTACAGAATAAAGGAGGCAGCAGAATTAAAATCACCACTTGCAGTAGCAAAATATTGCTCTGAAAATGTTTTTGGCCTCCATTGCTTGGAAGTGAAGTAAATACCAGCTTCAGGCATCTTAAAAGTTTCTTCCTTTTGCTGCTCCCCACCTCGAGCCTTACACAACAGGCAGGAATGCACTGACTGTGTCACAAGAGGTCAGCTGGGCTGAGGAGAGACCTACAAATCCAGGAATCTGAGAAATGAAATGTGTTGTTATGAAAATATCCTAAATATTAAGTGCTCTCCAGAAAACAGCTGCAGCAAAGCAGGCACTGGGAGCAGTGAGGTTTCCAAAGCAGCCCAGAGAGGTTTTGTGAGCACGGTGAGATTTGCACCATGTTGGAAATCTAAATGTGTGTTTAGACAGAGATGCTGAGCACAGAAACCTCTGTTTTCCCATCAAAGATCCTAAGAACCTTTCTGAGGAACGCCACAGCCCCTCAAAGTGTGAGCCTTGAACAAGGTATCGATGTTTTAATGAGCAGCAGCTCCTGAGAGAGAACTGCCAGGTTCTTCCCTGACAGCACAGAAGCGAAGAAGCACCACAAGGCCATTTCCCGTGGATACAACAAACTTTGGGAAGCCCATTGGCTCTCTTTAGAATCCCTTACAGGTGGCACAGAGTCACCATCCCATTTTCCAGGGCCAAAGAGCCCTTTCCAGGAGCAGAACAATCCCGAGCTGACAGCTCATCTCCCTCTCTCTCTCCCTCTCCCTCTTTCTCTCTCTTTCCAGCAGGAAACAGCCGCAGTTTCCTCATTGCCACTGCCCGGGCAGCCCCGGAGCTTCGGGAACACCCAGCACTGAACTGGGAGTGACTGTCCTGGAACACGGGAGATTCCAACTCAGCTCAGCAGCTCCTCAAACGAGCTCTGGACAAAGGTGACCTTTGGTTTCATGGAGCCACTGCTCTTTGACTCATTCCAGGGATGATAATGATAATAATAAATTAATAAAACCCCCTCAGCACAACGAAGGGCAGCGTTAAAGCAAACTAAACCTTGCCACAGGATCACATTTGCACCTTTGTTTCACCACACCTGGACACTGAACACACTGAATGGCCTCAATAGCCTCTTCAGATGGGATAAAATTCACCTTTTTTGACCAAAATACCATTTTTTCTCCTGAATTCCTAACACATTCCAAGCAGTCACCGATTGCTGGGCTGTCCCCATTTCCTTGTGCCTGGGAGGTGACAGAACAGGGCGAGTCTGTGTTTGAGCTCCTTCCCCTCCTGTGACAACTGACCCGGGTGGTTCCAGCCTCTCCCTCTGCCACAACAATGTGAAAGCTGAGTGGATGCATCAATAAACAAGTCAAATGTAGAAAGAAATTCATGCCAGCACTTCATGCCCTTAATCAGGCACTTGAATCAGCAAAGTCACAGCAGGCTCAGTTTTTCAGCATAATCCTTCTAAAAATGACTCTGCAAGAGGATATGCAAATATTTGCCCTGGTGCCTGAATGCATCAGAGGTGTTTCACAGGGAAGGGATGGCTCCACTCCTCTCTGCTCAGGTTCCAGGGATCCAGCACTGACCCCTCACCTGCCCAGGATCCCCCCCACTCCCACTCTCCACGGGCTGCTGCAATCTGGAGAGAGCTGGGTGAAGTACTCACTGTTTTCTCACTGCTTTTCCTCCTTCTCTTCCAAAAACCCAACCAAATTTACAGCAAAAAAAGGCAGAATTTTAAATCTCAGAAGAGTCATTTCAATTACCTTATCTATAATTACATCCAGCCTTTTAACTGCTGATTACAAAGTATTTTTTAACCATGTGCTTCCAAGAAAACCAATCATTTCTACCTCCAAGGAACGCACCCAACCCCCACTTATCTCTACACCTGCCATCAGTTCTGCTCACTAATATTTATATTTCTGCCTGATAATCAGAGAACCATCCAGAGTGTTTTGCTTGTGCCTGCAGCGAGAGGGAGGCTGGTTCTAACAAATTAAATAATGAAGCCCAAAAGCACAGCAGGGAAGGATTTGCTGGAACAGCATCAAGCCACTGTCAAGTGTTAATGACAAGGATCTTTTAGCAGGAACAGGCAGCTGGGGGAGTTGGGAAGGAGCTGCTGGAACAGAAACACAGCGGGACACTGGCACGGAGGGAGGGACTGCAGGACAGGGAGCAGCAGCTCTGCCCGTGTTGTGATGGATGTGAGGCTGGAACTGCACGGTTTGACCTGACCTGGCTCGCTGTGACCTGAGCTGTGCTTACACCAACAATTCCTGCCTGCTGGGGCACGGTGGCTGCCAGCAGAGGGGCACTGACACCTCCCAGTGCCCTCACAATCCTCAGGGAAACAGGCAGAGAACCCAGAGCAGGAGGAGCTGCAGCCCTACCTGACCTCGTTCCACGAATAATGAGACTAAAAAAAAAAAAACCTCTGTCACATTAAAGTCATTAGTTGTTCTTAGAGGGCTGTTACTTCTGTGTGATTTTCAGTTATTCCCAGAAAAAATACTTTATTTAGTGTTTAACTGCAAGAAACAGCAGCTAAAAATAGGGATTTGTGCCAAGATTGTTCCTCTTGCAAGAGCTGCCTTTGGATCTGTCCCTAACACTGAACTGACTGACTGCTTCCAATGGGCAATGAGGAGATGTGCAACAAAAGGAAACTCTGGGTTAAGGGAGCAAAATCCACATTTTCAGGTCAAGTGCTAAAGGCTGAGCTTTTCTCTGAAGGCACAAAATGCAACTGCTGAATTATCTTTGGAGAATGTTTGGGACAGCCAATGTCACCGTGTCACCAAGAGAGTTCAATGCACAGAATGGAAACAATCCAGCTGAAAGAAACACTGGAAACGTTATTTCTTTGTTTATTTAAGCAAACATAAAACTAACCATTGCAAATCTCATCAGGTTTGTGCCACTTTTCTTTCTATTATTACTTTTTTTTACCTTTTACCAAGTCTTATCTCCCAGGTAGAAGCAGGTAGAATGATCATTTCCTTCTTTAAAGAGTGTTAGAAAGCTTCAAAATAACAGCAGAGCTTACTGGAATGGACACATGGAAACACAAGAACAATATATCTATATATTTCACACTCTATAAATGTAAACATACTGAAACAAAAGTGGGAGAAAGCTTTCAGTTTTCCTTGTGGTTTTCCAGCAGGCAAGAGGCAGAATTTTCAGGAGACCTCTAAAGGTGCAGTTTATTGGCTCAGGCTCCAGAAAAGGGGATTTTTTCTCTTTTAGTTGTTGTTGCAGTGTCCCGATTCCAACCAGAGATCCCAACATGGCATCAACACCATCCCCTCCAAGGGAAGGATTGGAGACACCACCACAACTGTGAGAGGTCAATAAACACCTGTCCCCTTCAGGTGCCAGATTTGGGGACCTAAAAGCTGCTACCAGAAGTGAGGAGAGCAGCCAAGGGCTGTCACTGATGCAGTGTCTGAGAGGAAACTCTGACACTGACAAAGTGCAACACTGAGGGTTTGCAGGCTGAAAAGGTGAAGTTCCAAACACACCTGTGGGGTCTGGACTTGTACCAGAACGAGTTCTTTGTGACATTACTGTCAAAGGCCACATTTAGGGCAAAAAAAGGAAAGATTTAGTAAATAATGTTCACCTTTTAAAAATCACCAGGAGCAGCTGAACGGCCTTTGAGCTTTAAACTCCGTCATACCAACTCGTGCTCTTGGACCTTCAGGTATTGGAACTGGATCTTCCAGATACTGGATCTTTCAGATACTGGAACTGGATCTTTCAGATAATGAAACTGGATCTGTCAGAGCAGTTCATGCACTCAGAGCTCCCCTCTCACCCAGAGCTGAAGTTCCCTGTGAAGCCAAAAGAATCGGTACAAACCTCACCCCCAGGGGAAGCTTGACAGCGGCTTTGTTGTGCAGGACCCGGGGCTGGAGCTCTCCCCCAGCCCAAGCACAGACACTGATGAGCTGCTGATGCTCAATGGAAACAGCTGGGGATGGATGAGGCACGGTCAGATGAGAGATACCAAAATGTCAGACAGCCTACCGACTGTTGTTGCCATGAGATCCAACAGTCAACATCAGTCTGATAAGCTATCCGACAGGATGGTACAGCCATGGATGGCACACGCTGCGACACAAAGGGCTCCACACAACAGCCCTGCCTCCAGCCCTGCCTAACCTAGGAGCAGCCTAAGGTAAGCCCCAGGCTCCGGGCCACCTCCTGAGAGCGCTAATTAGAAAGGCAAATTAAATCTCGGTGCTTACCCCCCTAGGATAAAAGTGAGAAAGGATGGTTCACAAGTGATGAGAGCAATGCAGGTTCAGCAGCAGTGGGGATTGATGAACTGAAGAGGGGAAAGAGCCACTTTAGTATCAGTGCTGCCCCTGCACATCACAATAACAAGGTGTTGAAAATGTCTGACTTTAAAAGGTTAAAGTTAAAGGTTCTCTGAGATTCTCTGCACCACTGCTGGTTAGACACAAAATCTGCTTTTAGCTGGAATTTAAATTTTTCCCCCTCTCTTCTCCTCCACTGCCCACAGTTCTGGGCTCAGGGGCAAACACCTGAGCAGAATTTAGGATAACCATTCTTGTCTCTGTTTAAGCTATTTCAGCAGTGACTGCTCCAAGCAAGGCACGGCCTTTCCTCCTTCCTTTGCTAAGCAAGAAGTTCTGGAGAAAAAAGAACAACAAAAAAAGAACAAAACGAAACAAGAAAAGAACAAAGGGTTGGAGCACCATCAGTGCAGGAAGGATGAGCAAACATGCACAGAACATCCAGAAGTGAGAGAGAGAAAATGAAACAGCTTCAAAAGACTGACACAAGAAATTCTGGAATGATCAAAGATGACTTTATAAAGTTTTTATCTTAACTTCATTCTAAATATACAGAATAAAAAATGTTGGCTTCAGCATTTGACATCAACCATCTCTGCTAACACCATGAAGTTGGAGAGGGTGGCTTTTCCAGCGTGCAATGCAATGGGACACTGGGAATTCGGACAGAACAGCCTCACCATGAGGGACATGCAACAGTTTGTACCCGACCTGGACTCAGTTATTTACATTTTCATGGTCTTGGAACTTATGGAAAAAGCAAACCAGCCACCCTTCAAAAGAAAACGCTACCCTCAGGTCAGTCTGAAGTTAAATCAGGAGGTGGAGAGTATTAAATCAGTTTTGGAAGTAATTTGGATGGACAACATTTGTGTTAAACTCCTTTTAGCGTCCCATTATCCATCCTGTAAAACACAACCCAGGCTCATGAAGCATTTACACCTTACCTTAACCTTTGTAAGTCTGTCAATGAAACCTTTGCTCTAATATCCAAATTACTTTCAAAATCAATCAAAAAAAAAAAAAAAAAACCAACTTGTTAAGAGTTGAAAATTGATGTTAAAAATTTTTCCCCCCTTTTGAATAATGCTGATTTTTGAACATATGAAAAGATGTGTTATTTCTCATGTCTGCCAAAACCCATCCTGAGGGGTTTTTTCCCATTTTTTCCGAGCTCATTTGGTTTTTTCTTCCGAGTACATCTTCTGTTGCAGTCGCTTGGCATAGCTCTGGGCCATGGAGTTGATGATAGATAAGATAAAATAACAAACCATGACAATCACCAGTTTTTCAAACATCCAGGACAGCCAGTTTTCCCCCTGAAGAGACAAAACAGAAGGAGGAGGAGAACAAAGATTAGCGGACGGGACAACGGAGAGTTCTGGGTGAGAGGGCAAAGCCTGACCGTGCTTTTATTCTGTAATTAATCAAATTAAAGAGTGTGAGCTGACAGGATTCCTGCAGGTCCCTCTGCAAAGCCGATCTGAGTCCCTTGAAGGACAATGCAGGAGGGGCTGCCAAATGCACTGCGGGCAGATGACGAATCCCTGATCGTTCCCAGTGATTTATTATTCCCAGTATTGTTTGGGAATTGTTTGGGATTCGTGGAGTTCAGAATTAGCAGCCCCTGCCCGTCACTCCCTGTCACGTTCCTCGCAAAGAAAACCATCAGCTCACTGGTTTAAAATGTGGTTTTTTCCCTAAACTGCCTTTTTGGGGTTATCTCCCCATTGGGATCCCACTCTTTGGTGGCGCTGAAGTTGCGGTGCCACTCGGAGCGTTTTTCAGGGCAATTCTCGAGTTGAGGTTTTTGTCAAAGGAGGGCAGCAATGCTCTGCCCAGCAATCCCTGCCCGGCAATCCCTGCCCGGCAATCCCTGCTCAATTCCCGGCTCCAGGCAGAGCCTCCCCAGCCCCGGCTCTTTCGTGGTCAGAAGCGGGCAAAGGGACATTCCCGAGAGCTGCACGAACTGCACGTGAAATGCGAGCTGGATTCACAGACTGGATCTCGAAATGCCTCAGCAGCCTACAGAATTTCATGCCAAAGCTGCTCCATCCCACTGAAAAATCAGGGTAAGTTTTTAAAAAATACTTTTAAAAAATGTAAATACTTTTTTCTGGATGAAGGACACTTCTGCCCCTCGTACCTGCTCCAAACACTGTAATTTCTTTTTCCTTTCAAAGACTAAAAGCTTGGGGATTTTATTCCTCTTCACTGAGCCACAGATCCACCGGCTTCTGAAGCATCGGTGCTGCCCAGTTTGTTACCATTTCCCATGGAAAGGCAACTTTTTTCTCCTTTAATTTAACTTTCCAAAGAGGCAGCTAATGCAGAGGCAAGACACGCCACTGGTTTTGATTTATACTTTCATTTATTCTCTAAAGGATTTAAATCCAGTAGCGCACAATTAATATTTTTAATTCCCAGGTTGCTTTTAAAATAAAGTTTTTATCTATTTCCTGGGTCAGTGCAGATTTTTGAAAAAGAGAATCGGGAGTTACATTAGGAAAAATTACAAGTCAAAGCCAGGGAAGGGAAAAGTGAACCGGGAAGGAGGGAGGCAAAGAGGGTCTTACCTGTGGCACAGCACTGTCGGATTTGTGGTGAAGTTTTATCCTCTGAGCTTCCAAATATTCTTGAAATGGCTTCTGAAGAGAAGGACCTATACTCGGAATAGCACTGATGGAAAGTTCATCCCAGAGAACAAGACAAAATAGGGGAGAAAAAAAAAAAACAAAAACGAAAAACATTTTTTTTTTTAAACTTACCACTTTACCTAATTCAGAACAAAGTTCAGGCAGAGCCACAGCTCAGAAAGGAGCTGAGCAAACAGAAACCCGCAAAATAAAACCCATGAAATAAAACCCATTTCATCTTTTGCTCTGATACTTCGGGAGGGATGGATTTCCCCAGATCCTTAAAAAACGCTTGAAAAGAAAAATCTTTGGGAGCAAGAGAGCGCTGGGAAGAGAGGAAGAAGCCGGGAGCCGGAGCAGTTCCTGGGAGGCAGGAGGAGGCAGCAGCGCCGAGAACCCAATGAATGACTTCGGAGAAGTCCCACATTTATCAGCGGCAGTTCCTGTAAGAACTGGTTTGAACCGATTAATGAGGAAATGACTGCGGCTTGTGTCATCCCTCGGTTAAAAAAGAAACTGCTCGGCCCAAGCCTCGCCCCCTCTGCCGCTCCGAGCCGGCCCCTCGGCCCAGCCAAGTCCTTTTTAGGACAATCCGTGCGTCATCCCTTCCCAAAAAGAATGCGGGAGCAGCTCCGGGAGCGCCTCCCCCGAGCCGGGATTAACAAAGGAACAAAGGAGCCTCTCTGAGCCCTGCTCCGGACCGGGCCCGGCTCTGCGGGCTCGCTCAGAGCCCAGCAACACCTTGATCCTAAAGCTGGGAATGTCCTGGTTCTCCCAAAGCCCCACAACACCTTGATCCTAAAGCTGGGAATGTCCCGGCTCACACAGAACTCAGCAACACCTTGATCCTAAAGCTGGGAATGTCCAGACTCTCCCAAAGCCCTACAACACCTTGATTCTAAAGCTGGGAATGTCCCGGCTCTCCTAAAGCCCTACAACACCTTGATCCCAAAATTGGGGATGTCCCTGCTCTCCCAAAGCCCCACACCTTGATCCTAAAGCTGGGAATGTCCTGGTTCTCCCAAAGCCCTACAACACCTTGATCCTAAAGCTGGAAAAGTTTGGGAATGGCACTGCTCTCAGTTGGTGCTGGGCTGGCTCTCAGCAGCTTCTAAGATTCCCAACAGATTTTCTTTAAATCCTACTTAGGAGGAGACCCAAACCCCTTTAAGAATGGTCACAACCCTTCAAAACTTCCCCAAATTCAAATATAAATTCTAAATGATCAGCAGCAAGCCCACAGTCTGAGCTGTGTGGGCAGAATGCTCTTAAAAGGAGACCCAAACCCCTTTAAGAATGGTCACAACCCTTCAAAACTTCCCAAAATTGAATTATAAATTCTAAATGATCAGCAGCAAGCCCAAGATCTGAGCTGTGTGGGGAGAACGCTCCCAAAGCTGTTTCCACCCCATCCACCCCATCCTCACTCCAGCCACGGGGCAGTTCCCATTACTGACCACTGGAATTTCAAAAAGAAGGGAGATTCTGATTTTTTGTTTCATTTTAAAGAAATCGCTGTGGTTTCTACATTATAAAAAAACTCACCTACATTTTGATTATTGGGTTTTATTATTTCCCCTACTCCAGGGAGGGTTCAGTAAACCCCTCCAGACCCCAGGTGTAAATCCAGTGAGTTGTACAATTGTCCATCTCCCTCCCAGTGACCCAAACCATTCCCCTCATCCTCCCCCTAATATCTGACACCGTATTCCCATTTCCAGGCCGAAGCCCAATTAAAAAAGAACAGCTTTCTAATTTTAGGGCTTTACGAAAAGCACGAAACAAAGTGCCTCATTCTCCTCTCCAGTAAATCTATTTCTTTCCTCCATGGCCAAGGGGCAAAGGGAGGTTTTTTTGAAGCCATTTCCCAGCACAAGGTCGCTTCCCCCGTGATTCACCGCCGGGTGAGGAAATTCTGTGCCCGGACTGGTAAAAAAATTCTGGGAAAAAAAAAACAAACCCAAAACAACCTGTAGAGCCCAAAGCACGTCCCTGATGAATTTGACAAAGGATGTGTCAGTGCTCCCAAGGATTCCCGGTGTTCCTGAGGTGGCTCAGCCCTGACTCTTCCTGGGAAAAGCTCTCCCAGGGACTCCGGGCCGAGTCACGCTCGAAGCTTAAAGAACATTTTGAGGTTTCTTTCCTTTCTCAGACAATTCTTGGGAGCCTCAGCAGCCACTGCAAGGTAATGGTTTACTTTTGAACTTGTGCATGATTATGAAATGAGGAATATTTAAATGATGAGGGGGCAATGATTAACAGGGTGGTGGTGGAATGACTCCGCTCCTCGCCGAGAACTGAACTCGCTCGGTCCCCAAATTGAATTAAACTCAGAACAATGAAACCCAAGTTCAGAGGCTTGAGGAGCTCCTGCTGCATCAAAACAATATTTCAAAATTTTTCTCATTAAATTATTCACTTTTTATTACCTTTCCTGAGCACAACAATTAATTAAGTGCACAAAATTAATGTTATTAAAGCAATTTTGAAGATCCTGAATGCGAGGAGCTCAGCTATTATTTTTTGTATATTTTTGGTATATTTTTTAGTATATTTTTTGTATATTTTAAATATATTTTTCTATATTTTTGCATACTTTTTGTATATATTTGGTATACTTTTTGTATATTTTTTGTCTATTTTTTGCGTATTTTTTGTCTATTTTTTGTATATTTGTAAATACTTTAATTCTGAAAGGATTGTTCAGAGATTTAAATCAGGAGTGAAAAAAAAGCAGAGGAAATCCTAAAAAATCAGGAATCCAGATGAAATTCTTGAAATCCCATCTCGGCAGCACAGTGTGAGTTACTGGTGGGTTCTTTGGATGAAATTAAACCATTTAATCACCCAGTTCTGTGCCACCCGATATCCAAAGGCATAATCTTCAATCTAAACATCTTCAAAATGATTTAATTTAATTAGAAATAAGAGAATCCAGCTCGGAGATCCCTCGGGTGCTGATCCGAGGAGGAGGAGGAGGGAGGGGAATTGGGGATGAATTTTGTGGGATCCGGGTGGGACCGGGCAGAGGGGCCAGGATTTGCATCACAATTCCTGCACTCAGCACCTCCAAAAAACCTCAGATTTCACAGGAGTGGAGAAGGAAGATGCTGGAAGATAAACCCGGGATAATCCAAGCCCAATTCCCTGCCTGTTCCTTCGGGATTCAAACCCATTGTCCTCCAAATCCAGAATATGGAAGGAGAAATTCTGATTCAGGAGAAATTCTGATTCAGAAGTTGTTTTAGAAACTCTTAATGTTAAATATTAAATTTTCGTTTGGATTCATTCTGATTCTCTGCTGAATTTTAATGTTTCACTGAGAACAAGCTCCCAGAAATTGCAGTAGCTTTTGGTAATCCTAAATTCACTTAAATCATAACATTTCAGTCAAAAACATGATTTCCATTCTAACACTACAACAGAAACACCCATAAAAAAATTTGGATTCACTGAAAAAAACCCTCTTGGTGCCTGTTTTCAGAACCATTACCTGATAATTGTAATTAAACAGATGCACATTTCTTTATTTTTTAAACTCAGAGCTCCAATTGCAATCCAAATGACGAATTCTAAAGCTCTTTTTCCACTTAATAAATCAATCAAAACTCCCCATCTGTTTGAAGCCACCACATGACAGAGATTCAGCAAAATTCCCCCAGGATTATTTTAAAAATTACACCAAGAACCTGCAGAGTTTGACTCCAAAAACTTCCAGTCCAAGTTACAGCAAATCTGGGTTTAAATGGATTTAATCTAAATTTATTAATTTGCTTTTCCAGGAACGACTGTCAACAGTTGCACCTCAAATGCCTTTCACTGGTCATAAAGTGATTTTTGGGAAACTTTCAATCTTTTTAACAGAACCTTTGGAACTACAGGAAGATTCTTCTCAAAGGCACCAGGATGAAGTGGAGAAAAAACTGTATTTTCCCTGGGCCAACTTACAAAAAGTAGGGAGTTATTTGATATTCCAGTCCATCTGCATTTTTACTGATATTAAAAATAGTTATTTATAACTATTTAATCGTGATATTTGCATTCTGACAGGCATCATTTTCATCTTACAAGATCTTTAGGTTGCTCTTGAGTGACTGAAATCTCTCAGCCTGGGCTTTGAGAGGTTGGGAACACTCAGGGAATGAATTCCAACTCTGAAGTACAGGTCCCTATCAACTGCTGCCTTTCCAATATCTCACAAAAAATCTGCCCCACCATAAATTAGGATAGAAAATTCCCATTTTATCAAAGCACATGTGGATATTTGCTCACTTTTCCAGAGAGAAATGTTAGAATTCACAAGTGTTTTCCAAAAAAAAAAAAAAAAAAAAAGGACTCAAATTTTGGGAACAAAATGGGATTTTTCAGAATGAGAATTTGAAAGTTTATGGAAGTGATGCTGAAGCAGCTGATTAACAACCCTGAGCTGTTCTTAAACTGATCCTGATGGAAGTGAAAAATGGGAATGAGAAGCTCAGTGCAGCCAGCCCTGAGCCCAGTGAACAACTGGGACCCATCCCCAGTGGGCTGCTCAGCAAACTGGGAGCACTGGGAGGGTCACAAACATAGGAGTTAATTTAATTTAATTTAATTTAATTTAATTTAATCCTGGAAATTCTAACCTGGGGGAGCAGAAGGTGCAAACAGGGCTGGACACACCTTGGGCAGGTGATGCAATCTTGAGTCACAGCCCCTCTTTATGCATAATCCCTCCAAAATCCACAGCCCTGAGCTTGGAAAATCCCCTTCCTCACCTTCCACACACTCAGTTTTGCCCAGATTTGGCTTTTTTTGGGCTGAAACAGCCAGGGAAAAGAACTCCTTTGGGAAATGGCAGCAGAATTGCAGATGAAGCCAAGAGGGACGAGGTGCTGGACACAAACCCAGCAGATCCCAGGGCTGGCACTGGCCAAGGGCAGGGATTATCTCCAGAACAGGGAGGGAAGGGCCACTGCAGGATCCAAAGGAAAAGAACATGCTGGGATGGGCTCCTCCCTGCCAGGACCTTCAGCTCCTCTCAAATTCATGATTCCAATCAGATTATTGACAGCCAGGCCACAGGGGGAAGGCAAAGGCTTCCAGCTTCCAACATTTAGCATTAAAGAATCCCAGCAGCAGCAAGTGTAGGAGATTCCCATTCTTCCATTGGGAAACACACCAAAAAATCCACCCTGCAGCTCCAAAGCAATAAAAGATTTAGGAACAGGCACTGAATTTGAGCATTTTAGTATTTCAGTATTTTAGTATTTTTTAGTATTTGAATATTTCAGTATTTCAGTATTTGAGTATTTCAGTATTTTTGTATTTTAGTATTTTAGTAGTTGAGTATTTCAGTATTCCAATATTTTAGTATTTCAGTATTTCAGGATTTTAATATTTATTTCAGTATTTCAGCATTTCAGTATTTTAGTATTTCAGTATTTTAATATTTCAGGTATTTCAGTATTTCAGGTATTTCAATATTTCAGCATTTCAGTATTTCAGTATTTTAATATTTCAGTATTTTAGTATTTCAGTATTTTAGTATTTCAGTATTCCAGTATTTCAGTATTTCAGCATTTCAGTATTTTAATATTTCAGGTATTTCAATATTTCAGCATTTCAGTATTTCAGTATTTTAATATTTCAGTGTTTCAGGTATTTCAGCCACCCCTCCCTCGGAAGTTTCACTCCAGCACGGTGCTATTGAATTCTCTGGTAGTCAGATCTTTTATGAACCATTATAAAACAGATTCTGGTGGAAATATTTTTCTGCCCCTTGCCAATTAGCAGAGCTGATTCATTTGCATAACGTGTCCCTTTCCTCCTGTGAGCCCTGGGAGCCTTCAATGGTTAATTTTGTTCCAGACAGTGATCTAAACTGGCTCAACGGTTGGGATTTTAATGAGCTGTCATTTCCTGTGCTGATAAAGATTCTCACAGTATTTAAACCTTCACTTCCCCGAGGCTGCACCGGCAGCAGGACCCTGCAGTGACTCACGGGCTCAGCCTGAGCCTGACTCAGCCCTGGCAGCTGGGGCTGCCCAAAGCCTGGCTTAGGTTTAGGGAAATCTGGGGGTCAGGCTGCCCAAAACCTGGCTTAGGCTTAGGGAAACCTGGGACTGCCCAAAACCTGGCTTAGGTTTAGGGAAACCAGGGACTACTGAAAACCTGAATCCTGGGAGTTTGAGCTTCTCAAAACCTGGATTAGGTTTAGGAAAACCTGGGGCTGCCCAAAACCTGGATTAGGTCTAGGGAAATCTGGGCCTGCCCAAAACCTGAATCCTGGGAGCTGGGGCTGCCCAAAACCAGGTTTAGGCTTAGGGAAATCTGGGGCTGCCCAAAACCTGGATTAGTTTTAGGGAAACCTGAGCTGAGGCTGCCCAAACCTGGGTTAGGCTTAGTCAAACCCCAGCCCCGGCCTCAGCACGGCTCTGGAGCTGAGCTGTTTTCTGTGCCCAGAGCTCTGAAGCTGCAGAAAACAAATCTGGTTTATGGCTGGGATCAACAGGAAGGTTTTGGGGCTAAAAGGCTCCTTGGCTGCTTCATTTGCTCCATGGGAAGAGGGAAGGAAGGATCCTGTGAGGTCACAAAGCTCAGATGGGCCCAGGTCTGACGTGGCTCCCACCTGAGCCACGCTCCAGTGGCCAGGGCAGCTCAGGAGGCTCCAGGGCTTTCCTCCCTGGGACATTCTGTTTGTTCAATCAGTGCTTTCAAAATTAGGAATTGCAACATCTCTGACCTGCCCGGCCTTAGCTCTGCTCGCTGCTGCTCTTTGCAATGAAACTTCTGCTTGCTTTTTAAAGATCCCTTTTTTTTAAAAACTCAATTTAGGGGAAAAAAAACCCCTTGCTTATTCAGAGTTAAACCCTTCAAGCCTTTTGCAAATAAACTCCTCTAATTCTGTTGTGATCCACTGGAAGGCTTTCAACACCAAAGCTCCTCAGATTTCAGCCACATCTGTGTCCCTTTCAGGGCTCTGAAGCCATTTCTGTGTGGAGCTGCTCTGGTGAGGACACATCCCCCAGGTTCCTGATGTGGCAGGAAGGTTGGGGACTTTTGAACCAGCAGTGTCAGGGGTATTGGTTTAACCTCCCAAAATTCCTCCCAGGAGGTTGTGAAGTCACTGCCCTGCTCTTCCCACCCCAGGACAAGATTTCTGCTTGTCCCTTTATCCCTTCTTGCCTTGTGCTCTAAAGAAACAACCTCAACCTGGATTGTAAATTATTTTTGACTAAAAAAAACCCCAACAACCTTCAAGCAAACTTTCCAGTTCCCTCAGTCACCATGATCTCATTTGTGCTGTTTTGGTGGAAGGAACACCACGCTCCCTTTACCAGCATTGACTGAGATTAAGCTGTAAGCAAAGAATTATGGCACAAAGAAACAGCAGCAAACTGGTTTGTCCAGGCAATTCTGTGCCCAAAAAACTGCTTTTCTTGCAGCTCTGCAATCACTCTCACTGTCCTGCAGAGCTGGAAAGGTGGAAAGCTGCTCCACAAAACCCACTGGGTTAAGGACACCTCAGGAGCACTGATGTTTTTGGGTGGATTTCCCAGAGTTTGTTGCATTCTCAGAGGTAAAAAACCCACAAAATGCAGCACTGAGCAAAGGACTTAAAAATCAAAGTAGCAAAATCTCCCTGGCTCCTGTTTTCACTTTATTCACTCAGTAATTAACTGAATAGATGAGTCTGAAAATGAGGAAGGCATCAGAGAGGCTGTGAGTGCCCCTGGATCCCTGGAAGTGCCCCAGGCCAGGCTGGATGGGGCTGGGATGGTGGAAGGTGTGGGATGGCACTGGATGAGCTTTGGGATCCCTCCCAACCCAAACCATTCTGGGATTCTGATTTACTCCAGGAATTCCCTGCTTTTGCTGTAGGATCCAGCCCTGGATCTGAGCAGGAACAATCCCAGACCCTGCAGCCCAGGAGTTCATCCTTAACCACAGCCAGAGGGAATCCCTGCCTGCAGGGTGGGATTTCACCCTAAAAAAAAGTAGATTATTGTTTTTTCTTTCTATTTCCCACCAGAATGGATGGCCACACTTTAGTGGGTGCTGTGTGCTTTGAGAACTGCTTGTCCAGCAGTTTTCTGGGAATTCTTAATCCACATTTCAAGCTGCCTCTTCCCAGAAAACATCACCCTGCTCCGAGGCACTTTGCACAGAGTGGCTCCACAAACAGCCCTGCAGCTGCAGGTGAAAAATGGGAACAGAAAGATTGAGGAGCCAAAAATCCCCACTACACACACAATAATTAAATATTCAAATTGGGCTGGGTTTGGCCTAAAATCAGCTTTAAAGTTTTGCTGGAGTGCCAGAACACAGAACCCCTCCAGAGCATCTTCCCTCCCCAAAGCTCAGGGAGCTCACACAGCCTGGGCACAGCAGGATCCTCTCCCAGCACTGAGTTTGGTAATTCCCAGTCCCAGGAAATTCCAGCACCTCTGGAAATCCTCCTCAGCTTGGATTTCCACCTCACACCAACCCCACTTCTCAAACCCTCTCATCTCCCTCATTCCCAACAAGGTTTGTGGGACCCTCAGTCCTACTTTTGTTCTCCAGCTCCCACCAAAAAATTCTACAAAAATTTAAAACTTTCTGTAAACAGCTTCTTAATTTCCTGCCACATTTCCTTTTCCTTTTTTATTTAATTAATAGAAGAAGTATTTTATGATCTGTTTGTAACTGAGACCTAGACAAAACTGTAAAATCAAATTAAATGATATTAAAGCAGCCTCGTTATGGCAGGCTCAGTGACAATAAAGAGCAAGGTCTGCACATGAATCAGTTTTGCTTTTTCACTAAAAATCACAGAATTGTCAAGAAATTCTCCCTGGCTTATAAAATCAGATATTCTCAGACTTTATCTCACAAGTTAATCTCCTGTCTAGGTTCCAGTTATCCTGGCTATCAATATGTTCATTATTTTCAGGTATTGTGCTCAGATATTTCCTATTGTTTAAGAGCAACAGCCCCAGACAAAGAAAGCCTAAAAGTCATTGTGGTGGATAGAATTTGATTAAAATAAAGTTACTGACCATTAAGCAGGGCTCTGTTTTAATTCAATAATGGGGCTTTTAGAGCAAAGGTATTGTTTAACATGCAGAAATTGATGAGGTAATGCTGGAGACAGCTTGAGAAAAGTCAAGGATACCGGGACATTCCAAAAATCTCACTGTCTCCCAGGAACATTTTTTAACTCTGACATCAACCCTCCAATAAAACCCGAGCCCAGCAGAGCTCCTGTGAATGCATTCAAAGTAATTCAATGCAAAATTATCTCCAAGACAGATGAAGTAGGAAAAATCTACTGGGTTTGGCTCAAAGCATCCACAGGAGAGTAAATCCTTGGAAATGTACCTGAGCTGGGGGCAGATCAAACTGTCTGGGGTGATTGATGCTGAGAAAAGCTCAGGATGCTTAAAAGAAACCACATTTCTCTCTCTCTCTCTCTCCCTTTTTAAAAATAATGTTCACGGCAACAAATTAATTTTGATTTTTTGGTACAAAGCAGATGCTGGAGCAGAAGAGCAGGAATAATAAAGGTAGGATTTGTTTCATCAGTGAAATGCCCTGCAAGGTTCTCCTTTTCTTGTACAGCATCCCTGCCTGGAGTTTTGTTTGGAAAGGAATTATTTCCAGACATTCCTCCCCTGAAACTGTTCTTGAGGAGTGTGGCTTTTATGTGAAAATACTTATTACACTTTGGGCAGCAAAAGATCCATTTGCCCCAGAGAAGAAACCTTGGAAAAGCAGAAACACCTCAGAATTTATTTAATGGATTTACATTAGGTTGGATTCATTTTAGTTTAAAAAAACCCAACTCCCCTGAGAATAAAACTTTCCATTTCCATGTTAGAGACTCAAAACTCCATCCCTGAATCCATCAGTGCCCTGGGAGCAGCCAGGAGCTTCAACCCCCCCTACGCTGAACAATTAAATGGGAATTTTTGATGCAATCCATAGGATTTGATGCAGCTGCCTACATTTTAAATTCATTAAATTGCATCCCTTGTTTGCAGTTTATGAAATTCCTGCAAGGTTTGATGGTATTTGCTGGATTATCTGACAGGGAAGGGGAACATCAACAATGGATTTTAAATTGACACAGAATTTCAGGATTGAGCAGGTGAAATGTGAGGGAAATAAATCCAAAACTTCACCTTCACTGTCCCACCTTCATTCGTGTAAATCTGGTTTTTGTCCATTTTTCCCCCCTAACTGCTGCCAGCTGAGGTTTTGCTTAATTTTCTTGTTTTAAACTGAGATTTGAAATTTAAAAATAAAGTAAGCATAAATTACTAAAGAACTCAAAAGAAAAACCCAAACCCAAACCAAACCTTCTCCAAAGCAGGACACTTCATCCATGGAAATTCATTTCTACCAAATTTAACAGAATAGGGATCAAACTCCACACACCAATTTTCTCATTCTGATGTTTTATGAGAGATTTAATGTTGTGAATGTATAAGGAACTTCTAGTTAAAGATGATGTTTATTGTCAACCTGGAGCACTTTATAAAATCTCAGGTTTTTAATATGGAATCATGGAGTTTTATGATTTTTTTTCTATAAATACAGCTTTAACTTTGTCATTTTTTTGCTATAGGACCCCACTACCCCACTGCAGAAAATGCAGGGCAAACATCCCATTTTTGCAGCTAGAAATCCAGAAATCTGTGAGTGGAAGAGCTGGATCCTGGTTTGGGGTGAAGTTTCAGTGCTGACCCCACAACCCTGAGCCTCAGGACCAGCGAATTCCTCCAAGGACTGGGGGAAGGAGCTGCAAAATGAACCCTAAACCCTGAGCCTGGAACAAAGCACAGCTCAGCACCTCTGAGCTCCTTCCTGCAGTACTTTTCCACTGATGGGTGCAGGTATTAATTACTGAGGGAATTACTCACCCGATGAGGGCCACCATCTGCTCCACGATGTGTTTGCTGAAGGTGATGATAACGAAGAGTTTCTGCAGGAAGGAAAAGAGAAGTCACAGAAAGCAGCACTTTGTGCCCCTTCCCAAGCAGCTCCCAGCCAGCTTTGCCTCCTCTCCTCTTTTATTTTTCAATATTCTCCTCAGGAAAGAGGCAGGAGAGGGGAGAGCTGTTTGTTTTGTTTTGTTTTGTGCCTCTGTTTGCTCGCAGTTTCTTGGAGTGTTTTTGCAGCCTGGTGCTGCCCATTCTCATCCTCCCCAAACTCCCATTCCCAGAAGCTCAAGGTCGTTTTGCTCCATCAACAATGGCTGAGTGGAAAAACAGGCAGGGAAATTCACAGCCCCTCAACAAACACCACAAATAAATCTGCTTTAATGCCCTGATTCAGACAGAAACAACAAAAAAATACTCACTGAGAAACAAAGCAAGAGACTTTGGGCACCTGTGAGACTGTGAGGAAACACAATAATCACAGTCCTAACCCTAAGCCAAAATGTGTCCAAAAACTCTGCATAAAATCAACTTATCAGAGTAATATTAAATATGGAAATCCAACCTAAATAAATTTATTTACTCCTAAATAAAAATCAGACCTGTACCCACGAAGCTGTAATTCCAAATATAATATTTCATCATGTTAAAAACTATTTAACTTGTTAAAAACCAAACTTCAAAGACAATTTCAACCTTCCAAAAAAAAGTTCATGGTTTAGCTGATAAAATTTCACCAAACAGAAGAAGTTAATTCCCTTATCTTAATTTCCCACTAACCACAAAATCATCAACACCAGTTGTTCTTATGCAAATCAGAATGAAAAAATTAAATTAAATTGAGACATTTTTAGTAAGGAGGTAATATAAAAGTGGATTTTTTATTTGAAGGGCTTCAAACTTCTGTAATAATTCTTTATTTGGCAGAAAATCTGAATGCCCATGATTTCACCACTTTGAAAAAGTGAAAATGTTTGCTGTCCTCGTTTGTCCTGCTTGCCACAAAATCATTAACATTAGTTGTTCTTATGCAAATCAGAATGAAAAAATTAAATTAAATTGAGACATTTTTAGTAAGGAGGTAATATAAAAGTGAATTTTTTATTTGAAGGGCTTCAGATTTCTGTAACACATCTTTATTTGGCAGAAAATAACTTGTATCACTTCTAAACAGTGCAAATGTTTGCTCTGCACATTTGTCCTACTTGCCACAAAATCATTAACACCAGTTGCTGTTCTTATGCAAATTGGAATGAAAAATTGAATTAAATTGAGACATTTTTAGTAAGGAGGTAATATAAAAGTGAATTTTTACTTGAAGGGCTTCAAACTTCTGTAACAAATCTTTATTTGGCAGAAAATCTGAATGCCCATGATTTCACCACTTTGAAACAGTGAAAATGTTTGCTGTGCACCTTGCCACAAAATCATTAACACCAGTTGCTGTTCTTATGCAAATCAGAATGAAAAAATTAAATTAAATTAAGATATTTTTAGTAAGGAGGTAATATAAAAGTGGATTTTTATTTGAAGGGCTTCAAACTTCTGTAACACATCTTTATTTGGCAGAAAATAAATTGTATCACTTCTAAACAGTGCAAATGTTTGCTCTGCCAGGAGTGAGCAGGCTGTGAGTGCTGGCTGAGGGCACACACAGCTCCCACAGCCCAATTTAAGCCTGGCCTAAGCAGAGCTGCTCTGCCCAGGCTGGGAACAAGGGCGGTAAGCCCAGCTCAAGGCTGCTGAGGTGTGGAGGAAGGGGCCAGCTCAAAGCAGCCCCGGGATGGTCACTGCAGCAGTCACTCACTTCCTGTCTGAACATTGCATTCAAAGCCTTTTCCATGACTCTCACATTTCCTAAATTCCAGATCACTCCAAAAAACTCAAGGCTGTTGCACAAGGGGGTGCTTGAAAAAGAGAATTCTAAAAGCTGAGCCTGTTACAAAATCGGGTGATTTACCAACTGTGCGAGGCAGTGGGAAATGTTTTTTCACTTGCATGTGATCTGAGTGTGGAGCACCATAAATTACACAGCAAACACTGTGGTAGCTGAACAAGGCAATTAAAATAATCAAAGGAATATTGATCTGATATTATTGCCCTTTTCTGTGCTGCCAGAACACATTTCAGCAACACTCGGGTTTAAGAGCAGAAGAAAATTCAGATAATGCAAAAACAAGTGTGGAGAAAAAGCTCTTCTATCCCAGGAAATGGAAGAATTTCCAAATCTATTTATTGTTTTCTGTTTAAACACTGGAATAAAATAAAATAACCATTTAAAAAATGATGGGAAGGAAAAAAAAAAGCTTGTGTTTAGGGCAAAATAAAGATTTTAAAGCAGCTTGATGAGGCTGTAAGAGGAATTATTTGACACTAAAAGCTATTTTGATGGGAGTCACAGCAGAGATTTCCAAACAACAGAGGCACAAAAACCCAAACTCAGCTGAAAACATCCCAAACAGAGCGACGTAGCTCATGATACAGCCCTGACCACACCAGAAAACCCTCCAGGGAATCAAAACTTCATCTCTCCTCGGACCAGGGTGACGCATTTACAGGCAAAACTCAACATTTTGTGAAAACAACTGCATTGTCAAACTCAGCACATCTGGCACGGCTCTGAGCGAGCAGGAAAAACAGGGCCCACCAAAGCCAGGCTCTTCTCTTCTTCTCTGAAACATCAAAAATCGCTGCCCCAGCCCTAAAATTGCAGCAAATCCACCCAGGCTGGGTTGGCCCAGCCCCGAAGGGCTCCGTGGGGTTTTCTCACTGAGCTAAAAAGGGCATTTCAAAGTGCAAATGGGTGTTTGTTACCAAAAAGGAGAGCTGAGCGTCAGTGGGAGCCCTGGCAGTCTGGTAAAGGCTGCAGGTAAATACCTTGGCTAACCACCAATTTCCTGAGCGGGTCAGCAGCTATAAATTACTCACTTGCCTGGGTTTGGAGGAGCCCAGCAGCTCCTTTATTGTAAATCCCTCGCACCAAATTAATTTCCATTACTTCAGGTCGGGCAAGGAGACTCCAGGAGTCATTCCCGAGTAAGCCAGTGGAACCGGCAGGGGGAGGATTCAAGGTTTCACCCCTCCCCAGCCCCCGAGGGAGGGGCAGCACTTGCCTGGATGTGCATTTTAATTACAGCTTTTCCAATCAGGGTTGCACCGAAGAAAGTCCAGAAGGGAACCAGAAAGTGGCCACAGGTTATCCCAGCCAGGTCGAACAGGGGGTTTGGGATCTGTGGAGTGCAAGGGGAAGAGGTTCATGAATTGCAGCACACTTTGGATGGACAGGAACACGACAAGACTCTGAAATGTTGAAAAATGAACAGTTTCCCCTTCTCCCAACTCGACCCAAAACTCTCGTGTCTTAATAATGACAAAAATGTTGATGTCGCACCACATCACTTCAGGCTCTGGGATTCTGCTAGACAATGTCCCAGACAATTCCATTCTCATGGTCCCTCCTTACCCCTGCATCCTGAAAAAAGCCAATGAAAAGTTTTCCATGTGACATGCACAGAAACCACAGCAAAGCCATTTTTGGGTGATTTATCAAATTTTCTCTCTGACAAGCACATCACTCTTGGAAGCCAGTGTTCCAAGTGATCCCCAGTGATTTCCAGCTGAGAAGCTACATTAAAAACTGGCATTTACAGCCATATGTATCCAGTTTAAAAGCACTGATTAGATTTTATTAAGCATATGCATTTCATTTAAAATTAAAAGAATTCTTTATTATTATTAAACTGCTGGCCTGACTTTTGGTATTGTGATACTATCTGTAAAATATTTTTGAAATGAAACCAAGGAAGTATCTGAATTCCAACCTTTCCCTCTCAGCCTGGAGCTCAGGGGCAGTGTCTGAGCAGGGTCAGGGTGGTGCTGGGGGTGACAAACTGCAGCACTGCTGGTGTTTTTGGACATAAATAAAGAAATAAAAAGTGTGGATTGGGAATGAGTAAAGGACACTCTGCCACCAAGCCTGCAGTCTGTGAGAAAGGGTTGCATTGGGAATGAATAAAGGACACTTCGCCTCCAAGTCTGCAGTCTGTGAGAAAGGGTTGGATTGGGAATGAATAAAGGACACTTTGCCTCCAAGTCTGCAATGTGTGAGAAAGGGTTGGATTGGGAATGAGTAAAGGACACTCTGCCACCAAGCCTGCAGTCTGTGAGAAAGGGTTGGACTGGGCTGCTGGAGAGCAGCAATTCAGATTTATGAGCAGCCACAACAGCACCTGCAGAGGAGGAACTCTGAACAGGGCTCTAATCATGGCCCGGAACGGTCCCTGGGCAGCTCCACCTCCCTCCCTCCCTCCCTCCCTCCCTCCCTCCCCACCTGGGACAGCAGCTCAGGGCACAGGAGCTGGTCAATGATTGACTCCACAGCATTTCTGCTCCTGGGCTGCTCCAGCTCTCCAGGCTGTTCTTGGCTGCTTGGGCTGGAGGGTTTTTTGTCGGTTCACAGAAGGTTTGAATCCCTGCAGGGGCTGGGGCAGGGGTGCTGTGGGTGTCTCTGAGCTCACCACGGGCAGGAGTTACTCAGCAGGTCCCCAGGAGGGTGTCTGAGAAGCCAGTGAGGTTTTCTCTGTGCTTCTTACCGAAAGTTGCCAAAAAAAAAGCCCACAGAGACAAGAGGGCAAATTCTCACAAGTCACAGCGAGGAACTTGGGGGCTGACTCTTGCTTTGTTCCTTCCCCAGAGCTGCCTTTATATAGAAATAAACTCCAGACAATCCTGACTTCCTTATTGCCACTAAACAACACGACAGTCAGTTGACTTCACTGGATAAACTTGCAGACATTTCATTCCCATTTGGTGGTGTTTTCATGCAGCATTTGGAAGCCACCACTTGAGAGACAAGGACCCACAGCTGGGACAGTTGTTACCACTTCACCAAGTCCTCCACTCATAAAAAACACAACAAATAAAACTCTGCCTAAGATCCAGATGGAAGATCACAATTATGAGGGAGGCAAGCAGAGGAGACACCTGGTAGAGCAGAGAGAAGCAAGAGAAGGCCTGAGTCAAAGCCCTGGAGCTCGTGGGGGCTTTTTTCCTTCTCCTTCCTCACCCAGAGGTGCCACACAGAGGGACAGCTCTGCATCCCTGCTTTTCCATCTCTGCATCCCTGCTTCTCCATCTCTGCATCCCTGCTTTTCCATCCCTGCTGGCACCTTTCACCTCTCCCTTGCTCCTGCAGTTGTTGTGTGAGCGCATTTCCAAACCCTCGGTTGTGCCCTGGTGGATCCTCACCTTCCCCCAGCCCAGCTGCAGCTCAGACCTGGGCAGCAAAGTGGGGAAGAAGTTAAGCAAATGTTTAATATTTCTGAGCAGGAACTCTGGGGTGTTTACAGCCTCCTCTGGTGTTTGCCAGCTCCTTCCTCCTGCTCTCCATTCCTTCACCTTGCCCAGCCACTTGTCCCTGCCACCTCCAAGCTGTGGTGGTGACAAAGACAGGGAAGAGCTGGGGCAGGGATGTCCCCCAGCATTGAGTCAGAGCAGGAGCAGCTCCTGAGAGCTCCCAGGTTGGGAGGATTTAAGGAGCAGCTTGTGGGCCACGACTCCACTCGAAATATTAAGACATTTCAAAGGATTAGTGAGCAGGAGCTTTATGTCAGCAGCTCTAATCAGATTAATTCTACCACAGGTTACCCACATTTGAGCAAGCACTGTGTCATCCTTACAGTTTAGGAAACCAAGAGATGCTGGACAAGTGTGGAGTGAAAAGCTCAGCTGGGTAATGCCCTGGTTATCCCAGAAAAATGGGATTGGGGGGGTCCCACACTCCCCCCTGCACTGCAATCACATCCCACAGTTTGTGTGATTCCTACCAGTTCCAGAGAGAGATTCAAACCTCCAATATTTTTATTCTATTCTGAAAGAACAGCATTATCCTACTGAAAAACTAAAATAGCATCACTGGGGATGCTCCTTTCACCTCGAGCAGTTTGCAGCTCCACAGCCACGACTGAAATTTGCTTCCTTTTCCTGCCCTCTCTGGTTCCTAATGACCCCAAGAGCAGATTTGGGAGGGCTGCAGAGGATGGACACCCTAACCAGGATTTCTGCAGGTGGTTTTCCACTCTCCAATCCATGCACAACTCTGGATTTGAGGATCTGCTCAAACCCTTGAGCAAATCTGGATTTGAGGATGTCAAGTACATAAGATACAATACATCAACACCTAAAGAAATCAGAACACAATTCCAGCAGATTTTGTTGCCCTGAGCACCACAGAGACCACAGAAACTGCAAACAGAAATTAATTTCATGGCAAGACATCCACAAGCTGCAGTTTATAGCCATAAATCCCCTTATTCCTGGGAAAAACTCACCGAGGCACAGGCCAGGATCCCAAAGAACCCAACCTTCTGCACCAGGTTCTGCACAGCCAGTTTGGCCCGGGAAGCAAAGTCCTGCAAAACATGAAAATCAAATTATTCATGAGGAAAACCCCACCTGAACAGAGCTCAGAACATTGTGTGACCTCCAGGATTTCCTAACTTGGAATTGGGAGAAATCTTAAACCAGAAAATGTGAAACTGTGAGTTTAGAGGGACAATTGTGGTGCTCGGGGTTGGGATCTGAGCACCCACAGCCCCTGAGTTTTGTTTTTCCCAAACTCTGTGAGTGGCACTGAGCTCTCACTGCTATGGAAACAGATTTTCCAGTATTTAATCCCCCATATCTTTGGAATGCTGCTTCTACCTTATTCCTTAAACAAGCAGAGGGAATTCATTCCTCCAATGCCATTTCCAGTGGTGAAAAGGCACTTTCTGCCAACAGAAAGAGCACAAGAATCCCATGGCACCTTTAGATCTGTTCTCCCAAAGCCAGGATCTCAATCAAAACAGCCAATTCCAGGCACTGCCTACAACAGACTTGTAAAATTCATTAAAATCCAGAAAGTTGAGCCTAAATTACTTTAAAAGCAGGGAAGGTGCAGCCCCTGTGGCTGGAGCTGCTCTGTACAAAGCTGCCTCCTTTTATTTTGTGATCAGACCTTACTCCTGAGGCTCAAAATTTGCCAAACGCCCAAGAAACCTCTTAAAAAGCAAAAAAAAAAGATTCTCACAAGCAAGTTTGTTTGAATGTAAGAAGGGAATTTACAGGAGATAAAATTCTTTTGAAGCAAAACTGTCCAGAAAAATAAAAAGCAAGGTCAGTGCTCCCTGCTCAGGATGGGCAACAACAGCTCCAGAGAGCTGGGAATCCTTGGGAATAGCAAACATTAAAAAATAATTATCCATTCCTTTCTAAAAACCTACAAATAAGCAATAAAATCCTGATTTTCCACGAGCAATGCAATAAATTACACCAGGAAATGACTTTAATCAATAATTAATGATATTCTGAATCCCACCCTTTACTGTTGAATTGTAGAATTTAGAGTATCATTAATTATTGATTAAAGCAACTGCAGGGTAATCCAGAAAAATTATATTTATGCAGTTTTAACTTTGTTAAGGTTCTGTTGAAACCTTAAATACCACACACCAAGGCAAGAAAACTACAATTATTTGACAATGTTCTTGCACATTGTTTAAATTCTGAGCTGTAGAATTGACACAATTTTCTGTGGCAGATTAAAAAATAATAAATGTATGATGAGACCATTTGCTTCTTTTTACAGCCCTTTTTCAAGCAGTAACTTGTGTCCATTACTGTGCTTTCAAACAGTTAAATTCTCAATTTAAAAATTAAAAAGGAAACCCCAAAACCCAATTATTACTCGAGTCAGAATAATTCTATTTCTTGTATTTAATGCCTGGAAAAAGAAATTAAAAGTGAAAGAAAAATGCCAAAGAAATGAGATTTCCTAAATCTTACAGTGGGGCATTTTTAACCACAGGGGACTATAAAAACCCTCTAGAATATTCTATAAAGGTGAATTTGCACATGTTGATCAGGAGTTACACCTTGGGATAGTGATTACAACATGGAAGAGATCAAATATTCAGCTTTTTAATCAAATTTTTCCTTGATATTTCCCATTAAATTAATGGGATTCACAGAGAAAATGAGGAATTAAAGCTGCTCCCACCAAACCTTTGAGTTTATTCTGATAGGAAACAATCTGGAAAATCAAATTAATTTTTTTCATGGGGTTGTTTTTTTTTATTAAAAGAGGAAATTTGGACACAAACTGTAATAAACAAGAAAACACAACAATTTACAGCCGGCCAAGCCCAAAACTCTTGCGACATCCAGGGCAGTTCCTGCTCCAGCCCCAATTCCCTCGTGGTTATTCCCAAGGAAACTGAACCCAAAAAAGGGGGATCCCAGCTCCAGTGGGACCCTCAGGATTTAGGATGCAGGGAATAAAACCCCCAGGATTTTCCCCAAAGGAAAACAGCAGCTCTCCCAATTCCCCAGCCAAGCACACGAGTGAAAATCTATCTTCAAAATTAAAATTAATTAAATATCAAAAAGTGTAAAACCAGATTTTGTCCTTGGGAAAGGTGTCCTGAAATTGTTCCCTCCTCAGGGATTTCTGTCACAGAGCTCAGTTGGGACCAGGACATTTTTAGTTCTTATTTTCTCCCCCATTTCCTCGCAGGGTTGGAGCAATATTTTCACTTTTATAAGCCAATAAATATTTTTCCTTCACAGCTCCATAAATCTGATGGCAAAGTATCTTTAAAATAAAGCACTCCAGAACAATTCTTCAACTGGCTCCGTGATTTATTTGCATGGAAGTTGTTTCTATTCTGATTTTAATTTATTCCCCCATTATCTTTTACTGGGTTGCTCATGCACTGTTGTGTTCATTTTCACAAGCTGGAATTGGAAATAAACTCTGCAGCAAATGACCTATAAATTAATATTTGCTTCAATAAAATATATTATTATAATTCTGTTATGGGTAAAGCCCCATTTTGAACCAAATTTCTTAAAAAGAACCAGCTTCCCTCACCCACATTTCTCAACTGCAAAATTCCAGGCTGCCTTGAAATTAATATTTCCCCTCCAGCTACAAACATATAAAACATTAAAAAGTTAATTATGAAGGTCTTTAAAGAAAGTTTAACAAGTTTGTCTCAAAAAAAAAACCCAAACCCAAACCAGTGTTGGAACACTTTTTCTCACCTAATTAATTCATAACTTTATTTTTTAAAGTTATTACTCAGCTTGTTCCTCTGTCAAGTTTTGGTTTTACACTGTCTATCACAAAGTGCTCCATGGAAAGCAAAATTTTAAATTCTAAAAATTTCACTCAAGAACTTATCATTTGTCTTCATTTTTTTCCAATTTTCTAAAGAAGCCAAAAGACAAAATAAAGATATTTTTAACCTATTTTCTATGATCTAATGTAATCAATTTGCAGGGTACCAAACCTACCAGGGTTGCAACAAAACTCTGAACCCCAGCCTCAACATTTACCCCGTGAAAACGAGTTCAGAACTATTTCTCTTTTGGTTCCTTCCTTAAATTCTGTTTGACAAATCTTTGCAACATCTGCAACAATAAAAAAGCCTTCAGAGTTTCATTTCTCCGAGAATACAATCCCCAGTTTCACAACTTTTACCTATTTCACAACAGAATTTGTTGGGTTTTTTTTTCTTTTCTAAAGCCTGCACGGGGAAGAATCTTTTCTCTATTTTTTAAAGCATTTGAAATAAAATAACTTTCATAAATTAATTATTTTAAAATATTATTTATATATATGAAAAAAATATAAAAATTCAGCTACTTACAGGCAAACCATTTTCCCCCCAAATTAAAGTTTCTAGACTGGACTGGCCTCCCAGCTAATTGTGATTCATTCTTTATAACATTTCAGGATGCTTTTAGCTCACTGTGTCCCTTTCAGAAGATGATTTATTTTTTTGGGGTTTGGAAATAGATTTCCTGTGAGTGCCCCAGTGCAGGCAGAGGAAGGTTAAATGATTAAACATGACTTCATTGGGTTAATCATCAGATCCCAAGAACTGGGCTGGAAACAGGAGGCATGGAAAGGTCAGGGATGATTCCCCAGGCCCAGCTGGCAGCTCGGGGTGGGGGGAATTGTCCTGGATCTGCTCAGCCTCAGGAAAAGGGAATTTTTCACCGTTTGATCGACTCCAGTGGCTCCACGGGACAAAAAACCCTCCCAATTTCCAAATTTAAAGAGAATTTACATGTTCTGCCACAGGGTTCCTCCTTGAAATAGGGCCCGTGGAGCAGCTCTGTGTAAACATGGGGTTTTTATCCCTGGAAAAGCCCTTCCTGAAAGAAAGAATGGACAGCCTTGTCTAAGTTACAAAGTTTTGTCCCATCCCTCTGCTTTATTTGGTTTCCATTTTTAATTCAACCTCTCTCTTCTTTTTCTCCTTTCACTGTGAAGTTGGTGAGCTCCTCTGAATGTGAGGGAAGAACAAGCACCTCACCAGATTTAACTAACAAGCTCAAGGAAAAAATATTAATTTTAATAAATCACTTCTTCCTCTTTCTCCTCTGTAACAGAGCAGTCACAATTAATTGCTCCCAATGAAATTGTGAGAACAATTTTTTCTTTCTCTGCAAGTACAGAGAAGATCCACAGGAGTTGTTGGAGGTATCCAAGGAGCTATGAATAATAATAATAATAATAATAATAATAATCTGAATTCCACAGAAAGAACCTGCAGCACTTCCCCAGCTCAGCTCTCTGAAGCCTGCACAGATGATCCCATGGGACAGTTCATCCTCCAACAGTTGCAATCAGATTTTAGGAGCACTGAGAAAACAACAGCTCCCATCCCATCCCAATCTCTGAAAAACACCATCCAGATTCCAGGGATTTGAGGCCTGGAAAAACTTCTCTCCCATTTCTTTTCTGCTGTAAATACCTCAGGCACTTCACAAATACTTTGGTGCTGATGGCAGGTTTAACACAAAGATGGAGTAAATTCCATGCCAAGTTCATGGTGTGCATTCCCTGCTCCTGAGGTCACACAGGGATCAGGGGATTCAGGGATGTTTTCATGCCATGGATATTCCTCACCTGGCAGGTGGTGGGCTGGAGAAGTTAAAAAAAATTTATAGAAGGTCTGGAAGGGGCTACACAAGATTTGTGAGTCTGACAGAAACCAGGAGTGCGAGTGAACATTAAAAGAATTAAAGGACATAGAGAGAGATGTGAATGTGTTACACCTTGATGGCTCTCCAGGAGAGCTCTGGAGCTGCTGGAGAGAGGAAAGTTCATCCTCCTGCAGATTCCCCATGCCAAATGTGTCCCTTTTGAGTGATGGGGTGGACAATCCTTCAAGATTTGAGCACTATTTCTATTACTGTTATACTAAAAAAGTTTAATTATCCAGATAAGCACTCAAGAGGAGAACATTTTTCCCCCCCAAAGATTGAAGACTAAATATGAAGCTACCATTTAGATCACCAAAATTATAGATTCCTTAGCATTTCAAGAGTTGCCTACAGAGACAGTGCCCCTCTTTGTGTAAAAATCCCAGTTATGTTAAAAATGAGCTGCACAGTATTTTGTTTCTTCTGGCTTTCTGTTACAACACAATGGAATCAAACACGACTTATGGGAGAATGACCATTTGTGGTCAGGCAATGGATTCCAGGATTTCAGAGCACTGGGAGGAATTATTAACTCCTTGGAATAAAGCACTGACTGCAGAGGAGCAGCTGCAAAGAATTCAGAGAGGTACCCAAGGCTGGGAGGTCACAGCACATCCCTGCAAATGGTTCAGCACTCACTGATCAAAAAGCACTTCTCAACACTCCCCAAAATATCAGAGGCAACAAATCCCACGAGTAAATTACAAGCAGGGATTATTGTGATGGCAGCTCGTGGATCTTTGTTCCAGCTTTCTCCAAAATGCTTCCAGTTAAATGCAAAGAGGCAAAGTAAAAGGGGGTATTTCCATCCTGATGGCTGGAGAGCAGAGGGTGTGAGGGGTAAGGTTTAAACTTCCTTAGCACCCAAAAATCTGGGAATGAAAGGCCCTGTCTGGGAAATCAGACCCTCAAAAGAGGAAGCTGGGAAAAGTTTTCAGGGATTACTGAAAGCAGCGATGGGATGGTGGCAGAACTAAGCAGGCAGTGTTTGATGAAAGAAAGGGATTTACACACAACAGGCACAGGACAGACATTCCAGATTCTAAACAAGTTTCACTTCATGAGAAGTCTGGGTTTTCTGAGACATTAAATTCTGGAAAATAAATTGGGTAATCACGGAAAAGTTGCAAGAGAAAAGGCCATCGATGTTGAACACGAAAACAGCTTTAAAAAGGACAAGATGAAGACAACCAAACAGCAATAAAACAGCCCTGGCTTCTCCGAAGAACTGTGGAAAAAAGAGAGCAGCACCCACAAAGCCTCATTAAACAGACTCTGCTGGAGATCTGAGGGCTTGAAAATGGTAAGAATTCAGTATTCAGAATATTTGGAGGCAAGGATGAACCTAAGGTAGGTATTACAGACAAATCACAAGTCAACAAGAAATTAAATCTACAGGTGGATTCTTCTGGCCATCCTGAGGATGAGAATGCTGGACACAGATTGTGAGGGATTTATTTCCACATCTGTTTGTCTTCAATCTCCTGAGGCTGGTTGCATGTTAAGGTTAAGGGGGGATGCTGCAATCCAGAGATAATCAGGAGGATGCTCATCTTTGGGACTTCACAAACTCAGACATGAGTAACTCCAATTATTGAAGTTTTTCTATAGAGAATACAATTAAGCCCATTGTCCTCTTATCAGATTTTATAAGTGATGTTAGAAAAGACAGACAAAAGAAGCCACAGAGCTGAATCCTCTGCAAGTCCTGTGGGAGCAGAGACAACAGAGTGAAGTGTCCGTTCCAACAGCAGGCTTGGCTTTCCCTGATCATTTAATTTTAGCCTGTCTTGGAGTAAAAGTGTGAAACTTCCAAATTATGGGTCTGTTTGATGGTAAATAAGATCTCCCCATTAAGAGGAGCAGGAATGAAGTCACCCAGCTCTGGATCCATTAGTTCCACCAGGAACTTCCAGGTATTTTCTCCATTTCATTAATCATCTGGATCACGGTAGGAACTTTTTATTCCCCTCCTTTCTCCCTCCCCCTTCTCAAGTGAAGAACCAGCAAATGTTTCTTTACAACAAACTCCATCTCAGGAGCTTTAATTTCAATATTTTAGACTGTTAGAATCCACACTCAAGTTCAGAAGGGAAATACCAACAGGAACATGGATTATAAGGCTCAGTGTGCTCTGTAACTCAAATTTAATGCTGGCTTTTTCCACAACTAGAACTGAAACCCTCAGACTTCTATATAAAAAAATCCTTTTGCTTCACACACGGTAAGAATAAAGAAATTTTGTAAAGAATGAGACACAATTAAAGGAAACAGCCTAAAGGAAGAGGAAGGAGCGTGTCCTTTCAGCCTTATCAGATCTGTCCTGCAGAGCTGTAGCCCCTTTAACCACATCCCCTGCACCTCTGCTCCTCAGAGCAGCAATGTGTCCACTTTGACACTCTGCAGCTCTCCAGCCCTGCACAAAAACGTGAAATAAACTGATTTCTTTCCTTGCTGAACAGCCCCTTTCTATTCACATCTTGCAGGAGAGCTGGCAGAGCAGATCCTGCAGCCCATTTGCAGGGAAGGGAGCTGTCAGTGGGGATGTCAGCAGCACTGGAGGAGATTTCCCAGGGAGCTTGTGCAGCCTCCAGCCCTGGAGGGCTCCAGGACCAGCCCAGACAATGCCCTGAGCAACGTGAGCTAGACTAGAAAAATAAAAATGTTGGACTAGAAACTGCCTCAGGTCTCTCTCAAGGTGAATTTTTCTGTGATTCCATGACAAGATATTACAGCCACAGGCAGGGAGAGGAGTGGAGTAAAGGAACATCCCAGCACTCCCCAAAACCCCACTGCAGCTGCTCACTTATCTCAAAGGTACCACTGCAATCAGTTATTGTGGCCACAGCTCTGCCAATTCCAGAATACTGTTAATTTTAAAAAATCCATTCTAAAGAATCAAGCCCTATTTTGAGGTGGTTAAAGATCCAGACATTGCAAGGAAGGGATTTTTGATAACGAGTCACAAAAATTGGCATTTTCACTCTCTGACAAACCTGAGAACTCAAAGCCATCAGCACTGAGAAAAATACTGTGTTTGTCCACACAGGACTCAGGCATAAGTTAAGGATTAAAATAGAATGGAAGTGAGGAACTTGTGACACAGCTGACTGTGCCTTTAGCACACACAAGCCTTCCCTCTCAGCCCAGATGTGCAACCTCTCCCCTGTTCTCCCTGGAAGGGACAGAGGTTCCCAGACAGCTCAGAGAAGTGGTCTGCATACCAGACTCTTGTACAACACAGATATTTAAACAGTGTCTGGAGCAGGGGGAAAAAAAACCCAGCCATTTTCTTGATTATGATACTACAATGAATTTCTATCAGTTCTTGAAGGTTGTCCCTAAAAAAAAGAAAATAAATCGGTAACAGCTTTTCTGCCCTAACTTTTGATCTTTTGTTGATCTTTCTCAGAATGTTGGGGAGTGAAATATTAAGTATTAAGGGCCAAATTTTCCCCTTAGAAACTCATGTTGAGCATTCCCAACACACAGAGAACAGGACATTCAAATCCAAAGGCAGAATTCAACAATCTGCTTCTCCACAGCTCCTGTGCAAACACAGCCCCAGCATTTCCAGTACACTTGGTGACTTTAATTCTCATTTCTGTTGCAAAGTGAGAAATTTGTTACTGAGAAAATCCTCCTGACCTAATATCGAGTGAAATTGTTGCAAAGTAACCCAGGTTTGCTCACTGCCTGGCTGATTTCTGATTTATCTCCTTACACACTGAACATTAAAATAACATTTTAGGGAAAAGACACAAAGAGCCCTTCAAAGCAGAGCTCCAGAAGTCATCTCCAGTCACCATTAGGGATTAGTGCAATGCCCTGTGCTGTTTTTTCCTTATCTGTGAGCAGGTGTGCAAATGAACAGAACAATGTGGGCACGTTCTCCTGGCAGTGCCCAAAGAAACCCAACCAGGAGGTGCTTTACACATTCCTTACTCCCAGCTCTCATTGTCTACCCCCTGCCTGTTTTTAACTCTTTGCTACCTCTTTCCTCAGGAAGTGCTCAAGTTCTCGTATTTAAAGCTGTCATTGACTCATTCCAAAATTTATTTTCAAGTGGGTAATTTTGGAGAACAGTTCAAAACTGAGCTGTTAGTCAGTGTTATCCACTGCTTGTTCTACTGTCTGTGAAAACACAGTCACTGCCACCCCAGCACTCCTGGGGAGTTTCTGAAGTGCAGCTTCAAGGTTTGATCGGTTCTGACATTTTTATTTAATTACAGGCCACCAGAAAAGAGGGAAGAAACCTCCCCTAGAGCTATTAACAAACACAGGCATCAAACTTGAGGAATGCAGGGTGTGAGGAGCAGCCTCCTGGTGACCACCCACAGCAGCAACCTCCTTGTGCAGCACAATTCATAAAGAGAGGAAGCTGGTGAGGAAAGGGAAGACCGAGCAACAGAAAGATGAGTGGAATTCGATGTTCAGTTTAAACAAGTGATTTCTGGGAAAGAAAAAAAAAAGGATTAAAAAAGAAGTCAAGGTTTCCCAGTTATTGTACGTGACCCTTCCACTTCCATTTTTAAGATAAACGCTTTATAAAGACCTGCTTGTGGTCTGCCCTAACTTCTTTTTTCTCGTACCAAGTACCCTTAAACGCTGTCGATTAAACAAGCCAGCAGCCTTTTCAAGCAGGGACTTATCAGATAGGAGCTGTTAATTTAATCGCGGGAGAGATCCGTTTTTAATTTGGCCATCTCGAACGCTGCTAATTAAGTGAGATTTCACTCATTAGTTGTGCCTAATCATTCCCCGCGAGTGAAGTCAGTGTCGTGTCAGAACACAGCGCTGCCTTCTCCCGGGTGTGGCACGGACTTTGTTCTGCTCCCGCACGGAGCAACCCCACGTGAAGATGTGGAAAAGCAGCCCAGGGTTTCCAGCGAAGCCGGAGGGATGTGTGTGACTGTCGCCATCACAGAACCCACGGGTTTAACCCCTTGCAGCCCTCGGGGAGCAGGACGGGGCTCGGTGGAACTCCTGACGCAAGCCAAGGCAGGCGGTTGCAGCTCAGTTTAATACAAACCCTCTCGAGTCCACGTTGACAAATTCTTTAACAAGCCCTGTGGTTACAGGGAAGCTGGTTTCAGTCTGAGTCACTCCTGTTCAAACAGTTTACTGGAAATGGAGGGGAGGGGGAATTTTCAGAGAAGTCATGTGATGGCCAGACAAACCACAACCAGTAAAGGTTCAGTGGAGGCAAAAACAGGTCCCAGCAACAACTGACAGCCAGTGTGCAGATGGCACTCAGTCATTTCCAAACCAGTCCTGCTGCATCTCGGCACTGCTATGGATTTAACCCTTCTCCGAGGCTGTGTTCTTCCCCAGGCAGGACACAGCTTGGGGAGTAAACAAACAGCAGTGGCTGATAGTAACATAGGCAACTAGAAAATATTTTTACATGGAAATTTGGCTGCAGCGAGGCTGCACAGAAGCAGTGCCCCGATGTGTAAATCATTAGTTCTTAAAGAAATGCCACTTAATGAAGCCAAACACTCAGAGCCATTAAGGATTAGATATTCAAAGATATCAGTACTTTCCCCTCTTAGCAAGGAGTACCAGGATACAGCAAGGCCCACGCACTGTCACTGGGTACCCTGAGGGAAGCTGGCACCAAAACTTGCTTTTTCACTCCTCAGCTTGAAGTGTTTCAGCATGACAGAGAACCGAGAAAAATTACCAACCAGCAGCTATTAAAGTGGCAAAAGAGAGTCCCTGCTCGTGCGTGTGTGGGGACACAAAACTGCACGAAGTGCCTGTGACTGTGTCATTACCAAAGTGCTGCCCCAGCACCGAGCAGGGGATTCACTTCCCCTAATTGAGAGCTTGCTTTGAAGGGCTGCACTGGAGATACTCCCTGTGGCTAAAAGGGGAGCTCTGATAAAACCCTCCTTCACTCGGGAATTCCACTGCAAGAGAGTTAGCAGCAGCTGAGCTGATGTTTGAAAGGCTGGTGGGTTTGAAGTATGAACAAATCCGAGCAGAGCTGCTGTGTCTGGGGCGTGCAGCCTTGTGGCAGCTCTGGGGACAAAGAAAAACCACCCCCGCCTCTGCAGGGCACGGCCACGAGGCAGCTGTGACACTCCCTGCACGGAACTGGGACTCACTGGGGAGCACACAAAGGGACACGGAGGAAGGAGAAGTGAGTGTTCCTTTAAAGTAAGGGGCTTTTTCTCCAGTGTGCTAATGGAAAGTACAGCACAGACACATGGGCTGCAGGTTAATGAGCTCTCTCAAAAGCCAGCACAAGGAGACAGGTCAGTGAGATCTGAGATTCAGGACACAAAATCCATCAATAGACTCTTTAAAGTAAATGGCATTTTACTCTGTGTAACTCTGAATGGAGCACTAAACCTTTGCGCTGTTTAATCCTCTTAGGTCCCTTCTTTTTGGCTGGGTTTTTTTGTGACCCAGCCAGGAGCATATTCCCCCCCTCCCAAATCCTTCAGGCTGGATGCTACAGCCACGATCTATTCTCACCAGAGGAGATGCTCATCTGTTTCTCCAAATTACCATTGTTTTTGAGAAACAGCAGCAACGAGCTCTCTGAACAACACACACACACACACGCAGCAAAAACGTCAGAGCAGCTGGCAAAGAGCAGCTCAGCTCTTCTTCAAAATCCAACACCCATTCCCAAACCTTCCAAAAGGCTGGATACAACTGAAAAAATGCTCCTGTCACTTGACATCAAGCATTTGCAGCGTCCCCAAGGCACGGGACACTTGTCACAGCCCCCGTGTGAGGCTTCAAGCTGGGCAGAGTGGGAGAAAGCTGATGGAGGTAACAGCAATTGTTAATGAGCAATTTAAAAATAGGCATCACCACTGCTCATGAATGCAAATTACAGGGCAAAGAGTGATAAGCTGTGCTGGAGATTGGGATTTACAGAGGTCAGAGGAAAGGCAGGCCTGTCTCCCACAGACATCCAGAGAAAACATGATTGAAGCCAACAGCAAAAAGGAAGTCACATTAGCAAATGGAAAAAACTGAACTGTCAGTTTTATGAGCACAATACAATTTAATCGGATTGTCAAAGCCTCATGTTAAAAGAGTTTATAGAAACCAAACCACAAGTGGAGTTTGAAAGGTTTTTTTTTTTCTTTCCTGGCCATCCATCCACAAAACAACACGCTTCAATCCAAACTCAATTGCCAAGAAAATAAAATCAAAAGTACTGGTAAATAACAGCATCGTTTTTCTTCATTAATTCCACAAGGCCATTTGTTTACTCCGGGCAGTCAATACAGCTATAGTTTGGCCTGGCCTGACAAAAATGCTCTCTAGCAAAAAATTTTCTTCCCAAGAATCTCACTGTGCGTTCTGGAAACCATCTCTGGCTGCTCCCACAACTGTACACACATATAATTTGCTGGGAGAGTTTCAGTAAACACAGATACTGAAGTCATGTATTGAACTGGTTTCTTTGTTGTTTTTTTTACCACAACTTGATTTTTGTACAGTTAGGGGATCACTTTGCAAAGCAAAGATTGATGGGGGAGTAAAGAACAAAGCAGATTCTTTTTTTCCCCCTGTTGCATCTTTTAAAAAAATGGAAGAATTTACTATTTATAATAGTAGAAAAACCCTTTGGAACCTTCTAGTATGGGGAGGCTCTGGGGAAACACAGGGTTTACTGTTAGAATTACTAGATTGCATTCAGTATTTCCAGACAAACCACTTTCATGGAAAAGCTTCATCCATTTTTTTGAAGGAAGGAAGGAAAAAAAAGAGTATATATTTATCTCCAGAAAATACCCTGGCAGAGGAGTTTAAAGACATCAGAGCATGGTAAATAGCATCTGCTGGTTTTTAACAGCAGTCTCATGACCCGTTTCGACTTAGTGGCAGACAAAACAGGATAAGAAGGAAAAATACAGAGGGAAAAATTTGGTGGCAAGCAGCATGAGGAAAAAATGTTTAATTTCTTCTAAAACACTATCAGGAACTTGTGACCACGATGCAAACTCCTGACCTGAAGGAAAAATTATCCACAGCAGTACCTGACTGATGTGCAGCATCAACTGCAAACTGTGCACTGTTTAACCCCTGGAGAAAATAAATGACAAGAGCAACAAAAAAAGGGACTTGGAGCAGTTTTGCTGCATTTCCACATCAGGAAAAATGTTTCCTCAGGCTCATGAATGGGTCACACACTGGTGCCTGAGGGTGTCAGTGGCAAGGCAGGCAAATGTCATCTGAAAGGGATGAGCTGAGGCTGAAAATCATCTGCTGGCCCAGGGAGGCTTTAAATGCAGCCAGAACCACCAGGATTATGGAACAGCAGCTCCTCCAGCCCTGTTTTCCCAGCCCAGTGTCTCCCTACCTTTATTGTGCTGTTCTTGGAACTCTAAATAATTGCAGTACTTGTAGCAAATACTTGGCTGCACTATTTTATCTGCTTCAACAAGCTGCATTCTTGTCCTCCCATCACCACGGGTATCTCTACCCAGTGCAGGATCTTTTTCCATTCCTGGGAAGTCCCTTGTGAACTCACACCAACTGACTTATTTGGCCCCTTCTCGTTTAATTGCAATGGTTATTTACTCCCTCTTAGTTGCTCTGTGTTTTATTAACTCTGTTGTTTTGCACGCTGTCCTTACTTGTGCAGTCTCTGCGTGTTCCAGCATCTCCTCGAATTCCTGGTACTCCTCATCATCAGGTTCAGCACCCGAGAGCCGGGCTGCCCTCGCCATGAAATAGGGGGGCAGCTCTCCAATGGCTGTACCAGCACCCTGGGAAAAGAACAATCCTGATTTATTTTCCTGTTTATTCCCCGACACAAAACATGTGACACGCACAAATCCCGTGGCCATTCTCCGACAGCAGCTGTTTGGAGCAGTTTGCTTTCATCCACCAGGTCAGAATCCCCATCATTTCCAACAGAATGAATCCCTATTTCCCTTTCTTTTCCCTGTGCAGGGGAAAGCCTTGGGGTTGCAGGGTCAGGCCTGCGCATCCCTGGGGCCCCGTGGAGCGGCGCGTGGCCGGAGCCGTGGGAGGCTGGAGGTGGTGGCCCTGCTGTCCCTCTCATCCCTGCTGTCCCACACATCCTGAGTCAGCACTGCTGTGTCTCACCCCCACCACATGATGCCAGACACATTCCCCAGCATGTGACAGCCCTTGATCCTGAGGGGCCTCCAGAATAATCCGGGAGCTCCTCCCCGGTGCTGTCCCGGAGTTTGCTTGTTCAGTCATGAGACTCTGGGCAAGTGTTTGTTAGAAAACAGGCTCAGGTTTTACTACAGCAAGGAAAAAAAAAAAAAAGGTGCAGCAAAGCCTGAGCTTGAGTTTTCCCTCTCCTTCAGCTGGGATAACTGGAGCCAACCCCAGATGAAAGGACGGCTGCTTTCTCACCGCAGGAAAATTGTATTTGTTTTCTCAGGACATCAAATGACTCATTTCAGTCTTGTGGGTAAAGGCAGCTTTAGCTTAACCAAGGGAAAAGAGAGAGACAGCTAAGATTGAACATATGGATAAACAGAGGCTAATGGAACAGGAACTTGGAATTAACTCAGGATGGTTTAAATTTAGGGCAGGTAAGAGACAATGGCTGGGCACGGCACGGGAATGTGCTCCCTGCAGATGGCTTTTCTCTCCCAGGGTCAGCAGTGAGTAACAAATGCTTTTCTCCTCCTTTGAAGCAACGTGAAAGCTTTTCAATTTCCTTTGTTCCTGCTCTATGCACAGCTGCAAGCAAGAATTCCAGCTGCTGTGGATATTCCAAATCAACAGGTTGTGGTTTTAAATACCACCGCAGTTACCCAAGCTGTTAAATTCTCAGTTTAAGCCCCCAAAGTGCACGGCCTCAAATGTTTATGCCCTTGTTTTCCACAGAAGAAAAAAATTTAAACGACTGCAACAAGCTGAACTTCATTAATCTGCATATTTCTGGCACAAGGGGAAGATAAGCCTGAAAACAGTAGCAACAACACTTCAGAAAAATTAACTTGAGGTTATGTTCTCAGGGTGATGCAAGAAGAAAAAGTCACATTGCTCCTCCAGGCTCTGCCAATTTGCTTTGGCTTCGTTCTGTGAACTGAGGAAGAGGTTTGCATGTGTGTACTGGACATGAACTTTCTTTAAATTGGATAAGTCACATGCTCATTATTACAAAACATTTCAGAAGTGCAACAAAAATCATATGATTTCATGTCTGCTGGAGATAGGTTCCTTAAGTGCATAAAGCAAAAAAAAAAAAAAATCTGCAATTAAGGGCTCCAAACCAGTAACTATTTAACTGCTTTTTGTAACATTAGACATTTTCACCATTTAACTCTGAATGCCAGTTTTACATGGAGATTCCCTGGACTCACAACAAACTGGAAAGGCAAATGCTAATCAAAATTCTTTTACATTCAGAAAAGGAAACTGGGAAATGACTCCACTAGAAAGAGTCTTTTAAACAGATTTGATCCTGCTCAGGACACAGGCTGCCTGTTCTGCTAATCCCCAGCAATTAAACATTTTTATTCTTTCCCCTTATTTCTTGTAAAAAACCAAAAAGGCTGCAACACATTAAAAATATAGGGCACTATTGAATTCCTGGTCCCTGTGGGATGGGAGGCTGTGAAAACTGGCATTCACCTCAGAGATTGTTTGAGTCCTTCTGCAGGCCAGGGCTGCTGGAGCCAACTTTTACAGGGCCTGAAAAAAGCATCATTTTCATCCCACCTAATAATTCCTTGGGCACAGGGATATTTAATCCTTGTAACACTCATTATCAGCAGGAGAGGCCATCACTGATGTGCTGGGGACTAGGAATGATTTTACTGATGTGCTGGGGACTAGGAATGATTTTAATCTCTGAGTGAAGTTGGCTGCTGGTGGTTTTGTGACCTTTGTGCAGATAAATGCTCACATTTCACCCCACAGGACACTCAGCTTTACAGTCACAGCTCTGCAAAGTCATCCTGGCATGATTGGCAAAAATCAGCCTTTTCATTTTCTGGAAGTCACCATTATCTTTGCTAAGTGGACATTTAGTTGAAGAGTGACAGAATCCAAAATAACCCTCCTTCCACAGCTTCCATAAGAAGTGAGCTGGAATTAGGACAAAAGAAACACTCTGGAAGCAGCAGCAGCAATTGCCAACTTGATTTGGCTTACAGGAAATTAGCAAGCAATGTTTATGTACTCACGAAATATTCCAAGAAAGCATAACATTACATGAGACACCACGGGTAGACAGAGGATGCTCCCGAGGGAAAACCCAGAGACAGAGTTCAGAGCAAAGGTAGCTGACAGGGAATGTGGAGAAGGGGGGGAAAGGGTGAAAAAGTGGGATGTAAATGTTCCTGTTCCCTTGGCCTTTCCCTAATCTAATCCAAGGAACTCAGAGCACGAAGGCACTGCTTGTTCTCCCTCATGGCTGCTCTGGAGGACACGAGATTCCAGAGGCTGCAGCTCTTGTTCACTCATTTCTAAACTTAATTCTCCACATAGCTCAGTTTTTACATGCTGCAGATGAAGCAAGAGATGTTTACTCTCAGCTGCATTTTTATTTTGCAACCCTAGAAACGTAGCTGTAAATGCCATTTTTATTGCTTGTCTCCATTAAACAGATTACAGCAGAGGAAGAAAATAAAGAGAAATGTTATATATATTTATAGGCTTGTAAGTATTGGTATGTTTAGCTGCTTTTTCAGGCAATTCTGGCCTTTCATTAGGAGTGAAATTTAAGCTGTACTTTGCTTTTTGATAGGGCTGTGGCTCTACTTTCTCTGTTACTATTTTGATTTTAGTCTGTAAATTCACACAACCTGACTGGAATTTTTGTAACTCACACAACTGCTGCTATTTAAAAAATTGTAATAACCAGTTGCCTTGTGTATTAAAGAATACCAAGGCAGGCATCAGATGCTGTTTTTAGAATTTCCTTTTTCTGCATTTGAGTTGGACAACCAAGAATTTAAAAATTAAATCATCAGCTAGGACAGGAAGTCAGGAGCAAAATAAAGTTAATTTGGCATGTAGTAGATGCATCTGTGTAAACTGCAATTCAAAAAGACCTACATGTAATGAAAAAAACAGCCTGGCTGACCAAAATCCTCCAAAAATTAAACTCCTACAAGAAACTGCAGAGAAAAAAAAAAAAGAGGAAAACTGAAAGGAAGTTCCAATGACAGCGTTTCCTAAGACCCTGATTCACTGAAACAGGAAAAGCAGGTCAGCTTTTAAGTGAAAAGTGGGAAGAGGCAGAGAAACAGAAATAAAATATGTACAATTGTGGAAAATAACAGTTTTTTATTGAATCCAATTTATTGATGCAGCCCAGAACAAGCTGTGAGCCCTGCACATGAGGAACTGCAGCTTCACTCTTGTTACAGACCCAAAATAATTGGAATTATTTCTTGCTTAGACCTGAGAGCTGCCAGATCATCTGGGGTGCAGGCACCCTTCCTAAAATTTACTTTTTACATCAACAGCCTTCAAATTTTCTGCTGGCATTTAGCAAACAGCACTGATAAAAACATCCCAGGAATATCCCATTAAAAAGCATTCAAATGATCAGGGCTCAAAGGTTCACCAGGAGCACAACTTCTCACATTGCCTTGAGTAGTGTAAACCATCATTATTTTGGAAATTCAGGGATTTTTATCTATTGCTGGCCACAGAAATTAAATATACAAATGGAAATTGCTGGTTTTTGGAAGAAGTCTTACCCACATGCAGGCCTCCAGCCTGACTTTTGAGATGATTGCCCACAAGGAGATGGAGCCTCCAGTTGTCTCCTCATCAGGGCAGATGATTTGATCGGGGTAAGGAGGCTCAGGGAAGTTCACAGAGTTACATTCATAGGCAGCAAGAGTGACTGAGGCTATGTGTGGACCCTGGGGAAAAAAAAAAAAAAGGAAATTTCAATTGTATTTTATGTTAGAATAAAAGTTCAAATTAGCCCCTTCACCACTTGTCTCTAGGTTAAAACTTTTTGCTTTGCATTTTGGCCATCGATGATTTTATTTATGTAAAATTCTGAATTGCAATGTTGAGCAATGTATTTTTTTTTAAAAAGTATTTTTTTTAAAAATTAAATCTTTCTTTAGATCCACTAAAATGTTAGGGAGCCTTTCAGCTTTTGCCCTGCCACTTATGAGGTGGGCAAGGAGAAGTAAAAATCCTTACTTTTTAAAAGAAAAACAGGAATTTTCAAATATTTCACAATGTTCTCCTTAAGGTATTTATGACCTACAGCTTTATTAGAGGAGGTGTTTTGCCTACTGCTGCTTTTAGAGGATTAGGCATTTCAATTATATATTGATTTTTTTAATGACTGGGTTTAATGACATCTTGCAGCAGACTTTCTTCACTTCTGGATTTTTCTCCAACAAACAGTTGTTTAATTTGTGTCTGATTTTTCTGAGCAAACAAGAAAGTGACCTCACTGCTGCTTGCTAAAAATGGTTTAAAATGTAATTCAAAACTTAAACGTTATTTAAATACCATTTAACTGAATTAATTTTAGTCTCCATCTTACATGGAAAGATTTTTTTTTTTAGAGACCTCCAAATAAAACGAGCATAAAAATCTATTCAAGAGATGAACTGCTACATAGTTGAAAAACCTGAAAGAATTGCCATTATTTTTAATACAAAAGAATGGAGAAGCAATTCAAACAATCTGAACACCAGACATTGTAGCTAAAAAACAATCACTTAACAAAGGTCATGGAAACACTGCCCAGGGAAGAGGGAGGGAAAAGAAATAAAATTACTGCATGAAACAGAGGTCTTTATGTAAAAACCACAGATTTAAATAAATCTTAAAGATTCATTAAGTGCAGAACAAATTACACAAACCTTAACTTCTGCTATTCATTATTTGATGGGTTTTGACATCGTGCTGGGAAACGTTGCCAGCAATTTTCTTCTATGTTTTTTATCTGCAGTATTAATTTATTTTCATTTTATTAGAGCAAAAAAGGATTTTGATACCCCCCTGAAAAAAAATCAAAGCTAAACCTTTTACAGAGCAGAGGGAAAGTGTGACAGAGCTGAGCCCTGCCCTTCCCAGAGCTCCCTTTGAAATGCGGGAGCAGGGACAACATCCAGCCCCCAAAAGCTTCATTTGCACATTAAAGGGTGAAATTCCAAAACACAAAAGGGGAAGCTCCATCACTGCTGGCTTTGCTGGGAAGATGAGGTTCCCTCCCCAACATCTCAGAGCACTGCACTGAGGCAATGACACCCACACCGTCGTTTTTCAGTGGCAGTGAATGAAGAATGTTGAAATGAAATGCCAGTTATATTTTCTGTATGGCAGCTGCAACTCCTGCTGCCGTGTGCAAACAATTCAAAATAAACCCATTCTTCTGGCATGCGACTGCTGAAGGACAAGCTGCTCTGATAGCAAGAAAATTCTTTTATTTATTCCTCGTTACTGTACAGGAGACTAATTCCAAGGGTTTGGGTGTATTTTGGATTGCAGAAGTACAAAGCCTGTGAGATGATGAATGAGGCACAGTCTCTCTTGGGGAGAAGAAAAAAGTTCATTGAAATTAAACTGAAAAAGAGGGGATCCAGAAATTGAGACACAAAAGTGATTTTGATATGGGAGAACAAAGACTGGGGGAATGGATCAATGAGTAATAATTTATATTATCAGTATTTCTATAGGCCCTAATGGCAAGAAACTTCTTGGTACTTGTGGTAAGGTCATCTCTGTCCACAGCAGCTTCAGAGCTAAATAAATAACATTTCTCTATTTCACTCATCAAGGGCAGATGCAAAGAGAGAGTTGAAACTTCCCCTAAAATTGCAAAGTACATTTATAGCAAACCTGGGAACCTCCTTCTCCACTCTGAAAGTTGGGGAATTTAATCCCATCCCCTGCTTGCCCCTCCCTAGGTCTGACAGCTACTTTGGGACAAAAAAAGGGGGTCTCAAACCATCACCCTAAAATGAATGGTTTTCACCTGCAGAAATTTGCAGTGCAAGTCTCCTGAAAGGCAGATTTGCATGGAGGAAATTCCCCCTTGTTTGAGTTGTAAATGACCATTCCCCCGGTGAGATACGTGTGGCAATCCAGAAGTGTGGCTTTCACTTCCACAAAATTTGGGATACACACCACAGCACAGAGTAACTGCAGCCATCTTATTTAGAATAGCAAGAGACAAATTTAATCACTATTATCAGTGTGATAAACAGCCCCCAGCCCTTGCAAGGCTTCATCATCACCCAGATTTCTTCCCAAAGTGCACCCGGGGTGGATAAAGCAGGTCCTAAAATCCCAGGGGAGTGCACAAGGATAAAATGCCCAACTGGAGATGCTGCAGAGCTGCCAACCTGGAAGTGGCTGAACAACCTCAATCCCCTCCTGTTGAGAGCCCTCCCAGTCCCAACAAATGTCTGCAAAAGGAAAAATTTCACAGGGAGTAGCCGATGGAAAAAAAAACCAAAAAACATTTCACAAAACAGCTGCAAACGGCCACCTGAAGGCCAGGCCAAGGGAACAGACCCAGAGCAATGTAAACAATTCTGTAACGGAAAAAAGTCGGAGTGGTGGAAGCCACAGAAGCCACACTGGAACTGGAGTGAGGAATAGAATGGCTGGTTCAGAGTGCTGAGGTGTGGGATGGAGCCGGAGCGAGCCGCAGGGAAGCAGAGCCATCCCGTGTCCTCCTCCCGTGTCCGGGTGTCCTGTGGCTCACAGGGACAGTCCCAGGGTCAGAGCAACACCCCCAACATCTGCCTTTGGAGCTTCCCCACAGCCCTGGTTACCAAGCACCTCCAAACAATGCTTGGCTGGACGGGCCCAGGGCTGCAGAGGGCTGGGAGGAGGAGCAGGAGGCTTGGGGGGGTTCATTTCTATTTAGTGATGGTTTAACTCTGAATTAGCAGGGAAGCAGCTCCAAACAGGCTCGAGGTGCCACCTTTGGAAAAGCCCTGACTATGCACCCAGGAGGATTCCTCCTCATCCAGCTTTTTAATCCTCTTCACAAGTAACACCTCCTCCACCCTCTCTTCCTCCTCTGCGTGGGGCTGCAGGAAATACTGAGTGTTCTGCCTCCCTGCAATTCTTCAGTTTGTTTCAACACTTGGGGAAGTCCTCTCAGATGTTCCCCTTGGATTGTGACTGCAGATCTACCTTGGGAAAGGGGATTTGCAAAACTGCTTCAAACCCCAGCACACCAAACACTAAATCCTGGAAGATTTGGAAGACGTGCTCCTTGCCAAACCAGGAGAAGTCACTGAAACTCAAGGCATGTAAGATCCTGAACACCAACTGTCCTTCCCTCTGATTTTTTTTTTCCTTTTAAGCTGCAGGAGGCACTAACAAAGGGCAGCAGAGAAGAAATGGAGAAGCATTCTGCTGACTCGGGTGAGAAACATTCGCTCGCCGCTGCTGACGACCAGAAGGAGCCTGTGGTCAGGCCGGAATGTGATGTGTTAGAAATATCTGTACCATTTGCAAATCAAACAAGACAAGGTTTGGTCATCGAGATGAACTCAACATAAATCTATTTCTTAGCAACAGCAGTTTGGGGGAGTTTGGAAATCCCTGTCTGCACAACCCCAATGTCTCAGAGAAGGTAACTTCGAACTCCTGAACTCACGGGCCTTCAAAGGGGTTTTACTGCAGTGATTGAAGGCACCCAAGTTGGAATGGCATAGAAATGAGTTACTTAAAATGATGTATTATGGAATTTCTAGGAAGTAAAAATCTTTTTATCTGTAAATTATGCTTAGAAATTCATCTGTGGAAGTAGAGAGAGACAGCAGCCACATGTAAAAAAAATCATGAGTTAAAAATCCTTAAAAACATGCTGATCTGTATAATTCTTACAGCAGAAAGTCTTTACCATAAGGAAAAGGGACTGAATATCCAATTAAAAATGAATCATATTTTCACATTATTAATCATTCTGAGCACCTGGGCTGGGAAGTCAATTAAAGCTCCAAACAAATCCTCTATCAAGTGTTGGTTTCTCACGTGCCCCTTCACAGCACAGCCAGGCTGCTCAAGTGCTACAAGAACAACCACGTCTAATTTTAACCTTTTATTTTGAGAGAAGACATAATTTTAGACTGGCTTTAATTTAGAAACATTTCTCAAAGAAAAGTGATATGTCTGCCAGCAAGAAAAATATTACCCTGAACTCCTTGCTGAACTTGATGCACTAAAAAATCTGTTTTCCTCCATGGATTTGCTGCTTTCCACGCTGGGTTCAAGACTCAGCCCTTGCACAAGGGGGGAAGATGTCATGCTGTATTTGATGGAGATAAATTGGAAAAACAAAAGCTTGCTTCTCATGGGAAACATCCTGCAAGTGGAGCCCCAGGCCACGACTCATCCCATACTTATCCACGAAGTCATTACACCTCTCCAGAAAGTCACACCGGAGTCACAGCATCTTTTTTATCTCTGAGAGCAGTGGACAACTACCCACAGAGTGAGCTGCTCTGTGATTAAGAGGGAGAAGCTTGGTCTGGAGGTGGCTGGTAAATAAGTGCAGTTTGTCTGTCTGTCTGTGTCAGGAGATTAAAATGTCTCATGGTTTTATAACGTCTGGAATGTGGTGCTGGCTGCAAATCGGGGCTGGGGACGGAGGATCCTGTACCTGCAGCATCCTCGAGTGACACAAACATCCATCAAGTGCTCAGGGCTGGCTTTAGAAGACCTTCACAGCATTTCAAGCCGTGTATTAATTTCACCCTCACGTGGCTGTGGGTGAGTTTCTATCCCCACCTCAGCCAAGCTTTGCCCCACAGCACAGGGCTGATGGAAATTCCAAATGAGCGGCCACAAACTCGGAATTTGACTAAACAAGAGCCACTGAGGGAGCAGGACATGGTACTGGCTGTGTAAAGGGCCACGGTGCTGCTCTGAGGAGTTACATGAAAAACAAGTATTTGTTTTAAGGCTATGCCCACATTACTTTCTATAGAAGCAGACAGACTCGTGTCAGGAGAAGCATAATTGCAAGAATCCAAGTTTATCTTCTGCTGCCGACAGAAAATTATTAATAAGTTAATAAAATACTCTGTCTCTCTGTCTGTTCTCTCCTTGCCCTTCCCTAGCCATCCACTCATTTCTGAAGTGTAAACCTCAGCATCTATTCAAATTGCCACCAGCAGCGGTGATTGGCTTTAGAATCTCCAATTAGAGATCGTTTTGCACCCTTTTCGTTATTTTCAACCTGCTCCAGGAAGCAGGATATGAAAGGTATAAAGTTCAGGCTGTGCACAAAAAGAAAAGAAAAAAAAAAAAAAAAAAAGAAGAAGAAGAAGAAGAAAAAAAAAAAAGCAGAAACTCCAAGGGAGCAAATGAGGAGAAAGCACAAAGTGCCCTCCCGGCAGAGATCCGACAGAACAAACGTTGAGGAAGTGGAGAGCAGATAATGAAAGCAGGGCGTCAGCTTCTAAGAGGTAAAGTCCATCAACCTTCAGGAGGAAGAAAAGGGTGCAGCCATCGTCGCATTAACTCCTCATCGTCCTATTAACTCCTTCACCATCCCATTAACTCCTTCATCATCCCATTAACTCCTGCATCACCCCACGGGGCTGTTCTTGCACGGTCCCTAAGCCCCGCAGTGCTGGCTTTACTCTCTATAGGTGTCTACAAGCATCCGACACAACTTAGAGGAACCAAGATTTCAAATGAACGTTTTTCTCCTTGAAAACACCACTTTTCATCTCAGATTTTTAAAGTGCAAGCGAGCCACCAGAAGATTTAAGGAACACCCAGATTGCACAACTGATTTAGCAGCAGTGTCCAGTTAATTGAGCAGACTCTCCCAGTCCATCAGTGCATTATTAATATCAACACTGCAGTTTCAAGCAGAACAAAACCCAGGTGAGCTGTAAGCAGGAGTTTTCTGGTGAGATAATTGCAAAAGTGATTTTTTAAAAAAGTTTTCTGTGGATTCAAGTATTCCAGGATATTTCAGTTCATTGTAAAAAGCTTAGGACAGCTGGAGGAAGTAGTTTAAAGACAGGAAAGAAACAAATGACAAAGCAAGAGACAAAAACGACCCTCACACAAACAGGCTCCATTTCAACTTATTCTAGAATGAATTTCTGCCTTCTGCACCCTCCACGTATTTTTCTTTCAAGCACCTCAGCCATTCAGTAGCAGTAATCTGAGCACAGGTATTAGACAGAACCCTTTTTTATTCCCTTTGTTTTAGGCTTGCAAGTTGACGTGTGAACTGGAGAGCGGTGAGGGCTGGAAATGAACACCTCACTTGACAAAAAGAATTCAGCTCTGGGAAGGGGAGCACTGCTGCACCTCCCACCTGGCTGAGGCAGCTCAGCCTTTGTTTCTCACTTTTTCCTTTACACACAGAACCATCATTTTCTGGGTTACTCACAATAGTTTTGAAAGATCTGCGTGGAAAGAGCAAAACCTCTCCCGAAGCTGGTGATTACTATGAAAATACTCCTGTATTAGTCACGAGGAAGTAAATGGAGAAAAAAAAATGAAGATAATAAGCTGTGTGGGTTTCTAAGTTATTCTGTCTACTTCATGAAAGTGGAGTAAGTCCTGCTTTGTGAGCTTCTCTTTTAAGAGGGACTTAAGTAATTTTTATCAAGAGTCCTCTTACAAGCTCAGCTCCTGGAACAAGAGAACTAAAAGGAATTAGGTTTGACTTAAAAAAGCTTTCAGTAGTCCTGACAGGAAACTGTTTATTTGTGTGGGTTTGTTTTTTTTTTTATAATTATTTACACCAACAACATCTTTTTTTTTTCCCCCCAAGATAATGGACTCATTATTGCACAAGTGTCTGCCTTTTAAATCTTCAAATTCTAACCTAAACCAGTTTGGGTAGGGCCAACACAAGGCTCATTTCAGCTGCAAACTGTGACGGTTTGGAGACACCAAAATGTGACCCCTGGTGAGGGGAACCAATTCAGAATGAAAGTGAGATGCTGAGCCCTCAAACCCAGACAAACTCAGCCTGCCTCGGAGGGCAGCACTTAAGGGCACTGCCTTTCTGACTCACTTTTCTCTTCAAAAGCACATTTCTCTTGATTTTTTACTGTGCCCATTTCCACCCTGCTGCCGAGCAGCCCTGTAAAAGAATTCCTGACAAACCCACGTATTCCAGCGCTGAAATATCCGGGCTGGACCTCGGCACAAGCGTTGCTATTGTACCTCACATTTCCTGTTTGTGCTCGCCCAGGGCCCGGCCACCAGCACGAACCCCCTCAGCAGTTGCCCCCTCGGCTCCAGCAGCAGCAGCACAAACAGAATCCACATTTAAGCAACAAAAACACCAACAATGCAAAGAGCCAGAGCTCGCCCCGAGCTTTTGACCGGTGAGGAATTCGGTGCCATTCATCCCTTCAGGGATTTCACATCCCCAGGGAGAGGGGAGGTACCACGCCCTCAAAACCACTCGTTTTGAGCGCTTTTTTTTTTTTTTTGGCCACATCTCTGCCAATCCGTTTTTCAGAGCTGAAGTGAAACCAAAGCACGAGGCAGAGCTTTGGGTGGGGATGGCCACAGATCCCAACCCAGCACTCCACCTACTGTCCCCTGCTCTGGCACCGCCACCTCATTCATTCATTTTCGGCAGCGAAGATCTTTCAGAGATGTGCAAACACCAAAAATTCCTCATGAGTTACCCTCAGCCATCCTCTGCTGGTAATGAGGTGATTCATGCTGTTCATATTTTAATCTACCACCAACAGAAAACATCTCAGGACCGAGGAAAAAGCCATGTGCTGCTAAAACCAGTATTGAGAGTCATTAATCATAACAGTTTTATTTCCTACAGAACCACATCGTGATTACTATTTTTAAGGGTTGTTTTTAAAGAATTGTGAAAAACCTTTAATGGGCTTCAGGAAAAAGAAGCCAGCAGACTTGTTTTGAAAGTGTCAGAATGGAAAGGATTCTTGGAAGAGTGGCCTGATTCCCTGTTCCTGCGTTGAAGATCTGCTCTGTGCCAGCCCTTAGCTCAGTGCCAAGTGCAGCACAAGAATTGTTTCCCAAAAAGCCATGTCAGATTTTACATCCAGTGCTGGCAACAGCTGAAGAAGCAGCATTAAGCTGGGAACTGACACATCAGAGAATGTTCAGGCCCTTTATGACACATAGAAAGCTCTCGAATCACAGGAACAGCAATTATCGAACTGACAGGCTCGACCTGTCCCTCTCACACCAAGGATTGGTGACCAAAAAAATCCCAAATCATTTGTGAACCGAAATGATCCCGAGGCAGTAACACTCCTCCCACACTGAGGCTGCTTTAAATTCTGCTTTTAGCAAACTGTTTCCAAGCACTCTCTTCTCAGCTAACCCCGGGATCTCTCCTGGCACCAGAATGCGGCTCCAGAAAGCAGCTGGTGAGAGATGCTCTGAAGGATCCAGACAAATGACAGCTTTCAACACTGCAAAAACAGCTAAGCAGGCCAGGGAAAGCAAACATCAGAGTCATTCATATACTGCAGCCATTGCATAACCACATCCACAGCCTGCCCAGTGCTTGGGAATGGCCATATGCAGCAAATGGATAATCCAGAGTGTTCCATTGAGATGCACCTGTGTGACAGCTGAAGGAGCCTGAGCAGGTGCCTACATGCCATCAATGCCTGCCCGTGCCCTCAGTGGCACAGACAATGCTGCAAGTCCCAGCAGAGCTCAGCACCACATGGGTGGGCCCAAGGGCATTGTTCTCCCAGCATGTAATTGCATTCCCAACAATCTCCCTGTACATACAGCTTTAAAATGAGCAATTAATTAAAAGCAATTTGAAAGCATTTACTGGGTCTATTCTCTATTGCCAGCAAATCCGGGCACTAAAGCAGGGGAGGATTTGTTTTGTTACTTTTCATGTCTTTGAGTCAAGAGAAGAATAAGTTTTACCATTATGAAGAAATATAATTAAAGTATATGGAACATGAAAAGCAGATCAACAGTAATGCAGTAGTTAATATTGAAAGCCCCACTTAATGTGTCATATTTCTACTTTTAGAGGGAACTGGTGCACAAATAACAAAGCAAAATAGCTACAACTCCTCCCTTTGAGAGCTGGAGCTTCTAATTGCATTGTTTCCAGATGGGTTAAATCCAGAACACTGCTCTGACAGAGTTCACCCCTAAAAGCTGCAGCAGCAGCCTCATGTTAGCACTCCTTGTTCCCTCTCACACTGAGCAGATACCGAGCACTGCTTTACTCCAGCGATAACAGATTCCATGTACACCTCGCTGATACAGCTGCAGTGATAAGAACGTGAACAGTTCAGGTACTTCAAACGCAAACACGGTTTGTAGGGCCGGGAGCTGCTGTTTTTACACTCCCTCTGCCATCTAGTGGCAACAGCCGCGTGGGTTCCACCGGGCTGCAAACCATGAGGAGTTCAGACAGTGCCCAGAAGGTGTTCATTGACCTGAGCAGACTGTGCTCATCCTAAATTTTGCTCAGGAGGAAAAAAGGGAAGCAAATCCTGGCTTCTCTTCCTTCCTACACTCACTGCCTTCACGGAATTCCCTCAGTGGAACAGGAATTATCTGCCTCATATATTTAAAGCAGACCAGTATTTCTCCTGCAGTATTACACTTTAGATGTTGATGGTACATTTTTATTACATTTTACATTATAAGCACCTTCTGATTACTCAGTGTAACCTATTCAGTCTGTTTCCCCCTCCTGACAAAGTGATGTTAAGCTTCCCCTGTTATGCTCCAGATAAATACCTTCCCTAACAATATTAAGCTCAAGTTCCTTTCCTGGCTGACACATCCCTGTAATCTTTGGAAGCTTGTTCACCTCTTAAACACCCACCAAAAGTTATGCTGATAAACCAACGGAGAAGTTGTATTTTCTATGAATTATTTCAGTGTCAGCTCAGGTCATGGCCTAAGTACTTCCACGAGGCTCCCACACCCCATAAGATAATCAAAGTGCTGTATTATGGAATTTAATTTTTCTACATTGAAGTAATTTAGAACTTTGATTTTTAAATATAGGATAAAAGAAAGGTTCCACCTCCTTTAAGAAAAGAAGTGTTGCTGTCTTAGGAAAATTTCATGTGCCAAAATCATCTTGGAGTGGCCTGGGGTCTGACAGTGCTCAATGCACAAACTTGATTTGTTTAGCAGGAATTCCTTCCACAATCTTTAGGGCAGAAGCTACACTAAGAGTAAATCTGGGGCTGCTCATCCCATGCCATCCCATCTCCCAGGCACTGCCCTGCTGGGGGGAAAGGCAGGAGTTTCTTGTAGTGTTTTCTGTGTTATTGTTAATGATTAAAGCAGCTCTGAAAGTAAACATCTGTAATTGTTCCAAAGACAAGATGACATTTGTTGCATGAACTGGTTTTAATTATTTTGTGGCCATGAATCCTTTTCTTGAATCCAGGACAGTGGTTTCATAAACCAGGAACTAATCCAATGGCCAAAAGCAAAACACACCCAAACATTTCCCTGACTTTCATAGCTAAGCTGAGATAAACAACATCATGCAAATTTTCATAAGATATTTTATCTTCATAGAAAAACATTGTTCTTGCTATTATTTTCAAAGCAAAACTAATGCAGACTGAACTTTAAACCAGCTGCCTGTTTTGGTGTTTTAGTTAGAAAAACGATCATTTTAAGCTACTAAAAAATACACTACAAATTTTAAGTGGAAACACTTGAGCTGCACACAGCAGAACACGCTTCATTTAAATGAGGAGATTAGAGGACAGAGCCTGCAGATTTGGCTCATTGTTTCAAAGTGGGGATTAACCAACAGCAGGCCAATATCCACAGTTCAATAAACACAGAGCTTACAAACGACAGAACAAGGTGATGCAGTGTAGAACACGAACAGCATTCACCAGAGAACCAACTTTAGAAGTATGTAATGTTTACAACTTGCAGAAAATTATTTATTCACCTTTTTTTAAAATATGCAACAATTAAAGTACTCAGTTCAGAAAGGCCATGGAAATATCCTTACCAAGTAGAGCAGAAAGGTGTGGAGACCTGTTCCAAGCCCAACAGAGGAGAGAATGCCCAATCCTACCCAGTAGGCACACCAGAAAAACTTCTTCTCCATGTACTGCACATACTGAGCAAAGAAAGAAAAAGAAAAAAGAAAAAAATATAAATAATGTTATCTCCAAGGGAGAAAATTAAGCTACAAGCTAACACAGATATTTATCTGCATTATAACAACTGAAATAGACTCCGAAATACTTCTATTTGCAATTTGTTACAGTTACAGCACAGACATGTAGAGGAAACAGTGCACTTTCAAAAGAAAAACCCCCACATCTTGCAATCAGCAGGTTTCCAAGGAGATAGATGAAAATTCAGGTTCAATAGTAGGAGGCTGAAATCCAGAACAGGCCCATGAGGAGCAAGCCCCAGGCAGTGCCAAGCAGAGCCCAGGCAGCTCAGGGAATTGTCTGAACAGCTGAAATAAAGGAATAAAATCAGCTGCACTCCCAGTGAGTCTGCTGGATGTTGTGTCTTGGAGCGGTGAGTAGCAGGTTTGTTGCTTTTTAAGAAAACATTAAAATGCTGGTTGTCTGCTGCACCAGGAAATGAGGGGATGTGGGAAAGTCACAGCAAGTTCTGGACGCTATTCTACACCATCCATGCACCAACAGCAGCAAGGTGAAGTTTGCACCATTTTTATCCAGGCTCCAACCTGCCAGAGCACAAAAACATCCTGAAAATGCCAAGTGCACACAGCTGACACCTCCTTAACAGGGAGCTCCTGCACTGGCTGTCACCTGAGGGTGACACTGCCCTCAGCAACCCCAGAGGATCACGTTTCTTCCCAGCAGGGAAGGAAACCTGGGAAGTCAGGACTTGGATTCCACTCCCTCAGGCAGGCATCGACACTCCACAGCAGGAGGGATTGGGAACCTGCTCATTTCAGAGCTGTGAGCTGATTCAGTTGGAATTGGTTTTTAAAAGGGTTCTCTGTACTCTGGGAAAACCTGAAACTCCAAGAGAAATGGGGAGGGAAAAGGTGCAGAGACCACCACGACTAAGTTATTCCAGTTGTTCCAGTGCTGCAAAAGCACCAGGCTTTGTGTTCACCACAGCTCCACGAAGCCTTAAGTGACCATTTGAAAAGAATGAGAAGCATCACAGAACCAGGAATAGAATCTGAACCATGAAACCATTTTATATCTGTATATGTGCCTGTCCCACTGGGCAGGAGACCCTCCCACAGAAACACAAGAATCATTTCTCAGGAACCACGAAGCTCTGCCACCACTCAGGGTAACATTTCCCCTCAAGAGCTCCCAGCACTATTAAAAGCTTGCTGACAGCAGCTGTGAAGGAGTGCTGCAGCACCCGAGGTGTGCTTTACTCAGTAACAGAAGAGACACCTCCAGATCCAGCAGAGCAGATCAAATGACACAGCTCATCCCTCCCCACCTCTGAAACACAACTCATGCACAGAGCAGTCATGACTTGAGAAACAAAACCTTAGCAAGGAGTTTGAAAGAGCCATTATAAATTCATGAAAATCCCAGCACAGTTCATTCAATTCCCAGCACAGGGGAGGGAGTGTGAGGCAGGCAGGGAAGCAGAGGTGGTACCTGTTGATGTGCTCCCTCGATGTAGTACATGGCTGTGAGCACTGCCAGGGCCAGCAACACACACACCAGGACCCCTCGCCGACGCCACAATCTTAAAGACAAATGGTAAATTAGGGTTTTTCACCATTGAGCATGCATTTCAAAGTAACTCAGTTAACCCTGGGGACTGGGGCTGCCTGGGTGTGCTCAGCAGGGACAATGGTAGCAGTGTAAACCTCCCAAGAAAATATCTGGGGAGCCTTTACTCTTTAGGGAAAAATCTCCGCGTCGCTGTCAAGCGAGATCAAAGTTCAGCCACGCATGTTTTATTTTTTCTTTAATAAAGAAAAACAAAGTAGCTGTCTGAAAACAAACACAAGCTGAAAACAATTCAGCTTCTGGAGCCAAGAGTCAGACCCAGGCCCTGAGCAGCAGCTGTGGCCAAGCACAGAGCAAAGCAGGCCCTGCACTGGCCCTGGGCAAGGACAAGCTGGGTGGAATTCAGAAGTGCTGATTTCCAACTGTGCTGCTGGGCAGAACCACAGGGACAGTCACAGGAACACATCTTTACATTATTTTGTTTCCCCCCATCTATTAAAATTATGATCTTGTACCAGCTCCAAATGTAATAAATATATTTTAGGTAACTCTGAAGCATTAGGTCAGTAAAGTGTTTTCCAAAGTAATTTGCTACCAAATAATTTTTGAGCGTGTTTGGTTTTACTGTTTTTGTTCTGCTTGATGTGTATGTGGCCACACACACACTAGGTTAGCAAATATATTTATTGTTTTCCAGAAAACACTATTATACTGTCACCTAATGACATATTAAAAAGCAAGTGCTAACATCACTTAAATTTCCCAGACTATAATAGCAAACTGTGAATGTAACTTATCTATTTAGACAGAAAAATATAGAAATGTGAGACATAATACAGGAAAACAGTCACAAATATTTCATATTAAGCAAACTGAAAAGAACACTCAGAATATTTTAAAATTAAAGATAATGCTGCTTACATTAGTATGACAATTGAATTTTCAAATGACTGCCATTCAAAACACAATTTATGCAACGGAACACAGGAGATCATTAAGAGTCAATCTGAGGTCTCAACTTAATAGCTTGTAATAGTCAGGGTTATTTTCTGTAAAGATTCTGTCAGGGGAGTGCCAGCCAACTGAAAGTGCTGCTCAGCACAGGAGGCAAGTGCTATCTGTGACAGAATGGGATGTCGAGGAAGCCAAATAAGATCTGAGGTCTTAAAATAAATCCTCAAATGTTATTTCTGCTTAGTTCAAATAAATGCTTGGAGATTGTCAGAAATTCCAGATGTCAGACCCAGTAAAACAGTTCTCAGAGACAATTCCTAATGGTATTTCAAAGAATGCACATACTAAAATAAATAGGCTTGGGGAGTTTGATTTTTTGGGGGACTACACTACATAGACCTGGTATTTTTCACGCAAATAATTTTAAAAGAAAACAGAAAACCAAAGTTTCTGTCAGTAAATCTGAACTGCCAGCACCTCCAGCCTAGCCCAGAGGGTGAGTGAGCACAAGCCTGAGCTCCAGGCTCAGCTCAGGCTGCAGAGGAGCAGCCCAACAGCTGGAGTCACCCGAGGTGACATTAGATCCTGTCTCCTGACTGGGAAAAGCTTTGTAAACTCAGTTCCAAGCACAACAGAGCCCAGTTACCAACACAAGCACTGGATGGCTGCTACTCTTGGCATTTTCACTGCAAATTGTACTCATGATTTGGCAGCCTGAACCCTCGGGCCTTGTGCCTCAAGAACTGGTTCTGCATTTCAGCACTAGCAGGGAATGGCAGGACTGCTCCTCACAAATTCTCTCATCTGGTTTTATCCAGTGTGAAAATAACACTCAGGGAAAGTGCTTTAATAAATCATTTCCTGCTGTAAAAAGGCCCACAGAGAAGCAAAGTCCTCTTTACAGCATCATAAACATCACTGCAAGCTCCACAGAACCCTGATCTCTGCCCTGGCTGAGCTATTTGAAGATTACTCAGTGATACCAACACCTGCATTAGCAGGTCAGTGCTTAACAGCCATAACTACAATATCCACTGCCTTAAGGGTCCCTAAACTGTCCCACTCCTTCAAATTGGAATATTCAACTCTTCAGAAAGGCAGTTTGCCATTTTCTCCCCCAAGCACCTTGCTGAGCTTATGTAATTTAGGCAGAAGGTCTGAGAGCACAGCTACAAGCGTGGGATGTTCCAGCAGCCACCTTTAAGGGACAAAAATACACATGTTCTCTGAAAAACAACAATTTTCAAGCTGTGAATCATCAGGGAAAGTGAGATGTCAGAATGACCTACTGAATCAGAGAGCATGGGTTTGCCCAGAACGCTTAGTAGAAGTTAAAGAAATGATCTTTACTTTATGGTCCATTCCTTCAAGTTTATTAGAGTTTCCAGGCAAAAATACTGCAAGGTAACAAGCGGTTTTTTCCACAGTACAATATTCAACCTCTCCTCTCGCTCCCTGCGCTTCCGCTCGCTCAACATCGAGGAATCTGCAAAGGAAAAGCAAAAAACAAACCATGTAAAAGCACAGGCTGGCAGCTCAGCTGCTGTCCCACTGAGAAATATACTGGGTTTTTATTCTTTGTTAGAAGTTAACATCTCACTCATCTTTTCTCCTGATCCCAAAGCACAGGCTGGCAGGTTAGGTGCTATCCCACCTGAAAATACACTGGTTTTTCTTGTTTATTTGTTAGGAAGGTGAGCTCTCAGTCATCTTTTCTCCTGATCCCGAAGCATTTGCTGCCAGTGCCTCAGAATGAGGTGACATGCAGGGAATGCTCCCCCCTGGCATTCAGGGAGCCAGAGTGCCCCAGGCCTGGCACCTCCAGCAGCCTCTCTGCAGGGCACTGCCTGAGGAGCTGAAAGCAGCCACCAGCCCAGGTCAAACGTGACTTTAGCACCCACTGCAGGGACATTTCCCTCTGAACTTTTGAGCTGGTTCTTTTCCAGCAGAGCTATTCCCAGCCTCCTGTGCTGGAGGAGGATGGAATTACACGTGCTCTTTATCCCCCTCAGGCACGGTGTAACTGGATAGCAGCACCTGCCCTCCCAGCAGGATCCTGTCCAGCTTCTCCCAAACTCCTCCAGTGGAAAGGAGCTGCTTTTGGGGCACAGCCCTTGCTGGGATTGAGCTCACACCCAGCCCAGACCCTGCTCACAAAAAGGCTTTTGTAATCAAGGTGTTATTTTGTGCTCATCATAAGATGAATAAAACCCCAAACCCACGCTGTTTTTTTGGCTTGTTCAAAGGTTGTCAAGCTAATGAGCAGTAATAATTTTTAAACTTTGAAAAGAAAAGGAATTCTGGAATAAGATTTAAAAAAATAATACCAGTAAATAATGAAAAAATAAACTTGTATCCAGACACCAAACTTGTTTAAACATCACTTACTACACAGCCACAACACATGTATTCTATTTTGCATTGTAATAATATTAATAAATAATAGATTTTTAAAAAGCTGTTGCATTTAAAATATGAATCTAATCAGATCTCCAGCATATTGTAACCCAAGATGTATTACTTCAGCCTTACTCCAGTAATTGAAACATTCTGCCTTATCAGATGCTGATATTTACACAGAAACTGCAGATCTCATTAGTCACACAGCCCACTTAATTTTGTATTTCTTAGCTGTAAAATCAATTGCTTTAGATGAACGAAAATTAATCCTGCAATGGCAAATACTGGAGAACATCCACATTCCCTCAGAGTTACAGAATGATTTAAGTCCTTAAGTAAAAGGCTTTAATTTGTTCCATACATACAAACATGCAGTCAATCTTTTTCGTTTAATATGTGCAATAAAAATGCTTCAACCTTGTTTTTATGACCTTGTTTTTAGTAAAAGGTCGTAAAAGACAATGGTGTAAGACTGCACACAACTTGAGAAATCACTTGATTACAAAACTTCATTAAACATGGAACTGGCACATTCAAAGCTGACAGGAAACAAACAAAGATGATTATAATTTCCATGCTTTACTACACAGCACGGATAATTCAGTGACACAAAATTCTTCATTATGTGTTTTCAGGTTGTTTTTCATGAGTTCTAACCATTAACCCCAGGCTACTTCAGACATACCAGTAGGAGAAACAGAGGAGAGGCAGGAGGTGAAGTAGTTAAAACTGCTTTGTTGGTAATTTATCACAGAAACCAGTAAATTATGGTGACATTGAATTTCAACAGAACAGCTAGAATCTGGGAGACTAATAACTGGATCTGTCCCAGAGTAAAGCAGATTTTTATTACCAAGAACTGACTTTTCAGTGCCAAAGGGTGGGGTTGTACAGCCTGACTTCCACAGCCACACATTTGCCAACAGAATTTAATTTTTTTAGTGTTTTTTTTTGTTGTTGTTGTAGCCCCTGTTGGCACCCAGGTCAGCTTTGTGGGGCTTCAATCTATGTGAACCACAGATCAAGAACTTTGGGAGGAGAAAAGAGTGTGAGAGAAATGTGAATGGAAATACACAGCATAAATCTATTCCATGGCTTTGAAATGCTAAATCCTTCAGGTTTAGAGCAGACTGAGGTTTCCAAGGTTGATTCAGGCATCGAGGCTCTTTGCATTATGTGGGGATAAAATCACAGAATCCCAGAATGGTTTGGGTTGGAAGGGGCCTTAAAGCCCATCTCATTCCACCCCCTGGCACGGGCAGGGGTGCCACTCACTGGGTCAGGTGGCCCCATCCAGCCTGGCCTCAACAGAAAACCAACATCAATTCCTTTTCAACCTTGTGCTGTTTTATACCCCAAGCAGGCCAGCTGAGAACACAAAGTGATTTTCCACCTACCTGTGAAGTTGCCATTGTGCTGCTCTTTGCTCATTCTCAGTCTCTGGTCACAGTCTGTGCCATTCTCTGCCATTTCATAGATCAGTCACGTGTGGGGATCTGAGAGCAGAAGAAAAGCCAAAAAGCTCAAGGTGTGTTTCTGGTTAGGAGGACCCCCCAGTGAAAGGATGCAGGCAAACACCCAGCAGCTCTGCAAATCCAGCTCACACTCATCCTGCATTACACCATCCACCAGGAGAAAGTGATTCAATCCCCACAGTGACAAAGATTAAAACATTTCCACCTACATATTTCTAAATTTTTCACTCAAAATGACAAAACTCCCTCACTTCTAACAGCTGAACAAAAGCTCATTAAACAAGCCCCTTCCATGACCCAGCCCACTGTTTGGGCTCCAGGAGCAGCAGAGCTTCATACAAACCTCACTTCCATCCTGAGATTGGTGCTGCAGCTTTGCTCCTCATCCTGGCACTAAGATTTGCAGGTTGTTACTGTGTCAAAAACCTCCCTGCCTGAAAGATCAGCCCTCAGTGTGGTAACCAAGAGACAGAGCTGCAGTTTTGCACAGTCTGGTATCTCTGAAGCAATAGAGGCAAACTCTTCAGAGCATAAGAGCTCTCTGATGGAAGCTTTGCTGACACTTTCCATACCCTCTGCTGGTTTAGTCCCTCTCTAGAGAGATTAGCCCTAAAAAAAAAACAAACCCAAAAGAACAGATGTGGTTTTCCTTATCCAGGAGAGTAAATAATGCAAGAAGTGGGAGCCAGCATATACCAGAGTGTTGCAAGAGCTGCCTTTTTTTTTCTTAAAAAAAAACCCCTGAACAGCTGACAATTCTTATGCAATCAAACACAAAGAGAGTAACCAGTCAGACTCCTTGTTTTAAAAACCCTCTCTTCAATCTTAAAAGTTTCTGGAGTTTTATTTGGACAAGAGAGTCCCACAAATCTAAAGTATTATATTTACACTGTAAGCAAAGCTGATTTACAATTTTTGATACGTTGCTTTTGTTGGAAAGAAAAGTGGTGCAATATTAAAATGACAGGTTATATAAAACTGTCCAGTGGAGGAAATTAAAGTTCTACAGAAAAAATACTTCCCCATTGATTTATGTTAGGCTTAAGAGCCAAGCAGCAACTCAGGTTTGGTAAACAGGAATGAGATCACCGCTTGGATTCAGGCTGCAATGATTTTGTTGAATTTTTAAATAAAATGTTCAAAGATTTCAGAAGCTGCATTTGGCACTTCCAGGGTCTCACAAGTCAGTTTTAGACAGGTGTTTTTCTAAACAGGTACAAGCCTTGTGCATTACCTGCAGTGCAGATAAAATTGCTAGCTAGAATCTGGTTATGAAAGGTTTTAGTTAAAATCCAGTAGTCAAAAGCACTGAGGTCTCAGGAAGGAGTCCTTTCTCCAACACCTCCCCCGACACAAAATGTGCAGAAACAGAAATCTGTCTGTTTAAACAAGGCAGCAAAAACTCACCTCATGCACGTTACAGCTTTTATTCACTGCAAGGTGAGCCCCAGAACACCCAAACCACCCAAAAAATGAACAAAACACCTTTGCAAAAGCTGAAAAATGCCAAGGGCTGCAGAGTCAGCCAAGGACAGGAGGCCTGAGCTGCTGCAGTGGGAGCTCTAGAGCATCACTCTGCAGTCACCTGCAACCCAGGCATTGCTCAAACCCCAGGGAAACAGGAACTTCTCCCTCTCCCCCCGTGAGTTTAGAACAGCCTGGCACTCTGGGAGCTCCCCCAGTCCTCAGCTGAGGATAACTGGCCAGTTGCTGTGGCAAAATCAGGATCAGATATTCAGCCACCCCTTAATTCCATCAGGACAGAGTCCAGGTGGATGGTGGAGTGTTCTGTTTCTCCTGACTGTGCTGATTTGTCTATATATTTAAATAAGTATTAATGAACATCTACAATGGAAGTTTATATACACACATACCCATGTATACCACATGAATTTACACACACAGAGCTCAAATTGCAGAGGGCAAGATTTAAATTGCACACCCACACACAGCAAGCCTGATGTTCACAGAAAGCTGCTTAGGAAGCAAAAGCCACCCAGAGCTGTTGAGCACACACAGCCACTCTAAAAAAAGTGTTCTGGTGTAAGGAACTTCAGCCACATTTTGTTGACTTAAATATAGCAAAGATTAGAAAAAGTCCAACACAAATTTCAGTGGAAGCCACACGTTCCTCATTTTGAAATCCATCTTTTTTTTCACGTGTGCAAATCCAGCCTTCAAAATTAAAGTCTCAATTGGTTTGGTCTCTGCTCTCAGCTTAATTACACTCCAAGAAAGTTCATTTATTGCAATGCCAACTGCTCTCCATGTTTGATGCCAAAGCCCAGGCTGTGCACAACACTGAATTCCAGTGCAATCCATGAAACTCCTGCATCTCTGGGGGTCTCAGGTGTGTTGTTCCCAAGGCATGACAGCTTTTTTTTCAGGAGCTCGACTGTCAGAGCCACTTTTACCCTGCCTGCTTGGAAAGGCACTAATCCTGGATTAGCTTTGCATAACACCACCCCAAGTACACAACGTTTACAGTAAAGCAGATAAATAATCCCCTTCCACACTTCTGTAGGACAAATACTTGTCAAGAAGGTCTTAAAGTTCAACCATTCTGCAGGAAAGCTCTAAAAGTTCCTATTTAAAACCACAGCTGAGTTGGAGATTGGATACCTATCCCATGGCAGGGCTGAATGGGCTGCAAACCCTTCCTGGCTCCAGAAAATAACTTCCCTGGTTTACCCAAGTCTAATTATACTTAAAGCATCTTAGCAAAGGGACTGGAGGATGCACATCCCCTCAGCTCAGCACCCTTGATCTGCTGTGCTGCTTGATGCCCATTAGAATCACCAGGCCTGCACTAATGGCTCCCCACAGGCATTAATTGGACTGGGAGTCTGACCCAAAATGGAGTTACCCTTCATTAACTCTCTCCATATTCTCAAGTCTACACCCAATCCATGAGAGCTCACCACAGGAAATTAAATTCCATCTGCTAAACAGAACTTCACTCCTGACAGATGCTGGGAAAGACACAGAGCCCATCTCTAAAAATAAATTTGCCTACTGCATGGAGTAGTTAGCAGCAAACATAAAAATAAACTATTTAAAAGAGCGAGGAAAACAACTGTGGCCAGTTTTTGTATCAGGGTGGCTTAGATCATTTGTTAGAGCTGTGCTCACACAAGAACTGCTTTGTAGGGCTGAACAAAGAGCCCACAATACACCATTGAGCTTCAGTGCAACCCAAAACATGAAGTATAAAAAGACAATTATTGCTAGTCAAAAATGCAAATTGGTCAACAAAAAGGGTTTATGGTAACTGTGACTGGCACTTCACAGCATAAGTGAGACAAAGCAAAACAAGCTATCAGAGCAGGAGAACACAACAAAACTGGGCACTGCAGTAGCTGCTCTCTGCAATCAGAGAAAAGGACAAAAGTCTCTTCTCTGGAGCTCTGGGGAGGCTGTGGAAGCACCCAAGTGTTGGGTGCATTTATGCAAAAGGAAAAGGAAGCAGTTTTGGACAAGGCAGTTGGGTGTCTGCACTCTCACTTGGAGGAGCAGGATGTGGACTCATGTTCTGTACTCAGGGTTTTTGGAGGACTCCTTTCCAGTGTGCTGGAACAAGAGGAAAGCTGTTTTCATGATCTCATTGCTTTCCCAGACGTTGTTTCACTCACTAATTCTTACCACTTCTTACTGAGAGAGCCCTGACTCTCATCTCCATCAGCTCTCACCACACAGCTCCCAGAACCAGAGTTAGAGCTTAGAGCATTTTGCTGTTCCCCCCCAGCCACCTCAGCAACACATCATTTCCAGTTATTTCTTGCATTTTAAGCCAAATGTTCCAATCCTGCTGCTTCTTTCTCCTCAACTTTTCTGGTATTCCTTCTTCTTTCTCTACACCCCTGTTCTTCCATTACAATAAGCAGAAAGAAGGATTAAAATCCAGCTTTTCCAGGTGGGTAAGGAATTGCACTAATCCAGACAGTGCTGCACTGTGAGAGGGCTTATTTTTTCAATCATCAAACACCCTACAGAGAGAATAAGTTAACAATTTCCTGGCAAAGAAACAGCCTGGAGAGCACTTTCCCTCGAAAGCCAAAGCCTGCCTGGCACAGGAACACATTCAGGTGAAGGATGGGATCAGTTTGGAAGTGAAACATTACCTACCCCTTCCAGCTCCTCACAGTTACTCCCTCTCCACCACTTCTCCAGGATCTGAAGGCAGTGGAAGAGCCAACCACGTCCTCAGCTCTGCAGCACTCGAGCCCAAAGCGACTCCTCTTGCAAAGCTGCTGCCCCTACAGAGTGAGAGAACACCTCATGTGACACTGGAATGACACTGGAGTGACACAGCCTCTCACTTGGAGGTTAATGACTTTCCTGAAGATGACAGAAAATAGAAAAAGTAACTGCTTGATTTTTTTCCCCCAGTCCTTCAGCTCTCCTGGGAAGCATTCAATTAAAATAAATTAGGCCACATCTGAAAGATGTTCCAAATCTCCACAGATTTAGCTATAATGGGTTATTTTGATACGAGCGCATTTATTCCCATACTAAAAATGTTTTCCTAACTAAAATAGTTTAATTCCTCAAAGGAGAAGTAATTCAGTTAAAGACCACAGGTTTCCATTTTGTGGGTTATGCCTCTGTACACCAGACCTATTTTCCAATTCCTACCCAAATAAATCATCTAAGAATTTAGAGTTAAAATTCCCATTTTTTTTCCACAAAGACTTTGGGATGCCTTTTAGGAAAGACTGCTGTAACATGAGCTTCAGGGATGCCATTCTTTTTGCAATTTCTTTTGAGCTGACTCAAAGTTCTGTCCCTGCCATTAAAGCCACATATATTAAACTTCTTTTTGGCGTATTTTTTCTTGGTGAAACATGAATTTTGATTACATCCAGCAGCCAAATCAGGTGCTATAATAAAGCAGTAGAGATGCTGTGTAATAAATAGATGAAAAGGTGAGACCCAGGGATAAGAGGATATGCAGAGGAGGCACAGTGCAGATGAAAAGGGATGAACACAAGGACCTGACAAAGCCCAGAGTGGCTGAAAGCAGCTCCTGAGATAACAAACTCTGCTTTTCACAGAACAGTCTCTAAGTGGAGCCAATTCAGATTTCACACTTGGCCATCCAGTGAGGACACACTGCCCAGACAACGCTCACAGAGGCCAATTCTGAGCCCTGGGAGAAAGAAAAATATTATTTTAATAAGCTTGAAACACCCTCAACAACTGCCTGCCTCACTAATAACATCTCCTGGCTCCCTCTGGTCCAAGGGGCACCAAAACCAGCGAGGTTTGGTGGTTTTGGTGCTGCCCCATGACTGTGTTTGAAGCCGGTACAGGGGCACAAAAAGCTCAGTGTTGCAACAGCTCCAAGGTTGTGCCCTTCGTCCTCAGGGAACAGCAGAGTCCACCCAGCTCACACTTGTCCACAAGGAAGAGAAGTTAAAGTTCCAACCTGCAGATAACAACACGTCTCCCATCACAATACATCAGGAATCTGAGGGTTTCTTTTTGTTTTAAATCCACAGTTTTTTTAAGAAGCAAGGAATCTCCAAGCATGCACTAATGACACAGATCACCCTGAGGAGAGCTGCTGCAGTCAGAGGCAGTTGTGACATTCAGAAGGAATTTTAAGACAACAGCTTAGGAAAAAAGCTTTAAAGTGGAAAGAGTGCAGTTACTCACCTTCCTCATTGCTACCACCCACTTGAAAGCTACCGAGTCTCCTCCTACCCTTCCCCACAGCAATTACAAACACCCCTGGTTTCAGCAGCTCAGCAGGACACAAAACAAAGCTCAGACTAATAAAGAGAGCTCACCTCCCATTGCACAACTGAAAACTGGCTTTTGAAACCCTCATGTGAAAACTGGGGATGAAGCCATCGTTACAACTGTCACTTATTCCATAAAGAATAAAGGAAAGGCTATTCTATGCTCCAGAAATAATGGACTGGAAGAAAGAGGGCTGACACAACGAAGACTGTTTCATTACAAAAATTAATGCATTAAGAAGAGCTGATATCTGTCACTATAAGGTGTTATGAAGCATGAGAACCCCCCATCAAACTGAGGTGAAACAATCTCCAAAAGAGCAGAATTCCTAACAGCAAAACAGCACCAAAATCCACTGCCCAAACACAACACATGTGCTCCAAGGCATGAAGGAATAACACCACACTTTCTCCACCTCAACCCACATTGTCACCATTAACTAAACCAGGATACCCACTTGTTGGTAAGCACAGGGCAGAGAAAACAAGGGCAGCAGAAAACCCTGAAGAAATGCCATAGGTGCACCTGAAACGGGATAACCTGGATTCAAAGCACTTTATAGGTAAACAGCTGCTATCAAACACACTTATCATCCCTTCCCTCAGGTCACCTACGTGACCTGCCAAGCATCTAAGAGGCAAAACTGGAATAAAACGGGCATCTTGCTGCTTTATTATCTCCTGTAAACACCACATTGGCTAGAGAAACAAAAACCAGACGAGGCGTTTAAAACCCCAGTCAGCAGAAATGTTCCCATGGCTTTGGGCCTCACACCCACAAGCCCCAGGCAGTCCATGGGGATGCAGGGAGCACCCAGCCGGGAAAGCACAGCACATTTCTAGTGGAAAAGCAGACAAAGGCCATCGGTATCTGACTCTCCACAGGAAGAAGGACAGATTTCTCCGTGTGTCATTAGGCACCGTCCCTTGGGCCGGAGCAGGGCGAGTCTATCCCACCCTTTGGGGCTTTGGAAGAGCAGAGCCGCTCTCCAGCGGGGTGAGATGGCAGCGGCTCCTTTCTCGCCCTGAAGGCCGGCGAGCAGCAGCCTCCCCTCCCGCCCTGCTCCTCCAGAGCGTTTCCGTTCCCACACGGCTCCCTCGGTTCGCACAGCAGGGCCCGGGCCGCGGGTTCCGCCGGGGCTCCGGAGCCGCCCGGACCGGGGCTCCCCCTGGCCACCGTCACCTCAGAGCCGGAGCGGCCGTGAGGGCAGCGGGAGGGCGGCGCGGGCAGCGCTGAGGGGAAATGGGCAGAGCCATGGGCAGCGCTGAGGGGAGAGATGGGCAGAGCCATGGGCAGCGCTGAGGGGAGAGATGGGCAGAGCCATGGGCAGCGCTGAGGGGAGAGATGGGCAGCGCTGAGGGGAGAGATGGGCAGAGCCATGGGCAGCGCTGAGGGGAGAGATGGGCAGCGCTGAGGGGGGAGATGGGCAGCGCTGAGGGGGGAGATGGGCAGCGCTGAGGGGAGAGATGGGCAGCGCTGAGAGGAGAGATGGGCAGCGCTGAGGGGGGAGATGGGCAGCGCTGGGGGGAGAGACGGGCAGCGCTGAGGGGAGAGACGGGCAGCGCGATGGGAAGCACCGGGGGATCCCGCTGAGGGGCCGGTGACGAGACCCCCGCCCGCCGGGAGAGCCCCGGGCCCGGCCCCGCACTCACCACGCTCCAGCAGCTCCGCTGGGCCCGGCACAACGCGGAACTGGGCCCGGCTCAGCACGCCCCGTCCCGCCCCGGGCACCGTCACTTCCCGAGCGCCGCGGCTCCGTCACCTCCGGGCGGGCGCGGCGGAGCGGCCGGGCGGGAGCGGCAGGTGAGCGCTGAGGGGATGTTCCTTCATGGCTCCTTCATGGCTCCCTCATGGCCCCCCTGAGGCCCGCGGGACCCCGCACGGTTCGGTCCCCGCTCGGTCTTTGCCCTCCGTGTCCGTTCGGGCTCCAGCGCGGCCGGGCCTGGCGGGGCTGAGCTGCCGCAGCCCGCGGTGGAGCTGGCGGCGGCCCCGCTCCTCAGTTGAATTCAGGGTATTGAATTAAAACCTCCACCACTGCACCGTTTTTCTCCTTGTTTTTAGGTGTGATTTTGACATGAGGAGAGGCTGAGAAGATTGAGAGTGTGCAGCCTGGAGAAGAGAAAGCTCCGGGGAGACCTAATTGTGGCCTTCCAGTACGTGAAGGGAATTTACAGGAAAGGTGGGGTAAGATTATTTACAGAGGCCTGGCGTGACAGGACAACGGAGAATGGGTTCAAATTGACAGAGAGGAGATTTAGGTTGGGTATTAAGAAAAAATTGTTCCCTGTGAGAGTGGTGAGGCCTGGCACAGGGTGCCCAGAGAAGCTGTGGCTGCCCCTGGATCCCTGGCAGTGTCCGAGGCCAGGCTGGACAGGGCTTGGAGAAACCTGGAACAGTGGAAGGTGTCCCTACCCATGGCAAAGGGTGATAAACTTTAGGGCCCTTCCCAACCCAAACCATTCTATGATTCCATGATAATTTGCCGGTTTATCTTAGCTCTGCTTTCTGAGTCGAAGCCTATCGCCGGTGAGGTATTTGCAGTTAGAAAGCTGTGTCTGGGGAGCTGTTCCTTTGTGTTTCTAACAAATGTTCTTTGTCTTCAGATAACTGAGTGCAAACCAGGCGAGAGTACACGAAATGCTCTCAGAAGCTGAGAAACTCAAGTAAATTTTGTCTTTCCCCCCTTTCAGAGCCACTCTCCAAAATCCATCATGATCTCTCTCTTCGAGTCCGAGTTCCTGAATGTCGTCCTTGGGGTTGCCTGCGGTGTGTGCCTGGGCTGGGGCATCCGCGGGAGGCTCCGCAGGAAGCCCGGAGCTGGAATAATGCCAGAGCCTTCCAACAGCCCTGGGGGCGAGGCCGAAATCATGGGAGAGTCCGGGGAGCTCAAGCTGGTGCTGATCGTCCGCAACGACCTGAAGATGGGCAAGGGCAAAGTGGCAGCACAGTGCTCCCACGCTGCCGTCTCTGCCTACAAGCAGGTTCACAAAAGGAATCCCGAGCTCCTGAAGCAGTGGGAATACTGTGGGCAACCTAAAGTGGTGCTGAAAGCTCCCGATGAAGAGACTCTGGTGCAGCTCCTGGCTGAGGCGAAGCGCCTGGGGCTGACTGTGAGCTTGATACAGGATGCTGGGCGTACTCAGATAGCTCCAGGCTCCAGGACTGTCCTTGGCATCGGACCAGGACCAGCTGATGTCATAGATAAAGTTTCTGGTCACCTTAAACTCTTCTAAAAGACCTGGGTGTGTTCGTTTATGTCAGTACTGAAGGGATAAAAATGCAAGTTGGGGGGTTCTTTCCATATCTTCTCTCAGCGTTAATAAAACAAGCCAAGTTTTGTAATGTTTAAATTTGTAAATCATGAGGAGTTTCTCTAGTTTGTGTTCCAAAGGGGGAAAGAAAATTCTAGGCTCAGGGCAGTTGAGGAAAGCAGAGCTGGCACAAGAAGGAACTCAGTAAATTTACAACTTGTGCAATTGGTTGAGGATTTTGCATGTTGGTTGATGGAGTTTAAGAGTTTCCTCTTTCTGCCTGTTTTTTGTACTGAACGTATTCTTTAATTCAGAAAGGCTCAACTGCTGCAGCAGTTAAGAACTGGAACTGGGGGTAACTGTAGCCAACTTCCTGCCCGAACAACTGCTGAAACCACTTGTAACTGGTACCAGGCTGACCAGTTCAACTGGATTTGCAGCCCAGACCAGTAAACAATTGTGGGGAGCAGCTGTAAGCTGAGCTTCTCTCTGGAGGGCTCTGTGTAGCTTCTACACCTGCAAAAATGTGCAGTTGAGCCAAGGTGTGGGGAGTTACCCTCATGGAAATAACTGGGCACTCGGGGACAGAATTAAATCCCAGTTTTTTTGGGATTAACAGGCTCTCCTGGGTTTAAGGAAGCACCCTAGGGGTTCCAGTAAATTGTGGTTGTAGTTTGCGAGAGCTCTGCTGTTCAGCCACATCTTCCAGCTGAGTGCTTGTGAAACAGGTTCTAAGAGAGGGAACAGGATTTATTCCCGTCTCCATCCAGCCACAGACCCAGAGGGAATGGCAGAGGGGCTGGAATGCCAATAAACACAAGAGGATGGAAGTGTTTTTATGCTGCGCCTCTTACTTAAAGGCATAATCCTTTCCAGAGACTCACTGCAGGCTTGTGCTCCACCTCTGCTGAGCACAGGAGAGCCTGGGGCAGCTGAGCCCCTGCCACCCCCCAGTCCGTGGAAGTGCCTCAGGATCACAGGACACAAATATGGAGCTCACAGGAGGAAGAGGGAAGGGGATCTGGATCCTGATGCCCAGTGTGGCTCCTGGTTGAGAGACAGGAGTTTCTAGAGCTGTAGGAAATCTGGCCAGTGCTGTCAGACTCGTTCCACTCAAATATGACAGTATTCATAGAGAAACATTTAAGTCAATTTTATTTGAAGCTAAATATGTTTAAGGCAATTTACATACCTAGAACATGATCTCAATTTAACTGGCACACCTTACTACAATCCTAACGTATCATCTGGTCGAATATGCTGGAGTTGACCACAGTGCAGCCAACTGGTGAAAAGTGCTATTTTCTTCTCTCTGGCATAATCTTTCTCTAGAAAAAGCATTACATATTTTCCTGTATTGCCCCCTCAGTGCAAGACCCCACTACTGGTCCCCATTGCTGCTCTGCTGCTGGCCCCTGGCTGCACACACCTGCATTGCCCCCCACTACCAGCACTGGAATACTTGGTTTGAGTCCAAAGGTCCTTTTTTTTTTTTGAAGACAGTAAAGTGAAGCTACCACTATGCAGCATGTCCACAGTCCAGTAATTTATTTTTAAATTGCGTAATTTCAAATTGCACAAACAAAACTGAACAGCAATATGCTTGAATTCTCTCTTCTGTACACTCAAAACAGTGATCTAAAACACCACAATATCCAACATACACAAACCTCAGGGCAGGGTTAGTAAATACACAGATTGGAATCATGGTGCTCTGTTCCTGAATGGAATGTCCCACAAAAGCACAGGATACAGCACAACATAAGGTCATCTGTTACATATGGAGTGAGCAAAAAGACACTAGCATTTTCTATATGCATAACTGGAAAAACCTGCATAGGTTAAGGGGGGAAAAAAAAAAAACAAAACCAAAAAACCAAAACTTTTACTCATTTTTAAGTCAGGCAAGGTTGTCTGTACGCATTTTAAATTCTTTTAGAGCTATGCAATCCAACCCAGGGAGGATATGCTGATTAGTGTTGTCTCTTGTCAGCAGTCTTGCAAGGTCAAATACAAGTATCTTGGCTTTAGCTTTCTCCAAATATACAGTGAGACTTAAATGCATTTAGAATAGACAGTACATACCGTAAGCTGCTCACATACAATGAACTTAAGATTCAATATTAGAGTGTAACACTATAGAGTGCAAATCAGAATCTTCACAATAGACTTAATGGTAATAAGCAGTCCTGCAAAAGCCCACTTTGAACAAAGTCGTTTAAACTATTCCCCTTCTGAAAGTAAAAGTCTAAATGACATGGAATGTGAAAAAAGATTTTAACAGAAGTGATTCAAATCGTTCGCGCTAGAAAAAACAGTCCTTCATGAAATAAAGGTTACAAGAACACGAGGCAGAACTCTTTGCTTTTCCCTGTTATGAGTTAAAGCGGGGAGGGACGGTGGAGTTTCAGTAAGAAAAGTTGCTGCTCCAGACTGGCTTGTGCTGCATCTCACATGCTGTAGCCGAAGCCGGGCTGCGGCTGCCCGTACGGAGGGGCCGTGTAGCCGTAGCCGAAAGGTGCCTGCGGAGGAACTGCCACGCTGGGTCCCGCTGTCAGCATCAGCTGGGGCTGGCCTGCAACACACAACGGGCATCTCAGCTCCTGAGCTCAGAAATCACTCAGAATGCCTGGGAATTCTCAGTGGGTGTCTCTGTGTTTCACTGGTAAATCCCTGCTGACCTGGGCTGGGCTTCTTTCAGAGAACAATTTCCTCACAAAACCTCAGGACACAACACGTGGCTAAAAATACTACAGTGTAAGGTATATGCAGAAACTCTTACTAGAATAACCTAGATATAAAGAAAATACCCACTATGAAGTAGATATAAATATGCTTTACATATAAAGATCCAAATAACCACTTGCTCTAAGTCTGGAACAGCACAGCTCCTATACATCTCTCCTTTAGAAAGCTTTTCTTTTAGGAACCAGGACAAGCTGAAATCCTGCAGTCCACAGCCCACCTGAGCAGCCAGAGTGGCACTTATCTGGTATTTTGGAACACATTCCTTAGGACTTGATTTCACATGGGAAACGTTCCCATTTCCCAGGACTTCCTCGGATGAAAAACAAGATTAGGGAAGGGTTGTTTTAGAAGTTTAAAATGTTATTGATAACACATGAACTAAAGCATTACCATAAACAATAGGTTGTGTTTCTGTAGCTTGCTCCTCTTCCTTTCTCAAAGACTCTGATGCATCCAGTTTGTCCACCTGGAATTGAGACCAACAATTAAAAATTCTCCTCTAAAACAGGTACTTATTCGTGGCAGAGAAGTGGAAAAGCCTTAGTGGTATGTTAACACCCATCAAGAAAAGGAGACCATTTACAAGTTAAGATCAATTCAAGTAGCAATGTTGGTACTGGTGCAGTCAAGATTGTCTGTTGCCTAAAAAAAAACCCTCATGGAGGGATTTTCAACTACTTTGAAAGCTCACTCCAGGCTGAAGCTTTGTACAAAAGGCTCTGTACTGGACTGGAGCTGGACAGCCTTAGACACAGATTTGAGCTCAGTCTCAATTGGAGACCTCTGGCATTGGAGCAATTGCCAAGATCACGCCCAGACCTGGAGAAGTTTCCCTGGAGGTGACATTGAGGCAGAGTAATCTGGTTTGTGTTTGGATAGAGCAGACTGCAATAGCATCCGACATGTCACTTGAGCCTCAAGATTTCACTTTCCAAACCCATTCACTCATGCAATTTAAGTTCAAATGCAGAGAATGCATGTGTATAAGACTTGCTTTTTCCACTCCAGAACTGTGTGGCAGTCAGCCTAAACCCACAGATACTCCAATTCTTCCAGCTTTACACACAGTAACAGACAAGCCTGGCCAGCTTCACTGCTGCCCTGCGATTGCAATGGTGCTGTTTGCCCACCCCCACAGAAAGGCAAGAGAAGAAACTTCCACTGGAGTGAAATACTGCTCATTACTAGGACAGATCCAAGGGAACTCAGCATTCCTACAGTCTAAGGCAGGCCCTGAAACTAAAACCACAAAATGAGGTATTGGTATTTAACCTGGGAGATAAGATTTAGAACAAAGTCAGAGATAATCATGCCAATTACTTTGAAAGACAATAATACAACTCACAAGATTAATGTTTCATTTCATTTGTGTCCTTGATAAAGGAGTTTGAAGGTTTCCTGCACTTACACAGGGTCAGGGTTATTTATTCAGCTACAACATCCACGAGTGAGTTTGCAGCTTGAGCTGTGCTACATGAGCAAATATCAGCTGGCAGCTCCAAGAGCTGGGAGCTCCAATGTGTGTTCATAAACCTGTTCCTCTGTAACCTCAAGCTGAGGCACAACTCCAGGGGGTGGCAGGAGTCCTGAGCTCGAGTTCCCTCAGTGACTGGGCTTCCATGGCCAGCCTGGTGGTTGCCTCCCACAGAATGTGGCTCGCTGCTGCCAAAGTGCACGGGATGGTATCCAATGCTCCAAGACTCATTTCCAGACCCCGTGCTGGGAACTGCACTGTTTTTCACTCAAAACAGCAACACACTGAACACAGAAGCACAAGTTTAGAGATGCAAATCCAAGGAGAATGTGCAGAGTTTGCTACTAAGCAGAGGCATTTGGCTTACTCACACTTGGAAAGCCTCCAGCCCAGGACATTCAATGCATTTTGGACCCAGTTTTGATGCCTCCCCTCAGAGCTGAACAAATACTGACAAGAACAAGCACAAGTTTGAAACCAGCCTGCAGGGTGGTTCTTACACCACTTGCTCGAGCATCACCAGCTTCAGGGCCCTACACACTTGGAGCAAGATTGATTGAAAGGCTTTTCCACAGGGACTGCAAGAAGCTGCAGAGGAAAAGTAACATGCATTCAATGTTATCGTGTCATGTGTGCATGAAAAAGAGGCAAAAGTACTGAAGCACGAGTGAGGTCTGAAGATGACTGCCATACAGGCTCCCCCCAGAAAACCACACGCAGCCCACAGCAATGCCTTGGAGCTTCAGGAGTAGTGGGATGTAATTGCAATGACTGCTACACATGCGTAGTTTATGCAAACACTGCAGTTCAATTACCTTTTTTCACACACACGCTTGCCTACTTTCCTTACTAGCTGCTGAAGGACCTTACACTACGTGTCTTAGCCTTGAGTTCCAGTGGTGTCTTTACAGCCAGCACTTTTTTGCTTTTAGTCCATCTCTTTGTCACTTGGGTTTGCCCTTTGCTGAACCACATTAATGGGAAACTCCTGCTAGGGCTGACCCCTGGGCTAAGGAGGATCACAAGGTGGTGTTTGTAGGGAAGCAGATGGACAGAAAACCTTGGATTGCCCTTCTGAAGGTCAAAGTTACATAGCAAAAGGCAAGCCCTGGAGTAGCCTCAGAAGAGCAATAAGCATTACCATATTTATATATTTTTTTTAATGAGGTAGCAAGAGAAGTTTAGTGAAGCTGAAGAGCTCAGAAGGCAGTCCTTTTTTTGGACAACTACTAGAAATTTGCTAGAGGGAGGAGAACCACAGACTTGGTGTAACAGCTGAAGTTTTAAGTGTCTACATGAACTAGAGCACTGTGTGGATTAGCTCAGCACCATGAGAACTGACACCTGAGTGAGGAAGAGTCCCTCTGGAAGCAGCCAGTATCTACTCTGCCTACGGTCAGCACGCATTAGTCATGGTCCAGAGATCAGGAACTGGATCACAGCCCTTCAACCAGCAAATGCCAGACTGATTTAGGGATTCACAGACTTATTTCTCATTGTAGGAGGTTCTTCCAGTCAGATTGGCTGTCAAATAATGGCACTTGTGTAAGGATCTGTGTGTTGTTTGAATACCAGGCTGACTGTGATCCAACTGATCACCTGTATGCCCTTCCTGAGGATCTATTAGCTTATTAGTAGCAAATGGATCTATTTTTCTCCTACAGCACTAGCTACTGAGAGTTAAAACAATTTGCAAATGCTATAGTGATATTTTGTTTGGGGAAAAAGCAGTAGCAGCAGTGTAGTAAACATAGGAAAGAAAAAAACTCATGCAGAATCCTTAGACTTAGTCCTCCAGACTTAAAGATGGAAAACAAGAATCAACTTTCACCTTTTCCTTTATTGCATCAACCTGCAAAGGAATTCAGAAGGTGCAGCTTAGAAAAATCAAATTCCATATTTAGCATATAAAAAGGTAGAAACAAAAGCGTCAGGGAAGAAATAATTAAGGTACAGGCGAGTAAAAACAAAGGTACACCAGAAGTATCTGCTTTAGAAAGGCAGCTCTGCTTGTTGCTGGCTCTTTCTTCATTAGCTACACTAAAGCTACATCCTAATCCTTTAGCAGATCAGGAAATTTTTATCTTTAAGAATCTGCTACTCCCACCAAAGGCCTGGTGTTAGCTGGGTACATCAGGCACCTCTGACAAACAGTTTTGTTGCTCAGCCAGTTCCCCACCTCCCCCAAAACAGCATTTCAGGCTGGCTACAGAACTACAGGGCAGCCCTGCCTTTAGAAGGGACAGCCAGGCAAATCTCTGGACAAACAGGCACCTCAGCCTTCACTGACTACATGAAAGTAAAAGCTGAACTCAAGCTTGGAAGAATAATCATTAAGGAATTTACACCATTTCACTGGAACATACTGCAAAAGCTTCAGCTGGGCAAATCCTGCTAGTGACAGCTGGATTTAACTCAAGTCTGTTCAAGTCAGAGCATTACCAGGTAGTTCCCCAATCCTGAGTCACTTCAAGTAAGAGCTGAGTCATAATTAGTGCCATTAAGTATCAGAGCCACATTTCAGAGTTAATGCACAGCAGAGTTATCTCCAGATCTAGCTATAAAGCTGTTTTAGTACACAGTCTAGAATTTAGTTAAAGCTTGATCCCAGCTGGGACTCCTGCCTGACACAGCACAGGAAAAGCCTGGAGCCTGGAACTACTTTAGACACTGCCCAGGGTCAGGCAAATACTACTGATGTAGGTTCTGTAATTGGTAGAGAGGGTGGAGCCTGCAAGTGTTTCAGCCTCTTAGAGGGCGGAGTCTCTCCCCAGATGGACTGAAAAGTAAGTGTGGACATGGACAGACAGACATTGGACAAAGCCCAAATCAATGTTAGTAGCAAGCAGACAGTCTCAAGGCATTCACCACAGTGACTAAACAAGCTCTGGGTGTTGGAGAGGCAGCTGCTCTTACCTTGGTCAAGTATTCCTTCATGACCTGAATAAAGTATGGCATGGCAAAGTCCATAATGTTGTGCCTCCACGCTGTTTCCAAGACAACATCCGGCCTTAGGAGATCGTAGCAGGTGAAGAGACAAGCACCAAAGCATTCCCTCTTGTTCTCCTGCAGGAACCACTGCAGCAGCTCTTCTGCCAGCTCGGTGTCTTTGGATTCAGAGGCGTACTGCATGGCATCCTGCAACAGGAGAGAGCCTCAGCCTCGGGGCACACACCAACCCACAACCTGCTGTTAACTGAGCTCCTGTAGAGCCAAACAAGCCACAGCTGGTAAAGATGGCCTGGTGCTGCCTCACCTTGTACAGCCTGTCCTTCTTACAGAGCTCCACGCTCTGTTTCCAGCGGTTGTTGCCCTTGAAGAGATAGGCGGCGATTCTCCGGAACTCTATTAGCTCGTGCTTCTCCAAACGTTGGGCAAGAGAGATGTTGTCAAAGTTGTCATAAGCATCTATAGAAGTCCTAAGGGCCTGAGTGAAGCAGAAAAAGAAGAAGTTATTCACACCTTGGATGTACAAGTGCATCCACAAAATGCAAACTTTTTCCATGAGTTCTGTATTCCTGCTTTTAGGAGGATAAAGGATTCCAGCCACACCTGCAGAGATCTGGAGTTTAGAGTGTTTCAGTATTTTTCAGTAGTGATTGCTGAGGTTAGGAGGCTCTGAGTATCAGGCAGCTGTTCTCTGAAAACAGTCCAACAGCCAGACATCACAACTGTCTGCCTTTTCTGTGAATCTTTTTCTTAGCACCCACTGCTTGTTTGCCTTAAATAAAAGCTGTCACACTTTGTTACAAAGTGGCCACTCTACCCCCAGCAGGAATGACACAAAAAGCTCTAAGAAAGTCACTAACACTTTTCCACTTAATCCTTGGCTCCTCATCATTAATTCAATTTGAAGTGTTAGAGAACTTCAGGAATTAAAATTTATAGCAAGCAGGTAAAAACTACTGAAAATGAGAAGGAAAACTGTGTTTATACACATTAAACAAAGACTGAGAGGAGGTAAATCCAGAATTAAGTGCTTCAAGACAAGACATACCTGGTAATCTTCTTCAATAATGAAGAGGTTGTTGAGGGACTCATTGACTGATTTGTTGTTGTGATTTTGGACAGAGCGCAGGTAAGGCTTAACCAGGGGCAGCTGTTTAACCTTCAAGGAATCAGGGAGACACATTTAAGTCAGGGGAGTAGCTGAACATTTTAAAATGCTGCTACAGCTCAGTGCTTCCCCAGTTTCTGCATCAATCTGGAGAGCAGGAAAATTACCTTTGTGAAGAAGGTGACAGCACGAGTGTGGTCAAGCCGAGGGGACAACACCATCAGCAGATCATTGAGCAACAGAGGCTTAAATTCCAAATAGAACTGAACTGCCTTGTAGTACAGCTCCACGTTGGCCACCTAGAGAGCAGGAAAGACGCATGTTCAGAGCAGGAGTCTGATTGTGAGGAAATCCAAAGGAAAAACAGACATAACTTTCACTAGGAAAGCAATACCTTAGTGATGATATCTTTGAACTGGCCTTCTTTCCAAGCATCTGTTGGGTGATTCATCATTGTGATTATAGCATTATCATACTCTTCATACTTATCATACAGGAACACCAGTTCAGCCCAGAGATGGGCTTGTTCTGCAGCTCTCAGAACCTAAGCAAAAGGCAGAATTAGCAATATTTGTTAACTGCAATTTCCATCAATGCTTAGGCTTTAGTGTAACTAATGACCTCAAGAGCTGCTGGTGGAAAAGCCAGGGTATAAACTGCCCAAAAAGGTGTATTTTAAACTAGATTTAAAGCCTCAGACATTCACCTTGGGAATGTTGACTCTGGACCAGAACAGCTCCAAATGCTCCCTCATCTTCTGTGGCTTGAACTTGGAGTAGAGAATTGCCAGCTCTGTGAACATCCCCATGTGTGCTCGCTCCAGCCCGAGCGCTGCTTCCAACATAGTGATCAGCTCTTCGAAGTAGCCACGATCCTTAGAGACACACACAGAGACATTTCACATCAGGAACCATCCAGAATCCCGGATTTTGACAGGGTTGCCACGGCAGAACTGACTGTATGACAGGAGTCAGCTTAATTACCTGGTAATAGTTGATTAGCTCTTCCAGCTCATCTGCATGCACTACAATATGGAGCCCACACATCTGAGCCAGGCGGAATTCTTTGCCATCCACGCAAGCGAAGCAAACCTGGAATTGAGAGTTGTGTTACTGCTTATAATCAAGGCTTCTGAACAAGCCACAGCTTGGAAGCCTTTGACCTCAGAGGCAGGGAATTCACCTCTTTCCACGTGCGAGTGCTGTTGGCTTTCCGGGCGCCATCCACGGCTGCCTGGTACTCGCCCAGGTGCACCAAGGTTGAGGCCAAACGGCCGAAGTTGGACACGTTGTTGTACAGCAGCTTGGCTGCTTCATACATCTTCTCATCATAGCAGCGATCACCGACCTGGGGCAGAGCACAGACAGCTCATTCCTGCACATTTTCAGCCAGTGGTACATTATATAAAATGTGTGGTGTTCATGCCTTTATCAGAATGAATTTAAAGGCCAAGATCTATGTGCATATCCAAAGAGACAGAATTCCCAACACCCATCTCTGATTCAGCAGAACAAAGTCAGTGTCTCTCACCTGCTGGATATGTGCATTGTTGGGGCCATTGATGAACTCCTCGAGCTCTGCCAGGCGGTTGGTTTTAGCAAGAGCAAAGATTAATTCTGTCTCCACATAGGACTCCCGAGCCTTCTTGCGTGCCATCTGCAGGTACTTCACCAGTTCTTCCCAGTTTCCTGTGGAAAGGAGTTCAGGATGTTTACTTCCCACCACTGGGGACACTTGTGCTGAAGTTAAACAATCAGCTGAATCTGATTTTGACATATTTCTACAGCTGCTCCCCAACAATCAAAAACTTCCACACTGCTCCTTCAAATCATCTTAGAATAGGCCCAACTAAAATCCTATTTAACTTCATACAAAGCCTCTGAAAGAAGTCTCCAGCTAGCTAAAGAAGGAAATTACAGGCCACTGATTATCTGCAAATAAAATACACTACTTTTTCCCATTCTTATTTAGGACAGTCCTTGAAGGGCCAGATTCCTCTACTTGCATCAAGATACAGCTCTGGCAGAACTGCAGCTTGAGCAGACCAGGCAAAAGAGCTGAGCAACATCAACAGCCAAGATGTAAATAAAACTTAATCATACCACTGGCATTAGCAGCCTGAACAACTTCCATGTACGAGGAAGGATCATCTGCTTTGATGTAGGAGTCAATTGCTTCCTTCACCATCCCCTTCTGGAGCTGTGCTTTGGCCAGCTGGCTCCACACTGCGGGTTCATTGCAGCGCTCGGCGAACTCGTACGCACGGTCCAGGTTCCCAATGTGCTCTATCAACACCTGGGGAAGGATAACCAGGATCAGCCACCCTCAGAAAGGTCACTTCTACAACACACTGAAAGTTCCTCAGTGGATGCACAGCTTTTAAAATAGGGACTAACTCCATACAACCCACGCAGAGTGAGAGGTTTTAGGCTTACAAAGTTTCAATAAACAATGTTTGTTCTGCTTCACAAGGAAAGAAACTGAGCAGCTTTGGGCACTTTGCTAACTGAAGTGACCAGCAAAGTCCTTGTGTGGGGATGCACACGGAGGTTTTACAGCCTGAGAATTTTAGATACCTGTACAGCTGATGTGTTGACATCAAACTTCCTGAAGATAGCAAACGCCTCCTCGAAGAGCTCATTGCTGATGGCAATATTGGCTATGTCAGGGGCATCGTAGTTATCCAGGCGGTTGATGTACTCCATGACACGCGTGCGGTCAGCCTTGATAGCTGTAAGGATGAGAAGGTTCTGCAGGTTCCTGAAAAGGGAAAGGAAATAGAACTTATCAAATCATGATCAAGCAATTCAACCTCCCCCCTGCAGAAGGTACTCATTTATTTGCTGTTTCACTTTACAGCAATAACTCCAAGCCTCCTGTGGCTTAGTTTTGATTTCACACACCTGTGTTCACTGAACACGGAGTTATCCAGAACGATTTTCTCCAGCAGTTCAATGAGCTCATTGGGAAGATCTGCAGTCATGAAGGCCTTCACAGTGACAGAGACTTCCTCGGGGTCCTGGGTCTCCGACAGCGCAGTCTGGACAACCTGCAGGCAGAGTCAATGCACGGGCAGATCAGTGGTGTCACGTTCTGCAGGTCCAGTCAGGACAGGCAAGGCTGTGAATGTCCTGCCAGTTGTACCTGGTCAATCAGGGGTCTTCTGTAGGGGTTGCTTTCCAGCAGCACACTGGCCCAGAGCTCGGGGTCCTTGCGGCGAACCAAGTAGCGGGAGAGACTCTTGAAGAGGGAGTTCTCATTGCACACCTGGAGAGAGGCACAGCTTGCTCAGAGAGAAGGCACAGCTATGGGGCCTACAGGTAACTGGACTGCAACTCTCAACTGAAGGGCAGACTGCAAATCTCACCCTTTGACACTTCATTAACCTCCCATTTCAGGATGTGCAAGAGGGTTTCCCATTTCTCACTAAGCTACAGAGGGAGATTAAACAGCAACCCCCTCTTCTGTGTTAGAAGCAGGCACTTGCCAGCTTCACACATTTTAGGAGATACATGCTTTTGTCATAAAGCTTTCTATCTGCCCCAGGACATGATGCTAGAACTCAACCCACAGGGCAGCTGCCTGGGCATACATACATTAATGAGCTCCAGATCGCACTGTCCACGCTCGTAAGCCACGCAGGCCAGGTGAGGGTCCCTCTTCTCACAGTACTTGCCAACAACACGGCTGTCATAGTAGGGGTTCTCACGCAGGAACCTCTCGGGGTTGTTGTTGCTGTCAATGTAGATCTTGGCCAGTGCATTGTGAGTGGCAGGCTCCTCACAGCCCTCGTGAATTCGTGCTTCCAGCCAGGGCAGAAGCAGCTTCAGCCTAGAAGGAAGGGCTTTTCACGTTAGAGGGTGAGTAAGCAAATATCCACAATTTTTACACTCTGAAAGCCTTGGTGTAGGATAGAGCCAAACCAGAGTTACAGTGCTGTATTTTAACCTGTATTTTGGTTCATAATTATAATGGTGTAACTTTCTGACACTATGAAGAACACACACCAAAGTTATCTGGAGAGATCCCCACACCAGCCAAGAATTAGAGCTGGTTCTCACCCAGTGGCAGCTTCTGCCTGTGTCAGCACCAGCTTTAGCTGTGTGACAAGGCCATGCACTGAAGGATGAGCAGCAAACACTGCCAGACTGGGAATTGGTAAGACACTTGAAAAAGTTTAATACCTGTTTCTTTTCTCAACCTCTGCAACAAGTTCATCAGTCGAAAATTGACCTCTCACTACGAGGATGAGGTTCTTTATCACATCTTCAGAGCAATCCACATCAAGCAGTCCCCCAATAACAACTGGCAGACGGCTTGGATTCACCTACACAGCAGTATTTGAAGAGGTCAGGGTGTTGTCAGGGAGCAAGGGCAGCCAATACTCATCCCCAGAACTACACATGAAGACCACTTGTTAAGATTAACCCAGTCTTCCTGCCTTTACTCCCAGCCTCCTGAGGTTCTGAACAAGCTTAAAAGTCAATTCTTCAGTCAACAGGTGCTCCCATCCCAGCCCACTGGCTCACTCAGTTCCCATATGAAGAGCTCCTGAGCAATCCACTTTGTCCCTGAAGGAAGTTAAAAGGAGAACTTCCTCTCCTCCAAAATGCTGAGAGTTAAAATCACCCCAAGAATTCCAAATTTATTCTACCAAGTCTTCCTCCTTCAAGAGGCACAGGAGTGGGAGTTACTGCTTAACCTGACTGAAGAATGGGATCTGACTCACATCAGGGCTAATTTACTGGAGGCCACTAATAATCACTTAAATGTCAGCCTCAGGTACAAAGCTGTTTGCAGAATACTTCAACATGATGCCTGTAGTTGTACATAATACTGTAAAGATTAATCAATTTGACTCACTGAAGTCAAGGTCCAGGTTGTCACTTACCTTCTGTACATAAATCTCAATGTATTTTTGGAGATTATTTCTATACAAATACAGCACCAAGTCGTGGACAAAGTCAAAGCGGTCGCACACGATGATGAGAGGCAGCTGGTCAGTGAGTTTAGCTTCCTAGAAAGAGAAGAGCTTTAGTAATTTGCTTTTGCTCTTGGACTTAAGCAGACAAATAATACAGTCACTTAAAACTGTCAAAGCAGCTGAATTTGGAAAGCCAAAACTCAACAGTCAACCAAATAATGACAGCCCGTTGTTCAGCTAATTGTTTGCAATATGTAGCAAGTGGGAGCACTCATGCCAACTGCAGGGCGTGAGCAGCAAGAAGCTTTTTGGAGTTGAACCCTGCTCCTTTGCATGGCAGACTCTACAGAGTTTTACAACACAATACAACTATTACAAGCCTAGGCTATAGAGAGTATTTTTAGTTGCCACTGGTGTTTGGTGTGCAGGATTAGCACTCTGGGATTTCCAAAGAAATTTAACCAAGGCTAGATTAAGTTGTGGTTCATAATGTAAAACTTATATACAGAATTGACTTCGAGTGCCATGTGTCTTGTGATACCTCCTAACTGTGGATTTAGAGAACAGTAAGAATTAAGCTCTATAGCAGTACTACTTAAATTGCTTGTCAGATGAATTATCTAAAAGCATTCCAACTTTCAGCATAAGGTTACAATGGTTACAGTACAGAAGCTTAGTCTATGTGGCAGACAGTATTCCGGATGCATATTTCACTTATTCCAACATGCACATCCCAGAATATAATCCTACATAGAAATTACACTTAAGGACTTTACACAGGGAGGCCTGTACTGGGAGATTTACCTGGTACATGTCCTGCACATTCCAGACATGGAACAGCACAAAAAACAATAACTTTCATCAGGAATTTGACAGCTTGATAACATATCTTAGGTGGCTTGATCAAATGACATACCTTACACCTCGGTGACACCAGGTTAGTTTTAGAGAATTCTCTTGGGAAGAGTTTTGCCATCTTCAGATATGATCAGCAAAATCTAACACTATGCTATATGTAACCAACAAACATGAAGGCAGGAAATGTTCCCAGATAAAGTTTTCCCCTCCCACACGGTTCCTCAGGCATTTCTCAGAGTGCTGTGTTTGTCAATAAGGTCAGTGCTAAAACTACAGAATCTGAACTCTGAGCACACCATCTCTTCCTACTCTCCAGCAATGCTCTGCATCGGTCAGTGCATATTCACACTGACTGGCATCTCCCAGCAGAGCTCAGCCATGGCTCACCTGCCTGAAATTTCAGTGTGTGTGAGACAGATCAGCCCTGAACCTGAAAGCGTTTATGGAATTAACTGACTCTATCCATCTGCTGTTTCTGTTGTTGCTCTGTTGGAGTTGATTGCACTGTAAATAAGCATTAAGTTATCAACTCATTTGGCACTAAGGGTGGTCTCAAGTTAAGCAAATTGTTTCATACTTTACAGCAGACATTTGGAACAAGTTCTAGGTGTAATTACTACAGGTTAAGATTTCAAGGCAGATTAACCTTACCAAGAACAGTGAGGAACTGACCTGAAATTCTCATTTTTTAGACAGTATTCCAGGCTCACACTTCATTAGGAGGCACTGTCGACATGGCAGATACCTCTGGTTTGAGGACACTTGGATCCTTAAGTGCAAAGGTTAAAACTCATCTATTTTCACAGAGCTGCCTTATTTCACTAGTGACACATCATGTTTTATCAGAACCCCAGACAGTCCAGTGTTACCCAGACATTACCTTGAGGAAGTTTTTAACACGTTCTGGGTCATAGCAGTTGCTTTCCCTGCAGATTCTTTCCACTTCTTTAATTTGTCCTGTCTTGCATGCAGCTTGAATGTACTTGAAATGCACATCTGGATCCTGGCTGAAGTTTACAATGGAGCCCAGGAAATAAAACAAACCTGGAGAGAAACAGTCAATGCATTATTTGCTGGTCTCGTTTAAAAGTACAAATCCCAAAGGCTACAGAAATTTAAGACACCCATTTTGGACAAAGGCAAAAGGCCAGCATTCCAGGTTTTTCTACAGCTCCAAACATATTCCAGGATTTCAGAGAAACAAATTATGCAACTGAATAATGCTATCCATCCTAAATAGGAAAACTTTAAGGTTTAGGTCTGTTTTAAGACAGCTTGAGGCCTTACTACTTGAGTTCATTATGGCTTTCTAGATTTCAGCAGACAGTCAGTCCTTCATACACACATCTGTAACGAGGTGAGCACCAGCTCCTCTTGCAGAAGTACAAACTCACCTTCAAAGCTCTTGAAAGACTCAAAGAGCTCAATGAGCGACTGTGTTGACAGCTGCTCGTGGTATTTGGAAGCCACCTGGACACAGATCTGCAGGTTCTGACGGATGTTAGCGGACAGCATCGCACGCAGACACTCCAGAGAGTCTTCTACTGACAAGGACCCAAAATAATTCACTAACCACTGCAAAGACACACAATCCACTTTAGACCTGAGCACAAGAGCAGTTATGAAAGGCTGGATTTGCAGATGCAGGGTGTTTGATGCCTTACCTCAGGATTGAGGAGGTGAGTGTGAACTACCGCACGCTTGATGTCGTACAGGTCTGTGAAGTGCTCGAGTGCTCTCTGCAGCAGACCAGCCTTCTCACACAGCTGAGCTATGTGAGCCCGGTCATAGTGAGTAAACATTTGGTTTCCTAGGATGGCATCTGCAACCTAGAAGGAATATGGGATGTTTTCACTCAGTTCCTGAGCACTGTCACCAGTGTTTGCATGTCTGGCTGCAGGGACTCTGAGCACGTACCTGAGGTGCGTGCATGAGGTTCATCTCAAGTAAACGTGTTTGCAGGGGGCCTTCTGAGGGACGATTATTCTTCAGTGCATCCAGCAGAAAGGCTGTACATTGCTGGATTAAATTATATTCCATAAAGACATCCACAATCTGCAAAAAAAAAAAAAGAAAGAAATTTAGGTTTTTGATTAGGAACTGGAAGCATATTTAAGTATCGAGGGCAGCTTCCAAAGCTAAATCCAAACTCACAGCTCTGATGGTTCCTCTTCCCAATTTAATGCTTTGAAGTTAACACTTCACAGCAATAAAGTTATTTACCTGTGTTATATCTGCAAGAGGCTCTTCATCTTGAACGAGCATTTGTGCAAACTGCTGTCCTTGATCAGGGCTGATTCTCATTACATTCCTCAGCAAAAAAATCCAGTCTGGGGTATATCCAACCTGAAGGAAAGTGAGAACTCAGCAAGAGCACACACCTTGTTAAATACAGAGCTCAGTAAAAGCTGCTGTCAGGAGATTACACAACCCAGTCAAGACTTCCTCTTTTGGAAAAGGCTACATGGGGAAGTAGGAAAAAACCCATATATGAAGTCTAGCAGTAACTATTCCTAAAACATTTGAGGCAAAAGTAAATACTATACAGGCTCTCAGATTCCCCCACAGTTACTTTTAGCTACTTTGGAACATGCACTAGTTATTCTTAAATACAGGATGGATATAGGAATTTAATTTTCTCTCACCTTCTTAGCATACAAAACAATCTTCTGGACTTGTCCTGTTTCAGCAAAACACTGGATGACCTTGTTTGGAACGTTGGCTCTCAGATAGACACTAAGTGCTAGCGTGGGATCTACAGATTTCACAAGGTCTCCCAGCTCCTCTGAGCACTCCAGCTGGTTAAAAACAGAAATGCAGTCAGCCCACCCTGACAGTGCCATGCTGAAATGCACTACCACCCTCTTCCTCATTTATTTCCCTTCTGGACTTCTCTTAAAAAAATTAAGGCCCAGTTTGACAGCCTTAGCTGGCTCTCCCAGCAGTCACCTCGTGGGCTCTGCTCCTCATACAGTTTTACACTAGTAAAAGCCATTTTCAGAGTCAAAAAGAGCTGGGTGCCAAATTGTATCAGTGTATTTCTTCACTAATTAACAATACGTAACTAAAGCTCAAAGCCCTTGCAGTCAGTATCCAGAGCAGTGGTTTGGCAAAGCACAGCAGCAGCTCAGAGCTTTCCGTGCTCTGCACATCCTGCTGTGATTTTTTAAGGTGGAATGAGAGAAGCTCTGAGTGATCAATTCTCTTGCAGTAACTCGAGTCACAGTGACAGGCAGAGTGAGCACCTATTGCTCAGCTCTTTGCTGTCACTGCTGAGCTCCCAGCTGAGCTTTCCTGGGAAGGAGGAGGCTGCCAGGCAGTGCTGTTCCTTCCCCCCCCACAGCTCTGAAGATATCAACCCCAAACTCACCTTATCTTCTTTTAACCACTTTTCCAGGAGCTGCTTGCGGCCCTGCTGGAGCACAGGTCTGCAGAGCTCCAGTGACTCATACTTGTTCAGCTGCCCTTGGTCCAGCAGAATGCCAAAATACTGCAGGAGAGGGGAAGTCTGCCCTGGCTGAGCTGGAACACTCTGGAACCGGCGTATGGTGTCTGGAGTACGCAGGATTCCCTGCCAGAGAGAGGGAGAGACAGAGATCCACTTCAATTTTCTTTTCTGCTGCTGTGGCTTGGCAAGAGTTTCTCCAGGAAGCTGGAGGTAATGTCACTGTAGCTGTCACAAGCATTTCTGTGTTTTGCCAGCCCAGAACGTCAGGAGCAATATGGCTGAACATCAGCTCAGGCACTGAGATGCCTTGACAGAAAATGTGCTATAATAGCCCATTAAATTTATTTCAGTAGCAATGCAGATTTAAGCTCAGAATTACAACACCCTTGGCCTTGCAAGCAGGCTCCTCTCATCTGAATTTAGTCTTAGTCTGGGTTTTTTTATCCTGTTTCCAAGTGCAGCCTCAGCTAGAGGTTTTCTTTTCACTGACACTTTTCTGCCTCACTGGAGAAGTAAAGGTAAATACCAGAAACATTATGAATCATAACCATTATTTCATCATTTATTCCTCCCCTCCTCTGTGGGCTTTACAAGCTCTAAGATCACCCAGCTTCAGCAATCAGTGTCAGCACCCAAGATACCTGTGAAGCACCAAAGCACTACCTTGGGACAAGAGCAGCATCAATACTGCGCCCTTGCCACTTAAAAAACCCACTGAGCTTTCCCGAAGCAAGAAGCTGAAGCCAGTAGAGTTCAGAGGTGTTCTGAACACTTTACCTTTGGGGCATTAGCTGCCACTTTTGCTGCCTCTGAATAGTTCCCTTGTGCAAAGAGTGCATTGAATTTCCTGGCAAAGAGCTCCTCGGCCCCCGCCAGGTTGTTGCGGACGGCCATCCGTAAAGCCAGGTCGGGATTCTGCAGCACGTTCGTGATGTAGGGAATGATGTTCTCCTCTTCCACACACACTGAGAGCACCTGAATAAACCACCAGGGGAAACACCCAGTTAGTCCAGATATCTAAAGTGAGCTGAAGCCTAAGCTACCTTTAAGAGGGAAATTATGGCACGCGTGGAAAGTTTTTCATCCCTTGATAACTGCAGAGTTTTTGCCACTTTATTTAAGAGACCTCTAAGAACCAATGTCATCCACTGCCTGCATCAAAGCACTCAGTTAAAACTCAGTTTAGCTGAGGTATCTGCAGAGGTAGAAGCACAGGGATACAATGGATCTTTGAGGGACACAGGGATCTTTCTAAAACCTGTACTCAGTGTCTTAAGCACCCACTCCTAGAGGATATAGGAACAAATCTGCCGCTCCATATTCCTCACTCTCAACAAGCAACACCACCCAAAATTAATTTGAGCTGAAGGCACGGCTGCACAATATTAGTAACTTGTTTAAAGTTGTAAAGTTAGATGTGTATGGAGATAGAACAGTAAATTTATTTTGGGGCTCACAACACTGTCAGGCCTCACATGCTCAGAGTTCAGAGTTAACATTTCTGGAAACTTTTAGACAGAGATATGAACCCTGCAGTGTATCATGAAGAGCCAGTGGGATCAGCTAAAGAAGTGGCTTCCAGGCCAAGTTCCCTTACTTGTCCCTTTCTGTTCACTCCAATGATTCCAGCTGTTGCTTCGTGCTGTGCAGTAACAAAAATGGTCTCTCCACTGATCCTGTTCATGTAGATACAGGTGCCAGTTTCCAGGTCATACAAGTGGATGTAGCCATACTTTGTTATGAGGAACACCACGTCGTGCTTGTCACTGATCTGCAAAACAGAAATAGATCACTCAGATTTGGCACTGGATAAATGAGTTGGTGCTTCTGAGACTCAGCAAACAGCTGGGCCATTTCAGGACAGCCAGAAGTGCTGTTTTATTTTTACTTTGAGTACTACCACAGCAGAATGATGTTTGAAGAGCTTGAAAAGCAGCTAAAACACATGGGTATTTCTTCCATAAATAAGAACATGCTGCTTTTGAACGCTGCTTGTCTCCACCTTTACCACTACTGAAGCAGGAGCAGCAGTCCCACCAGTCCCACCAGTTTAGGGCCAACCCTCAGGTCCACATTAACCAACTGCTCCCAGTGCCCTGCTCCTGTTACATTCACCAAGAGAAGCTGCAGTCATGTTTGCAGCTGTCATACCTGCATAGCAACAGGAAAGTCACTTTGTGCTTCAGGAGGAAAGAAGACATCCACAGCTTTCTTTGGAAAGGGCTGATTTCCAGTGGGTGGTGTGCCAACCTCAATGATATGCAGCTGTGCAAGAGATAAGATTAGTTCTTGCATCTAATTCATTTAACCATAGATTCAACAATGAAATTACAGCAATCATCTTGCTGCTCAGCCTTAATCCCAAGTTTATTCAAAGACAAATTAAGTTAATCTTCCTAAATATTCTCACTGGCTAAAGGTGTGGCATCTGGTACTCATGTACCATAGGTGAGGGAAACAGTTAAATGTGATCTTTAGTTGTCCCCAATTACTTGGGAGTTTCAGGATTCAGTTAGGTTACTTTAGATGCACTCTTGGTTCATATTCTACAAAGACAGTTCTGAAGATGTTTCTCTTAATCTAGCTCTGATTTTACTCTGATTTTGCTGTAACTCACATAATTCCAGCATTGCCATTGGACCACTAGTTATCCTTGCAACACCACTGCTTCATTTTTTAAAATTTTCATCCAATAATTTGAAAATTAGTTGAGTCTGATACCAGGGATCAGCATCAAATAAAGATTACAACAGCTTTTCCCTCAAGCTTAGCCTGTGAAGCTGAGAGTCACATGTTTCAAGCAGCTAATTAGGCTGGTCATGACATGCCACTTAACTTCTCCACTCACAGATTCTTGCTACACCAGGTAGTCCAAGCTCTGCATGCACCACATGGCATATCCAGACTGACACAGTCCTTCACTTTCTTCCTTAAATGCAACTTTTTGCATTAAACCACTTGTTCTCCTGGAAGCAGAGAACCAGGGTGAGTCACTAAAGATTACAGCACATTTAGAACCAAGCCTTACCTTACCCCCAGCTTGCCCTCTTACTGCAAAACAGAAGAGAGTGGATTCTTCAGCATTCCCTTCCATCTTGAACTGTGCAAAGCTGGCTGCATGTCCCTCGATGGGCTGGGACACTTTTCTGTCCACAGAGTACAGCTGCATTGCTCCCACTACACGGTTTTGCTACACCAAGAAGAACAAGTGTCAGCAAAAACAGGCACTGTGACAGTAATTTCATTGAATATTGGTCAATACGCTGCCATTTCAAGCTTCCTCTTACAACAGCATCACTTCAGACTCTTAACCTTGCACTAGTGTTTATATCATTACAAATCCAATTATATTAATGTGAGGTTTTCAGTTTCACTTAAGTTTGTTATTTGAAGATCGAGACAAGCATTTGCATTTAAAAAAACAAACACATCGGTCCTGTTCCCACAGAAGGGAGACAACAAGATGAGCTCTGGGGTTTGCACACCTTCCTGGAGGTGAAGTACCTGTGCAGATATTCCAGTCAGCAGGAGCCACTTCTGCTTGGCATCAGTCCTGTAGTTGATGATCTGGCAGCCAGCGAGGCTGGAGTGGCGATCAAACATCTTCACGGGCTGGGACTCGCCCTCCATGCTCCAGTGGTAAACTGCATTATCCGTCACAAGGGCAACAGTGTTCAGAGAGATCCACTTCCAGAAGGTGACATCATCTGTCATGGTGTGAGCCTTCATCTTGCTCTTCATTTCAATGTTGAAGATTTGCAGCGTTTTCCCAGCTAGGAGAACACAGCATTGTTAGGCACGTGACAGAGCAGGAGAGCTGCACCAGGACATCAAACCCTGGGGACTTCCTTCAAGGAAAAGCTGTTCTACACTGCCAGGCCTTCAGGGACCAGCTTTTACTTCGAGCCAGACCACACTCCTAGGGCTGATTTTACCCATTTGCCACTACTGAGCAATCAAACAGATGCGGAGGATAGGTTGGTAGGAGACAAAAGCTTCAGCCACACAAAGGGGTTGGAGGAAACTTCACGGACATCAAAACCAGGTTACAATCATGCTGAGTCTCTCTGGAGTTGTGAGGGAAGCTATGCCAGTGGCATTAACAACTATGTCCACATCTGTTTTATGTATTAAAAGGGCACAACATGGAACAGTGAGATTGGCAGAGGGCTTTTGTAATTCAGGCTAATTAACCAAAACCTTGGGGTTGCACTAATGGGATACACAGCTACTGACTGCAAACCAGACTGACAGGAACTGTGCAAGGGGAGGAATCTAGTGACCAACACAAGCTCTAGAAGGCAAGAGGAAAACTTCTCCAAATCACACAGAATGGTGCATACAAACATCCTGAACAGCCACCTGCAGTCATTTCTACCAGTTTTTACAACACAGTGGCCTGAGAAATCATTTCTTCCTGTTGAGAAGATAAGAAAGGTTCTGACCAGTTCTAAGAGAGAGTTTTTTAAGCACACACAAGTGCAGCCCAGGAGGAATAGAAAAGGTCCCATGAAACTGGATGCAGGCCAGAATATCTGGTCCAGCTACTAACTGTAGCCCAGCTTGAGGAAGTCCCAGTGCCACAGGGGCAAGTGCCTGCACTCACCAAGGACTGGTTTAGTTCAAAGCCATTAGATCAGCAATTGATGCAAGATGCTGAGTCAGGAGCTTCTCCAGAACTTGGAGCAATCTCTCTACTACAGAGTTACTCAGGCTACAGGCAGCAGTTTGTTTCCACATCTAGTGCAGCTGGAGCTTTAGGGTCACAGGAGAGGACATTCAGGTAACACATTCCTACATGCTAGGTAAGGTATTTCACAAGGCAAAATCTAGACTTGAGTCAAAAGGGCCAGTCTTGTTCATAAAAAGCTCAGTATCAAGATCCCAATGATTTAAGTACACTTTGGGTTCTTGAGTGGATTCATTTTTGGAATCTTAAGGACTCCCTTGTTTGGGAAGGCATGAAAAACCTCTGAGTTTTAGGCCTTCAGTTGCTTAAACACCACTGTTCAGTCATGTGCACCATCAATCTGAGCCATTTCATTCTGCTTTTTCTTGTCATAAGACACAACAGGTACTAGGTACAGTCAATTGAAGTAACTCACCATCTGCACACACAAGAAAGCATTAAAGTTGTGACAAAACAGTAGCACAGTATTAAAGTCAGGTAACATTGGATGCATACATATCTTTCCATTAGCAATACATGCACTCCTAGAATGACTGCACTTAAGGCTTTTTGGGCCTCTGAGGGGTAGGGATGGACATTTCTGGAGACTCCAGAGGAATGCTTGTTCTCTGTATCACCAGAGATACCAAGCTGGCTGACCTTGTACTTCCTTCACCACACAAGTCTTCCCTGCATAGTTTTACTCCTCTTATCACTGGCTGATATAATAAATATGCACTGGTCTCTTTCAGCATGGCCAAACTAAGGCCTTCAGGAATATTTGTCCCCCCTTCCCAGCCTTAGTTTTCCTTTCTCTAAGGAAAGGTTTAGTTGATAGACCTTGTACTCTTAGATCAGGTCTCACTTCCCTCTAACATGATTCCTTTAAAGCCCACACTTGGCTTCCAGCTCTCCCTGCTCAGAAGCTGCAAGCATTTGGACTGAAGGAAAAAACTCATCCTAATGATCAGCAAATGGCAGGAAGCCTCAGCTGAAGCTCCCTGCCCAGCTGCCTCCAAGAAGAACTGAAAATGCATTCAACTTCAGCTCCCATTAAACCGTGGAAAAATTGCTACAGGATCCTCCCACATAAATTACCTGGGAGACCTCAGTCACCCACAAACTAGTTCTACAGAAAGCTCTCCATCCACTTCAAACAGCCCTTTATCAGGCCTTCATACCTTTCAATGCAATGACTTTACTGGCAGGGTTCATGATAGCACTGTCAGCTGAAATTGGTCTTCGGATTGGGTTGCTGGGGTCATTCATGTCAATGATCACCACTTGAGCCTGTTCTCCTACTTTCTCTCTGATGCAGATAAATTTGTCAGACTCCATTGTCAGAGTGCTGAACCCAATGTTTGCTGGGTTGATGCCCAGATTTTGGAGCTGGAAGAGAAAAAAAAAAAAAAAAGGTTTAACATTAAGTTATTACCTTGGTATAGCCACAAACAGCTTTTGTGAATATCACAGGAAATATCAGACTTTGCACTTTTTTTGGTGACAGAACAGCCATGCTACCCAAAACCAGCATGACAAGAGTGTTGCACAATTTCAACTAAGCCCAGCAGGCTTCCTGGAGGAGCATTCAAGCACTTGCTATCTTGTCTTCAAAGTCCATTTACAACTTAACCATTAGGAACTCCATTTTTGAGCCCCCTCACATGGTTTAAGGCACACTGAACTCACCATGCTGGACTTGCAGCTTCAGCCCTCACTCTCACCAGCTCTCCCCCCTGAACTCATCCGCTGCCTTTGACAGCTATCACTATTTCAAGCTTAGCATCACACGTGAGGTGTCTGAGCTTTATCTTTATCCTTGCAGAGCTAAAAAAAGCTGTCTAGCAATTAGCCCAGGCCTGTCTCGCAGCAGGAGGCAGAGCTGGCCACTACTGGAATCACCAACGGCTCAGCCATGGCCCTACTTAACACAGAAGTTATCAATAAACCACTTCCTTCTCTGCTGAGCCACAGCCTGCCCCCCTAAGCCTTTCAATACCTACCTTTGATTTATGTTTCTTGCACAGCTTGCAACTAAACAGTTTAGTTAACAGCAGTTTTGCCAAGCTGCTGTATGAGGATGTCAGTAGGGAAACAAAATTAACTGCATTTTCAACAGTCAGTTCACCACACACAGAGATATCCACCTTGAGAACTCCAGTTCTCTACTATTAGATGAACTATCACTTCTAATACTCTGATATTTTTCTTTCTGGATGACCTTCAAGCACAAGATGTCCCAAGAAGGGCGAGACCTTCAAAGCCATTTGAGGCTGATTGTGCTGGTTTGGAGCACTCAGCTCTTATCAGCTGGGCTCTGCAGCAGCTCCAAGGAGGCCATGCCCTGGCTGCTCTGCTCCTGCCTGTTTGCAGTTCCTGATAAAGAGGGTTTTACTCCACTTCCCCATTGCCCAGGCTCTCCAACAGCACATGTGAGGAACAAGCAACATCTGAGCTGTGGCACACCAAGTTAACAGAAGAAGCTCCACAGAAGTCACTTGGATGAAGTAGATTACCCAAGGAATACATGACAGTAAAGCCAGGAAATTTCCAAGCGACAGTGTTGACAGCTACTAAAAGAAATAAAAATCAAACCCTACATTCTTGGCAGGTCAGAACTCTTTTACTCAGATTTAAGTGAGTGTTTGAGGTCCAGCATCTCAGAACCTGACCACACATTCTCCAGCCATTTAGAAGACTTTAGATTCAAGCTCAAAACTCCCTTTCACACTTGGAGCAGTGTCCTCTAGACCTGGCACTGTCCATGAGTTAGGCAGGGTTAGACACAACCCAATCACACTCCTGCAGGGAGGGAAGGTTTGGAGATGTGGGAATTTGATCTGCTAGAGCTGGAGTGACTTACTGGGCTGTGGCATTTCCTTCTGCTAGGGCTGTAGGCTTAACAAGTGCCAAATCATTTATCAAGCACTTAATTTCCTTGTTAATTTAGTAGAGGGGGGCAGCTACAGAGAGCCAAGTGCTCTGCCTGGCAATAACTCACAGCACCACACTCAGAGGTTGTGGACAGAACAAATCAGAGCAGCAAGTCCGAGCAGATGGCAGAACCTCTTAGGGAGGTCTAGACAAAACCACCGCATCAAAGGTGCCTGGATACTGCAGATTTACCTTAATCACCAGCAAACTGCCATCTGCTAGGGCCAGGTCTGAGGCACTGACCCCAGCTGGGAGATGGGAGACTTTTTACATTTCTGTTATCAAAGGCGAGGAATTTCTTTGCAAAGATTTCGGAGATTGGCACAGGAGCTCTGAGGAAGTTTTCTGATGGAGGTGCAGCCATCAGCAAGGTCTCTAAGTACAAAAACTTACTGCTAACATTTCATCTTTCATCTCAGCAGACCAAGTGTATGAACCACATCTGCTTCAAGGGTCAGGGAGTTGACTCTGATGGTGACAATCTCTGTGTTTGGTTACACAAGAGTGGCACCAGCCAAGAGTGGCACTTCCTTGCCCAGCTGGTAAAGCCAACAGTGAATTTCCTGGCTGCACAGAACTCCTGAGCAGAGATCACTCCCTGGAATATAGGTTGTTTTCCTGCCCAAACAGGCTAAAGTTCAGGTGAGTGAGGCAGGCGTGTTTATAAAGCTAAGCAAAGCAAACAGAGATGAAGATTACTGTTAGGAAACATGACAGCAAATATTTCTTTGAAGGCTTTGATTCTGAAAATTCCAATGCTATTCCATGTACAAACTCAGGAGTTGAACTACAACTAAAGGAGTCCAGGGCTTTATGGCAGATTTTCTACCTCTTCTTCTCTTTACTACAAAGGGAAAAACCCCCAAATATTTAATGTTGCACTAGGTCCACTACATTTCACTGATTCATAAACAAAAAAAAAGGAATGTAAGACATTGCCACATTTTACTACAAACCCCACTTCCTTGGCTTTCAAGTAGATATAGAAAGCAGAACTTGCTAACTCTGCTTGGGCAACTGATTTACAGTTTGAGTTATTTTACACCACCATTTGCTGGAAAGATCAGTGACACCAGACTCCTGTTAGGAATAAAGTGTTCTGTGAAATAGCTGCTCCAGTGGAGTGGAACCATGAAACAGATTGCCAGGGACAGCAGCAACTCTTGTGTTCAGCAGAGATGTCGCCTCAAAGGACTCATCTCACCCAAGATCAGATACTTCAGTCACTCCCAGGCTCTGCTGAACCATGGAATTCTGTGCTGGAATTTATCTGAGCAGCACCAAGATGTGAGTCATTGTAATGTAGTAACGCAATGTCTGATTACCAGAATTATTTTTTTCACTGGAAGATAATTCAAGTGCATTCTTGGTAACTTAGCCAGAGAAGTTGTCACATGTATGGGACATCAAACTGAATGGTAAAAGTGCTGACAGGAGTCTCTTTGTTGAACCCTTCCTGTAATGTTCCCTTTCTTGTGGCAGTCTGCTTAGCTGTCACATTATTTCTCCTTGCCTACAAGGAAGGGCATGGAACTGCTGAGCACACATTTCACCTCGACTCTCACACTCAACAGGATATAACCACTGCTCTTGTGGCCACAAGCAGCTGCTCAGCCCCTGCCCAGAGCCTCCTTATCTACATGCAGCTAGAAATCACAGAGCTGGAAATGCCACTTAACTGGAAAATTCCCGAGTTTTTAGAAGCACCTCGGTGTGCAGTGAGTCACATCAGTTCTCTCTCAGGCCATGCTCTACTGGGCTTTGATTGACCAAGGCTACACTTCAGCTGCTCTTTTAATTCCACACGTGAAAATTTGGAAAAGCAAACTCAAGTCACACAAAACCATTTGTATTTGTGATGCTCTCTTAGTTACTGCCTGCAGTTCTGAGAGTCCCACAGCCAGTCCATGGCAAAGTATTTCTTATTTACCAGTGCAAGGTAAGAGTCCCAGCTTGTGACAGGCTAGGAAGTCGTGTTTTATACAGATAAGGGACCTCTCTAACATTCAAGAGCTCTCCTATTTCTATGTGCTTCCTATTTTCTGCCTCACCCTCAGCAGGCTGAGGCACCACCCGCTCTCAGCAGCCACAGACAAGCTGTGGGACTGTTCCAGTTCCACCTCTGAGGCTGTACCTGCTGAAACTGGAGCTCAGAACCACTGAATCCCATCCCTTATCTTTGGTGGAGGCCCCAATCCCAGCAGGAAGCACTAAATCAGCAGGGCCACCAAGGCAGGCAGGGCCCGGCACCTCAGTGCCTGCTGCGAGGGACATGCCCAGAACAGCTCATAAACTGCTTAACTAATTACTCCTATCCAATTAGCTGACAGACACACACAATCTCTCTCCCTCCACAAGAGGTTTCAATTCTCTGTTACGTATTTTCCCTCTGCAGGAATACTCTAAAATCACTGGCTTTAGGAATTCAGCTTCACTAAGAAGCAGAGAGCAAGAACTCCACCAAAACAGCATTAGGAACAACAGCCCTCTAATTCCTGACTTGTATTATCAACAGAGGATGTAACTGCTTCAAATTAATGCTGTTACAGCAGAGATTTACTGTTTTAGGCTGTATTAAACTCACTGTCAGCACAATACACTGAAGAATTTTGCTGTTTGTCATTTTTAGAGCAAAGTATTGAATTTATGTTTTATTTTCCATGATGCCTTGGCTGTCCTGTTTTATTCTCTGGCACAGCTGTGATTCCAAGAGCCCTCCAAGCACAGAACAGCACAGCTGCCATTCAGGTTTGCTCCATCAATGAACAATAGACACAAACCCCCTTTTCCTAGTGTTAAAAAGCACTTCTGTCTCGGTATCAAGTGCACAGCCTGAGCTGGCAGTTTTGTCTGTGTTGTCTTACAAAAATATTTAGATTCAGAAGAGTATTTATTAATGCCTTAACTCAGTACAGCAGTGGGCCTGGTCCAAGTTCAGTGTTTATGTATTTCAGGGTAGTGTGGTTAAATTAACTGGCAATCACAGTTCATCACCTGCTAATTAGTCTGGTTCCTTCTCACTCATCAAGAACTTGTCATTTTAGAAAAGCTCCACTGACCCACCACAGTAAGCAGCTGTTTTACTTTCACACAGGCACATTTTAGGCATCCTTGAAGCCTGGATGGGAGCAGTCAGATCTGCAATCATCCCACACACTGAACTCTGATCTCCCACTACATGCACAGTGGATTGTTTCCTCATAGCCACTTAAAACAAAAAAGAAGCAGCTATATAAAGTTTTATAACACGAGTTTTGATAGCACAGGAATCGGGTTCCTCCTTGAAAATTCCCAAGGAAAGTTTGTGCACAGGCTGTTGTTGATGTTCCTTGGTGGCAAGGCAGGGAGGTACAACAGACACCACACAGATAACAAGAGCCTGCACACCTGGGGCTGCTGAGACTGCAGAGCACGTGATGGCACTCGGGCAAACAAACCCTGAAACCTCACAGCGTTTTTGGTTTTACACTCCCCAGAAAGCTCCCTCCTCCCTAGCAAAGTTAACTATTTGTCCAAAGTACAGCTTTAGCTCCAATTTAGGGTACAAAGCTCTGTGCACCCAGAGATGAGGCTTTCAGGAGCAAGGTTTTTGAGATTTCACCTCTTCATTCCCATATCACACAGCCAAGCTGCCAACAGCAACAGGTAATGGACTGGCTTGAAGCTGAACATCAGGACAACCTTTGTACTTGACCATTTTTTAACCTCTAATAATGAATCAGTGGAGAACTGGGATCACACTGAGTGTATTGATTGATTTCAATAACAGCCTGCAAGAACTTGCTCATTCAAATCCATCCCCTGCTTTTTATGGCTGAGGCTCCAGCTGGGTACCTCATCTTTCACGAAGCATCACTCCAAACTCACAAGTGTTGCACAACACCTGTAAAATGAATTTCCTAGACAATGTGGGTCAGGCACAGTTCAAGAAATTGTATTACTGAATCCATGTGGATTTCCCAGGATAGCAAGAACACTGCAATATCAACGTTCCTGCTCTCAAAATTTACGTCAGAAACGTCAGCAGAAAACTCCAGTTAACTCCTGGAATTCAAATTCCTCTGAAATTTATTTTTTTTTTTCAATGAAATGAAAGGAGGAAGTTCAGGAGCTGCAGCACTAAGGGTGAGAGCCACGTGCACCCAGGCTCAGAGGGGTGCACACCCATCCCAGAAAGGGATGTGCAGATGTAAAAGATACTGGTTCAGCCAGTGCTCCACGCAGAGAAAATGCAAATCCAACCCCAAACAAACAGATAAATCAGTCTGGAGGCAGAGCAGTCCTGTTCCACCGTGGTGCTGGCCTGAGAGCTCGCAGATGAGTTTCATTACGTAACAGTACTCGTGTCATTAGAGACCTGGCAGTGGGTCACATGCAGGGTCTGGGTCCTAAATAATGCATCAGAGGTGCATTGCCACAATGCCTGATTGAGAGCTGGGCTGCCCACAGGGATGGGCTTCACCTGAGTGCACAGAACCTCCTCAGTGCCTGCATCTGGGCTCTGCCTCCACCAGGACAAGGCTCCTGCTCAGAGGTGAAGCTCTGGCCAACTCCTGAGGTTCTCCTGACAGTGCTGCTCACTACAGGAACACCTAAACTATGAATTCTGGCATGGTTTTAAACTGATATTGGAGTAAAACCATTCAGTGCTCAGCTGCCCACCTAAACAACCACCAAAGCAGCATTTTTTTAGACACTATGAACAGCTCTAACCTTCAAACAAGTATTCTGCAATGGTTCTTTTGACAAGGTGCCTAGAAATGAACTGCTTTCAGTCTGAGTTAGGGAAAAAAGTCACTGTAAATCACACAAATCCATCACTACATGAGTGCCCACCACAGCCCCAGTTAGCTGAACACAAACTAAACACAGACACTGGCACCACAGGGCAGCAGACCTTGGCCAGGTGAGCCAATGTAGCTTTTATTACACGAATTCTCCCCAAAAAAAACGCTCCCCAGCAGTGAAACCGAGCTTAATAACACCGTAGCTCGCAGCACTTCGCCCTTCAGACCTGTCAGATAGGAAGTGCCCATTGCACAACTGGGCGATCTCCACTTCCAGACCCCTCCCTGTGCCCCAGCTTCACCCACGGACAGGGAGGAACAGCTCCTCGGCAAGGGAACCCCGCATTCCCGCACCAAAACCCAGCTGCTACCAGCGCCTCCAGGAAGTCACCTCCGAGAAATTAAAAGCCATCACTCGGAAATAAAAACTATTCGCGTGTGCTTCTGGTGTGGTGAGAGGCAGAGCCGGGCTTGGGGAGAGGCCAGCGGCCACCAGAGCTGGCACCTGGGCACCTGCACTGCCACAGCTGCACTGCAGGGAGCCGCAGCAGCTCCCACATTTCACTGCAATACGAGCTTCTCCTTCCAGGAGATGCCATTCCGAGCGGCGACACCGGCAGGACGCTTCAATCGGCCCTCAGAGCCACAGAGGCTCTAACACCATTCAAACAAATAAAACCAAGCAGCGCACGGACGCAGCTCGGCCACCTGCCCGCCTCACCCCCCGTGCCCTGCAGAGCCCGCACCAGGCCGGGATTTCCCGAGGGAGCCCCGAGGAGCCACCCCCGGCCCGGCCCGGCCCGGCCCGCACCGCCCGGGCACCGCGCCAGCCTCGCCCACCCCTCCGGGCACGGCCCGCGGGCACCGGCAAGGGCGGCATGCCCGGCCCGGCCCCTGCCGGAAGGTGCCCTTCGGGCAGCGCTCCCCGAGCCGGACAGCGGCGGGGCGAGCACCGCGCCGAGCGCGCCCGGCCCTCACGGAGGCACCGCGGGCGGGCCCCGCGCCTCTCCCCCGGCACCGACCCCGGGCGGCTCCCGCGGCGCAGCGAGGCAGCGGCTCGCCCGCCCCCGCGCCCACCTGGAGATGCTCCTGGAAGCGGATGGGCAGGATCTGGGCCATGGCGGCGGCGGGGCGCTCCGGGCCGGGCCGGGCTCAGCGGTGCGGGCGGAGCGGGGCCGCGATGGCGGAGCGGGGCCGTGCGGAAGCTGCCCCCGCCGGCGGAAGGATACCGCCGCGGAAGGATACGCGCACCTGCCGCCGCTCGGCGCGCCGCGCGGAGGGATCCCGGCGAGCCGCGCCAATGGGAGCGGCGGGGGTGATGCGCCGCCGGAAGGGACTATTTGGGGACGCATCACCTCCCTCCACGGCCTTTTTTTTTTTTGCCACATCATGCGACCGCGGCGCCGCGGCGTCACTTCCGGCCCGCGCGCGCGCCCGCGCGCCGCCCCGCGCCGTCACGTGGGGCCGGGCCGGGCAAGGTGACACCGGGGGGACACCGGGAGAGAGCCCGGAGAAACCCCCGGGGTGTGCCTGTCACCGGGATGGGATGGACACCCTCCCCCTTGGGGACACCGGGAGAGACCCTGGACAACACCCCCGGGGTGTCTCTGACACCGGGATGGGATGGACACCTCTCCCCTGGGGTGTCCCTGTCACTGGGATGGACCACCCCACCTTGGGGACACTGGGGGGACACCGGGAGTGCCCCTGGACCACCCACCCAAGCTGTCCCTGTCACCGGGATGTGATGGACACACTCTTCCCCCCCACCGCGGGGTGTCCCTGTCACCAGGATGGGAGGGAATCTTTCCCCCCCCCCCTTGGGGACACCGCGGGGACAGTGATGTCACCAGTTAATGTGATGGATCCCATCCCCCATCCCGGGGTGTCCCTGTCACCGGGATGGATCTCCCCCTCCTTGGGGACACCGGGAGTGCTCCTGGACCACCCACCCAAGCTGTCCCTGTCACCGGGATGTGATGGAACCTCCCGCTTTGGAGACACCGAGGGGACAGGGATGTCCCTGTCACAGGGAGGCGACGGATGCCACCCCCCCTCCCAGGATGTCCCTGTCACCGGGATCACACCGAGGGGACAAGGCTGTCCCTTCCACTTGGATCCATCAGCTCCCCCATCCTCAGCGTGTCCCTGTCCCCAGGACGTGCTGTCCCCCCTCCCCTCGCTGTCCCTGTCCCTCATCCCCCTGCAGATGCTCCCCAGGACCCTTCCCACGGCCCCCAGTTAATGAGTGCAGCCAAGTAACGAAGCCCCACGTTCCCCTCTGTGTTTTATTAACTCACACTTTGTAAAATCTTAACTCTTTTTTTCTGTTGTGATTTCACCACTCCCGGAGCTCTGCCCGGAGCTGTGTGTGCTGTCACACTCGGGGGGTGGCTGAAACCTTATTCTGCATCTCAAAAAACCTTATTTTCCATCTCAAAAACCATCTTTGCTGCTCCCCCAGATAATTTTTGTCTTTAACTCCCCATCTCCAAACCTCAGAGATGCCCTGGAACGCAGTGGGGGAAAAAAAAAAAATCTCCTGCTTCTTGCTATGAGAAAATGAAAAAAAAATATTAAAAAATCAGCAAGGATTAGGATCTGCCAAGTGATTTCTAGCCCCAAGGAGCAGTGGGCATTCTGTGTACTCATTTCAGGCCCACTGGGTGGTGCAGATGGCATTTGACTCATGAGGGGCCGTGACACTGCAAATATAAATCAAATTAAACAGCAGAACTCAGAGCAGAGGATGAGTCAAAACCCAAGTGGCTGCTGCTGCTGCTCCAAAAAAACACAAAAACCCTTTTCCCATCAGGAGAAAGAACAATTAGCAGAGCCAGCACCTTCTTTATGAGCAATAATGTTGTCATGTTTGAAAGAATTTTCAGGTTTTTGGGGAGTTTTTGAGGCTGAGGTGGAAAGGAGAAGGTTTTTTTCAGGCTCCACCACCACTTGAACCAGTGCCCAGGGTGACACAGAGCAGGAAAAGTGACAGCAAATTCTCCCAATTATCTGGGAATTCTCACACAAACTCCTCACCCCAGCCCTGGAGCGTTTCAGGATTGTTGTGGTGATAAAGCAGGATTTCTTCCTCGAGGAGGAAATAAAATTGATGATGGCCAACAGCAGCACAGCTCCTTGCTCTTTAAGGAAAAAACCCTTTTATTCCCTTGTGTGTAGCTTGGAACAGCCCAGGGCAGGAAAAAACATGGAATGCAGGTGGGAATTGCCCCTTTGGATTTAACCCTGCTGCTCCCATCCTTCAATGCACATTTCCCTGAGCATGAAAGACTCAATAAAATCAGTAAAAAAAAAAATTTACATTTCCACTCTAAAAAAATAAACCCCAACCGACCTTTAGGAAAAACGTCATTTCTACCAGCACTGAGACCTTTCAGAAGCAAACAGATGCCAGAGAATTGGCACCACACTTGGTGGCAGGGCTTCAGGGCCACTCAGATTGTTGCCACCGACCTGCAGCACCACGAGTGAGCTTGGGAAGCTTTCCCTGCTGGCTGGGAAGGTCGAGTTTGTGCCCTTTGGCACTCCCTGAGCACAGAGCAGCAGCTCCCCCCTGCACTCCTGGCAGCGCCTTGGGCACCGTGCACAAACTGCAGAGGGGACCCAGCTGCCACCAGGGTCACCCCACGTCCTTCTCCGGGCCACCCACACCCTGAGCTCTCTGCTGTTTCCTCTCCAGGTACCGAGCTCGGGCGTCCTGGATGGATTTGTCGTCGTTCCTCCTCTCCAGCTTCCCTGCAGAGCTGTCTGTGGCACCTCCTGGGGGAAGAGGAGGGAGAAAAAAATCAATTATTCTCTGTCAAAACCCCCTCCCACAGCATTACAAATCCTCCTATTTGTTAAACACCAAAAAAAAAGCCCAACAAAACCTCATTTTTTTTCCCCCAAATCCCATTTGAATGAGCTCCAGACTGCACCACAGCAGGGAGGGGGAAAAAAAAAATTCAAAATAAAATCATGCTTTAGCTCCCATTTTTAGCTCAGTATTTGCAGCTGGGCTCATCCCACCCCTCCAAATCTTGCTTTTCATTGCATCCTGTGCTCCACACACCCATTCCTTCTCCCAAACTCAGGTCTAGGCAGGACAGGGACAGGAAAAAACACTGGGATAAACTATCTTCAAAAAATTTCCGGAGGCAGGAGGGAGGGAGAGGAAAACAGGCAGATAAGGGAGAGGGAAAAATCAATCCTGCAGATCAGCCACCATCAGAAATGCACATTCCCCCACATCCATGAGACCTTGGGACTGCTGCTCACAGGAGGGAAGACAAGCAGAAAATATTTTCAGTTTAAAATAACAATAAATTTAAAAAAATCAAAGGCTCTGAGAGCTTAAAATCTGTGTGAGTGCAGCAATTCCTGCAGCCTGGTCCTGGGGGGTGAGCACCAGAGGAAGGAGATTTAATCCACATTCACTGTTAGAATATTTGCAATTAGAATACTTGCAATTAGAATATTTATAATTAGAATATTTGTAATTTGAATATTCGTAATTTGAATATTTGTAATTTGAATATTTGCAATTAGAATATCTGTAATTTGAATATTTGTAATTATGATGTGTTGTCAGCTATCCAGCCACCTATTTTCATGAAATACAACATCTTTAAGGTCAATATTAAACCCCAATTAATTGGCAATTGCCTGGGGAAGTCATAAAGTGATGGGGAACGTGGAGAACACTTCCTTCAGATAAATTGATGAGGCTCCTCTGCTTTTGTTTAATTAATTTAATTTTTATTTTTACTTATTAAATCAAACTCGTGTTCAAAATTGTGGGTTTATACAATAAGGCAGAGCAGAAAGAGATGCTGGTCTGAGCCCAAAATTCTGCATTTTTTTTTTTTTCCCTTTGGTAAGGAAATGGAAGAGAATCTGTATTTACTGTACAATAAATCAATGTTTTGGCAGGGTCAGCTCAGGAGGAAAGAGCCCTTTGAACACTTGGCTGCTCTAGGAACCTGCTGACAGAAGAATCCCAAGAATGTCAAGCAGCCAGATCAGCTCTAATTAAAACTATTTAAACATAAGGCATTAAATTCACTGTCAGAGTGAGACATTCACTAAAATGTGAGGCTTTTTCCTCTGGGTTTTTTTGCTGGGTGAGGTTTTTTATTTATTTTTTTTCCTTCCTTCTTCCCCATTGCTCTTAGAACTTCACCCAGGGCATAATTATTTGGGTATCAATGGCTAAATACCCTCAAACTTAAATAAATACCCAAACTTTAATAAATATTTGGCTAAATAATCAGACTCAGAATGCTTTCATTCAACTCTGCTTAAGGAAACCAAAAAGGGGGGGAGAGCGTGGCAAGAAGCAGCAAGGAAAACACCACAATTCCCAGTGCTGGGAGAGAAAATTAGGATTGTGAGGAAGATAAAACAACCAGAATCACTGTGATGAGAATAAAACAACCCAAACTACACCCCCCAAACACAAATCAACCCTTTCCTAGCCCAGAATGTGACTCGAGAACCACGCGGGGGCTGCGGAACAACCACGCCACTCACACGCACGGGGGACAGGGATGAGCCCTGCTTACCAAGCTGCCTTTTCAGCTCCTCCCTGTGCTTCCACCTGGTTATTTCCTCCTCAGTCACCTCCTCCCTGGCCACGCTGCTCAGCTCGTGGGCATCCAGCTGGTGCAGCCTGGGCAGCAGGTCCCTGACCCACTCGTAGCGCACGGGGCACACGGTGCGCACGTAGATCTTGGAGGTGACGACCACGTCGTGGAAGATGATCCACTCCAGCTGGGTCTCCTGGTTGTAGAGCTGAAAATTTCAAGGGTTATCAGCCAATTGGTTTGGTTTTCAAAGCCCTGCCTTCATCAGGGTGTCAGTGATATGGATGGGAGGGGGGGGGGTTATGCTGAGTTTTCGGATTTAAAATCGAGCCCAAGCGTCGCTCTCGCGTCATAAATCAAATATTTGTGGCTCTTCCCCGCCTTCCAAATGAGCAGAGCACGAAGAAAACTCCAGGGAGAGTTTAGGGAGCTGCCCCTAATTCCTGTGAGAGATGCTTTGCTGCTCTGTCAGCAGGCTTTGTGCACTCACTGTGGATGAAGGGTGGATGTAGACGATGCTGCCGTGCCCATCCATGGTGCAGAATGTCCTGGCTGCAGATCTGAAAAAAAAGAAACTAAATTAAAAAAAACCAAACCAAACCAAACCAAACCAAACCAAACCAAACAAAACACACTTTGCTGTGACTAGACAGCACCACAGCACCACTCAACCAAACAGATCAGCAGCAGCACAGAAAAAAGTTCTCAAGTATCCAACCTAGAGGAAAATTCTTCCAGAATTAAACGGTAAAAAAACCATTCAAGAAGTGAAATTACAATTTAATAGAGCACAGCAGCACTGCAGCTGTAACACCACAGCAACAGCAGGGTTTGGGAGTGAAGCCTTTGAAAGCTGTGATAACTGGAGATTTCCAAGCCCTTTAGGTGAGTATCTGGGATCACTCATCAGCCTGTGAGGTCATTTCAAAGACAGGAAAATTCCTGGGAAGCTGCTGGCAGCCCTGGAATAGTGAAGACACTCAAAAGCAGAAGTTCCAGCCCCTTGCAGAAACATCTCCTGCACCTGCAGCTCCTACTTTGCTGCTTTTACCAACACACAGCCACACTTTTATGTAATTCCCATCGTCTCTTTTCCATCCAGCTCTCCAGACTTCATTCCTCACCTCCTGGCAACGTTGATGAAGTATCCTGCACACAGGCACCTTCTCAGGATTTCAGTTTTGGAGCCTTCAAATGTCTCTTTAGGGAAGTCTGGCAGCTGAGAAAAGAAAAAAAAAATTACATTAATGAGGATCTTTCCTCAGAAAAAAGCAGTTAAACCCCCTCCATCCCATGGATTTTAAACTCTGGGTTTCTCTCTGTACAGAAACCACGAGGAAAGGAGAAAAACTCTGGTTTTTGGCCATTACCACCACTGTACCTGAGAGTTACATGAGCAAAGATGCTCTAAAAAATATTTAAGTGGATCAGTTTCTGCTGCAGAAAGGCAGGAGCCACCTGGCAAAGGCTCAGCACCCACTACACCTCTCAAATATAAATTTATACAGCTCAAACTTATCCAGAAATCACATTTCTTTACCTGTTTCAGTTTGGTGGTTATTTCCCTCAGCTGCCTTTCCACACTGAAAGCAGATTTCACAGCTCTCCAGTGGATCCAGTATTTCTTGCACCAGGCTGAAGGAGATTTGCTGAGAAGAGGAATATTTCACTTATAAAGAAGCCCTTTGTGAGCTGCCTGCAAGAAATTTGCCTCTATTTTTTTGTTAAGGTCATACAAAAGCAACAACCTACACAGGCAGAAACTTTGCTGGGTTAAATAAAAAGTGTCTGGGTGGAAATTAAAGCTCACAAGGAGGAATAAACCTGAAATTGGGAATGAGCACACCCAGGAGAGTCTGCAGCACATCTAAAAACTGGGAGTGAAAGGCAATGGAAGGGAGAATTTCATACCTTGCTCTGCACTGCTCAAAAATATTTAAGAGGGTTGCAAAGTCATTGCATCCTCCCACTTGAGAGGCAAGTTCCTGGTGTTGAAGCTCAGCCTCCTTTTGCTTCTGAGGATCACCTGAGGAATAAATTATATCTCACTTAAGTTGTTTTTATTTATCAACACCTAATTCTTTTGTTAATGTGTATTTGGAAGCCTTGGCTCTTTATTGCTCAATTATTTTGAGGTTTGTCTCTCCTTCTACAGCTGCATTTACAGCTCTTCCCCCTTCCACTGCTGCTGAGCAAGAGCACATAAATGCTATTAAATCTATGATTAATCAGGCAGCAGCAGGGATGAAGAATTCCAGTCTTTCAGAAAGTGTTTCTCACTCACAATCCATCCAGAGGCTGACATGGAAAGAGAAAGGAATAAAGAAACAGCTCACAGGGATCAAGAGAGAGGAAAAACAAGACTGCTGAACCCACCCCATCACAGCAGCCTCTAACCTGCTGAACTCAGCTCTGTCCTGCTGCCACAGGAATGGAGAATAAAATAAATTAGAGAAAATAATTAGAGAAAATGATGTCTCTAATAATAAATAAATTAGAGGAATAAATTAAGAGAAAAACCAGAGGATCTGTGAGTTTAGTGGGAATTCACCTTCACCAAGCACACCAGGAGGAGAAAGGAGGAGGGAGAGACTCGAGTTTAGCACTGGTGAAAGACTGAGCTCAGCTCTGCTGGAACTGAGCTCTACTGAAACCATCCTGGAACCACAGCAAAATGACATTTTCCACTGAGAAAACCACCAAAAATAAGGCAGTGCCAAGCCAAGCCTCTCACAGCAACCCAAAGGATCTCTGGTTAAACATTTACTGACCAAAGATAACCCAAAACCATCAGCCCCTGCTGGCTGCACTCACACCAACACCAACACATTTGCTGTGGTACATTTTGATTTTCTGATGGGTTTATTTTCCTTTTCCTTTTTGCCTTTTCCTCTCCTGTCACAGAGGTTTTCCCCTGATGACCTCTCAGCTGCTTTCCCAGCTCCACAGCCCTGGGACAAACACAGCCCAATTCCTGCTGCTCTGGAGCAGCTGCTGCCAACTCCTGGCTCCAACACCAGGGAAAGCTGGGAATATTTTAAGGATTTTAAGTATTTGAAGGTATAAAACCCAGTATTTTAAGTATTTGAAGGTATAAAAAACCCAGCATTGTAATGATTTTAAATATTTTAAGGGTTTTAAGCGTTTGAAGGTACAAAACCCAGCATTTTAAGCATTTAAAGGTATAAAAACCCCAGCATTTTAAGGATTTTAAGCATTTGAAGGTACAAAACCCAGTATTTTAAGTGTTTAAAGGTATAAAAACCCAGCATTTTAAGGATTTTAAGCACTTTAAGGTATAAAACCCAGTACTTTAAGCATTTAAAGGTATAAAAACCCAGCATTTTAAGGGTTTTAAGCATTGTAAGGATTTTAAGCATTTGAAGGTACAAAACCCAGTACTTTAAGTGTTTAAAGGTATAAAAACCCCAGCATTTTGAGCATTTTAAGGATTTTAAGGTATAAAACCCAGTACTTTAAGTATTTAAAAGTATAAAAACCCTAGAATTTTAAGGATTTTAAGGATTTTTAGCATTTAAAGAACACCACAAACCACGCACTGAATTTGGGAATTTCGACAGAGCCTCCAAGTGGAATTTGGGAGAGATCTGAGCCCAAACTGGAGTCCAGCTCAGGATCCAAGCTGGAATGCCACCGGAGAGCAGCAGGAAGGGTTTTTTTGGGAAGAGGGGGTTCCCACCTGGGCGGATGAAGACGTTCTCCACGGAGAGCATGGCTGCAATGGGCAGCAGGAGATGCTCAGAGCCCAGGGAGGCAGCTTGGAGCACAGCACAGGACAGGCTGGGAGGGAGGGGGAACTGCACCAGGAACTCCCCCAGCCTCGTCACGTGGCCACTCCTTAGCCCAGGGGAAAAAAATGTTGGAAATGGAAATGTCAATATAAAATATAAAAATAAAATGAAAAGGGGGAGGAAAAGGGGGAGGAAAAGGGGGAGGAAAAGGGGGAGGAAAAGGGGGAGGAAAAGGGGGAGGAAAAGGGGGAGGAAAAGGGGGAGGAAAGGGGAGGGGGGGGAAAAGGGGGAGGAAAGGGGGAGGAAAGGGGGAGGAAGGGGGAGGAAAAGGGGGAGGAAAAGGGGGAGGAAAGGGGAGGAAGAGGGGGAGGAAGAGGGGGAGGAAGGGGGAGGAAGAGGGGAGGAAGAGGAGGAGGAGGGGGAGGAAGAGGGGAGGAAGAGGGGAGGAAAGGGGGGAGGAAGAGGGGGAGGAAGAGGGGAGGAAGAGGGGGAGGAAGAGGGGGAGGAAGGGGAGGAAGAGGGGAGGAAGAGGGGGGAGGAGAGGGGGAGGAAGAGGGAGGAAGAGGGGGAGGAAAAGGGGAGGAAAAAGGGGGAGGAAAAGGGGGGGAAAGGGGAGGAAGAGGGGAGAAGAGGGGGAGGAAGAGGGGAGGAAGAGGGGGGGAGGAAGAGGGGAGGAAGAGGGGGAGAGGAAGGGGGGAGGAAAGAGGGGGAGGAAGAGGGGGAGGAAGAGGGGGAGGAAAAAGTGGAGTAAAAAAAAGTGGAGGAAAAAAAAGTGGAGGAAAAAAAAGTGGAGGAAAAAAAAGTGGAGGAAAAAAAAGTGGAGGAAAAAAAATGTGGAAGGAAGGAAAATGGAAAAGGAAATGGAAAAGAAAATGGAAAAGAAAATAGAAATGGAAAAGAAAATGGAAAAGAAAATAGAAATAGAAATATATCAGATTCAATTAAATTCTATTTCAATGTAAACTGGGTAAAAAGCACTTCCCTCTGTGAGTGCCCACACAGGTGCTGGCAGAAAAATAATCCCCATTTTCTGCAGCTTGCTCCTGGCTGCTCCACGGCAGGCACAGCCAGCTTCTTTTTTTAGTATTTTATTTAATTTACAAGAAGAATTGCTGGAAGCTCAGGATAAAATCTCACTTCCTTTGGATGGAGCTCCCAGGCAGAGCCTGAGCTCCTGAGCCACAAGAGCCTGGGATGTGCCCTCAGGAATTCAGGAATTCCAGAGCTGAGCTCACTTAGGAACTGCAGGACAAGGTGGAGAATTTGATCTGTATCTCCCAAATCCTAAACTCTGCTCTAGCCCTGGTTTTGTATTAAACATTACTATTATTATTATTATTATTATTATTATTATCATTATCATTATCATATTATCAAACAATATTATTATTGTTATTAAAAGTATATTAAACCCCAGCAAACTTCCTAGAAGTCAAATAAAAAGAAATAATATAAAAAATAATATAAAAATATTTTAAATAATAGTAAAATAATATAAAAAATATATAAAAATAATACAAAAAATACAAAAAATCTAAAAATAATCTAAAATAATCTAAAAATAATCTAAAAATAATCTAAGAAATCTTGAAAAAATTAACAAAAAAAAAATCTGAAAAAATAAAACAAAAAAAAATCTTAAAAAAATCTTTAAAAAATCTAAAAAAAAATCTAAAAAAAAAATCTAAAAAAAAATCTAAAAAAAAAATCTAAAAAAAAAATCTAAAAAAAATCTTAAAAAAACCCCAAAAATAATACAAAAATATTACAAAAATAATACAAAAACAACACAAAATAAATAAATAAAAAGAAAGCACATTCTGCTGCTGGAGGGGGGGTGGGGGGGGAATCCTTTAATCCCCACAAAACACCGATTTAAGCCTTAAATTTGGAATTCTTGTAGTGACCACACCCCTTTTTGGTTTTTACCTGTCAATAGCACTGCACTGGTAAAGTTCCTTCAGAGCTTCCAAAATGTGTCTTTCTTCAGGGGGGTCCAAATAGGGAAACCTAGGGTTAAAAAAAAAAAAAATTAAGTTGCATTTTATACACTTGTATGATCTCAAAATTTAAAAAATCCCACAGAAGTGAAGCTTTTTAGATATAAAAATAAAGGATTTTAAGTAATTAAAGGTATAAAAACCAGTACTTTAAGGAATTTAAGTATTTAAAAGTATAAGAAACAGTATTTTAAGGAATTTAGGCATTTAAAGGTATAAAAACCAGTATTTTAATGAATTTAGGTATTTAAAGGTATAAAACCCAATATTTTAAGGATTTTAAGTATTTGAAGGTATTAAAACCAGTATTTAAAGTACTTAAAGGTATAAAACCCAATATTTTAAGGATTTTAAGTACTTAAAGGTATAAAAACCAGTATTTTAAGGAATTTAAGTATTTAAATGAATAAAACCCAGCATTTTAAGTATTTAAAGGTACAAAACCCAAGTATTTTAAGGAATTTAAGTCTTTAAAGGTATAAAAACCAGTATTTTAAGGATTTTAAGTGTTTGATGGTACAGAAACAAGAATCTTAAGGATTTTAAGTACTTAAAGGTATTAAAACCAGTATTTTAAGTATTCAAAGGTATAAAAAACCCAGCATTTTAAGGATTTTAAGTATTTGAAGGTATGAAAACCAGGACTTTAAGCATTTAAAGGTACAAAAAACAAGTATTTTAATGAATTTAAGTATTTAAAGGTATAAAAAACCCAGTATTTTAAGGATTTTAAATATTTAAAGGTATAAAAACCAGTATTTTAATGAATTTAAGTATTTAAAGGAATAAAACCCAGTATTTTAAGTATTTAAAGGTATAAAACCCCAGCATTTTAAGGATTTTAAGCATTTAAAGAACACCCCAAACTACACATTGAATTTTGGAAAGACGGGAATTTCAACAGAGCCTCCAAGAGGGAACCTGGGAGAGATCCGAGCTCTGGCACAGCCTCAAACTGAGCTCCAGCTGAAAAGCCAAGCTGGAATGACAGTGGAGAGCAGCAGCAAAGCTGATTGAAGCTGGCTGGGGACATAATCCTGTCCCTCCTCCTGCCACGCCAGGGCCACCCCAGCCCGCGGGACAGGCCAGGACAGGACAGGACGGGGATAATCCCCCTGCAGGGGAGGTCACCTGATGACATCGTGCACGGAAAGGCATTTCAAGGTGAGGATCACAGACGTCAGGCTGGTCCTCCTGATCTCTGGCACGGTGTGGTCTGGCATGCAGAGCTCCCAGAACTCCCTGCTGTAGAGCCCGAAGCTCTTCCCAGCCGAGGTGCGGCCGGCGCGGCCGGAGCGCTGCTTGGCTTCACTCCTGTCCCCCAAAAATAAAACCCCCACATTCAAAGCTTTCATCCCCTTCTGGTATCACCCAAAAAGCACAGGGATTTCTCTGTTTGGAGGTGGAGTTGATACTCCAACTCCAAATCCAGGCATGCAAGGAATAAAGAGGAATTTCTGTGCGTTGAAGGTTAGTTTTTAAGCTCATCTTGAGGTGCTGCATTCACTGCTCAGACAATTCCAGTTCCTCCTTAATATCTCTAACTTCTAGGAAATTTTAAATCTTAAACCACTTTCTACTTGGCTGCAAATAAAGTGCCTTTAAATCATGGGGCTTCAAAGTTGCTGCCAATAATTTGATTTATTTCTTTAAGGATCAACCAATACAGAGCATCACTACCAGAGCAGCTCCCAGAAAATAATACAGAGCATTATTTCCAGAGTAGGTCCCAAAAAACACCAAATAAGTGACATTTTAAACTCACTTTGAGATGGGAACCACCTCCAGGATGTCCAAACCAACTCTGGGGTTATGATTTAACTGCTTCACAAAGCCACTGTCCACCACATATCTGAAAATAAAAATCCAGAGAGGTAAAAAATAAAAGGCTCATAAATAAAAAATTAAAAAATAAAAAAAAATTTTAAAAATCTAAAAAATAAAAAAATAAAGGCTCATAAAATAAAACTGTCACATGGATTTTATAAAAAAAAACACATTTACCCTACCCAGATTGTGGTTTTTAAGAGATTTGATTTCAGATTAGGTTTAAAAATATTGGTCACCAATAATACTATAATAACATCAAGGGTTTAGGATTTTTTTACCCCCAAGAAAAAGCAATAGTAGCAGAATAAATGTGTTTTTAGCACATTTAGCACAGTTTATAATAGCAGAATAAACGTGTTTTTCCAAACCCAGACCTTTCTGAATGATTCCCTGTGTTACAGCTTTTTTAATGAGGGGCAGAAATCAATACCTGACTCCTTCAATGGTCAGAGATGTTGCAGCAATGTTTGTGGACACCACACATTTCCTGATGCCTCTGGGAGCTGGCAAAAAGATCCTTTTCTGCTGATCTAAAAATGACAAATATTCACTCAAAAACTGTTATGTCACAGGGCTCTGGGCTCAAAGCACACCTCAAACTGGGCAGATTTACCCAAATGCTTGGTGAAAATCATCTGAGTGGCATTAAAAAGTGAATGACACGGAATTCCAAAATACAGATTAGGTATTATTTCAGCAAGAGCCAGAAATCAGAGAATGATTCTCTTTATTGTTCACATTTTCAAGACATGGAGATGGAGAAAGGCCAATTCTCCTGGATGTTTCCTAACCCAGAGCTAGGAAAAACAAACAAGATGTTTGTCTGAAGAGAATCTTCAAGAAATATTTGAAGGGCTTTAAAAATCAGAGAAAACGAATGTGAACATCAAAAAAAAATTGAATTAAACCTCCCATGTTTCCAGCAAATCTTCCTTTATAATGGCACAAAGCAGCACCTGCAGCTCCCATTCATTATTTGGCTTTCCAAGGAGCAGAAAAGAGGTGGAAATTCAACTTTCCCCTGAAATTTCCACACTTCTTAGTTTTGAAAGACATAAAAAAAATCACTTGGAGAACAATAAAATTAAGACAACTGGACTTCCAGTTACTCAACACCCCCTTCCCAACTGAAAATCTTGAGGTCATACCCAGAGGATTTGGATTTTAACTGGATTTTAACTGGATTTGGATTTTAACTGGAGCCTCCAGCAAAGAAAAGGCTGAAATTTGATTTATTTTATGAAGACAACAAAAAAACCCCACCCCAAAACACCACAATATCATAACAAAGGGGTTCATTACCACCCTTTTTCTACCCCCAACAGGAAATTTGATGTGAACAATGTTTGTAATGAGTCCTGCAGGTAAGATCTGTGTTCTGAAGTGCTTGTGTGCTCTCACCTGTGGACATGGAGCCGTACAAAGGCAGGATGAGCAGCCCCTCCACAGCCTGGTCGTGCACCTCATACCTGTAATCAATGGATTCTGCTCTCTTGAACAGCAAATCACAAGCCCTTTCTATCTCATTCTGGCCTAAAACACACAAAAGAGCATTTGAAAGAGTTTAAATACCTTTCAGTGAGGTTGTTCTGTCAATATGCAGGGCTGCCAGCATCATTAAAATAAGGAATTCATGAGAGGGGAATCAGGAGGTGACACCCAGCATTCCCACAGGGCCTCTTAAAAATCCTTAAAAGAGATCTCAGGGCCTGGCCCATGCACTGATGTAGGGTTTTTACAGCTAAAATAATTCTTCCTCCCTGAATTAACAGCAAATTAAACCTTGCAGGCAACACAGAGTCAAGCTGGCTGTTCCCAAAATGCTCTGGAAAATATCATTTCACAGGATTCTGTGTGCATCAACCTGCACCTTTCCCTTCCCACTGCTCTGGGAGAAAGCAGGAAGGCTTTGGAAGCTTTTTTTGCTCTGCTGGCAATGCCATAAATCACCTGGAGTGACCAGGAAAATCCTCACCTGTGAGGAAAACCAGGATGTCACCTTCTGGTTCATTCATGTGGACATCCAGGGTGACCTTCACAGCCTGGAACAAACAGCAAAGAGGCCAAAACCAGCTGGAATCCCACTGAATTCCGTCTAGGATTCATCACACCCAGTGATCCTCCCCTATTTCCTGCAGAGATGCTGGGAACACGACACAGCAGCTCGTTCTGGTGATGAAAATCACCCCAGAAACTGAGAAAGTCATCCCAAAAACTGAGAAATCACCCCAAAACTAGAGAAAATCACCCCAAAACCACAGAAAATCACCCCAAAACTAGAGAAAATCACCTCAAAACCACAGAAAATGACCCCAAAAAAGAGAAAACCCTCCCAAAACCATGGAAAATCACCACAAAAAAAGAGAAAACCATCCCAAAAACTGAGAAAATCACCCCAAAAACTGAGAAAACCATCCCAAAACCATGGAAAATCACCCCAAAAAAGAGAAAACCATCCCAAAAACTGAGAAAATCACCTCAAAGACTGAGAAAATCACCAAAAAAACCACAGAAAAAGTATACCAGGCCAGACCTCTGTGACATAGGCAGAGCTGCCCACGTCCCTGGGGCTCAGCAGGTTGCAGAAAATCTCCTTGACAGGGTAACTCCTCCCTGGGATGTTCAGCACCGGGCAGTGGCCAAAGAATTCCGAGAGCTTTTCCACCTCCAGCGTGGCTGACATCACCACCACCTTCATGCCTGCCCTCCTGCCTGCTGCCTTCTTCTGCAGGAACAGCTTCTTCAGCAAGCCAAATAAAATATCCTAGCAGGAAAACAGCAGCAAACTCAGAAAAACTTGGAAGTTTGGTGATTTTTATCCCGTTGACGCAGTGAAAATCTCATATTCCAGGCCTGAACACTCTGAAGAAAACATGGGTTTATCTTGGATATTTTGGTTTCTAGAGTTTAATTAATTTTTTACCAGCCTATAGGCAGCACTTAAACTCCTTTTATTCTCATTTTTATGGTTAAGCCATTTGTAAAAAGTTACCTCAGACCCATTTTTCACCCTGATTGTGCGTGCACCCTTCTTTATTTTTATTTATTGCTACGACCTCAGCAAATTTATTTCACTCTGTGGTGCTGTGAATTCCAAAATCTGCTTCTTCCATCACCTCAGCTCTGTTATTTCCACCACCCTCAGCTGCCTGAGGGCAGAACTGGGATTCAGGAAAGCATTTTCCCTTTTCCCAGCTGGACTGGGAGGTTTTTTTTGCTGGGGCAGGAGCAAACACAACGCCCTGAGCTCTGAGTGACCTCAACGTCCCTTTGCTGGCCACAGAAGGGTCAGGGTGACCTCTGAGAGCTTTTGGGACTCAGCTCTAGATATTTCCATGGTCCCCAAAAGCCATAATCTCTTGGCACAGTCGTATGCACACCCTAAGGAACATTCCTTAGGGCAAGAGAGGAGTTTTGGCTTTTATTCGTGTATTTTGTGTTGTTTTCTTTTTGAATTAGTACTGTAGAAAGTTTGTGTTCTGGCTTCAAGCTCGTGGAAATTTTGGGAGAGTAAGTTTTAACTTACCAGCAAAGTTTTAACTGCATTCAAATGCAACAACCACAAAAATTCTAACACTATTAGAGGTTATATCTTATTTTCTTATTTTCTACGCGTGCAGCAGTTCTGTGCCTTTAGGACAGCAAAAGGATAAAACACACCCATGGAAAATCACCCAAAACCCCTGGGGAACGTGCAGGAGTGAAAGGAAAGGATAAAAAAACACACAGAAAAGGGGGAACAGTGACCCAAAAATCAGCTCCAAGGTGGCACTCACCGTGCTGAGGCTGCGCTCGTGCGCTTCATCCAGAACAACGACGCTGTACTTGCTGAGCAGGGGGTCCGTGAGGATCTGCCTCAGCAGGCACCCATCAGTCATGTACCTGATGGCAGTGTCCTGAGAGGTGCAAGTGGACATCCAGCTTTCATTGCACAGCAAACACTTCCACACACATCACACGTTTGTCAGCAAAAAAAACTCCCAGCAAACGCGACTTCCACGACACAAACGTGGCACAGCCGATAGCGTGGGGGTTAAAGTGATTTTGGGGTTGGTGGTGGGTTTAGGTTGTGGGGATGATGAGCCTGGAGGTAGACCTTAGGGATTGTTCTGTTAGGAAAATACCCATGGGAACTGCATCTGTGTGCTTCTCCGTGATGAACACTCGTGACAAGATCAATGAAGTGATTGAGTAGGAAATAGGAGTAAGACTAATAACTTGCAACAATCCTGAGAAATGTAAGGGGGGGCTGAAACCTATGGTTGAGTGAAAACATTGTATTCGATAGAGTGGTGTGGAATTAATGATTAACTGATGATTATAAGCTAGTTATGGTATAAATGTGACCATTTCTCAAACCCATGGTGGAGCTCGATTTGGGTCCGAAGACCCCTGGCTCGCAGGGCCCTTTTATTAAAGCACCCATGGAATCACTCCGTGATGATGTGTTTTCTTAGGCTAACACAGCCACTCCCAAAGCTCCCAGGCAGCCCCCAGACCCCCTCACTGCCCCTGCCACACCCCCAGGGCAGTGCCCAGGGCCTCACCTCGGAGGTGCAGTCGTCGAAGCGGACCTGGTAGCCCACGAGAGTCCCCAGCTCGCAGCCCATCTCCTCGGCCACCCTCTGTGCCACCGACACGGTGGCCACGCGCCGCGGCTGCGTCACGCCGATGGCACCGTGCTCGGCCAGCCCTGGGGGACACACAAAGGGTTGGGTTGGGTTGGAAGGGACATTAGAGATCATCTCATTCCACCCCCTGCCTTGGGCACCTTCCACTATCCCAGGTTGCTCCAAGTCTTGGACAGTTCCAGGGATGGGGCAGATCCTCTGGACAAACTGTGCCAGCCCCTCCCCACCCTCACAGGGAACAATTCCTTCCCAAAATCCCACCCAACCCCACTGTCAGTGAAAAGCCATTTCCCCTTGTCCTGTCACTCCAGACTTCTTCTGGTAATCGAATGGCCTCTAAAATCACCCCCTGGAGGTTTCTCCAGGCTGAACACCCCCACTGATTGTGGGACAAACAGGGACACCGAGATGTGCTGCTCCAGGTCACTTTACAACACATACCTACACAACGTACACATGGCCACAGTTTGTTTTCTTTTTATTTACAAGGTTTCATCACGCCACCTCCTCTCACCACAGCCCAGCCCGAAGCTGCGTCACTCGCGAGGGGACAGGGGGGTTACACTACGAGTTTATCGGTGCTTGTATCCCACATCCTCCGCCCGCGGGGGGGGTGGGGAGGGGGTTTCATTACCTGCCTCGTAGAGGTACTTGGGCAGCTGCGTGCTTTTGCCGCTGCCCGTCTCGCCGGTGACGATGAGGAAGGGCTGCTCCCGCACGGCCTCCACCAGCTCGCGGCGGGAGCGGCGGATGGGCAGGGCGGGGCCGTCCATGGCGGCTCCCGGGGCTCACCTGCCTCACCTGCGGCCCCGCCCACGTGCGCACCTGGCGGCAATTCCGCGCGCGTCTGGCGGGAAACCCCCGCGCGCCCCCCGCGGGAACCCCCCCCCTCCCGCCCAACCGAGCCCCGCCGTTCGCGCGCGCCTCGCGCATGCGCGCCACGCCCCCACACAGATTCCCGCCTCCTCATTGAACCACGCCCCACAAGTTCCCGCCTCCTCGTAAGCCACGCCCCCTCAGGGGTTCCCGCCTATTTAGGCCACGCCCCCTCCCCTCAGCGCCTCAGGGCGCCTCAGAGCGACAAAATCACCCGGAAAATCATCACAAAAATCACAGAAATCACAGAAATCACAAAAATCACAAAAATCACAAAAATCACAAAATTACAGGACGCTGTAAAGGAAAGATTGGAAGGACCTCGAAATCACCTCCCACCAGACCAGGTAGCTCAGATGTATTTCGTGGCAACCCTTGAGTCCACACATCAAAGTCCTGATGGAATCACCCTGATTAGAGAGAAAACATCCTGCCCCGTGTTTTAAAATCTAAGCGACAAGAAAGGATCTCCAATTCTGTCACTGATGTAAGATTTATGATAGTGATATAGAGTAATCTCTTTCCATATGTCAGCTGTCATATTATGTTACATTGGGCCATTACACAATACTGAACATAACGCAATTGTACACGTATAGATAATAATAATATATTGATAAACAAACCTGCTTCACCAAAGAAAAAGTTCTTTGATGTTTGATCTTTTTAGACTTTCAAGCCTAATCAACAAGAAAGGAGATTTAATCTCTGAAATAGAGAGCAGCCAACAAGCTTTACGTGGTGTGTTAGAAAAAGCAAATTATTTGTTGTTAGAATTGTAAAAGTTTAGGGCTGGACATGCTTCGATGATCTCAGATCTTGGGGCTGGTTAACAAAGCTGGAATTTAAAAAAAAAAAAAGGATGCCCTCTGGCAGTGGACACAAAATGCAGAATTTATGGGACATCTGGCAGAACTCCCAAAATAGAGAAAAAAATTATAAACCCAACGAAAATCCAAGTGGATAAAAGGTAATTCTGGTAATTCTGTGACCACAGACCCAAGAAACCACTGACCCCAAAGAAGAGAAAGGCTCAGCACGGCACTAATCAGCATCAGAAGGGAATCATTAACCTCTAGAAGATAGAATACTAATTAACAAGAGGACTGTGTGACTCGTGGCGAATGAACACTAATTCTTTTGTTTGCTAAAATGTAGAAATAGTAAAAAGTTTTGATAGTTGGGGTGCCTGATCTGTGGGATTCTGCTGGGCACCCAGGCTTGGCAATAAGGCTGAAATAAATTGAAATAAATTAATAGAGTGTGCAGCTATCGCCTTGCTGCACTCCGGGTGACAAATCTGATTTTTAAGGACACGAATAAGCCCGAAAGTGCCCGTGGTGAGCAAAGGAAGGCGCTGCAGCTCCGCCTGTGAATCCTCAGCAGACCTGAAGGTGGCAAGCGCTGAACACCGAACGCGAAGCAGCCGCAGCCCAGCTCCCCCAGTTCTCCCCAAAACACGATTTTTTGTGGTGTGTTTTGTTCCATCCCTCGGTGTTTGCTCCCCTCCGTTAGGTTCTATCAGTGCAAAGAACCACTCAGTAAATCTGGTGTCACGCCAGGAGCGAATTCAGGCCGCCCACTGACTCTGGTTATCACAAATTCCCTCGATTTTTGCACTATATGAGGGATATTTCCCCACTAGGAACGTGCACTCCGAGGCTTGGAAGATATTCCATCAGTGCCCAACGTTGCCACCTTCAGCAAGAAATAATTGTTTATCCTGCCAACAGCCTGTTATAAAATCCCACAAGAAGCTGGTTTGCAACCATCTGGCAAAAAAAAATAGTGGAATGTGCCAATACATTTTGTATTGGAACCTCTTCATGTGAAATATCATACATAAATATCATACATAGCATAATATCATATTATTGTAACCTCTTTGTGGAAAATATCATACTTATTGCCTCACCATTTGCTGATGCCATGTTGCCACTGGAAATTCACAATTCATGGTGATCATATACACATTTTAAACTTCAAACATGCCCTTATTTCACTTTTAGGTGGGTATTTACCAAGAAATATTTAATGTTTTTAATAGACACACATTTATGCACACACACTTGCAGCCTGCATGATTTTATTTCAATCACAGCCTGCTTTTGGCAGGCATAGGGCAAGGTAAGGTTTTTCAATTCTCTTTTATTTTTATTTTTTTTTTGTCCTCCCAGCCTGGGAATAACAGATTTGGTTTTAATCAACCCCTCTGCAGTCTTGAACTTTGTCCTCCTGGAATACAGCGCCATTCATTGAAGGATTTCCCTCCTTCTAATAAACATTAATGAGCCCCACTTTACAATCCCCCTGTGATCTTATCTCCGTTTCACAGATGGGGAAAACAGAAACAAATTAAGGGGTCTGCGCACACCACAAATCAAAGGCAGGGCTGGGGGAAGAACCCAGGGATCCCAGCACGATTCCCTGCTCCAATAACTGGAAAATGTGCTCCTACCCCTGCAGCTGCTCTGAAGGAAGGCTGAAATTGCTCTTTTCCTGAGGTTTAGCTCCCCACACAACTGCAAATTCTGGGAGGTGATAGAAGGCTCTGCTGGATTATCCCTCAGGATGTCTTTATTCCCTCCTGAGCAGAGGATCTCTTCTCTTTTCTGATTAGCAGAGATCCAGCAGGATGTGGGGAATATTCCAGTCCCTGCTTGGGTTTATCCATCTTCCCCAGAAGAGAGGCCTGATTTCCTGGGGAATTTTCATCTCCTGGCTCTGGGCAGCGTGGTCCACTCCACGTGCCTGTGAAGAAAACCACATCTATTAATTAACATCCAGCCAGGAAAGGCAGGTAATTGCCTCGTGCCTGGAATCTCTAAGTAGGGCCACTCTTCTAGAAGAACAATCCCCGAGCTGTGATTTCAGCAGAGACAGGAGAAACCAACGTTCCCTGCAAAGCTGCTCTCCTGTCAGACACCCAGCAGTTTTTCTGACAGCCAGGATTTTTGTGGCACTGGCTCTGAGTCATTATTGAAGAAGTGTTATTCTTGAAACAGAGGAAGAGTGCTGGAGAAAGGAGGTGTTAGACAGGAAAAAACCCAAACCCCTTTCACACCTCCATCTGCTGTCTTACAGTGCCTCGCTACCAAACATTTACAAATTGACAAGTTTTATTGCAAATCCTGCTCTGCTTGTTAAAAATTGCCTCTCTTTGAAGGCACAATCAGACATTTAGCCTTTCTCCCCCGTAATGAATATATTTTCCTTGTGTTTAGCTCCATGGAAAACAACAATTCCAGGTTATTCCTAACTGCACCCCCAGGTTTCTGCTAAAAAAAGGCTGCAGGAAATACAGCCCTGGCAGGAATCTGCTCTGGATTTGCTTGGCTTGTCCTGCAGGTGGGCAGTGCCCAGCCAGATCCAAGCCCAGGCTGGGAATTGCTCTGGTGGAATAAAACATTTCTGTGCTGGAAAGGGCTTTGCAGTTCTGTGCTGAGAGCTCATCTCAGCTGCAGCGTGGAGAATCTCCTGAGCCAGGTCTGACTGAGCTGTGGCACAAAGGGTGCGAGAGCTGCCACAGCAACTGCTCATCCTCTTGTTGGCCACACAGCCCTGCCCAGCTCACCCTGAGACCAGCCCCATTCCCCTTCCCAGCTGTGCTGGAGCTGTGTCTGACTCACAGTCACACACTCAGGTCTCCGTGCCCCAGTTCTGCAAACGTTTCTGCACAAACACCATTGTACCCAGCAGAAGGAGCCTGGCACACTCACTGCAGGCCTGATGTTCTTGAAAGCCTTGGTTCCTCTTTAAAGTCGGTCTAGGAAGTGATTTTGTCAATTTGCCCCCCTCGCACGCACGCCTGAGTTTTTAAATTTAACTCTGGTGTCAGATGTGCAGCTGTTTCCGAGGCCACATCCATGAATGATTGCTGCTCCTGCCAGGTGCAAGCATGAATAAAAAGGTCACGGGCTGGGGAGAGGATTAAGCTTTGGCTCAGCTGTTTGCATTCTCACACAGAGCACGGTCTGTCCATCCATCTGTCTGTCAGCCCTCACACGCCATCCAGACAGGTGAGGGGCTGAATTTTGGAAACAATTCAGTGACGTTCGTACAAAGCCACTCCACGGTGCCTGTGGTTTAAAAAAAGCTCCCCCAGCAGCCCTCCAAGCAGCCCCTGGCTCGGTGAAATTATCTGTGCAGAAATATAAATGTGCAGAACGGCATGGGAACAGTCTCCCTGGAGACTGGGGTAGGGGCAGATTGGAGAATACCTCAGTCTCTAAATGGTGCCTGAGATTTTCATGTTAAATTGGAACATTTTCTTCCCACGCTCACCTAAAGAGATGAAGGAAGGAAGGCAGCTTATGGGCACTTAGCACATACACTGAGAGCAAGCAGGGGAAAAAAATCCAGGAGCAGATCCGTCTCCCTGGATCTCCACCTGAAGTTTTTTCACTGATCCAAGGCCTTTTGTACCTGCAGCAGTGAAAGCTGTTGGCTATTTTAAGACCTTCTCACGCTTGCACTTCTGTCACAGCCCATGGGAGGCTTCTAATCTATTTCTGTATATTAGACATCCTTCCTCCTCTGACTTCCTTATCAAATGTGCAAAACAATCAATAATTCACTTAGGTTCTACATTCCCATTAGAGTGCACCACGGCTGTGATTTAAATATATTTCTGTGACTGCAGAACGAGCAGATATCCTAAACTACCCTGGAAATGCCCTCTTGGATGTGACAGCATCTCCTGCCTCCCAAAGTAGTTTTATTTCTCCAGCTGCTAAATCTAGGACAAAATACTACTCTTTTGTTCTATATTAAGACCATGGAATAACAGCAGCTGACTTGCCAGCCTCTGTCCTCGTGGAGGGGAGCACAGGATGGAGAATTAACCCCTGGCATGAGCTTTTCTCATGCTGTCATTAAGAAAAGCCAGATCTCCTTGATGCTCTTCTGCACTGGGTAACAAAAACCTGGAGGTGGCTGAGCTGGGGGTTGCCTTCCTCCCCTTGCCATGGCCCTCACCACGTGCTGCAGGTCCAGGCTCACCTGGGA